>CP139501.1:22641313-23841313 GCA_021014915.2 Artemisia tridentata subsp. tridentata | reverse complement strand
AATTAAGATAATTGAAAAACTTGGAGTACTTTTAAAACATTTAGCACATATGGGGGTAATAAATGATGTTCTTCCCCATTACTCCATTACACTAGTACTTTACCCATGAGTCCCAATCGTCCCAAAACAATATGTACAAGGATATGACTCGACTTAGCAACCATGTAATCAATTAGATAATTAACTTGGGTTTAAACAAATGTTGTAACAATAATGCACTAAAAATGAGTGCATACAAGGTAGGCTAAGGCGATTTGGGTGTACATTTTAGTGGGGTGTAACAAATTCTTCCTTTAAGTAAAATGCTTAAAGGTCGAAACGAAAAGATAGGCTCTGAGGGGTGTACTAGGGGTATCGTGTACTAAAAATGAGTACAACGCAAAGGGTGTGGGAGAATTACTTGACCAATGTAGCCAACGTAATTATAACAAAAACACAGGTGTAAAACAATGGGTTAATCCTAATGCCTCTTATCATGTAGTAAATCTAACTACACGAATGTAGTCTCACTTGTGGCCTTGGAATGGTCCTAACGCAAGTTCTAGAATCTAAGTGCTACCGGTACACACATCATAGCATAAATGCTTTTCCTACCAATTCTAGGGGCGAACCTCACATATTTGGGGTGGAAAATTTTTTAGTGGTACGGTTTTTGTGCTAGTCATATAACTCCTATCCGTGAGACGCTCATTAAGATCAAAGTTTCACTCCTATATGTTGTAAAAAATTTTAAATTTGGCACTAAAATTACCTTAACAAGTATTTCTCTCAGTTTTATTACACATCTACCATCAAACAAACAAAAATCAAGCGCAATTGTATTCTCTAAAATCGTACTTTTACCCTCCCTTACACTTAAGATGAACATTGTCCCCAATGTTCAAATAACAAGATGTAAAAGCAAAAAGTAAAAGAATGAAATCAAATACTCCCCTGATTCGCTCGGTGGATAATGAAATTACACGGTTAAATCTTCTTCCAAAGTAATGTTGAAGCTCCATGACTAATGCATTGCCATAAGCTTGATTCAAAACATTTCCTTGTCCGAAATAACCTGTTAAACCTGAGAAAACAAACACGAAAACCTGCATAACATCGGCGGGATAAAATCTATATATAAGGATATAATGCTTGTGGAATGATAACTTTGCAGATTCCTGGAGATTATAAGTTGGAGATTTTAAGAAAAACTTTTTAAAAACAAAACTTTCAAAAATTTCTGAAAATTAAATCTGACGCCGTCAGGTTATAAACCCTGACGCCGTCAGAAATGACCTGACAAAAATTTTCATTTTAAGTTTCCGGAAAATTTCTGGAAAAACCTTTACCTTACTTCCTGGAAATCCTGCAAAACATCATTATGACTCGATACAAGCATTTGACTCAAAACACACACTAATATGTATGTTAATTTATTATTATTACGATTCATGTTAATTTGTGTTCTAATAAACCGATTTAGATTTCCCTTACACTTATCTTTTGCAAAATACCTTTATATGTAGTTAAGACGAAGTTAAAAACAAAATAAAGCATTTTCACAAATTAGTTTTTAACATGAATCAATAAGAATAAAAATTAAACATACATACGGAAACAAATAAAATCAAACAAACAAATAAATAAACACACAAAGCAAATAAAACAAATAAAGCTTGGGTTGCCTCCCAAGAAGCGCTTTCTTTATTAACGAGTCTTGTAGCTAAGACTCAAAGTCACACATACGTGGACTCCATCATCGTCACGGTTCCTAGGCCATTCTCTTTTGATCCTCTATTAGAATCACTTTCATAGTAAAGGTATTTCGGGTCCACGTGATCAAAAGGATTGTTTCGGTATTTAGAACTAAGTTCCTTATCGTGCTTAAAGAATCCGCTTGACAGGTCAAAAGTGTCCTTACATCCCCTTCTCACATCATCATCACATAACACGAGTTGGGAACTTAACCCATCGAGCCTTTATAATCAATCTCCTTGAATTCTCTCATCTTGTAAGGGTTTGGTATGAGATTTCCCTAATCCCATCGGTGAAAGTCATGATCCCATTGAGCTCGTCCACAACCAAGCTTGTGGCCTGGCAAAAAGGTGCCCCAAAAAAAACTTGTGATAACCTGGGATCGATGTACTCTTCGATATTATCGACGATTGCGAAGCTCATAGTGAATGTCATATTTCCTACAAACACCTGTATATCATCATCTATGCCGATGTCGTCCTTCCCTTTATGAATCATCCCCCATCTGCAAATGTTGTTATAATGAAACAAGGACATCACATTTTTGGGTAAACATGTGTCAATGTAAACATTATAAAATTGCTTGTGACCAATCATGCAAGGTATTTTGAGATTATTTGGATCATGTCGCTTAATTCGGCCAGGCCTTCTACCGTGTAACCCCCATGTGTTGCCACTTGCTGATGGTTGATACTCATACACTTCTTCACAGCCATCCCGAAAAATCACTTTCCTGACACCATCGGTAAATAATGCACTCCTATCATCCTCATCGAGTATCACTCCCGTTGCTTTTATGAATGGTTTGCCTAGAACAAGGCCAGTTAAGGATGGGCTGATGATAGAATTCATGCTATTAATTACAGTTAACTCGATATGAAAGAGGAACTTTTCTATCACAATTGGTACCCTCCTTATTACCCCGATGATATTAGACCCTTCATATTTGACTTGTTCAGTGAAGGCTTCATTATATAGAGAAAGGGATATTGCGCTTATAGAAGAGTTGGGGTTTATGTAGGCATCTTTTATAAACTTTTTCCTAGTGGTGCAAGAAATCTTAAAGACCCTAGGAGCGCCATCCTCTATTCTCTCTCCGAATCCCATAGGCGACCTTGCCGTGCCCCTCTCAAGTTCCTCTACCAGGGGGCGGTCTAGCAGTCCTGCGAGCCCATGAGGCATTTCGGATTTCTCTTCCGAGCCCTCCTCATCACTCACCTCTATTGTACTCGAGTTCTTTGGTGAGTCTAGATAGTAGTCGGGCGCCTCGGGTTTCTTTTCGGGAACTTCACCCTCCATTTCATTGTCCACATTCTTGGCTGTTTGTTGGTCCAGATTTGGTTTAGGAACAGGTATTGTTGTAATGGTGTTCACGAAGTGGAGAGGTTTCGAAGGGGTATGAGTATCTCCTGTTTTTTTTTCGTTTTGTGATATGTATTTGAAGAGTTTACTAGGGTGCTTGATTTTTACAGGAGGGGGTGTTTGGTGGGTTACTGTAACAGATTTGATCTCATTAACTCGTGCCAACTCACAAGTTGACTCGCCAGCAAGGCGATCATTGATAACCTTTAACAGGTTATCAACCTTGTTGTTCATATCAACTTGCTGTTGTCTGAATTGATTCTCAAGTTTGGAAAGCTGTGTTTCTTGAGAGAGAATGAATTTTTGCAGTGATTCCTCGCGATTTTTGTTGTTTATGCGTGTGTCGCTGAGGATAATGTTCAGACCAGGTGAGCGGGGTAGAGTCATTGAATGATATGCTACGAGTTTGGTTCCAACTAAATTTTGGCTTATTCTTCCATGCCTCATACCCATCTTCGGAATTTTTGGGCCCCATAATTAGTGGCGAGCCACTTATCTCCCGCCTTATCGATTCGCGAGGATGCGAATTCTTTGAAAGCCTGTTTGGGAAGTTCCATGCAGTCATGAGTGTCGTGGGGACCACTACATAATTTACACGAAGAAGTGATTTTGTTCACTTGGCTTGAAGGTTTAGGAGCCTCGTAAGATTTCATGAGAAACTTGACTTGGTCTTCAAGTTCTATGATCCTACGGTTAGAAGTGCTTGAATTGTTCGAAGGCAAAGATATGCCTTGACCGTTTTATTCAAATCACGGGGATCACTCCAACTTTCGTTGTCATAAAGAGCAAGATCCTCTAGGAGAGCCCATGATTGTTCCGCACTTAGATCACGTAGCTTGCCACCGGCCGATTGGTCAATGGTTTGCCTCGTGGAGAGATTGATATGGTCATAGAAGATTTGGACTTGGAGCCAAAGTTCTATGCCATGGTGAGGGACTTTTTGGAGTAAGTCCTTGAATCGAGTCCATGCCTCGTAGAGAGTTTCGCCTTGACGTTGTTGGAACATCAAGATATCATTCCTTAGCTTGGTAGTTCTTCCCGGTGGGAAAAAACTGAGCAAGGAAACGAGTGGTGAGATCATCCAAGAGGTAATGGATCCTGCGGGTTGACGTTCTAGCCACTGACTAGCTTGGTCCCGCAGAGAGAATTGGAAGAGACGCAATCGGGTCGTCTCTCGAGTGGCAAATCAAGGTCTATAGAATCAACGATTTTTAAGAAAGTCCTTGAGATGTTGATTAGGATCTTCAGAACGAAGTCCATGGAATGCGCATCCGCTTTGCACCAACGGATGGGTGTCGGATCGCAAGGGTGTGATATTGGTCCTTGAGTGAGCTCAATGGTGTTTCGATAGCCATGGTGGCTAGGAGGGAATACTCTCCTAAAGTACGGGCTCTAGGAGGTGGTTGTGGTTGTTGTGGTGGTGGGTTGTGGGGGTTAAGGATATTACCATCTTCCATGATGTCGGATGGTATGGTTACGAACAAAGACACGAAGAAAATAGATAGACTAAAGAAAACCTAGAAAAATAAAATAAAAATCTCACTAGAAAGGAATCTAGTGAGTAGACCTATTAGAAATAAAAATTCAACCTAAACAATAACTATTCCCCCGGCAGCGGCGCCAAAAACTTGATTGCGTGGTTTTGTAACCTTACAACAGGTTTTACCTCTCGAGGGATCTCAAGAGGCTTACAACCCCACCAGGCAGTGTACCTGACCGATGTAGTATAGTGTAGTGGTAAGTACGGGGGATTGATCGTTCTCCACAGGGAATAGTGTTCGTTAGGTATGAAAGGCTACTCTAATTAGGTCTAAGGGTTGAGGAAGATTCTTTTTATGTTTTTATATTTTTATGAAAGCAAGTAAAATCTCGGTTTTGAAGGAGTGGGCGGAATTAGTTGCTAGTCAACTAACCCAAATTATACGAATGCAAATAAAATAAATAACTGAAAATAAAATGTGGTGAGAAAACTTATGTGTAGAGAAATGTGTTTACTTAGATTTCCTTACTCCCTAACTATCTTTTACCGGTTAATTAGTGTGTATTAGTTGCGTGGATGACGGGTGTATTCCTTAATACCATTCGTGGGGTGGCGTACTTACTTCCCCAACTCTACAAGCTCCTACTTCACTCCTATGTCGAGCCGGCTAGGAAGCTCCTAACATGGGATCACTAGAATTCGCTTGTGCATTAAATACAACCATAAAAACCTTTAGTACGCGTTTGGTTCATGTTTCTTAAGACGTTCAAGCAAGTTACCGACTTGGATCTGCCTTGTGCATCAACATAATCATACTTCTTTAAAACTATGGATACACTGCTGTGTCTGGAGACATGATCTAAAACTTTAACTTTTGGTTTCCAGAGCCAACAAGCTGAGGCCTTAACAACATAAAAATGGTTTCCCAAAACAGTATCAGTTATTGCTTTTGGCTTAGAAGTAGAAACTATTGCTTTTGCCTTAGCAGCACTAAATGTTGTATTCTTTTGAATAGGCCTTTTTACAAATGAATGTGCTATATTTGAAAAGTGTAACCTGGATTTATCACCATTCACTGTTCTTTTGGTGGAAGCAGTATCATCTTGTCTAGTAGTATTAGTTAATACTGTTGGTTTAAAAACATTTTGCTTGACAGTATTAACTGATACATGCCTAGATTTTATTAACACTACTCTTGGAACTATATTTCTCTTAGCATTTGGGTGAGTATTTTTAGAAAAACTTTAGTGATTCACCTTCCTAGCATAGTTCCAAACAGGTTTTTGATAGTAAAAACAATTATCCTGTAAATGTTCAAAACTACCACAGTGATAACAAGCCTTGTTAAACATTTTCCAATCACTTCCTAGTCTTTGAGATATCATGTTATTCCAATTCCTCTAATTCCCTCTAAGACTGTGTGTGTTTCTCCTAGGTTGCTCAGTGTAATCAACAATTTTCCTAGACAACTTATCACCAAACCTAGGTTTGACAAACTTAACCTTTTCTACACTAGGTTTAACTGTCTTACTTTCAACTTTTGGTGTAAACTCAACCTGATCTTCATCATCATCAGATACCCAATCTTCAATGATAGGTGCATCAGAATTCTTCTTTTCAACTTTAGGCATCTCCTCATTAGACTTACTATTCTCACCTACAGACTTATCATCAGACTCAATTAAACAAGATAATTCAGGTAAAGGAGGTGAAAATTTACCTGTAATAGAAGTGGGAACTTCATTATAACCTATACCACTACCTTTCCTCATAAGTTGACACTCAATTATCTTATTTACACCTTCAGATGCAAACTCAAGCTTATTCACTTTACATTGATGTTTTTCTTTTTCCTTATGAGCTGCATCCTTTTCTCTTTGAGCCTGTTCTAACCTCTTAGTAAGTTCTTGAATTTCATTCTCTTTAACATAAAATTTGCTTTCCAAAACATTAACCTTCTCTACAAACTCAATCTCATTCTGCTTAAAAAATTCAAGTCTTTGCTCAACAGACTTTAAACCTACTTTATAGCCTAAATTATCTAACTCTAACTTCTTTAAATCTTCTAATAATTTTTCATTCCTAGCCTTAAGTTCCTTAACAGTATCTAAACAAGATTTATAAGAACAACCAGAATCATTAGATACCTCAGAGTCAGAACTTGATGAAGAAGAAGAATAGGCCATGAGTGCAAAGTTTGGTCCTTCTGCTGCTTGGTCACTCCAATCATATCCACCCAAACCATCACAAGACACCAAAGCTGTAGAATTTGTAGGTTCCACAGACACAGCTTTCCTTGAGCTTTCTTCATTCTTGTAATCTTGACTTCTTGGTGCCCTGCACTCTCTTGCAAAGTGTCCTTTCCTGTGACAGTTATAGCATTCTATCTTTGACTTATCAAACCCCATGTTGTCCTGACCATTGACTTTGAGTTGCCTTCCTGTTTTCTTCAAGAATCTCCTTGCCCTCATTGTCAACATTGCCAAATGAAGCTGTTCTAGGTCCTCATGTACAATCTGAGAACTGTTAGTTTGACAAGCCAAGAAAGCACAGATAACAACATCACTCAAGTTATCAAAGTTTGTAGAATTAGCAGTATTAACTTGAGTACCAGCAGTACTAACTCCATGAGCAGTATTAACTGCTTCATTAGTACTGCCAGAACTGTTATTGGAGGAGGACACAAAAGCCAAGTTTTGTGTGCTTGAAGATGAGCTAGATGACCCTTTGACTTCAGTTTCATACACTTTTAGATTGTTGTACAGATCATCTATGCTCATTGTATCTAGATCATCCTTGTTTCTCCACACCACAATATGTGTATACCATTCTGGTGACAAGATTCTTAGAAACTTCTGATTTATATCCTCTTGGGGAATTATTACTTCCACAAGTGCTAATTGACTGACAAGTTTCTGAAGTCTGTCAAAGGTCTGATCAAGATTCTCAAAACTTGGAGCAGCAAAGTTCTCATATTGTTGCTTCAAAAGATTCTTCCTAGTCTTCTTAGTAGAATCATTCCCTCCAAATCTCTTCTCAATAGCTGCTAAAAAAGACTTAGCATCTTTGATAGGATTGAAAGTCAACTGATGTTCATTAGGAATGCCCATCATGAGAGTGCTTCTGGCTTTAACTTCCAATCTTCTGTGTGCCTTCTCTTCAGCATTTTTAATAGGCACAACAGTCTTAACACCAACAGCAGATACTTCAGTTTTTGGTAAGGAATCACCATTCTCTATAACCTCCCATAGAGAATAATCAACCATCTGAATGTACTACTCTATTCTCATTCTCCATAGTTCATACTCACCAGACTTGAGCATTGGAACCTTTGATGCAGTAATCATATGTGTAGATTCTGAATCCATGTCTTCTGAAAGATTTGAACAACTTTGTGCTTAAACAGGTTCTTCTTTATCACAACTTCTAGATCACAAGCTCTAATAACACTTTTTGATCCCAGCTATACACTTGATCGACTCCCTTAGCTTGTAAAGGTTTAGTTATGCTAGATGAATTAACACAACTAGGTATAGAAACTGTGTTGAATTACTAAGGTTTATGCGGAATCTAAACAATAGTATTAAGAAGAACAGTTAACATAATCATAAACAAATCAACAACTTCAATATTATTAATATGAATACTCTTTAAGTATTACGGCTTACAACCTTGAAGTTATGAATAATCTATATCGAACTCTATGCCCTAGGACCTCCTTTTATAGGCTAAGGAGTCCTAGTCGGCTTACAATAACTTTCTATATACAAGATAAATCTTTAAAGAATCTTTTCTAAAATTATCTAACCGACTATACAAGTTTATCTTATCAGCAGTATTAACTAAATACTCTAGCAGTCTTAATTCTAACTCTAGCAGTAGTAATCTTGCAGCAGTTGAAACTCTGAACTAGCAGCATTAATATTAAGCCTGTCAGCACTAACTACTTAGTGTTTATTTCCTTGAAGTTCTCAGCAGTTATAATATACACTAGCAGTCTTAACCTTCATTAGCAGCAGCAACTCTATAACCAGCAGTAGAAACATACTTAGAGCATTTTCCTTTTAATCACTTGAGCAGTTGTAATCTCATGAGCAGCTTTATCCATCTTGAGCAGTATTAACATCTTGGAAGCTTTAATTCCCAACAACTCCCCAAGGAAGAAAGATCATCCTGGAAAGGAACAAGCTTGTCACCACTGCAATGAGGTAGGAAATTGGAAAAGTAACTGTCCCATCTATCTCCTAGAGTTACATCAGAAGAAGAAGAATTCAACTTGTCATGTTGTCAGCACTTCAGGTATCTTCACGATTGAATTATTTTCTTTTCCTCATAATTATAATTCCTGTGTGTATAACACTGGATGTGGTACTCATATTTGTAACACTTCTTAGGGACTTAGAGGAGCAAGGAAGCTGAACCATGGAGATCTATATCTGTACGTGGGCAATGGAGTACGTGCAGCTGTAGAAGCCATAGGAAGTTTTGACTTGGTGTTGCCTTCGGGCTTAGTACTTGTTTTAGAAAATTGCCACTGCGCACCTTCTATAATTAGAGGTATCGTTTCAGTTTCTTTGTTGATTGATAATGGTTATGTTCAGACTTTTACAAGTTATGGAATTTTAGTTTCTTTAAATAATGCTTTTTATTTAATGATATTCCTGTTAATGGTGTTTTTGAAATTGATATGCATGATCTTGTGTCGAATGATAATAATAATTCTATCTTTAATATTAGCAATAAGAGAGTCAAGTCTAACTTGGACTCTACTTATCTTTGGCATTGTCGACTTGCTCATATATGCAAGAAACGCATTGAAAAGCTGCAACACGATGGGCTTTTGCAATCTATCAATGATGAATCACTTGATAAATGTGAATCTTGCATATATGGGAAGATGGCAAGGAAATCCTTTCCGCATCAAACGCAAAGGGCTTCAAATCTACTTGGATTAACCCATACAGATGTATGTGGTCCACTTAGACATGTGTCAAAGCAAGGTGCTAGCTACTTCATAATATTTACTGATGATTTCAGTCGTTGTGGTTATGTTTATTTACTTAAACATAAACATGAAGTCTTTGAGACATTTAAGGTTTTTAAGAATGAAGTAGAGTTACAAATCGGAAAGAAGAATAAAGCTCTTCGATCCGACAAAGGTGGTGAATACATAAGCCAAGAGTTTAAAGATTACCTTAAGGAGTGTGGAATTGTCCAACATCTAACTCCTCCATATACACCACAACATAATGGTGTGTCTGAGATGAGGAATCGTACGTTGTTAGACATGGTTCAATCTATGTTTAATCTTACAACTCTATCCTTATCCTTTTGAGATTATGCTTTAGAGACTACTGTTCGCATTCTTAATATGGTTCCAACCAAAAAGGTTGATAAGATTCCATACGAATTATGGTATGGAAAAGCTCCTAATTTGTCTTACTTAAAGGTCTGCGGTTGTGAGGCATTTGTGAAACGAGACACGCCTAACAAACTTCAACAGAGATCTATTAAGTGTATCTTTATAGGATACCCAAAGGGAACAATGGGTTACTATTTTTACTATCCACCTAAAAACAAAATATTTGTTGCGAGGTATGCTAAGTTCCATGAAAAGAATCTCATATCTCAAGAATTCAGTGGGAGGATAGTTGATCTTGAAGATGATCAAGAAGATACATCACCTTCTTAAAACACTAGTCAACTTCAAGTGGAGCCAGAAAGTCCTGCACCTCCACCTGAAGTAGCTCCCATTCGTAGGTCTGAAAGGATACATCGAGCTCCTGAACGATTATGTCTTAATGTAGAAGTCAAGGAGAATAGTTTAGGGGATCTTAATGAACCTGCTAACTATAAGGCTGCCATGGCTGATCCTGAAAAGGACAAATGGAAAGAAGCTAAGGACAAATGGAAAGCAGCTATGAATGCGGAGATGCAATCCATGTATGATAATGAAGTCTGGATTGAAGAGGACCTTCCTCCTAATGCTAAAGTCGCTGGTAGCAAGTGGCTTTTTAAGAAAAAGACTGGCATGATGGTAAAGTACACACCTATAAGGCTCGTCTTGTAGCAAAGGGCTATACTCAAACCTTCGAGATTGACTATAAGGAAACCTTTTCTCCTGTAGCAGAAATTAGAGTCGTTAGGATTCTTATAGCCATAGTTGCGTACTATGATTCTAAGATTTGGTAGATGGATATCAAAACCGACTTCTTGAATGGTCGCCTTGAAAAATATATCTTTATGACGCAACCTGAGGGGTTTGTGAATCCACAATTTCCAAAGCGAGTATGCAAGCTTAAATGATCCATTTAAGGGTTAAAGCAAGCATCAAAGCAATGGAATAAAAGATTTGATGAGGAAATCAAGAAATTTTATTTTACTCAAAATCTTGATGAGCCATGTGTATACTATAAGGCTAGTAGGAGTAATGTTACTTTCCATATCCTGTATGTTGATGACATATTGATTATGGGAAAACATATCCCAAGTTTACAAGAGGTGAAATCCTACCTTGGAAGATGTTTTGCTATGAAGGATTTGGGAGAAGCAACATATATTCTTGGAATCAAAATCTATAGAGATAGATCTGGGCGGTTGATTGGATTAAGTCAAAGTGCTTACATTGAAAAAATCTTGAAGAGATTCAGGATGAAGAATTCCAAAAAGGGATATCTTCCAATGCAAGAAAACCTTGGATTAAACATTAAACAATGTGGTTCTACACCTGCTGAGGTGGCATACATGAAGAATGTTCCTTATGCCTCAGCTGTAGGATCTATCATGTATGCAATGAGATGCACAAGACATGATGTGGCATTTGCACAGAATATTACAAGACGGTTTCAACAGAATCCAGGTGATAGTCACTGGACTGTTGTTAAGAACATTCTCAAGTACTTAAGGGCTACTAGAGATATGTTTCTAGTGTATAGTAGGAATCCTAATGTAGAGCTTGAAGTGACAGGTTACTGCGATGCTGGATGGCAAACTGATAAAGATGATATGAATTCTCAGACAGCTTATGTCTTTGTCGTCAATGGAGGACCAGTGGATTGGAAGAGTACCAAGCAGACCACTATTGCCATGTCTGCAACAGAAGCTGAGTACATAGCTGCTTCAGAAGCTGCGATGGAAACTGTTTGGATCAGGAAGTTTTTTTCAGGGCTTAGTGTTATGCCCTCAAATGAACCAGGAGTTATGAAAGGCGCCATACGCTATCCTAGACGATATCACTATGTTCGAGAACAAATCAAAATCGGTGAAATCAATCTACTCGAAGTTCACACAGATGACAATCTAGCTGATCCTTTTACGAAGGCTTTACCTAAGGCAAAGCTTACTCAACATGCTGAGAGCATAGGACTTCGTTTAGCTGATAGTCTCATGTAAATCTGTGATTAGTATTTGGATAAGGGATGTTTAAAGAATTATCAATTTATAATGAATTAAAGTACTTGGTATGTTTGTTTTCATTCTATAATAAGTTGTATCCTATACTTGCATGTTTAAGTCCATGAATAAATAATGATTATTCTAAATTGTCCATTGTCGATCAATCATATGGGAATATGGTTGAATTAAGACAAATCTGAGAGATTGGTTAATATACTTTGTATATTGAAGGAATGTCCTACCATACTCACATGATATTCAAAAGATTACATATCAGATTATCCCAACTGACATGATTGTACTTTATGGATCTTTGTCATTAAGTAAATCATGTGTATGATAACTTTATTTATCCTTAGAGTTGAGACGCAAGCCGGAATGGCGTGGGTGGATCCCATTTCTTGAATCTAGTCTACCGCTATTCGTAACTGGTAATCATAAGGACCATTTTCAGAAGTGTTGTGAAATTCACGGATTACACTTGTAGTCAAGATAGAATTTGTTCCTTCGAATTTGTTTTGAAGTATAATACTAATGGGCCCCTCGTAGCGTTGATCTGATGTTTATATGGCCATACCCAAAAGCGATCTAGATTACGTCCCGATGATTTTGGTAATCTTGATCAATCAGATAAAACGAGAAACAAAATAGTTAAATTATGGAATGACTTAGATCCATATCAATATTTAACATAGTATTTGAAACAAAAGGACAGTATAATGATGAATCATTAATTGTGCTTCATGAAACCACACTTTAATAATTTCGGGGCATTGGCGTGTTGCTAGACGCTAACCAATGTCATTACGTTTATGGAAACATGTCCAAGTAGGAGCTGTTTGTTTGTGAACATGTTTCGATCACGAATGTCTGGAATGTATTAAAGCCTACGGGATCGCACGCGTTACATATGAGATTCAATTATTATAATTTATATATTATAGTAGTATATTAATTATTATTTCACAATAATAACTAACTAACGGTCGTTATATTAAACATTACTTAACGAAAGTTAGTTAATGGTCGTTAAATGTTAAATACGAGGACTAGAGTGTAACTAAATAAGGAGAAGGTTCTAGAACCCCCTCCTTATTGATGATCGACCATTTTTGGGATTCCAAGGGGGAATCCAAGTATTACTTGGACTCCAAGATATCTCACTATATAAACAAACCCCTTTGTCCTTTAGTTGTTATCTCTTGGAAAACCCTAACTAGCTAAACTTCTCTTCTCTCTTCCTCTTTTTTCTAAATCGTACGAACTACAAATCCCATAGGGATTTGCGTTTGATTTTGAACGAAACTAAAGTGTTTGGTTAGTTATTGTGATCCAAGAACTAGCATTCTAATTGAATCGCTAACAATACGTGTGTGTGAGATCGTAGAGAAATCCGTCTTGGATTTTTGGTGGTGAAGTGATCAACTGTTCCATAAAGTTGATTTATGCAAACCCTAAATTAGGGTTTATATTGTTCCTGATCTCGTTCTTGAATCGTAAGGAAGCTAACAAGGTATGTTTTCTTTTAAGTTAATTGTTTACACTATATGATCTATATCCGTTGCGTACTCATGATGTTAACAACATTGTCACAATAGAAAATGGTGACAGATAATAATGGTGTATAAAGCTCACGAAGAAGATTACGAAGCCATGCTATTTCAGCAACAACATTAGCAACGCCTTTGTACACTGCCTCAACACTCGATCTGGAGAGAGTATCTTGGCGTTTGGATGCCCAAGAGAGGAGATTATCTGCCAAGAAAACACAATAACCAAAAGTAGAACGTCTAGTAGTAGGAGAGGCATAAAGTTGGAGACCAAAATCCAACGTACCACGAATATAACGTAGAACTTGCTTGAGAGCTGCAAAATAAGGCTCTCTAGGATCATGCATATGAAGACACACCTCCTGCACTGCATAAGATATATATGGATGAGTAAATGCCAGGTACTGCAAACCACCTGCAAGACTATGATATAAAGTAGGATCATCAAAACCAAGCTTGGATTCTGTGTCAACCAGTCCGAGCGGAATTACATGTAGCTGTATACGCCCTGGCCCAAAAGCTCCTAAGCATATTTCTTCTGAGAGAGAAACATGCCTTTAGAGTTACGTCTAACATAAATTCCAAGAAAATTATTAAGATCACACCAAATAAGTCATATGAAACCCTATATGCAGTGAAGCAATAATATGCTGAAGTAAAGCTGTAGAGGAAGATGTCAGTATAATATTATCAACATAGATCAACAAATATGCAACCTGAGCACCATGCCAATATATAAACATGGACGAGTCATATCAACTCGACGAGAAACCAACCCGTAGAGCATAACCTGCAAAACATTGAAAGCAAGCACGAAGTACCTGTTTCAATCCATATAATGACCTCTGCAACTAAAAAACATGATGTGGAAACCTAGCAGCCACAAACCCCGGAGGTTGATAGATATAAACAGTCTCGGAGCGATCACCATTAAGAAATGCATTCTTAACATCAAGCCGATGAATGGGCCAATTCCGAGATAATGTAAGACTAAGAACAGTACAAATAGTAGCCAGTTTGACAATCAAACTAAATGTATCATCATAATAAACACCAAACTGCTGGCTATGTCCATTAGCCACGAGACAAACCTTTTACCGACTTAAAGAACTATCGACATGATATTTATGCCGAAACAACCACATAGAATGAACCACATTAACATTAGGTGGTTTTGAGACAAGAATCCAAGTACCATTTTTAGTTGATGCATTATATTCATCGTGCATAGCATCTCGCCAGCTTGGATCAGATAAGGCAACAAAAGGAGACTTAGGAAGAGGAGAAATATGAGAGACATGACCATGAAAATGAGGATTGGGCTTAATGGTGCCAACTTGGGCACGTGCGAACATAGGATGAGTACGTGTAGGGGGTTAGAGGCCATAGTGGGTTGGAATGCAGGGAGTGGAACTCAGATAGGAGAATGGGCTAGTGTAGGTTGGGCCGTGGATGAATTAGGTGGTGTAGGGGTTTGTTGGGCCAGAAAGGTGAGTAGTGCTAGGCCTAGGTATGGTTAGGCCGTAGGGGTGGTTGGCTCGGATGTGGTGGTATGGGTGGTGGTGTGGGGCTCGGTTTGAGCAGTTAGGTGCGGAGCCGGATTACTTAGAACATGGCGGGTAATAGTAGATGGTGTAGGGTCAAGAAAAGTGTACGACGGTGGGTTTGATGGTGTTATGGATCCATAAGGGAATTGGATTCATCAAACATAACATGGAGAGAGAGGATGATTTTGTTGGTGGATAGGTCAAGGCATCGATATCCACGATGATATGTGGGATATCCCAAAAAGATGCAAGGGGTGGTGCAACGTGCAACTTTGTGAGGTGAATATAGGTGTGGGTAACAAAGACAACCAAAATTACGTAGGCGTGAGTAGTCAGGTTGTTTGTTAAACAATTTTCTATAAGGTATTTCATTTTGAATGGCGGATGAGGGAAGAAGATTTAGTAAGTAGGCGGCCATATGTAATGCCTCAACCCAAAATGTTGGTGGAAGGTGAGCTTGGAAAAGAAGGGTGCAGATGAAACCGTTGATGGTGTGTATCACCGTTCTGGCTTCCCATTTTGGTGGGTGATTTTTGGACAAGAGAACCGAAATTGAATGCCATTTTGAGCAACAAGTTAAGAAGGTTGGTGTTATCGAACCTGTCACCATGATCACACTAAAGAGCCGCAATATCACTGGTATGTGCTTAAACACATACCATTTCTAGACCAAAACCGGACCAAAATAACCAAAAACCCGACCAAAATGCCAAAAGATATTGTGTTTTTGTGTTTTTGTATGTGCAGGGATGGATATCGCGAAAACCAACAAAAGACACAAGAAAATCAAGAAAACGAGCATGAGATACGGAAAGGCTCAGAACCGGAACCGGGAACAAAGAAAATGGTCAAAAAGGCATCCAAGGTCCTCCCACTATCAAAGATTGTCAACTCCAACCCTTAGATTATCTTTTAAAAAAATGGCAAGATCAGTCCTTGAAGAATCCAGAAATTACATAAATAGTCCCTAAGATTAAAACCTTAAACTCTTTTAAAAACCTTACACCCGGATCCTAAAACTAATAAACCAAATCCATCACTCTAAACCCAACTTCCCTTTTAATCCAAACTAGCCCACTACCCTTAATTCATTATACAAGCCCAACCCAATCCACTAATAAAATAAACTAACCGGCCCACTCCTTTACCCATCACCTAACCCGATCCATCCCCAAATTAATAAACCACTCGGTCAAAATATAAGCCGGTCAAAAAGAAAGAAATAAAAAAAACTCACACAATCAATAAACAAACACACCCTCTCTCTCAGTCAACATAAAACGCGCCCAAATCCATTTCTTTACCCAGTCTTACCTCCATCTCATGAACCCTAAAATAACCTCACCAAAAATTACCGCAACTAAGGGCAATTCCGTACAATCACGAACTCCTAGAAGGGTCTGACAAGGGACTGATGATAAGAATGATACGTGGCTGCTTTACATTGGCTCAAACACCTCACTAATTGTGATCTAAGGGTCAAGAGCGACTTGATGATGTTCAAGATGATCTAAGGGTGGATATGGAGCTAAGAAGCACGAGGATCGCCAACGTGGCATAGCCCAGAAGGTTCGGATTAGGCCTATAAATAGGAGAAGGTTATTTCATTTTCGATATGTAATTTTTTTAGCAAAGTTATGCTGTCAAAATAATTTTAGAATTTTAGTCTTATAGTTCGGATTGTAATTTTTCTGTTTATGTTAATTTGATTTGAGTATTGTAATTTTTAAGTTTTAATGAAAGTTTAAATTTGAGGTTATTTTGAATCCGAATTCTCATTTAGATTATTATTGATTTCAGTTTTTTTTGTTTATTCATTTTGATTTAACATCTGATCATCACAAAAGAAAAAAAAAATATAAAAAAATAAAAAATAAAAAAAAAATAATATAGTTCAAAACTGCTTCAGTGAGCTCTATTTCAGTTAAATTCAGCTTATGTAAGCTCTATAGCTTATTGTAAGTGAGTACTAGTGTCAATGCTATTGTAACATTCAAAGTTATTCTGGTCAACGAAAGTCAACCATGGTGTGAAGGTTATGATTCTGGGTTTAAATTGATAGTCTATCTGAAAAATTGGAAGCAGTTAGCCTATCCAAAGATAGGCCTCATGGGAAAACTCTCTGTTCTTGCTGAGAGTAGTTTGTAAGTTTTTATTCAATTTCACATTTCCACTCAAGAGTATTAGCTTAGATCTGCTTATCTAGTTTAATTTCTGTTTGATGTTAGTTAGTCGATGCTTAATTGATAGATTTAATTTTAGTTAAACTTGTTTTATTAATTAGTTGTTAGTATAGTTAAATTTGTTAGTTAATAGTTTAGTTAAAATCTGTCTAGTATAGTTTCTAATTTGATAGTATTCTGTGAATCTTAGAAGATTGGTGAATTTTGTTATTGATTGCTGCTATTCTGAAGTTATTTGGTGTTAGGAAGTGGTGATTGATGTTGGTTAATGTTTGGATAAACCTGAAATTCAGTTTGGCAGTAATTAGGAATGATAAAGGAAGTGTTTGATCTTTAATTTGTTGAGGTGTTAGGGTTGTTTAACTGTGGAAAGTTAGGTTTATTTGGTTGACATTCATCAATTGTAACTTAGAATTGCATGAACATCAGTAGGCATTCTCATTAAAAAGTCAGAATCAAGTAATATCTATGTTCTGCTGTCATTAGTTGCTATCTTGAAACTGAGATGAGATAATATGCTAGGTAATTAGTGTAGGCTTATTAAAAAATCAGTTAAATAGTTTAAATTCAACTAGTTTAATAGAACAGGTTAGCTGATTCTCTAATTAGTAAATCTTAGGTAGTGTTTAATTGGTTAAAAGTTTTTTTAAGTCTGCTGCAATATATGTTCTGAGTGACTGATTTCATGAATCCATTTGATTGATCAATCAGTGTTTGTTTTGGATTGATTTTGAGTTTCTGAGTAGTGTTCCTGTTGTAGTTTTGGAGTTTTAATTCTTGAGTAGTAGCAATAATATCTGGTCACTAAATTGTGCTCTCAAAACTTGTTCTTCATCTGCTGTTTTAAACATTGCTGCATGTTCAAGATTTGGTCAAGCTGTTTTTCCAGCTTATTCTAGTTTCTTTTAAGCTCTTTTCTTTTCTAAAAATTTGTTTTGTTAGTTGTTAATTGAGTTTTGAAAGAAGAAAAATAAAAAAAAAAATTAGTTTGGTTAATTTGCATTGACTCAGGATCGAACCTGGGTAATTTTTAGTTTAAAATCAATTTTGTTACTTTCGTTATTTGCAAATTAGTCCTTTAGTTTCATTTGAGTCTAAATCAGTCCCTTTCTTTCTTTTTAATTCAATATCAGTTTTATTTAAGTTTCAGAAATGTACCATTTGGTCCCTATCTTTTAGTAAGTCAATAATAGTTTCAGTTTTTACCATTTTAGTCCCTCGTTTTTTATAAAACTTTATTTTCTTAAATTTCTTTTATAAAATCAGTTTTTAATAAAATTCATTTTCGTCCCTTAGATTTTATTTTATTTTTATTTCTATTTTAAGTATAATTTCACTAATAGATTTATAAATCTCGGGATTAGCCCGGGATTTGCATTTATTTGAATTTTCTTTGTGTGCATTTATTTTAATAGCGTAGATTGCTTTTAATTTTTCTTATTATAGTGTAATCAATTCTAAAAAAAAAAATCTTTCACGTCACATATTCACTTCACATATTCACGACTCCGATTCGACTTATTCGCCGTCAAACCTTCGTTGGGAGAACGACCCGGGGGAATTGTATTCGTTACAATTTCTTTGGAATAAAAAATAAAAAACAAAAATAAATATATATAACATACATCAATCACACTTAAATTGATTATTTACATAAGAACAAAAATGAAGGATTTTTTTGGAAAACTTCCGATTTAGTACGTAAAGGATAAATCCATAAATAATGAGAATAATGATCAAGAAATGCATATAATATTTAAAACCACCAGAACTAACAATAGGAGAGGTCCAAATATCTGAGTAAACATCCTAACTAGAAAACAGAAGTCTCACATGTTTGCAAGCTGACATGCATGACAAATATGTGGAGACTTCTCTTTATTACTGAAATAAAATTACGAGAAACATGAGAACATAACACGTATTCATTGGGGTTCCCGAGACGTTGGTTCGGCGCAGTAGGAATAACATATTGCAAAGCATGAGAGATAGGAGAAGGCTTGGTAAACTGGGTAGAGGTCCCCCGAACTGTCACATCTAAGAAGAATGTGGCCAGGTCAAGGAATCCTTCACAGAGAAACCAAATTCGTCAAATTCAACAATAAATTTATTATCTCTAGTGAATTGACGTATATAAATAAGATTTTTTATTATGTTAAGGGTGACAAGAATGTTATGTAATTGTAAAGGGCGATGAAGAGTAGGTAAGATGTTATGTCCAATATCGGTTACAGGTATTGATCTGCCATCACCAACACAAATAGATGGATATAAACAATTGTTATAAACAGTACTTAAATTACTTGAATATGAGTTGAGATAAGAAGAGGCACATGTGTCCATATTCCAAGTTGGTACCTCTAATGTCATAGTGCTAAACACACTTGGAAGCAATGTCGGTACCATAGTGGAAGCAGAACCAAGGATACCTGATTGACTGGCGGACTGTTGAGGAGTAACCAATACCTGTTGGGCAGAGTCCAGTCCAGTAGACAGAAAGTTGGGCTTGGTGGGCCGCCACATAATGTGGGATAGAATAGGGCAGTTGGGTCGTAGGTTGTTGATGGGCCAAATGTGAAACCACGTGGATTGTTGGTTGTTAGAATAGGTACCAAGAGAAGAGAAAGAACCATTAACAAAGAAACATTGCTTAACAAAGAACCATTATTTGCCATTATGTTATTGCTATTATTTGTACGTCAACAAATTGAAACAAGAAAATCTTTTCTCTCTTTTCCTTTACTGCTCGTCCAACCAATAAAGAACACACCAATAGTTAATCCTTTCTTCATCTTGTTTTTGTTTGCTTTTGTTGGAACACAAAAAGTGTAAATCATTAGTGCAGGGACTTCTATTTATCTTTTGTATTAGTATAGGGTATATTGTGTAACATTGTGTGGCTTACGACAGCATAACACTATCGCAACACTTGTATAGTTGTGATAGTATGCTTGACTATGTGTGGTTATAAATACCCCACTACCTCATGTGCTGTTGGGTTTTAGATTTACTGCTACTTGCATGATTAAGACTGCTAATGGTTTACACAAGAAATACTCTAAGTCATTACTGCTGCTAGAAGAAAACTTAGTACTGCTAGTACTAAGTTAATGCTGCTAGAGATTTAATGCTGCTAGTTACAAAGATTACAACTGCTTGTGTATTTTACTACTGCTGGTGTTGCCGATGATGTTCAAGAAAATACCCTAAGTGGTTACTACTGCTAGACTAAATGTTACTGCTGCTAGTTCAGAGTTACAACTGCTAGAGTTAGAGATACAACTGCTAGAGTGTTTAGTTTATACTGCTTATGAGATAAACTTGTATAGTCGGTTAGATAAATATAGAAAAGATTCTATAGAGATTTATCTTGTATAGCAAGTAATTGTAAGCCGACTAGGACTCCTTAGTCTATAAAAGGAGGTCCTAGGGCATAGAGATAGATACGAGATTAAACAAGATACACGATTCTTTAGAAAACTTCAAGGTTGTAAACCCTAATACTTTTGAGTATTCGTATTATTAATAATAATATTGAAGTGTTTTGTTTGATACTCATTATTTACTGATAATTCAATATTAAGTTCTTCTTAAGATCAAATACAAGATTCCGCATTTTGTTTGATATACTTCAAAGACAGTTTCTATACTTAGTTGTTTTAGATTTATCTAAGATAGCTAAACCTTTACAAGCTAAAGGATTCGATCAAGTGCATAACTGGGATCAACAAGTGGTATCAAAGCTTGTTATCTAGAAGCTGTGATCAAGAAGAACCTGTTTCAACTCAAGACTGTTCTTATCTTACTGAAGACATGGAGTCAGAATCTACACACATGATTACTGCATCTAAGGTGCCAATGCTCAAGTCTGGAGAGTATGAGCTATGGAGAATGAGAATAGAGCAGTATATTCAGATGTTTGATTATTCTATGTGATAGGTCATAGAGACTGGCAATTCTTTACCTAAAACAGAAACTTCTGTTGATGGTGATGTCATTCCCTTGCCTATTAAAACTGCTGAAGACAAGGCACAAAGAAGACTAAAAGTTAAGGCAAGAAGCACTCTCATGATCGGCATCCCTAATGACCATCAGTTGACTTTCAATCACATCAAGGATGCTAAAGTGTTGTTAGAAGCTATTGAGAAAAGGTTTGGAGGGAATGCTGCTACCAAGAAGACCAGGAAGAACCTTTTAAAGCAACAATATGAGAATTTTGCTGCTCCAAGTTCTAAGAATCTTGATTAGACCTTTGACAGACTTCATAAACTTATTAGTCAACTAGCACTTGTGGAAGTCTCAATTCCTCAAAAAGATATAAATCAAAAGTTTCTGAGAAGCTTGTCACCAGAGTGGAATACACATACTGTGGTATGGAGAAACAAGGCTGATCTTGATACAATGAGTTTAGATGATCTGTATAACAATCTTAAAGTTTATGAACCTGAAGTCAAAGGGTCATCTAGCTCATCCTCAAGCACACAAAACTTAGCTTTTGTGTCCTCCTCCAATAACAGTTCTAGCAGTACTAATGAAGCAGTTAATACTGCTCATGGAGTTAGTACTGCTGGCACACAAGTTAATGCTGCTGGGTCTACAACCCTTGATAACTTGAGTGATGCTGTTATCTAAGCTTTCTTAGCTGGTCAATCTACTAGTCCTCAGATTATGCATGAAGATTTGGAACAGATTTATCCAGATGATCTTGAAGAGTTGGACTTGAAGTGGCAGATGGCAATGTTGACAATGAGGGCAAGGAGATTTTTGAAGAAGACAGGAAGATACCTCAAGGTCAATGGGCAACATGGGTTTTGATAAATCCAAGGTTGAATGCTACAACTGTCACAGGAAGGGACATTTTGCAAGAGAATGCAGGGCACCAAGGAGCCAAGACTACAAGAATGGAGAGAGTTCAAGGAAAGCTGTATCTGAGGAACCTAAGACTTCTATAGCTTTGGTGTCTTGTGATGGTTTAGGAGGATATGATTGGAGTGACCAAGCAGCTGAAGGACCAAACTTTGCACTTATGGCTTACTCTTCTTCATCAAGTTCTGATTCTGAGGTATCTAATGATTCTGGTTGTTCTTATAAATCTTGTTTAGATACTATTGTGGAACTTAAGGCTAGGAATGAAAAACTAATAGAAGAAGTAAGGATGTTAAAGTTAGACAATTTAGGCTATAAAGTAGGCTTAAAATCTGTTGAGGAAAGACTTGAATTTTTTAAACATAATGAGTCAGAGTATGTAGAGAAAGTTAATGTTCTTGAAGGTAAGCTTTATATTAAAGAGCATGTCATTAAAGAACTTACTAAAAGGTTAGAAAATGCTCAAAAAGAAAAAGATGCAGCTTATCAGGAAAAAGAAAAACATCAAGTTAAGGTAAATAAGCTTGAATTTTCATCTGAAAGTGTAAATAAGATAATAGAGTGTCAACTTATGAGGAGAGATAGTGGTATAGGTTATAATGAAGTTCCTCCCTCAATAACAGGAAAATATGCACCTCATATACCTGAATTGTCTTGTTTAGTTGAGTCTAATGCTAAGCCTTTAGGAGAAAATAGTAAGTCTAATGAGGAGAAACCTAAGGTTGAAAAGACATATTCTGATGCACCTATCATTGAAGATTGGGTGTCTAAAGATAATGAGGAACAGGTGAAGACTACACCTAAGGTTGAAAGTATAACAGTTAAACCTAGTGTTGAACAAGTTAAGTTTGTCAAACCTAGTTTTGGTAAAAAGTTGTCTAGGAAAACTGTTGATTTCAATGAGCAACCTAGGGAGTACACTAACAGGCCTAGAGGTAACCAGAGGAATTGGAATAACATGATGTCACAAAGATTAGGCAGTGACTTTGTGATGTTTAACAAGGCTTGTTATCACTGTGGTAGTTTTGTGCATTTACAGGAAAATTGTTTTTACTATCAAAAGCCTGTTTGGAACTATGCTAGGAGGATGAATCATCAAAGTTTTTCTAAAAATACTCACCCACAAGCTAAAAGAAATATGGTTCCAACAGCAGTACAAATGAGATCTGGTTTAGTATCAGTTAAAATTGCCAAGCAAAATGTTTTTAAACCAGCAGTAGTAACTAATACTGCTAGATTAGTTAGTACTGCTAACTCAAAAAGAACAGTGAATGGTGCTAAACAATTGTCAAAGTTTTCAAATAAAGCACATTCAACTGTAAAAAGGTCCATTCAAAAGAATACAACAATTAGTGCTGCTAAGGCAAAAGCAGTAGTTTCTACTGCTAAGCCAAAAGCAATAACTGATAATGTTTTGGGAAATCATTTTTATGTTGTTAAGGCCTCAGCATGTTGGGTCTGGAAACCAAAAGTTAAAGTTTTAGATCATGTTTCCAGACACAGCAGTGCATCCATAGTTTTAAAGAGGTATGATTATGTTGATGCACAAAGCAGATCCAAGTCAGTATTGGCTTAGGTCCCCAAAAAGAACTGATTTTCTTACTTTATGTGTAGGGCAATCAACAGGTGGAATTAGAAGATAAATGAGTATTTGACAGTGGATGCTCAAGGCACATGACTGGAAACATGTCCAATCTTGAAGATTTTGAAGCAATTGATGGAGGATATGTTGCTTTTGGGAGTAATCCCAAAGGAAGGAAAATCACAGGCAAGTGTACAATAAAAACTAGTAAAATAGATTTTGATAATGTGTACTTTGTAAAAGAGCTTAAGTTTAATCTCTTTAGTGTCTCACAAATGTGTGACAAAAAGAATAGTGTTCTTTTTACTGACACTGAATGTTTTGTCTTATCTCCTGACTTTGAGTTGGCTGATGAAAGTCATGTTTTGCTTAAAGTTCCTAGAACAGACAACATATATAGTGTTGATTTAAAGAATATGGTTCCCAAAGGAGGTTTGACTTGTCTCTTTCCAAAGACCACATCTGATGAATCTAAGCTTTGGCATAGAAGGCTTGGACATTTAAATTTCAAAATAATGAATAAATTGGTTAAGGGAAACCTTGTAAGAGGGTTACCTTCAAAAGTTTTTGAAAATACTAAAATATGTGTTGCTTGTCAGAAGGGAAAACAACACAGAGCTTCTTGTAAGACCAAAGCAATGAGCTCTATAAGTCAGCCTTTACATATGTTGCACATGGATTTATTTGGACCAACATTTGTAAAAAGTTTAATGAAAAAGATGTATTGCCTAGTTGTCACAGATGATTATAGTAAGATTACTTGGATTTTCTTTCTAGCAACTAAGGATGAAACCAGTGGAATCCTTAAGGCTTTTATAACCAGGGTAGAAAATCTAGTAAATCATAAGGTTAAAGTGATAAGATGTGACAATGGAACTGAGTTTAAGAATATGGATATGAACCAGTTTTGTGAGATGAAAGGTATTGAGAGACAGTATAGTGTAGCTGGAACTCCTCAAGAAAATGGAGTTGCTGAGAGGAGGAATAGGACACTTATTGAGGCTGCTAGAACAATGCTAGCTGATTCTAAATTACCTACTACTTTTTGGGTTGAAGCAGTTAATACTGCTTGTCATGTGCAGAATAGAAGTAAAGTAGTTAAGCCTCACAACAAGACCCCTTATGAACTTTTACATGGTAGGAAACCATTGCTAGATTTCTTAAGACCATTTGGGTGTCCTGTTACTATCTTGAATACCATAGATTACTTAGGCAAGTTTGATGGCAAGGCTGATGAAGGATTCTTTGTTGGATACTTAATGAATAGCAAAGCTTTTAGAGTGTTCAATAGTAGGACCAGGAAAGTGGAAGAGAACTTGCAATTTAGGTTTAGTGAGAGTACACCTACTGTTGCAGGGAGTGGACCAAACTGGCTGTTTGATATTGATTCACTAACCAAGACTATGAGTTATGAGCCTGTTGTTGCAGGTATAGTGTCTAACAATTTTGCAGGTACAAAAGCAAGTAATGATGCAGGTCAAGCTGGTAAGGAGACAAGACCTGGCAAAGATTATATTTTGCTGCCTATTTGGACTGCTGATCCACCTTTCTCAACCCAAGAGTCAAAGAGTTCACAAGAAGATGATCTTGCCAAAGATCCAAAAGATAATAAAGAAGATGGTTAAAATCTTCTGATGATGATAAAGTGATTAATGAAGAAAAGCTGACTGATGAACAAGAAAAGGATGATGTATCAGATAATGTTGCTAATGAAGAAAATAACACTAGCAGTACTAACTCTGTTAATACTGGTAAGCCAAGTGTTAATGTTGCTGACAAGGAAGGCATATCTTTTGATGATGATGACTATCCAGATGATCCAAACATGCCTCCATTGGAAGAAATATATCCTGATACTGATGAAGATGTACTTGGTGCAGAGACTGACTTAACCAATATGGAAGATGTAGTTCCTGTCAGTCCTATTCCAACTACAATAATTCACAAGAATCATCCCAAAGAACAAATAATTGGAGAACCACAATCTGCTGTTCAAACAAGAAGAATGATAAAGGATTTGAAGGAACAAGGTTTCTTTGCTAGATCCCTTCATCAAAGAAAAAGTCACAAAGACCTTCAAAACTGTTTGTTTGCTTGTTTTCTATCACAAATAGAACCCAAGAATACTCATAAAGCATTACAGGATCCAAGCTGGGTGGAAGCTATGCAAGAAGAGCTTCTACAATTCAAGCTTTAAGAAGTTTGGACTCTGGTAGATTTGCCTAATAGGAAGAGGGCAATTGGTATTAAGTGGGTTTTCAGATGCAAAAAGGATGAAAGAGTCATTGTGATTAGAAACCAGGCAAGGTTAGTAGCTCAGGGATACACTCAAGAAGAAGGAATTGATTATGATGAAGTATTTGCTCCAGTTGCAAGAATTGAAGCTATAAGTTTATTCTTAGCTTATGCTTCATACAAAGACTTTGTAGTGTATCAAATAGATGTGAAAAGTGCTTTTCTGTATGGGACTATTGAAGAAGAATTTTATGTCTCACAACCACCTGGTTTTGAAGATCCTAATTTTCCTGACAAGATTTACAAGGTGGAGAAAGCACTATATGGTTTACATCAAGCTCCCAGAGCTCGGTATGGCACATTGTCAAAATATCTGTTGGACAATGGTTTTTGTAGAGGGTAGATTGATAAAACTTTGTTTATCAGAAGGCACAAAGATGATATCTTGTTAGTTCAAGTTTATGTTGATGATATTATCTTTGCATCAACAAACAAGGTTTTATGTGTTGAATTTGAGAAGCTAATGCATGAAATATTTCAGATGAGTTCAATGGGTGAACTTACATTCTTCTTAGGGTTATTAGTTAAGCAAAAAGTGGATGGCATATTTATCAGTCAAGATAAGTATGTAGCTGAAATTTTGAAGAAGTTTGGCTTTACTGATGTGAAGCCTGCAAAGACAAAAATGGAAACTTCCAAGCCTCTGCTCAAAGATGAAGATGGTGAAGAAGTTTATGTTCATTTATATAGATCAATGATTGGCTCATTGATGTATCTTACAGCTTCAAGACATGACATTATGTTTGCAGTGTGTGCCTGTGCAAGATATCAAGTCACACCAAAAGTTTCACATCTTAATGTTGTGAAAAGAATTTTTAGATATTTGAAAGGTCAACCCAAATTGGGCCTTTGGTATCCAAAAGATTCACTTTTTGACTTGGTTGCATACACTGATAGTGATTATGCTGGAGCTAGCTTGGATAGAAAATCAACAATAGGAGGTTGCTAGTTTTTGGGATGTAGGTTGATTTCATGGTAGTGTAAGAAACAAACTGTGGTTGCTAATTCCACAACAAAAGCTGAGTATGTGGCTGCTTCAAGTTGCTATGGACAAGTGCTCTGGATTCAGAATCAATTGCTGAATTATGGGTACAATTTTATGCATACTAAAATATATATTGATAATAGCAGTACTATGTGCATTATAAGAAATCCTGTTTATCACTCAAAAATAAAACATATTGAGATAAGACATCATTTTATAAGAGATTGTTATGAAAATAAGTTAATTCAAATTGTTAAAATTCATACTGATAATAATGTTTTAGATTTGCTCACAAAAGCTTTTGATGTGGGTAGATTTCAATTTTTAGTTGTCAGTATTGGAATGATAAATCTTTGAAAATTCTTATCTCTTTGTGTTTTTGTAAAGTTTTGAAAGGATTATTACTGTTATTAGGTAAATAAATTGTTTCTACTGTTAAGTATACTTAATGCTGCTAGTTATACTTAGAACTGCTAGTTATACTTAGAACTGCTAGTTATACTTAGAACTACTAGTTAATACTGCTAGTTTTTCTAAACAACTGCTGAGTATAATTAGATGGTGTTAAATGTTATTGCTTGTGTTTTTCTTGGTTTTGGACTAACATTTGCAGGTTAAGCAAACAGTATGATTGGTGTTGATGGTGTGTGAGAAGCAAAGTGGTGATTTGTTTGCTGTGGTGCATCTGATTAATGATAGAATGGATTTAGGAATCTCTTGACAAAGGTTTACACCTGAGTTAGGAAGTTCTTTAAAGTCTTTTCTTGAAATCAAGTTCTTTAAAGTCTTTTCTTGAAATCAATCTATTTTGAACATGAATTGATGGTCATAGTTAGTCAGATAGTAACTGAGCTAACTCGCTCTATACCATTCTATCATTTGATAGTGTGCTAGTCTAAGGACATCTGGTATAGAGAACAGCGAGCAAAAGTGAATCTAATGCATTTGTGTTAGAGGCAACACCTGCCACGAGCTAGAAGCCCTGTCAAGAAGGCTCTTTTAATGAGTCTATCTGATCACAGGCAGTATTTATACTGACATCAATGGTTCTCACACAACCAGAGGTTAAATGCAACCGAAAATGATTAAATGTCTTCCTTTACACTTAATCCCTTCAAAATATCTGAGTGCAGTATTGTTTTAAAAGATATTGGGAAAAAACTGCTAAGAATTTTTTTTTTTTTAAAGTTAGTGCTGCTAAGCATAAACTTAGTGCTGCTAAGTTTAACTTAGTACTGCTAGGTTTCTGCTGCTAGGTTTTAGAGTGTAGGGTATGGTTATGTAACTTTTCACTTAAGGGTATAAATCCCCAATAGATTCACATAATCAGTTTCACACGCACATAATTCACTCTCATCTAAACCCTAATTCAGTTTTTATCATCAAATCAAAAAAGCCCCAAATCAAATCATCATGTTGCACTTAACTTTTACTGAACCACACAATAATGTTGCATTTTTAGAAAAACCTAACGAGTCTGTAGATTTTACTGAAATCATTGATTTTCTTAATGCAAGCTATATAAGGTTTGCTTTAACAGTAAAACCTACTATATAAATTTCCAACGTTATACAATTTTGGTCGTCTGCTAAGGTCGAAACTCATAATGGGGAAGTACAAATTCATGCCCTTGCAGATGGGCAGAAGATACTCATTACTGAGGCATCTATTAGAAGAGATCTTCACCTAGGAGATGCTAATGCAATTAAGAATCTTCCTAATGCTACAAATTTTGAAAAACTTTCACTGATGAGATATGAGAGGAAAAATAATGCTTTAAAATTTTACAAAAGGAAACTTCTCTCATCAGTGAAAATTCTTAATCCATACTGTTTTAGTGTGTCTTAGTCCAAAGACCACTGGTTGGAAGCCAAGCTTCAGGGGAGGCTAAGGATAATGAGGGTGCTGAATTTGGTATGGACATAAGTATTGGTGCAGAGAGTGATGAAATGAGTTTGTGGTTGCTGATACTCAGGGAAATGAAGTGGTGTTGGATAGTGTTGCTAAGGTTGATAGTGCTGCTGGTAAAGATGTTAGTGCTGCTAGTAAGCAAATTACTGCTGCTAGTGAAAAAGTTTCTACTGCTACACCAGAAGTTACTACTGCTGACAAAGAAACAGTTTCTACTGCTGAACAACAAGTTTCTACTGCTGAGGTTATGGATGATGAAAGTATTTTGGCTCATGCTATGATAGAATTGAAGACATCAAACCACCAGTCAAAGGTGTTGTTATAAGAGAGCCATCTTCTACACCAAAAGCTACACAACCACCTCCACAAGACAAAGGCAAAGGCAAAACTATACTTATTGAAGAGCCTGTGGAGGAACCACTTTCAAAAACAAAACAAATGCAACTTGATGCAGAGGTTGCAGAAAAATTAGCTGCAGAGTTTGCTAAGGAGAATAAGAAAGTTTTGGAACAAAGAAGAATTGCTGCTGAGAATGAAGCTAAAACTTTAGCATTGATTGCTGCATGGGATGAAGAAAGATCCCAGTGTGATGCTGATTGAGAACTTGCCCAAAAGCTCACACAAGAAGAACAAGAGCAGTATTCAATTGATGAAAGAGCTAAAATGTTGAAAGAGCTTATTGAAGAAAGGAAGAAGTTTTATGCAGCACAAAGGTTAGCAGCAAAGAAGAACAAGCTACCCACCAAAGCACAAAGACGATCTGTCATGTGTGCATACCTCAAGAATATGGATAATTGGCAACAAAAAGTGTTAACACATTTTGATGATAACAAAATTGAAGAGCTATACAACATTGCCAAGAGAAAGACTGAGAGGTTTGTACCTATGGAGACTGAAGAAGTGGGGAGGAGTTCTAAAAGAACAGGAGAAGAGCTGGTTAAGAAAAGAAGCAAAAAGAAAAAATCTGAACAAAAAGAGGCAGAAATGGAGCAAAAGGCAGAGCAAGAGCAGAGTGAGCAAAAACATAAACAGAAAGCTGATGTAGAAAATGAAAATGATAAAGTACAAATGCAAGCTCATACAGAACTTTCATTAGTCAATGAAGAAGAAGTCATGGATGCAGTTCCTCTCAGTGTCAAACTTCTAATTATTGCTTTTACTTCAGGAATACATGGTAAGACATCATATTGGGATATCAAGATAGATGATGGAAAATCTGTGAGGTTTGTTAGCTTTCTACAAAGGGTTCAACATTTTGATAGAGAAGATATGGTGACTCTAGGGAAGATGTATAAAGAAAAGTTTGGTTATAACATACCAGAAAAAATTTATGATAGAGTCATATGGAGATATTTGAAAGTGATGTTTGAACCACACCATGAGGATGAGGAGTGGAGAAGTCTAAAACACAACACAGTTCTACAATAGAAAATTTTTCAGTCTTGTGGAGTTCATGTGTCGGATGTACATGGTATGTCAATTTACATGCTTGTAGAAAAGGATTATCCTCTACAATATCAGAAGGATATTGTACATCAAATGCTACATGGAAATAGAAGACTCCAACTTTAATATCCTTATGATGAAACAGCATATCAACTACTCAAAAAGATGGAAAAGATTCTAGCACCCAAGGATAAGAAATAGAATTAATTGTTTGGAAGCATCCTCCTAGTGTTTGTTTAAGCTATGATTGAAACTTGATGATTTTAGGGGAAAATATCAAGTTTAGGGGAGGATTGTTGGGTTTTAGAGTTACTGCTGCTTGCATGGTTAAGACTGCTAATGGTTTACACAAGAAATGCTCTAAGTCATTACTGCTGCTAGAAGAAAACTTAGTACTGCTAGTACTAAGTTAATGCTGCTAGAGATTTAATGTTGCTAGTTACAAAGATTACAACTGCTTGTGTATTTTACTACTACTAGTGTTGCTGATGATGTTCAAGAAAATACACTAAGTGGTTACTACTGCTAGTCTAAATGTTACTGCTGCCAGTTCAGGGTTACAACTGCTTTTAGAGTTACAACTGCTAGAGTTAGAGATACAACTGCTAGAGTGTTTAGTTTGTACTGCTTATGAGATAAACTTGTATAGTCGGTTAGATAAATATAGAAAAGATTCTATAGAGATTTATCTTGTACATCAAGTATTTGTAAGCCGACTAGGACTCCTTAGTCTATAAAAGGAGGTCCTAGGGCATAGAGATAGATACGAAATTAAACGAGATACACAATTCTTTAGAAAACTTCATGGTTGTAAACCCTAATACTTTTGAGTATTCGTATTATTAATAATAATATTGAAGTATTTCGTTTGATATTCATTATTTACTGATAATTCAATATTAATTTCTTCTTAAGATCAAATACAAGATTCCGCATTGTGTTTCATATACTTCAAAGATAGTTTCTATACTTAATTAGTTGTTTTAGATTTATCTAAGATAACTAAACCTTTACAAGCTAAAAGATTTGATCAAGTGCATAACTGGGATCAACATGTGTTATGAGGTGTGTGTTCTTCCTTCTATCAATACGAGACTCTTATTATATTCTCTCGTTTCTCTCTCTAAACTAAAGTGTCCACACCCACTTTATCTCACTAAGATTATTAGAGTAGACGTGATATTATTGGAACAACAATTGGTATCAAGAGCCAAATATGATTCGTTGTTTCACGTAGTTGTGTTTTAGTTTTGTTTCAATCTTCATTTGTAGTAAAAGTTTTGGTTTTTATAGAATTCAGGAACTCTCTCTCTTGAATATATTTACTTTCATACGTAGTATCAAGATTACTCTTAAACGTGTTTAATCTTATAAAACGTGTGTTAGGATAATGACCGGATCTACACACACGCCTTGTGTCAGATGTGATACTAAAAATTATACGTAGTCTAGCAAGCGGAATTTACTAGCTAGCACTTAGAAGACTTTATGTGTTTGTGTTTTGTATGGTTTGAATGTAACAATGAATGAACACAGAATAATGAACTTCAATGATTCAATATTATTAGAACAATAATACGAGTGATCTCCTATCACTAGGGTTTACAACCTTGAATCTTAACAAAACAATACGTACAACTTCTATATCATAACTTTAACCTAGGAAATCCTTTTATAGACCAAGGATTCCTTCACAAGATAACTATCATTCTAATCGTATAAGATATACACAATATCTTTTCCATATTTATCTACTTACACGTTTACAAAATAATAATAATAAGCAGTACAATTATTTCTTTCATAACCGTACTAACTGCTCTTATTATCAACCGTACTAACTTCTCTTATTTAACCGTACTAAATGCCATCTTCAACAGTACTAACTGCTATAGCTTAATTTCCCAACAGATAACATATTTGAAGAAAAAGAAAGAGCTTTTATCATTTTATACAAAAATTTTGAATTTGGTGAAGATTTAGGCTGAAAACGTGGTTTAAGGGTTTTTGAAAAAGTGTACTTTTTCTCGTAAAAATAGGATTTAGTACTTTGTTCGTAAAATTTTGTTTGCAAAATTAAGGGTTTTGTTGCAACAGTTGGCTTAGAAACATTTGTGATAACTTTTTTGGTTGCGATAGGTGACTGCGATAGCAATTGTTTGGGTTGCGATAGAAGTTTTTGGGCTACTTGCTTTGCGAAGCTTTTGGTTACCCACTGTTTACGAAATAAAACTCTGCCCAAGTCGCAAGAAATTGTAGCGATAGACCTTGTATTGTTGTGATAAAAGAAGTTTTGCGACACCTGATCTTCCGAGACTACTGTTACCCACGTTTTATGAAAGAAAACTTTGCCCAATTTTCTCCAGAAAGTTGCGATAGTTACTATTCACAAGACTTTGTTGCGATACCTTGACTTAAAGACTTTTATTCAATTTTAAATCCTTTAAAAGATTAAAAATTATAAATAGACTTTAATCATTTAAATATCACAATATAAAATTCCAAACACTCAATCATCTCAACTTAAACAAACTAAAACACTACTTTCAAACACAAACAACATCTCATATCAAAGATCCACCATCACAATGTTTACTTTTCACGATGGATTGACATTTGGAAATGATTCAAGACCACCAATGCTTTTTCTAGGAACTTACACAGACTGGCGACTAAGATTCAAGCTATGGCTCACAAATCATGATAATGCAGAACTTACGCTAAAATCAATCAAAGATGGTCCATATGAAATGAAATTTATTGCCGACCAAGGAAACCTAGGGATCATAAGACTACAAACTGAGAAAGAATTGAATGATACTGAACGTGCTTAATACACAGCTGACAGTAGGGCTAAGTTCTTCATTATGTTAGTTCTTCCAAATGAACTCTACTAGAAAATGGACCATCGAGAAAGTGCTCATGATACGTGGATAGCCCTTGCTTCAATGCACCGTGATGAAGAACTTCAACTCATCAGAGAAGAAATCTTAAATGAAGATTACTTTCACATGGATCCTTAGCAAACCATTATCCCTGCTGATGAACTCAAATAAGTACATTTTATTACTATCATTTATCCTATTAATTTGACTTGTTTTACTATATTATGTATGAGGATTGATACTTAATCGTTTACTTTTGTAATTCTCAGGTAAAAACAAGCATTTGGTGAAACTTAGCGATTTTGGACTGATTATGGAGCAAAACATGCATAAAGTTAAGAGTCTACTGAAATGAAGAAGATCAAGACTAATCTGCTCCAGATGCGCCGCATCTCACTCATGACATGCGCCGCATCTCTATTAAGATATCACCAGATACGATCCAAGATACAAGAGGACATGCGCCGCATCTAATCATGGAGTTACGCCGCATCTTCTGGCGGTGTACGAATATTCCTGAATATTATAATCTTGGACCCCACGCGAAGTTAAGTACATGCGCCGCATCTACTCCTTAGATGCGCCGCATCTTCCCTCAGACAGAAACTATAAAATACCCCAAGACCAGACGAATTTCGGGGGCAATTATCAAAGTTTCGAAGACCGAACAGCAGAACCCTAGGACGAATTCAGTCAAGGAGGCAGCACAAGACACACCCAAATCAAAGATACAAGAGCTGTAAGAAGGTGCTGCATGTGTTTAATTCATTAAGTAGTTTTGTTTTATTGTGTTAGCAAACTTTAATTCATCAGGATTGGTGGCTTGTGTAATGTGACAACGAAAGATTGCACTCCCTTTAATACTTGCTTTCCCATCAATTAAAGTTTATATGTTGATGTCTTTGGTTACTACTTATTAGTGCATTGATAACCTCTGTGTTTATTAGTGGCTTGCGGGCATTTGACTGCGGGACATAATGTGGCTCCTACGGTTATTACTAAATTGATCACTTAGGAATAACTTTTAGACATAAGTAATCATTAAGGGTTTACTCGCCGATAAGATTAGGACCAACGAGAAAGGGTTAACTACATACACTTCATATAAAGCTATCAATAAAACAAGTGACAATCTACTTAATCATAAGGACAGCCCTCTTATTGTCTCAAGTATCTATCTGTGTACGTGTGTGCTACTTGCTGATTCGTGCCTATTGGTTTATTTTATTATTTAATTGCAAACAAATCGTGCCAGTCTCTCAGGCTGAAACCCCCTTTGCGTTAGGATATTAAAATACTGATTAGAATAACTAGATAATACGTTCCACTCTTAGTGATCGACACTCTACTTACCATTATATTCATACTGACCGGGTACACTGCTCGTTAAGTGTGTGTGTTATTGATAAGTCGGCTAAATATAAATTAAAAACTTGAGTAGGCATTAAAACTGCTAAACCGCAACGACACATCACGCGCATCAAGTTTTTGGCGCCGCTGCCGGGGAATGAATTGTTATTATCTGTTAATTTGATTAGTATTTTAATTAGGTTTTTCTTTTTATTAAATTAATTGCATCATTGTATTATTTTGCATATTTGTTGTATTGTGTGTTAATTGTTTTCTTTTATTTTTGTGTGTTTATTTTTGTTTGTGTGTTTAATTTTTGTTTTTATTTTTCGTATTTTTCTGTTCTGCTATCGTTGTACTGTGCTAAATCAAACGATACGGCGCATCTGATTTCTCAGATACGGCGTATTGCGTTTAATTTTTTAAAAAAATACAACGCGTTTAATTAATTCGATACGACGCATCTTTTCCCCAAGATACGGCGTATCTGTTTTTAATACGAAATTTTTTTTAAAAAGCGATAAAGTAATACGACGTATCTGCTTTTGCAGATACGGCGTATCTGTTTTTAATAAAAAAAATTTTTTTTTTAAACGTTAACGCCATACGACGCATCTGCCTTCGTAGATACGGCGTATCTATTATTTTAATTAAAAACAGTTTGCGAATTATTAAACAGATACGACGCATCGATCTATATCGATACGGCGCATCTTACTGAATCAAAAATCGATATTTATTTTTAAACGTAACGAAAATACGGCGCATTAACTTTCGTTAATACGACGCATTTAATTTTAATTAGATAAGCTGATTTTTGATTAATTAATCCGATACGGCGCATTCATATATTCTAAGCGGCGTATCTATTTTCTGAATAAAGTCTGATTAAATTTTAACGATTATAAGATACGGCGTATCCAACTCTTTGGATACGGCGCATCATCTGCAGATATCAGCAACTTTTATTCTTTTCTAATTTCCGAACGGAAAATATTCTGACTTACCCTTATACTAGGAAGCTTTTACTTTGAAATCTTCTTGTTCTTAATTTTCAGGAACAATGTTCGATATTTTCCCAAACTGGTTCGGAAGACCCCAAAGAAACCTTACTATGGAAGAGTTTGCATTACTAATCGCTCAAGCCAATGAACAAGAACATCATGAAGCAAGGAACTTTATCACTGAATTCAAAGGCAGTCATGAGCTGTTACTAAAGGAACAAAACAATATGATCAATGGTTTGGCAATTGAAGTGCACCAATTGTCAACAGTGCTTAACAAGGTTCTTTTGGTAAGGCACGATCTGAAAGGAATTACAACCAGAGGCGGAAAGTCAACCTTTCAAATCGGAGAGACACCCGAGGATGACAGTACCAAAAAAATTTCCCCTGAATCTTTATCACCCGAGCAAGAGCAACCAAAAGAGACTGATCCAGAACCTGTAATTAGAAGAGAACCTTCTGTTGAATCTAAACGATCAACACCACCTTTCCCACATAGGGTAAGGAAAGAGAAAGAAGATGCCTATCAAAAGAAATTCCTGGAGAATCTCAAGCAGCTGCAGCTAAGCATACCATTTATGGAAGCCCTAGTGCAAATGCCAAAATACGCCAAATATCTGAAAAGCTTGCTTACAAACAAGTCTAAACTCGAAGAGGCTTGCACCATAACAATGGGGAAAAGAAGCTCAGCGGCATTGCTCAATAAACTTCCATCGAAAGAAAAAGATCCAGGGAGTTTCACTATTCCTTGTCAAATTAAAAATTTACATATTGAAAATGCCTTAGCCGACCTAGGAGCTAGTATAAGTCTTATGCCCTCTTCTATGTATGATAAATTAGGACTTGGTTAACCAAAACCTACTAGGATGTGCTTAGAACTAGCTGATAGGTCTATACAATACCCATTAGGAATAGCGGAAAATATATTAATAAAAGTTGATAAATTTGAATTACCTATCGACTTCGTTATCCTTGATATGCCTGAAAATTCTAGAACTCCTATAATATTAGGACGACCATTTTTAGCCACTGCTAGGGCCATAATTGATGTTTTTAATAAAAAGATAACTTTTACCATAGGGAAAGATGAGGTTGAGTTTAACATGGAACAATCTATGAGTAAAGATGAATCCGATGACGATGAATGCTATAACATCGATGTTTCTGATGATACGATTAATCAATTTACTCAGAAATTGTTAAAGAATAATTTGCTTGATTCTTTTCTGCTTAAAAATTTAGAAAACGCAATTGCTATAGAAGATCAAGTAGATGAGAATACTGTTGATTATAATTTTGCTGCTGACTCTGCTGTATGTAACGCGATGCGGCGCATCTATCTGATGACAGCAGCGATATAATTAAAGAACAGGTTTATTCCGCTAGTGCTACTGAAATTGATAATGTTAAACCTGTGCTTAAGGATCTTCCTTCTACTTTGGAATATGCTTATTTAAACGGAAATACTAATTCACCCGTTATTATTGCATCTGACTTAACGCCAAAAGAAAAAGAGTCTCTTTTGCAGGTACTATATAAACGAAGAGGAGCATTAGCGTGGAGTATGTCTGATATTAAGGGAATTAGCCCGTCATTTTGTACACATAAAATCCTTATGGAGGATGAATTCAAACCAACTATCCAACCTCAAAGGCGTTTGAATCCAAAAGTCCAAGATGTGGTGAAAAATGAAATCGTAAAGTTACTTGACTCCGGACTTATCTACCCAATTTCCGACAGCTCGTGGGTCAGTCCTATCCACGTTGTACCAAAAAAAGGAGGAATGACGGTAGTACTCAATGACGACAATGAGCTAATCCCTTCAAGAACTGTTACCGGATGGAGAGTTTGCATCGACTACCGCAAACTCAATGATGCTACGCGAAAAGATCACTTCCCTCTTCCATTTATTGATCAAATGTTAGAAAGACTATCAGGATATGATTATTATTGTTTTTTGGATGGTTTTTCAGGTTTCTTCCAAATACCCATTGCCCCCGAGGATCAAGAGAAGACGACTTTCACCTGCCCTTATGGAACCTTCGCCTATAGGAGAATGCCGTTCGGACTATGCAACGCCCCTGCTACTTTCCAACGTTGTATGACGGCTATCTTCCATGATATGGTAGAAGACTTTATGGAAGTCTTCATGGACGACTTCTCGGTGTTCGGTAACTCATTTAGTGATTGTCTCTTTAAACTTGATAAAATGCTTGCTAGGTGTGAAGAAACTAACCTTGTTCTTAATTGGGAAAAATGTCACTTTATGGTTAGAGAGGGAATTGTGTTAGGACATAAGATTTCTGGGAAAGGTATAGAAGTCGATAAAGCTAAAATTGATGTAATTGCTAAACTACCTTACCCCACTAACGTAAAAGGCGTTAGAAGTTTTTTAGGGCACGCTGGATTTTATCGTAGATTCATAAAGGATTTTTCAAAAATATCTAGGCCTATGACCCAATTATTGCTAAAGGATGCAAAGTTTGATTTTTCTGAAGATTGCAAAAAGGCATTTAATATACTTAAAGAAAAACTAACTTCTGCACCCATTATAATTTCGCCTGATTGGAATCTGCCTTTTGAACTAATGTGTGATGCTAGTGATTATGCTGTTGGAGCCGTACTTGGCCAAAAGATAGATAAGAAATTTAAGCCAATTTATTATGCTAGCAAAACATTGAATAATGCCCAAGAACACTATACCACCACGGAAAAAGAACTTTTAGCAGTAGTTTTTGCATTCGATAAATTTAGATCATATCTTATATTGTCAAAAACTATGGTTTACACTGACCATTCTGCTTTGAAGTATTTGTTCAATAAACAGGATGCCAAGCCAAGGCTTATTAGGTGGGTTTTATTGCTCCAAGGATTCGATATTGAAATTAAAGATAAAAAGGGTGCCGAGAATCTAGCTGCTGACCACTTATCTAGACTTGAAAACCCTGATATGGAGGTGCTTGACGAAAGGGAAATAGCTGATGACTTTCCTGATGAACACCTTATGATGGTAGGAATTAAGAGCAATAATAATGGACCATGGTATGCCGACTTTATAAACTTTATTGTTCCAAATGAAATTCCAAAAGGGCTAACATCCGACGAGAAAAGAAGGTTTATAACTCGCGCTAACGAGTATATTTGGGATGAACCTTATGCCTTTAAATTATGTCCTAACAATATTATACGAAGATGCGTAGACGGTGATGACATCGCAGCAATATTGGCACATTGCCATTCAGGGCCAACAGGGGGACATCACGGTCCAGTCATCACAAGAAGAAAGATCCTGGATGCGGGATTTTATTGGCCCACGATGTTGGAGGATGCGAAAGATTATATAAAAGGATGTGATGCGTGTCAACGATCCGGAAATATTACATCAAGAAACGAAATGCCGCAAAATTATATCCATGTATGTGAAGTTTTCGACATATGGGGATTAGACTTCATGGGACCGTTCCCTGAATCTAAAGGTAATAAATATATTTTGGTTGCTGTTGATTACGTATCAAAATGGGTCGAAGCGCAAGCATCTCCAACAAACGACAGCAAGGTAGTACTTAAATTTTTGCAAAGTTTGTTCTCTAGGTTTGGAATTCCTAAAGCATTGATTAGTGATAGGGGAACACACTTTTGTAATCACCATCTGGGAAAAGCCTTGCAAAAATATGAAGTATATCATAGGGTTTCCACCGCATACCATCCTCAATCAAATGGTCAAACTGAAGTAACCAATAGAGCTATAAAACGAATTCTTGAAAAAACGACTGGGTATAATCCTAAAGGGTGGTCTGACAAGTTAAATGATGCTTTATGGGCATTCCGTACAGCCTATAAGACACCAACGGGATGCACTCCATTCCGTCTTGTATACGGAAAAGCATGCCACCTACCGGTCGAAATTGAACAAAGTGCATATTGGGCTTTGACGAATTGTAATATGGATATGCAAGCTGCAACGAAGAACCGTTTCATGGAACTTAATGAACTCTATGAACTAAGAGATGAGGCCTACAAAAATACTAAGATCTACAAAGAAAGAACTAAAAGATGGCATGACTCGAGGTTACGTGGGGATAAAACGTTTACTATTGGAGAGAAAGTGCTACTGTTTAATTCCAGATTAAAGATGTATCCTGGTAAACTTAAATCAAGATGGACGGGACCGTTCGTTGTCAAGAAAGTGTATCCATACGGAACTATTGAAATATGCGATAAAAATGGTTATATATTCAAAGTGAACGGGCAACGTGTGAAGAAATACTTTGATAATAAAATTGAGGATAATGAGAACGAGGTGGTGGAGTTTGAACCTGAAGTATTGGATTAAAGAGCTGAACGTGAGTCTAACTTGAAGACTCTGGAATAAAGACAAGTGCTGACCGGGAGACAACCCGGATTTATCTTTTAATTATTCTGTTTTTTGTGTCGAGTCAGTCAGGCCCGCATGAGGATACGGCGCATCTCAATTCTGAGATGCGACGCATCTCCTGCAATGGTCATATCTTATTTTACTTTTTCTGCATTTTTATTTTCGACTTTAAAACTATTTATCAGTTTATTTTAATGCGGCGCATCCCTGGTTAAGGATGCGGCGCATCTTTTATTCTGATCCGTATTTATTCCAGGCTCGATACGGCGTATCTTCTTCCATAAGATACGGCGCATCGACTGACCTGATGATTTTCAGTTTTAATTTTTAATTTTTATTTTTCCTAACTACTAATGTATTATGCAAGTTTGAACCTTTCTTATCTTAGGTGTGTTTTAAAGTGTTGGTGGTATTATAGTTTCCTGGATTTCCTGTGGATACATCAAGTATGAAGCTTTAACGTTCTAATCCACAAGAAAGATGATTTTTGCTCTTATACTAATGGAGGATCATACCGAGCAAATCTCAGGGGAGTTTTTCTGTTCTAATTCTTTTATTTTCCAGTTTTTAACCTTTTATACAAACAACGAGGACGTTGTTTAACCTAAGTGGGGGATTGAAGAATTAGAACACTTAACATTTACTTGTCCTAAACTTTTTCAAAAATTATGCTTAAAATGTGCTTAATATATCAAACTTAAAAAAAAATTTTAGCATGTTTTTGTTTAAGATCTAAGTTGCATAACTGCACACATGACGTTATTTTCAAAAATTGTGATTTTTCAAAATTCACAAATCTATGAGTGTGCCGGTGATTTGTAAACTTTAGAACTTGGCTTGTATACTATTCGAGACCACCATAATGAGTATTATTTATATAATTGGAATGACTTGTCTAAATTGGTAAAATTCTAGGATTACACCCAAATAGCCTTTATATGTTATGTGTTATTAACTAACTACACTGGTTAGTTAACCCCCGTATAAACCTTTTGTTACTCTCATTTTTAGAGTAAGATACCCCTAGAAAAACACTCAGAGCCATTCCTTTCGTTTCTTACACCTATGTTTAAAATGTTTCGTTACACCCTTACACCTTAGCCTACCCTGTAGATTAGAATCCGTGGTTGGTTAATTGCTATAGGCAAAGTGTGTTTCCTTACATTACCTGTGTTCGCGTGCGTAATTCATTATCTTTGGTTAGGTCGGGAAATTGCACAATGCAATTGGAGTGAAAGTAAATATTGTATATCTTTGAGTTTATTTTTCGTGTGTTTACTACTTTCACTATTACCATTATTTCTGAAGTATGAAAAGTATGGAAAAATTATCCAGAATTATCATTATAGTGATGTGGTGAAATTTTACACATCTTTAGTTGAAAAAAAAAATCGAAAAAATAAGAAAAGAAAAAGAAAGAAAGAAAAGTTGGAAGTTAGTTTTAACCAACTTATGTAAAGTTATGTAAGTGGTCGATATCACCACTATTTGTTGTACTATATCTATGGATTGAATGGGAATTGGCAGTTATGGGAACGCCAATTAAGGTTTATTCTTTGATTAAGATCTTGTTGAGTATAATTCGTGTCTACCTAAAGCGTGTGTTTCAAGTGTTAAAGCGTGAGTTATTCGATGATATGAGTCTTATTCATGGGATGGTTGGGATAGTGATTAACCACACTTAGGATTTTAATTTATTTGTTTTGTTCATTTTTCATTTTTACACCAATTTGTATCCCAAATGTTATCCATACCCTTTATTATTCTTTATCCAACCAAACCTTTGATTTATTGAGATTAGGGATTTGAGCAATCTTAAGTATCGTAGTCGTGGATTCGGCTATGTATTTATGATTTTGTCGCCCTTTTTGATATATTATTATTGGTGAAGTTTGGACCTATCTTTAGCCTATTCGAGTTAAGGATTTGAGCAATTGCAAGTATCGTGTTCGTGGATTCGATCATGTATTTGTGATTTTGTCGCCTTTTCTGGAATTTGAGATCGATAGTGAAAGAGAATAATTAATCCTTAAGCCTAAAAACCCTTTTTACCGCTTTAGACTTGTTATTCCTTAGCTTTAGTGGTGGAGATGTGTATACTTGCCAAGCTTATGATAGAATATTCGTCACGACTGGACAGTTAAACGATTAGATTTGCTTTTATCAAATTATTTTATTTTACTTCTAATTCGTTAAGTGTTTAGTTGTGTGATTATGAAATAAACGAATACATGCTTAAATATAAAAATAAATCCTAACATCTTTTAGGATACATTTTCATAAAAGAAATTCTAAGGTTTACTTGGGGACAAGTAAAGTTCAAGTGGGGGGATATTTGATGAACTCAAATAAGTACATTTTATTACTATCATTTATCCTATTAATTTGACTTGTTTTACTATATTATGTATGAGGATTGATACTTAATCGTTTACTTTTGTAATTCTCAGGTAAAAACAAGCATTTGGTGAAACTTAGCGATTTTGGACTGATTATGGAGCAAAACATGCATAAAGTTAAGAGTCTACTGAAATGAAGAAGATCAAGACTAATCTGCTCCAGATGCGTCGCATCTCACTCATGACATGCGCCGCATCTCTATTAAGATATCACCAGATACGATCCAAGATACAAGAGGACATGCGCCGCATCTAATCATGGAGTTACGCCGCATCTTCTGGCGGTGTACGAATATTCCTGAATATTATAATCTTGGACCCCACGCGAAGTTAAGTACATGCGCCGCATCTACTCCTTAGATGCGCCGCATCTTCCCTCAGACAGAAACTATAAATACCCCAAGACCAGACGAATTTCGGGGGCAATTATCAAAGTTTCGAAGACCGAACAGCAGAACCCTAGGACGAATTCAGTCAAGGAGGCAGCACAAGACACACCCAAATCAAAGATACAAGAGCTGTAAGAAGGTGTGCATGTGTTTAATTCATTAAGTAGTTTTGTTTTATTGTGTTAGCAAACTTTAATTCATCAGGATTGGTGGCTTGTGTAATGTGACAACGAAAGATTGCACTCCCTTTAATACTTGCTTTCCCATCAATTAAAGTTTATATGTTGATGTCTTTGGTTACTACTTATTAGTGCATTGATAACCTCTGTGTTTATTAGTGGCTTGCGGGCATTTGACTGCGGGACATAATGTGGCTCCCACGGTTATTACTAAATTGATCACTTAGGAATAACTTTTAGACATAAGTAATCATTAAGGGTTTACTCGCCGATAAGATTAGGACCAACGAGAAAGGGTTAACTACATACACTTCATATAAAGCTATCAATAAAACAAGTGACAATCTACTTAATCATAAGGACAGCCCTCTTATTGTCTCAAGTATCTATCTGTGTACGTGTGTGCTACTTGCTGATTCGTGCCTATTGGTTTATTTTATTATTTAATTGCAAACAAATCGTGCCAGTCTCTCAGGCTGAAACCCCCTTTGCGTTAGGATATTAAAATACTGATTAGAATAACTAGATAATACGTTCCACTCTTAGTGATAGACACTCTACTTACCATTATATTCATACTGACCGGGTACACTGCTCGTTAAGTGTGTGTGTTATTGATAAGTCGGCTAAATATAAATTTAAAACTTGAGTAGGCATTAAAACTGCTAAACCGCAACGACACATTACGCGCATCACCTGCCTCACCATCACACAATCATGAGACTCCATCCCAAGTTGTTGACCATGGTTCTATGACTTACACCCTGGATGGATTCTATTACACTCCTCCAAATGAGCCGGTCATCATTCCAAGATATCATCCTGATGCGTGGTTTTGCAACCTTACAACAGGTTTTACCTCTCGAGGGATCTCAAGAGGCTTACAACCCCACCAGGCAGTGTACCTGACCGATGTAGTATAGTGTAGTGGTAAGTACGGGGGATTGATCGTTCTCCACAGGGAATAGTGTTCGTTAGGTATGAAAAATTACTCTAATAGGTCTAAGGGTGAGAGAAGATTCTTTTTATGTTTTTATATTTTTTATGAAAGCAAGTAAAATCTCGGGTTTGAAAGAGTGGGCGGAATTAGTTGCTAGTCAACTAACCCAAGTTACTACGAATGCAAATAAAATAAAATAACAGAAAATGAAAAGGTTGGTGAAAACTTATGTGGAGGAAAATGTGTTTACTTAGATTTCCTTACTCCCTAACTATCTTTTACCGGTTGATTAGTGTGTATTAGTTGCGTGGATGACGGGTGTATTCCTTAATACCATTCGTGGGGTGGCGTACGTACTTCCCCAACTCTACAAGCTCCTACTTCACTCCTATGTCGAGCCGGCTAGGAAGCTCCTAACATGGGATCACTAGAATTCGCTTGTGCATTAAATACAACCATAAAAACCTTTAGTACGCATTGGTTCATGTTTCTTAAGACGTTCAAGCAAGTTACCGAATAGGAAGTTAGCCAGTTTTCTTAAGCCTAACATAGATGAACAATCATCCAATACAACTAACAACGCACTAATAACCAATAATCAATAGCTAGGTTTCATTAGATCTAAGCAAACATAAGATAAAGCTAGCCTAGCATGTTAAACAAAAGACAAGAATAAGATAGAATCAAACAACACATAGACATATTGAATGATTAATTGATAACTTATCTTCAATGTAACATGGAAGATCTCAAGGCAAAAAGCCTTGAAAGAGCTGCCAAATTCGTCCTAGGGTTTTCACACACAAAGTTCCCCAATAAGTTCCACCCACAAGTTCCACACTAATGACAAAAAATTGCAAAACTATATATAGACTTTCAGATCTGACGGCGTCACGTTATGGAGTGTGACGCCGTCACCTCGCCGCTTTTAGGGTTCCCGGATGACCTTCTTGACGCCGTCCCTCTTTAGCTCTCAAAAATCCGTTCTGGCCTATCAAGGCTTGACGCCGTCAGGATTATGCGTGACACCGTCCCTCTCTAAATTAAGCCGTGACGACCTTGATCATATTAAAGCGTGACGCCGTCAGAATTTCATGCAAATTTCACTGGCTTATCATGAGTAATTTTCACATCCACCATTTTATTGCCAAGCCGTGACGCCGTCTGGAGAGGATCCTGACGCCGTCAAAGGTAACTTTTAGCCGATTTTGAGACTTTGTCGTTTTCTTCACTTTAATGCTCCAAAAACGTCCAAAATGCTTCCTTTTCCAGATTTCTTCTCAAAAGTACCTAAAATGACAAAAGGAACGATTTAGGGCAATATTTGATCAAATAAATACGATTTAGGGCTTAAATGACCCCTTAAAAGCGGTACACTTTTCGCTTCATCAAATACCCTTACACTTGAGATTTGCTTGTCCTCAAGCAAATGCGCTTTTATTCTAATCAAAATACAAGTTAGGGGTCATTTAATGCTAACATAAAAGTAATTACAACAAATAATCGTTCCACTTTAATCATAATAAGCACGGAGATTACAAACTAGCACCTCACAAGTAGTGTTTAGATACTCACATCTCTCAAGTGTCATCAAAATAAATCTCATAAATGAAAACGGATAATATCTCTCACTACCTGTCATAGCAAATAGATTACCATAGGCTTGGGGAAGGATCGAAAACCTCCTCCACTAGGCGTAAGCACCTAAGATAAACTATCAAAGAGGGCTTTTAAACGGGTTATAACGTTAGGTGTAGGGAAAAGGAAAACACGGTTTTGTTGGATAAAGGATATTTTACTGGTGGCGAGTTAAAGATCTTGATCAATTACATGTACTATACAATGTTGCTAAGCCAAGACTCGACTCGATTTAAGCTAATGAAAGAAAATAACAAAAACATAAAATAAACATAAAATAAAACGGGATGGTAGTCCGTATGTTTTTTCTACTTTTCTTTTTCTCATTTTTTTTTTTTGTATTTTTCGTGATTTTTTTTTTTTTTTTTTCATACACTCTTGCCCTACCATCCAAAATAATACATCATAGGGGCGTTGCATTCCCCTTACACTTGAACTTTTACATAACTTTACAAATAACTATTCTAATGACTCGAATTAAGATAATCAAAACACTTGGAGTACTTTTAAAATATTTAGCACATATGGGGGTAATAAATGATGTTCTTCCCCATTACTCCATTATACTAGTACTTTACCCACGAGTCCCAATCGTCCCAAAACAATATGTACAAGGATATGACTCGACTTAGCAACCATGTAATCAACTAGATAACTAACTTGGGTTTAAACAAATGTTGTAACAATAATGCACTAAAAATGAGTGCATACAAGGTAGGCTAAGGCGATTTGGGTGTACATTTAAGTGGGGTGTAAACAAATTCTTCCTTTAAGTAAAATGCTTAAAGGTCGAAACGAAAAGATAGGCTCTGAGGGGTGTACTAGGGGTATCGTGTACTAAAAATGAGTACAACGCAAAGGGTGTGGGAGAATTACTTGACCAATGTAGCCAAAGTAATTATAACAAAAACACAGGTGTAAAACAATGGGTTAATCCTAATGCCTCTTATCATGTAGTAAATCTAACTACACGAATGTAGTCTCACTTGTGGCTTCGGAATGGTCCTAATGCAAGTTCTAGAATCTAAGTGCTACCGGTACACACATCATAGCATAAATGTTTTTCCTACCAATTCTAGGGGCGAACCTCACATATTTGGGGGTGGAAAATTTTTTAGTGGTACGGTTTTTGTGCTAGTCATATAACTCCTATCCGTGAGACGCTCATTAAGATCAAAGTTTCACTCCTATATGTTGTAAAAAATTTTAAATTTGGCACTAAAATTGCCCTAACAAGTATTTATCTCAGTTTTATTACACATCTACTATTGAATAAACAAAAATCAAGCGTAAGAGTATTCTCTAATCGTACTTTTACCCCCCCTTACACTTAAGATGAACATTGTCCCCAATGTTCAAATAACAAGATATAAAACTAATAAGGTAAAAGAATGAAATCAAATACTCCCCTGATTCGCTCGGTGGATAATGAAGTAACATGGTTAGATCTTCTTCCAAGTGAATGTAGAAGCTCCATGACTAATGCATTGCCATAAGCTTGATCCAAAAAACATTTCCTTGTCCAAAATAACCTGTTAAACCTGAGAAAACAAACACGAAAACCTGCATAACATCGGCGGGATAAACTCCATATATAAGGACATAATGCTTGTGGAATGATAATTTTTGCAGATTCCTGGAGATTATAAGTTAGAGATTTAATAAAAACTTTTTATGAAAACAAAACTTTCAAAAATTTCAGAAAATTAAACCTGACGCCGTCAGGTTGTAAATCCTGACGCCGTCAGAAATGATCTGACAGAATTCTCATGTTAAGTTTCCGGAAAAATTTTGGAAAAAACTATACCTTACTTCCTGGAAATCCTGCAAAACATCATTATGACTCGATACAAGCATTTGACTCAAACAAATACTAATATGTATGTTAATTTATTATTATTACGATTCATGTTCATTTGTGTTCTAATAAACCGATTTAGATTTCCCTTACACTTAACTTTTGCAAAATACCTTTATATGTAGTTAAGACGAAGTTAAAAACAAAATAAAGCATTTTCACAATTTAGTTTTGAACATGAATCAATAATAATAAAAATTAAACATACATACGGAAGCAAATAAAATCAAACAAACAAATAAATAAACACACAAAGAAAATAAAGCTTGGGTTGCCTCCCAAGAAGCGCTTGTTTTTGTTCGAGTCACGAGCCTGACTCTACCCTTATTTAAAGGAAATAGGGGAGGTTTTCCCTACACTTAGGGTTAAGTGCGGGTGGTAGTAGCGATACACACCAGCTCGGTAGGAGTATGCCACGTGAGGAAAGAGTGGTGGATGAATTATATGCTCAAAGATGTGGGATCCAATCATCATAACCTTACTTAGTTCAATTGGGTCAATGGGTGAATTGAAGTTTTCTCCTAGAAAGGGATCATCTTCTATCAACTTCGAGAGACTCCTAGTTGGGAATCCATCTTGACCTAATAAACCCGGTTTAAACCCATAATGTTTCTTGTGATTAATCATGAATGGGTGATGTAAGTATGAAAGGTTATGGTTTACTCCTATGTCAGCTTCCTCTCTACAAGGCTTTGAGTCTACTACCTTCAACATAAAACTACCCAGACTATATGGTTTGATGGGTGGGTCGGGACCTAATTCAATTCCTAAGTTCGCATCTAAGGATGGAAGATTAGGTAACGGTTTTGGTTTAGGCTCCGGTTCATCAAAACTAGAAAATCCCATAGAACTAAGAGTAAGGTTGTGATCACTATAAGCATTCAAACCTATATCCTCTAGTTGTGTTTGGTTCAAAGGTTCTACCTCTATTGGGGTTCCTATAGTCTCTTCTACTTCTTTCGGGTAAGTCACCGGTGGTGTGTATGCCTCAAATGATGGTACGACTTGTGGGGTACTTGGTGGGCTTATGTTACTTACCTCATCATTCCTTATGTCAAGATCACCTATATCCTCATCATGTGTTTTAGTAGGATCTAATCCTAACATTTTACCAAGTATCTCAAGTGCTTCTCTAGGCATCTCAACTTCAATGTCCGAATCATAAGGATCATACTCAATATTCTGACTGCTATATTCAAATTGCCCAAAAGATTCATCATGTGTTTCTTGAGATTCATCGTCATCGATCATAAAACCTAGGTCTTTTTTATCAATGTGATCATGCTCGGCTAGATCCTCCATCACATCAAGATCACCTGAGTGTTCACCCTGTATTATGGTAGTGCCTAACCATGACATGTAGCTAGGTGGCTCAACTCTACCCTCATCCCCAAACAAACTTGTTTCATGATCCTAGAAATTTGTGGTCAATTGACTTGTATTAATGTTTATTGGGTTGTCTACCATATAATAATATTGGGCACAATTCTCAATAGCTTCCCATGCTTTCTCAGCACTTAATTCCCTAATATCCCTGCCGGCAATATGGTAAATGTCCCTCTGGGCATGTCGGTCGACATGATTGTAAAAGATTTGAGTTAGGGACCAAAAATCGAAGTTATGATAAGGGACTTTTTGGAGTAAATATTTAAAACGAGTCCATGCATCATAGAGAGGTTCATCTTTATGTTGCTTAAACATCAAGATGTCATATGGAGTGGGTGAATTACGTGGTTGGTGGTATGGTGGATTCGCGTTCTCCATAATGGTGAACGGAAGAGTCAATGGAAATTACGAACAAACAAACAAAGAAATAAGATAGACTAAAGAAGACCTATAAAAATAAAATAAAAATCTCACTAGAAAGGAATCTAGTGAGTAGACCTAACAAAATAAAAATTCAACCTAAACAATAACTATTCCCCGGCAGCGGCGCCAAAAACTTGATGCGTGGTTTTGCAACCTTACAACAGGTTTTACCTCTCGAGGGATCTCAAGAGGCTTACAACCCCACCAGGCAGTGTACCTGACCGATGTAGTATAGTGTAGTGGTAAGTACGGGGGATTGATCGTTCTCCACAGGGAATAGTGTTCGTTAGGTATGAAAAATTACTCTAATAGGTCTAAGGGTGAGAGAAGATTCTTTTTATGTTTTTATATTTTTTATGAAAGCAAGTAAAATCTCGGGTTTGAAAGAGTGGGCGGAATTAGTTGCTAGTCAACTAACCCAAGTTACTACGAATGCAAATAAAATAAAATAACAGAAAATGAAAAGGTTGGTGAAAACTTATGTGGAGGAAAATGTGTTTACTTAGATTTCCTTACTCCCTAACTATCTTTTACCGGTTGATTAGTGTGTATTAGTTGCGTGGATGACGGGTGTATTCCTTAATACCATTCGTGGGGTGGCGTACGTACTTCCCCAACTCTACAAGCTCCTACTTCACTCCTATGTCGAGCCGGCTAGGAAGCTCCTAACATGGGATCACTAGAATTCGCTTGTGCATTAAATACAACCATAAAAACCTTTAGTACGCATTGGTTCATGTTTCTTAAGACGTTCAAGAAAGTTACCGAATAGGAAGTTAGCCAGTTTTCTTAAGCCTAACATAGATGAACAATCATCCAATACAACTAACAACGCACTAATAACCAATAATCAATAGCTAGGTTTCATTAGATCTAAGCAAACACAAGATAAATCTAGCCTAGCATGTTAAACAAAAGACAAGAATAAGATAGAATCAAACAACACATAGACATATTGAATGATTAATTGATAACTTATCTTCAATGTAACATGGAAGATCTCAAGGCAAAAAGCCTTGAAAGAGCTGCCAAATTCGTCCTAGGGTTTTCACACACAAAGTTCCCCAATAAGTTCCACCCACAAGTTCCACACTAATGACAAAAAATTGCAAAACTATATATAGACTTTCAGATCTGACGGCGTCACGTTATGGAGTGTGACGCCGTCACCTCGCCGCTTTTAGGGTTCCCGGATGACCTTCTTGACGCCGTCCCTCTTTAGCTCTCAAAAATCCGTTCTGGCCTATCAAGGCTTGACGCCGTCAGGATTATGCGTGACGCCGTCCCTCTCTAAATTAAGCCGTGACGACCTTGATCATATTAAAGCGTGACGCCGTCAGAATTTCATGCAAATTTCACTGGCTTATCATGAGTAATTTTCACATCCACCATTTTATTGCCAAGCCGTGACGCCGTCTGGAGAGGATCCTGACGCCGTCAAAGGTAACTTTTAGCCAATTTTGAGACTTTGTCGTTTTCTTCACTTTAATGCTCCAAAAATGTCCAAAATGCTTCCTTTTCCAGATTTCTTCTCAAAAGTACCTAAAATGACAAAAGGAACGATTTAGGGCAATATTTGATCAAATAAATACGATTTAGGGCTTAAATGACCCCTTAAAAGCGGTACACTTTTCGCTTCATCACATCCCATAACCATTCATGATTATGAGAAATCACTTATGAACAATATGGTTAAGCTTGGAAATGAACTCACTAAAGATTCTTCTCTTAAAGGCAAAAAAAATGGTTGATATTTTTGATTACTCAAGACGTAACAACAAAAGCTTGACAATGGCCCAGGAGATAGATTATGAATGTGAGCTTGAAGATGAGTCACTCAATTTCATGGAGGATACAGATGATGAAGCAGAAACCTTAGGACCAAGCACGGAATTTATAGCACACGTTAAAGATGTGGAAGGTATGGACACAACAATGGATGATGCCTTTGAAGCTCAAGATGTGGATGCAACTCCAAGCTCTGACACTGATGCTGAAGAAGATGACACTTTTGTCAACAATGTACACACATCAGATGCTTGTGATAATGATGATCTTGATGAATTCATACATGGTGACATTCGTACCATTAGTAAGACAACTGAAGTTAACATACGTAGTGAAACATCTACAAGTGCTACTCATCAGTCATCTACTAATAGTACCGATTGCAATCATGCATCAACAAGTCAAGATCATGTTGATATGCTTCAAAACTATGCCACTATTCAATCTCAAATTCAAAATTATGCCAACTTGATAAAACTAGAACAATATAAAAGTGCTTCTTTAGAAAAGAAAATCAAGGACATGTTATATGAAGAGCAGTCTGAACGACCACTAGTGCTTAAACGTCAAATTCTCGATTTACAAAATGAGATTTTTCTTTTCAAAAGAAATATTTCGAATTTTGAAAACATCAAAAAGAATTTTGAAGATGAAGTTTCTAAACTTAAAGAAGAAAAAGCTAATTGTATTCAACGATTAACTAAAGCTGAAACTAAACTTCGCACTACCAATCAGACTTCTCAGACTATGTACATGTTACTACCCAAACCAATTCAATTATGGATCTAAAACAGGGTCTTGGTTATACTAAACCATCTTATCTTGATATGGTTAAACGTCAAACACCAAGTTTGTATAATGCTGATTACATGAGACGTGATACCTTCAAAGATTACATGTTTGTTCCTAATGACATCTCTCAAGAGGAAATCCAAAAATGTTTAACAGTTAATCACAAGAAAACCAATTTCTCCTACTTTAGTGCCGATTATGGTTTGATAAATAAGGAAAATGCTCTTTCAAGAAAACCAACAAATGTTAAACATCATGTGGATCAGATTTCTGACACCCCATATGACTCTAACAAATATGAGAGTTTAGTGAGAAAAACCTTTTGCAATCTCAGAAATCAAATAAATGGAACGTTACATATTATTCGTGGAAAGCAAGAGTTTCAAACGGATGAACTTTTGAGATCCAATTCTTATAAAGTGGATGTCTTAAGGGAAGTCAACAAAACATATAAAAACATTTATCGAGCCTTCCGTGATTAGAATTAACAATCAATTTAAAGCCTTTGAAGAGGCATTGATTTCTGAAATGCAAACTTATTTAACTTACGTCACATCTCTTGAAGAAGAATATGACCTTCTCAGCTTAAACTTTGACATTCAAAAAGAATATTTCCTCAATCAAATGGAATCAATCAAACCACAATTTGCTATAAATGATGATAAAATTGAAGAATTGGAAAATAAACAAATGTCTTTAGAAATGGAAAACCTTTTACTCACAGAGAGTCTAAAAGAATGTTTGCAAGAGAATATTGAGTTGAACGAGGAATTGTCTTGTCGTACTGCCAAATTTGAAAACTCTTGTGCTAAACTTGAAAAACAATTTTTAATGTTTGAAGCAAACTAGCAGCAAAAAATTAAAGAAAACAAATACGACAAGCTTTCCTACGAAAATTCTTTGAAAATAATCTTAAAAGAGAACGAGGAACTCAAATCTAAAGTGTTTGATTTGATGAAAAACAAGAATCATGAGTTTGTTGCTCCACGCCAGTTGGATAATCAAAATTTTTCATACTTTTCAAACCAACCAACCTTTTTGGCAAATCAAAAACAAAAAACTCATATTCTTGAACCAAAACAAAAAGAGGTTTTATCTAATCCTAAAGTAATTGCTCCCGGTATGTATCAAATTGGATCTACTTCTACTAGAGAACCATATGGTTTAAATGACATGATTCATAACAAGGAATTAGAAATAGCTAGGAAGCAAGCATTACTTAGTAAAGTTATGCCTCTACATGCACCAATGTGTTCTTTGACTCCTCCCCCTATAGAAAAGAAACCCAACGAGTCAAAGAAACATAAGAACAAGAATCGTAAGAAATAGAAATTAGCTCAACATGATCAAATTACACAATCTCCTAATGCATATTTGCTTTTTGATCCAGGTTTAGACACTACTTATAGCAAGGAGAGACTACCTAAGAAATGTGCGTTGACGACTAGTGCCTCTCAGTCTAGAGTTGTAGAAAAACCTAGACATTTTAAAGCTTTCAATAAAAAAATGCTATACGTGAATGGATGACTGTAATGACTTAAATGTGCATGGATCTATTGCTTCTAATAGCAAGAATGCTTGTTTTAATTATGTTACTTATAATTATGTTTCTTCTAATCATGTGCATGTTGATTTGAATTGTGATAATATGAATGCCAACACCACTAAGACAGCTTCACCAAATCTAAGAAACCATAAGCATAAAGAAAAATGAGCATGGATCCTAACGGGTAGAATATTTGAATTTCATGAATTATTCCCTAGATCCTGCCTTAAGTGGAAACCCACCGGAAGAGTGTTCAAACACGTAGGTTATAGATGGAAACCAGTTAAGAAGCAATCCGAGCCTAGCACCAATATAACTGAAAAGTTTAACCCACTAGGTTTGCATTCTATATTGTCTAACTACGTGGAACCACTTTATTAGCGGATTCCCAATTTTCTATTTTTTGCTTTGATGTGCAGCTTGTCCAAGTGTGCCTCTGGTACCTCGACTCGGGGTGCACCCGACATATGACCGGGAACAAGGCACTGCTCAAGAACTTCGTGGCCAAATTCTTGGGTATAGTGCGTTTTGGGAATGATCACACAGCTAAAATCACCGGCTATGGGGATCTCATTCATGATAAGGTTACAATTCAAAGAGTCTACTTTATGGAAGGACTAGGTCACAACTTGTTTAGTATTGGCCAATTTTCTAATAGTGGTTTAGAGGTGGCATTAAGAAAATATCCGTGCATTGTTCGCACTCTTGAAGGCGTTGATATTCTCAAAGGCTCCAAGGATTCGAATCTACACCAAATTGCACTTAAAGAAATTACATCACCAAAACCGATTTGTTTGCTTGCAAAAGCTAAATCATCACAAGCCTGGCTATGGCATCTTCGATTCTCTCATTTGAACTTCACAACTATAAATGACCTTGCTCAAAACAACCTAGTCAGAGGATTGCCAAAACTATCATTCAAGAAAGATCATCTCTATTCAGCATGTGAATTAGGAAAGATGACACATGCAACACTCAAATCCAAATCCGAACCTAGTTCCGTTGCTCCATTGCATTTGTTGCATATGGATTTGTGTGGCCCAATGCGCGTTGTCAGCAAAAATGGAAAGAAATATATTTTGGTTATTGTGGATGACTACTCACGGTTCACTTGGGTTCATTTTCTTGCTTCTAAAGCCGAAACTCCAAATGTAATCATCAAGTTCATCAAAAGAGTACATGTTGGTTGGTATGTGCTTAAACACATACCTTTTCTTGACCAAAACCGGACCCAAATAGACCAAAAACCCGACCAAAATGCCAAATATATTGTGTTTTGTGTTTTTACATATGCAGGCACGGATATCGAAGAAAAGGACAATAATCAAGCAAAGACCGGGAAACCGAGCACGAGATATGGAAGTGTTATTTTTAGCCGAAGCCGGAATGCAAAAAGTCAAAGTCAATCCTCAAAGTCTCATCAAAAGTCAAATTTAGCCCTTGGATTTACTTCGAAAAAATGACAGAAATGGTCTCTTAATTTCAGAAGTTACAACTTTGGCCCCTTGATTTTACCTTCGGCTATAAATAGGAGGTCGATCCTCATGTTAGTGAGTTAGTTTTTTATGTAATGTTACTCTGCCAAATTTACTTTCTGTTTTGTAGTTTTAAAATTCTAATGTAACTTTTAAGATTTTATTAATGAAATTGTTATTTTAATTTTCCTTTGATTCTGTCTCAATCAATTTGTTTGTCTGAATTTAGTTATTTGAAGTTGTTATTAGTTGATTTAAATCATTTCAAGCTTATTTCTGTTTTAATCTCAAATTTTTGTTAAATCTCTTTTGAAAATCCAAAAGTAATTCCAAAAATATTGAAAAAACACAAAAATATTTACAATTCCAGCTTCAATAAGCTGACTTCATATTGCATAAGCTCATATAAGCTTTGATAGCTTACTGTGAGAGTTTGGTTGAATCAATTTCAAATCAGTTCTCAAGAATCCTCCAAAGTCAACAAAAGTCAACTGAGGGGGAAAATAAGCTGTGGTAATAAGCTGTGGATTCATAAGCTAGATTTGGGGTTATAGTTGGCTTATTATAAGCCTGGGTAGTGTAAGTTCCTGAGATCATTCAAAAATAATCAGTTGGACACTTGTGAGTTTCAAATTTACATATTAGCTTATTAATTGCTTATTTTGTGCTCAGCTTAGATTACTGCTTATTAGACTTTTATTTCTGCTTCTTTAGATTAATATTAGCTTAGTTGATCATAGTTAGAATGAATTATGGCTTACTATGTGGAATTCTAGTGTAAATTGCATTAAGTTGGTTATAAAAGGGGTGTTTGGTTCATATTGATTCTAAGTAATATAAAGCTTGGTACTGTAGCATTGCATATTTAGATCATTTAGAATTGCTTTTAACAAAGGTGTTTAGCTGTTTGAAGGATAATGCTAGCTTCTTTGAAGCTTTGATGAATACTTGGTCTAATAATCATAGGATCAGCAGGCTTACTGTTTCAGCAAGCTTCCAAATAAGCTGAGCTTATCTGAAGTTTCAATTCATATTTCTAGGTGCACTTTAGTGGTTTAAGTAAGATTTCAAAGTCTGGTTTGCTGTGGTTTAGAATTTAGCTTGTTTGCCCCATTTTTTTAGTACTGCTGTCACAGAACAAGTGCAGACCTGCACTTGTTTCTGCACTGCTGATCTGAGCTAATTTGTAGCTTATTTAATTAAGCTTTTGCCTTGAAATTTGGTTTGTAGTGAGTTAGTATAATAAGCTATTAGTACTATATCTGGGATTCAGTTTTAGAGCTTATTAAGATAGCTTAAATCAGGTCTGAAATTGGCCTCTCTTTGGTCTGTTATAGCTTGTTCCAATTCAGTCCCAATAGAACTTTTTCTTGGTTTAATTTAGAGCAGCAAATGATGTTGGAAGTTGGATTTTGAAGTGTATTTGGGTAGACAGTAGTGCAATCTAGCTTTTGCCCCCTTAAGATTCAGTCTCTCTGCTTAATTGTGTCTTGAAGTTTGCTGTTCAAGCATCATTTCTGTCTCACTAGTACAACTGTTCATGTGCTTATATGCTTATGCTGAGTGCTTCTTTGATCATCATCAGTTGTTTCATGCTTAATTAAGTGTGTTTGCTGGGTTTTGAACTTCTTGAAATTTCTGGTTCAGTTTAGCTTAATTTTGGCTTATTGTAAACTGCTTATTTCAGCTGTTCTGCTTATTAGGGTTAATTCAGTTCTTGAATTTATTTTTCCTAGATTTAGAATTCAATTTTAGATTTACTCAAAAATTTTCAGATTTTTCCAAAGTGTTTTAATATTTTTAAATCATTTAAATTGTTTTAATTAGTTTTTAATTCATAAAAAAATTATTAAAAAGTCAAAAAAATATTTTTCTTTTTCCAAAAATTTTCTTTTATCAGTTTTTATATAGGAAAATTATTTTTATATTTTTAGGTTTTAAATTTTAGAAATTCACTTTTATTTACGTTTTATAATTCGTCGCGTAACATTTTAAAATTCTAATTTTCGTTTTTAGGTTCGTATGCTTAGCTTAGTTGTACCATTAGCTTAATTAGTTGTTTATTTTTATTATTTCATTGCTCGTAGTATAAAATCACCAATCAATCACTCTTTTTCACACACATTCACCGCACTTTTCGACAACGTAACAACAACTCGATATTCGACCTTCGTTGGGACACGACCCGGGGAAAACGCATACGTTGCCTTTTCCATTGGAAAAATATATACTCAAAAAGATCTAATCATTGGTCTACTAGCTCAAGTCCGATACGTAAGAACAGACAATGCAACGGAGTTCACAAATCAGATTCTCCAGAATTTCTTTGATTCATTTGGCATTACTCATCAGAGATCTGTGGCTTACACTCCTCAACAAAATGGTGTAGTCGAAAGACCAAACCGTACATTATTATAAGCTGAAAGAACAATGCTAACCTCCGCTAATCTTCCATTAAATTTATAGTCTGTAGCAGTGTCAACCGCTTGTTTCACACAAAACCGATCTATCATTAATAAACGATTCAACAAAACTCCATATCACATCATTGACAAACGCAAACCCGGTGTAAAATACTTACGCACTTTTGGTTGTCGATGCTACCCTCTAAATGATCGTGAAGACCTCGGTAAGTTAAAAGAAAAAGAGGATGTAGGAATTTTCCTTAGATATTCTACACAATCAAGTGCATATTGTATCTACAATCGGAGAACAAAGTTGATACAAGAGACAATCCATGTTCACTTCGACGAAGTAGAAGAAATGGCTTCTGATCAAGTCAGTTCAGAACCCGTGCAAACGACTATGACTTCTGAACAAAACGGTTCAGGACTCGTACCAAAACCAACATCATCAACAACGAAACCTTAACATATTCAAAAGGAAGCGTTAGATGGATTGTTTGAGAACTTCTATGATGAATCAAGTGGAGGTAATAAGATGAAGGTGTCTACAATATCCGCTGCAACTCCAATTATCAAAGTTAATCATCAAGAAGACATACCATCTCCCGTATCCGGTTCATCAACAACTACTTATGAAGATGCTGATCCAGTACCAGATACCCCTCCAATCATACAGATTCAACAAGAACTTTCACCAAACAATACCACTCCAACCTCCACTATTAATGTTGATGATCAAATAATTACCAATGCATCGTCTGAAGAGGAACCGTTCATAAACCCATTCGCGACTCCCGAAGCTGAGGTCGGTGGACATTCTGAGACGTGATTTGTTGATCCTTCAAACATGCAACCGCTTTACCAACCACATCCGCACAGAAGAAGATGGACTCACGATCACCCTCTACAACAAGTAATTGGAAATCCTTCTCAACCAGTCAAAACAAGAAGTTCTACAACAGATTTCTGTTTCTACAATTCATTCCTAAGTAGAGTTGAACCTGCCAACATCAAAGCAGCACTTGCAGATCCCGACTGGATTGTCGCCATGCAAGAAAAAATAAACCAATTCAAACGCCATGGCGTCTGGCGAAGGGTTCCACGTCCTTTAGGAAAACTCATAATTGCATTGAAATGGATTCTCAAGGCTCGTCTTGTTGCAAAATGTTACAATCAAGAAGAAGGAATCGGCTTTGATGAATCATTTGCACCAGTTGCTAGGATCGAAGCAATACGCTTATTCTTGGCTTATGCAGTTCATAAATCTTTCACGTGTCAAAACGGATGAAAACGTGTAAAAACGGACGAAAAAGTGTAAATACGGACGAAAATGTGTAAATACGGATGAAAACGTGTAAAAACGGACGAAAACGTATAAAGACCGGACGAAAAGGTGTAAAAACTGACGAAAACGTTAGAAAACCAAATTTTCGGTTATTTACTAACGACCGTTAGTCTAAAGGACTAATGGCCGTTACTTAATTGTCAAAAGATTTGAAAAAGAAGATGACAAGGGCTTTTTGGTCATTTCATTTGGATATGGACTGGATCCGTAACATATGCAAACCACAGTGACTGAACCAGTAAAAAAAAAAAACTTCAGTGACTAAAAGTGAAAAAACTGCCAAACTTCAGTGACTATAGATAGAAATATTGTTTTTTTTCATTGATATTAGATGGCCAATATTCCCATTAAAATCAATCATTTAACTTCAACTACCCATATTTTAAACTTTTTTAACTTTAAATGAATTATTTCATCAGAATCAACTAAATAACCACATGACCATTAATTGGTTGTATCAGAAACAAACCATAAACAAAAACCCACAACAGCACATCTTAAATGATAAATTAATCGAGAAAAACATAAACACTCAAACAATTTATCATTAAAAAAACGTGAACATAAGGGTTTTGTATTCATATTCCAATGGATAACATAAAAAATTTAATATATTAAAAAAACTGCTGAAGAAAACTATCGTTTTTAAAAGAATAACAAACGTATCCTTAAATTCACGAGATTTAAATTAATACTAAATAACAAATTAAGAAACTATATCTTCATATTCAATTAAACCATTAATAACGGACATTATAAACACAATATATTTATTCGGTAAAATAAATATAGACTGAAATATTGCTTTCTTTCATTGATATTAGATGGTCAATATTCCCATTAAAATCAATCATTTAATTTCAACTACCCATATTTTAATCTTTTTTATTTTGATGGTAGCAATTCAAAGGTTTTAAAGTATCTTAACTTTGAATGAATTATTTCATCGTAATCAACTAAATAAACACATGAACATTAATTGGTTGTATCAGAAACAAACCATAAACAAAAAACCACACCAGCACATCTTAAATGATAAATTAATCGAGAAAAACATAAACACCTAAATAATTTATCATTAAAAAAAATGTCAAAATAAGAAACGACTACATAACATTTAATCTAAACATTTTTCCAAAAACATATTCTTATTATATACCATACCTTTCACGATACCATCTGTCATAATAAAAATTTTGTTGAATGTGATCGTTTTCTTCTTCTGAGAAGTTGTCTCCAACAATGTTGTAGCCAGAATTCATAACTTGTTGATTGTTATCAACATCATGTTCATAGTCCATTCCATCCGATTCTGAAGTGTCTAATTTTAGTATTATCGTTTGCGATTAATGGTAAAGTCAGTTTAACTATTAAGTAAAATATAATATGTGAAAACATCTTCAAAATCAATATATACATGATAATCATTTAATCAGAAATCAGATTCATACAATCAAATTAAAACAATGGATGTAACAACTTCATAAATCAGCTATATAAAACCGAATCATTGAATCAGAAATCAATTAACGACCATCAGAATCAGAATTATATTGCAAGACAAATATTGACTAAAAAATATGATGTAACAACGTTATCAGAAATCAGTTACATACAACAGAATCAGAATTATATTGTAAGACAAATATTGTCTAAAAAATAGAATGTAACAACGTTATGAGAAATCAGTTACATACAACAGAATCATTTAATCAGAATCATATACATACAATCAAATTAAAATATATAATATAAACATTAAATTCATTAAATTTTACATTCGATGAACAAATAAAAACATTTACATCACAACTATCAAATCAAATGCTAAACGCTTTTTCCCGCGGCAAACACGTCTTCATCAAAAACATCAAAATATCTTCATTTGTATTCGATTCTGACCTTTTTAACCCTAATTTTGAATAAATCATCAGCAATTTTGAGAATCTCAAACTCATTATCATGATCATCCTGCAAACTGCAAAAACATAAAAATTGAAAGAGTTAATTACATAAATGGTCATTGTGGTTTGGCGGCTTTTTCACTTTCAGTCACTAAAGTTTTTTTTTTTTACTGGTTCAGTCATTGTGGTTTGCATATGTTACGGATCCAGTCCATATCCGAATTGAAATGACCAAAAAGCCCTTGTCATATTCTTTTTCAAATCTTTTAACAATTAAGTAACGGTCGTTAGTCCTTTATACTAACGGTTGTTAGTTCTTTATACTAACGGTCATTAGTCCTTTATACGTCTTCGTCCGTTTTTACACATTTTCATCCGTATTTACCCGTTTTCGTCTGTTTTTACACGTTTTCATCCATTTTTACACGTTTTCATCCGTATTTACATGTTTTCGTCCGTATTTACACGTTTTCGTCCGTATTTACACATTTTCATCCGTTTTTACACGTTTTCATCCGTATTTACACGTTTTCGTTCGTTTTTACACGTTTTCTTCCGTATTTACACGTTTTTGTCCGTATTTACATGTTTTGTCATTTTTTACACGTTTTCGTCCGTATTTACACGTTTTCATCCGTATTTACACGTAAAATGTGTAAAAATGGACGAAAACGTTCAAAAATGTGTAAAAATGGACGAAAACGTGTAAATACGGATGAAAAACATAAGTATTAAGAAGAACAGTTAACACAATCGCAAACAAATCAACAACTTAAATAGTATTAAGAAGAACAGTTAACACAATCGTAAACAAATCAACAACTTCAATATTATTAATACGAATACTCTTTAAGTATTAGGGTTTACAAACTTGAAGTTATGAATAATATATATCGAACTCTATGCCCTAGGACCTCCTTTTATAGGCTAAGGAGTCCTAGTCGGCTTACAATAACTTTCTATACAAGATAAATCTTTAAAGAATCTTTTCTATAATTATCTAACCGACTATACAAGTTTATCTTATCAGCAGTATTAACTAAATACTCTAGCAGTCTTAATTCTAACTCTAGTAGTAGCAATCTTGCAGCAGTTGAAACTCTGAACTAGCAGCATTAACATTAATCCTGGCAGCACTAACTACTTAGTGTATATTTCCTTGAAGTTCTCAGCAGTTATAATATACACTAGCAGTCTTAACCTTCATTAGCAGCAGTAACTCTATAACCAGCAGTAGAAACTTACTTAAAGCATTTTCTTTTTAATCACCTGAGCAGTTGTAATCTCATGAGCAGCTTTATCCATCTTGAGTAGTATTAACATCTTGGAAGCTTTAATTCCAAACAAAAATGTTTTAAAACAGACGAAAACGTGTAAATACGGATGAAAACGTGTAGAAACGAATGAAAACGTGTAAATACGGACGAAAACATGTAAATACGGATGAAAACGTGTAAAAACATACGAAAACGTATAAAGACCGGACGAAAATGTGTAAAAACTGACGAAAACGTTAGAAAACCAAATTTTCAGTTATTTACTAACGGCCGTTAGTCTTTCCGTTACTTAATTGTCAAAAGATTTGAAAAAGAAGATGACAAGGGCTTTTTGGTCATTTCATTTGGATATGGACTGGATCCGTAACATATGCAAACCACTGTGACTGAACCAGTCAATAAAAAAAACTTTAGTGACTAAAAGTGAAAAAACCGCCAAACCACAGTGACCATTTATGTAATTATCTCAATTTGAAAATTATTAAAAATAATATGATTTATCATGTAAATATAATTAGAACAAACAATTTTACTTCTTTTTATAGATCTGACTACGTGCAACTTCTCTGTTGGTGAATAAACTTGTTTTAGGAACAGAATACAAATCCAACATGACATCAACTGCATGTAATTCATACTTTTAGTAAGGTTAAAACCTCTAACTTCAAAGTAATATATAAGTAATATATAATTGAATGATATGTTAATTATCGTCATGACTTACAGCAACATGTACCATGCTCTACCATGATAAAGGATAGTGCAAGCAAAAATTTGTTTGGAATTATCACATATCTATACAATTCAACAAAATAATATTAACATAATAATAATTTTAAAGAAAATATTGTTAGCTTATTACCTCAAATCTTATAGCCTAAATCCTAAACATAACTTATGATCGTTTTCTGGATTTAAAACTTTTATAATAAACTCTGCGGCAAAAAAAAAAAAAAAATATAAATAATATATATATATATATATATATATATATATATATATATATATATATATATATATATAATTAAATGTAAACTAATAATCAATACCAAATACAACTCAAATGTTTGCACTCACCAGGTGTGCCGTCAACATCAGAAACTGAAATTATAAACATGGTTTTGCCTGCGATAAGAAAATGAATGCAAAAGGGTTAAGAAGACTAATGAATGATGAGCACCCAGGGCGAGTATATATAGGCTCGGGATTAGGGTTTCGAAACGGCGGCCCAATAGATAACGCAATTCAAATATAGAAAAGATATCGGAGTCGTTTTAAAAAAAAAAAAAAAAATCTAGAACGTACCTCTCATTTTTGGAAACACGTCTCTGATATCCGAAAGAGTCCCACGACACCAAAGTTTCGGAAAAACACACCCGGTTCTCAAAGGTTTTTTTATTCGCGTTTTCAACACGTTTATGTTTAGGGAGCCTTTTCAGAAAACACTTATAACGTATCGACTTTCTCTCAGTTAGAAACCCAATTAATCAATGAGAGGGCTCAATTTCCCTCGATTTGACCAAAATTGAGTTCTCATGTTATATACAACATAATCAAAATCAAACACTTTATTTCATTAATAGCTTATTGTCCGTTTTCAAACACAAACACGTAATCTATTGTAAATAAGCAATCACGCGCACATTTTTAATATTAACAAAAAGTAGGCACCGGACAACGACAATATTATTTTATTATTCTACTAGTATATATATGCACACGTACACATACACTAGCAGCATCTATTGTCTTGTGACTTGTCCTGTCTAACTTCAAAGGGTTTCATGTTCTTCACATCTTAAACTTTGACCTTCCTTTGTTTCAGGTGATCATCATTTGTATTAAGCGTTTTCTGTTGATTCATTTTTTGTTTGTATTTGTAATTTGTAACTAGCTAGACAGTTTTTTTTTTTTTTTTTTTTTTTTTTTTTTTTTTTTTTTTTTTTTTTTTTTTTTTATATTTTTTTTAACTTTTTGTGCTAGTAGTATATGAAAATGACATTCAATTTGTACCCGTACTTATTTTTCAACAAACAACAAATAGAATTTATGAGAAACATATTTGAGATTTTGTGAATGTAACATTTTAATTCCTATGACATATGTTTTTCTAATGTATGCATATAATTGGCTGGGCAGAAGGGTTGCTTGATTTGATCTCATCATGGCTGCTGCCTTTGGATTTCAGGTAAGGCCTAACTTTTTTTTATTTTTTTATTATATATATATATATATATATATATATATATATATATATATATATATATATATATATATATATATATATATATATATATATTTTTTTTTTTTTTTTTTTTTTTTGGTTATTTTGTACAGTAAATCTTACTATTAGTGAGTTTAATTTGTGCTTTCTGATTGTAATATGCAGTGCTCAGTCGCTGCCCCTCTTAACGGTGACACCTCGCTTCACAAATCACTTTTTAAGGTTTGTTCTTACACTTAATGCAGCACATATTTTTTTAGTCAAAAAATTGTTTCGAAAAGATATGAAAAGAAATATAGAGAAAAGCTAACTAATTTGGATTAATCTGTGTTACAATTTCAGTTCAATCTTATATCTAATACATGAGGTCTTGTAAACTAATGTTTTTCATTGCTCACCTTAAATGTACATGTTAGGTAGCATGTTAGTCTTTCGTGTTAGCCTGTGTTTGATCAAGATGATCTCACTCTTCATGGCATGCCAAATCCAATTAGTTTGTTGAAATTTGCCAGTGAGATGGAAATTAGTCATATGATGGAACAACTACATGTGCTAGGACTTTCCTAGATTTCCGGTTATGGATGTGTTTCTGGCAATAATACCGCCATCGATGGAGTTTGATGTTGCCGTCATTGATTTTTTCATGATATGTTTAGTTAGTCAGGCTCATGTTTTATTTTGGGCCTGGACACAAATTCGAGCCAATAGGTTTTAAATCTGCACAATAGTTATGTTAATGTAATATTCAAAGACTAATATATTATGTACATAGAACTTTATAGTGATAAAACGTTATGCCTCATCCCAGATCCTGTGGTTGCTGGAAAACATGAAGTATAACCCATGATGCACTTTACCAAGTATACCCCGAGGTGTACAGTTTGAACAATATATTCAGTAATTGACAAATGGCATTCATATACAGATAATGAACAATATATTCAGTAATTGACAAATGGCATTCATATACAGACGAAAACGAGTTTCCTGTATAATTCACATATATTTCATTATTTGTCATACCTCGGTTAGGCCGCGTACATCTGAGTCAAAGACTCGCCCTCCTTGGGTAACCTAAACAAAGAAAACCTCGTCCGTTTACCCTACATTTTGTTCATTATCTGTCAGTTGTCACATTTTTTCTTCAAACTTCACCTTTAGTGCCCACACTTGCCAGATGACAATTTTAAAAAAGAAAACCCATTAAGAGCAAAATCCCTTATGTGGCATTTCAAAAAATCAGTGATCAGACCCGGCACAAAATATTCAAATAGGGAAGAAGGAAAATCACTATCACTGGCATATTTTTTTTGGTACACACTTTAAGGCATATATAAGGGTTCTGCGTGATAAGTTTCAAAGATATTGGGGGCTAACTGTGGGGAACTACACGGGTCTTGGTAATATGTCATGCAAATTCAGAACTTTGCTATTATTCATCACTCAACTGAGTGATGTATGCAAAAATAAATTAGGTGCTGGTGGATATCGACAAGCAGGAATGTATAATTGGTAAAATTACATTTAAAATGGATTTTTTATGTTTCATCATCGATTGATTTTCTTACTAAAAGGACAGTTTTCGAATTTGTTATTTGTCAGAATGTGAGGCTGGTACTTTGTCATTTAATTCACTTTTTAGCGTAGTTCAGCAAAACATGGTTATGTTAAATCATCTCTGCATAACATGATTAGCTTATTTATACTGTAATGTGATCGTCGTTTATCAATTATCTACTGGTGTGTGACCAGTGAATTCTTATGAATAGACTAATATTCGATAACCTGTAAAGAAATTAACCTTTTTTTGCTGATATCATGTGTATCATTGAAAAAGCTGCATCTGATATTGTTGCAGACCCAGAAGAACTTTTCTTCTGATAAACCATGGACATCTTTATCATCTTTGGAGCTAAAAGTGAGGAATACACGATCAAGATATCAATCCATAGTTTCAATGTCAACTCCACAAGCAGTGAGTGGTTCTAAGGTTTCAGTTTCTCCTTTACATCTTGAAGATGCAAAAGAACCTCCTTTGAACACATACAAGCCCAAGGAACCATACACGGCAACCATTGTCTCTGTCGAAAGACTTGTAGGCCCAAAAGCTCCTGGAGAGACGTGTCATATTGTGATTGATCATGGTGGCAATGTTCCCTATTGGGAAGGTCAAAGTTATGGTGTAATTCCCCCTGTAAGACTAACCTTTCTATATATCACACAAACTTTATTTTGTTTACTTCAGTTCTTTAATGCTATTTTGTATAAGACAGGATTTTGGGACATTCATTTTGTGTTGGTTTTCTGAAAACAGGGTGAGAACCCCAAGAAACCTGGGGCTCCTCATAATGTCCGTCTTTATTCCATTGCATCGACAAGGTATGGTGATTCTTTTGATGGAAAGACAGCTAGTTTGTGTGTTAGACGTGCTGTCTATTATGATCCTGAGACGGGTAAAGAAGATCCTTCTAAGAATGGTGTGTGCAGCAACTTCCTTTGCAACTCAAAGCCCGGAGACAAAGTTAAAATAACAGGTATATTTTCTTCTAATTCTGTAACATACATTTATTCATTTAACGAGGGTCTAGTATAATTCAATTACTTTGGCAGGTCCATCTGGAAAGATTATGCTTTTACCTGAAGATGACCCAAACGCAACCCACATCATGATTGCTACTGGTACAGGAATAGCTCCATACAGAGGGTACCTCAGGCGCATGTTCATGGAATCTGTACCTAAATACAAGTTCAATGGTCTAGCCTGGCTATTCCTCGGGGTAGCCAACAGTGACAGTCTCCTTTACGACAGTGAATTCAGCAAGTATCTTGAAGATTACCCTGGTAACTTCAGATATGATCGAGCTCTTAGCCGAGAGCAAAAGAACAAGACAGGAGGGAAGATGTATGTTCAGGATAAAATTGAAGAATACAGCGATGAGGTATTCAAACTGTTGGATGAAGGAGCTCACATTTATTTCTGTGGACTTAAAGGGATGATGCCTGGGATCCAAGATACGCTTAAAAGGGTTGCGGAGGGAAGAGGGGAGAGCTGGGAAGCTAAACTTTCCCAACTAAAGAAGAACAAGCAGTGGCATGTTGAAGTCTACTGATCATTTTACAAACCGACATGGTCCATGAGTATTTGCATTGCTACCATTAACGTTACATCCTTAAAGGTGATATTATTGGTGGTTATATATCTGCTTTAAGATTGATATAGTGTCTCCATCTCTTTTGTGTATGTCAAATTAAAGAATTTGAAGTGTGTGTAACATTATTTTACAAGGTTTGATATGCATGTCCCTTGAAACATTCCTGGTTCATATGTTTTCTGTTCGCTGCGCCTGCAAGTTTGCTACGTTTTTGTTTTGCTACGGTTTTGTTTTGGATTATCACAATATTTGCCAAAAGAATACACATCTTTTCGAAAGTTCAATAAACAAGATATCCGTAAACGATTTTAAAGTTGGTTTTGGCGACATGCCTTGTGGCTGTCGCATCGGCTTAGTCAAGTCCGGAAAGGGATACAATATGTCAATTTATGAATGCTCCCACTGGATTTTGGTGGAAAGTGATGTATATAGTTTGAATGTTGTTTAGAGGCATGCATACGCATGTACATTCCATATAGTTTGTTATTGTATGCCCACACAAAACCTTTTACTCGCAACATGTTCACAAATTACATGCTTTCGAAGTGCCTAACGATCTTTCACCTTTAGAGCTTGAAAACGGTTAGGAATCTAAATATGAGGTCTAAAGTTGAAAAGCCATAAGCTGCAACTCCTTTGGGTCACATACTTTTATAATACAATCATATGTATTATAACCGTGAAAGGCTAGTGATTTATTAGACTTCATATGTATTGCGGTGTGATTTGTGACCTAAGGTTTACCAATCAAGTAACCAAATATGGCTTATCATTATCATTCCGCAAAAGAGAAATTGCACAAAGGTATCAAAATACACACCGATTTCTAATTCAAGTATCATACAACGAAAAAAATTAACAAGGGGTATCATATTTACATTTTTTATGCACCAATGATAACTTTTACTTTTAAAAAATTTGACATTTCGACACGTATTAGCATTTAATGGGGTGATTTCTCAAAAGTTATACTCCGTATAACATAAAAGAAGTCAAAAGTTAATTTATTTATCTATTTTTTTTAATTACATTTTAATAGTATAATACATGGTTGAATAAGTTTCTAATTAAAAAAAAAACTATTTCCGTAAGACTAGTGGCAATAAGGAGAAGAAGACGCGTCCTTAACCCCTTACTAAGCGTCTAACTCTATTAGCATCACTCTCGTAAGACGCGTCTTAAGTTTTGTTTTGAGAGAACTGGTCATTCAGAAGACCGAGTTGTGCGAGTACTATATAATAAAACCGGTCGGGTTTGATTTTTGGACGAAAATCAAAATAGAATCGAAGTTTTGGGTTTTTGAAAAAGTAAAAATCGAACCATCAGTTTTTATTTTCGATCGATTATTTTTCGGCTCGATTTTTTTGGGTTTTCATTTTCATTTCGGTTTGGTTTCGGTTTTTCTACTCACCCCTTAGTCTATGGGTGATCAACGGTCCGGTTGGTCATCTCGGTCTTGGTCGATTTTAGGTGTGCGATGCTCGGCCCTGCCCTACCCTATTGACTAGTTTGGTAATATTAGTACTTTTATACATCACGTGACATCACGTGCACAACTTTACCACTCCCCGGAATCTCTATACTCGCCGGCCACTGTTTTTCAAAACACAAAAAATTAAAGTATGTTTTCAACAACTTGATTGATTCATCTCTTTCTTTCATTTTTAACAATTCTTTAAAAAAAAAAATGGATTTTGTAGAATTAGAAGCAATAGAAGGCCTACGTTGGTCATGGAATTCATGGCCAGTTTCTTCCAAGAAAAAACAAGATTTAGTAATCCCTTTATCAATTATGCAAACCCCTTTAATGAAATTTAATGAACTCCCTTTATTATCATATGACCCTTTACTCTGTTTCAATTGTCACTCTGTTTTAAACCCTTATGCTCGTGTTGACTACCCTTCTCGTATTTGGATTTGTCCCTTTTGTTTCCATAAGAATTCTTTCCCGAGATCTTACGCCGAAATCGGGGAGAATAACATCCCTGCTGAGCTTTTTCCTACTTATAGTACTGTTGAGTATCAGTTGGGTGCTCATCATGCCTTGATCACTCCTAAACCGGCTCATACTTGGGGGACTAATGCTACTACTGGTAATGGGTTGGTTAAGTCGGGTTCTTTTTCGTTTTCGTCTAGTTCGTCGTTGGTGAGTTTGGATCAGAGGGGAGGGGGAGGGGGAGGTGGGAGGGGGTTAGGAGGAGTTGTTGGGCCGTGTTTTGTTTTTGTGGTTGATGGTTGTGCGGGTGAGGATGAGGTTAGGGTGCTTAAGAATGAGTTGTTGTTGATTGTTGCTCAGTTGCCGGAGAATGCGATGGTGGGGTTGGTGGTTTTTGATGCTATGGTGAAAGTGTATGATCTTGGGTTTAGTGAGTGTTTGAGGGTGGTTGTTTTTCATGGTGAACGCGAGCTTTCGACTAGTCAGGTATTGTTTGATGTTAGTACTTGTTGACTGTGTTTATGTTAAGTGTTAAGTGTTAATGTTGGTTATGCGTGTTTTTATTGCTGGTGTATATTGTTGCTGTGACATTGGTTAAATGAATACTTAATATTTAGTTATTTAATTTTGTTTTGGTCAGAAAAATATGGTTCCGAGTGTTTGTTTGTAAGTAGATCAAACAGTTAGCTTCCTTCTTCGCGAAGGGAACATCAGTATAGTTTAGACTTTAGATAATCACATTTGAACAACTAATATATAAATGTAAACTGAGAACCAAAAATAATAAACAGAATATACATGGTTTTGTCAATCAGTGTGATAGATGTAGTCAATCTTATTGTTTTCTTATTAGGATTTACAATTGCTATTATACAACCTAGTAAGTAGTTCAACATAGAGAAACAGACTCGATACTAAGCGAAAGAGTGTCGTTAGAGTCCCATAACCGATCTTTGTGAAGCAAATGAGCCTTGGTGCAGTGAGGTAGTGGGGCTGCGTTAGGGTTTTCTTTTCCAGCTGCATAAGCCTATTTCTATATTCTATCATCCAACAGTCTAAATTGGCGACATGATTTTGTAAGACTTGCATTTAATACAAGCTGATGTGAGCAGTCTTTTGAGTTTGCTTGTCTCTTTGCATTTCATATCTATCAATGCTTATCTCGTACTCTAATGAAATGTAGAAAAGCTGACCACTCTAGTAGTTAAGCTGAAAAAGTTCTAGACTTGACCACACTAATCATAGCATGGTTTATTTTTCTATTTTGATGGAGGATGAGTTAAAACTTAAAACATACAGGGGGTTCAATAAGGAAAAAAAAGATGCTCTGACTTATCACACGAGCTAGAATTAGCATATGATCTGTGCAATACTACACCTTAGACAACACATGATACAGCATAGTATATGATGTACTAAATCGATTTTATGATGTAGAATCATATCTAATTAAAAGATAAGACAAGAACAATCACTTAGAACAATAGGAGTTTTACTCGAAACTCTTTGTGGGGGAGTGGGGGTTGTCGTGCCATACATCTGCAGTCTCATAACCCATGGATTTTTTCTCTTTTTTATAATATTTTCTTTTCCCTCGAGTTAATTTGATACTACTTACAGAAGTTTAATTTCGTGTGTGAAAACAATTACTAAAATCACAGTTATTCATTTGTTTATTTGATTATGACGAGTCCCGTCAATGGCACAAGCCACAAGGTATTAGTTTACATCATTCGGATGTTTTCAATTAATCCCCTAAACCATTGACGACTATCCTTCTTAAACCTTGCATTTATGTTCATCGATTTAGTCAAGTCTAAAGGAAAGCTGTAACAGCTGGATCGAAATGTTCCTGGACAGGAGGTATTTTCTTGGATACAATAAGTTGGATCAGTTATCAAGTATTCAAGTCGGCATAGCTAGTAAAGCATACAACTAATGGACAGTAACTGAGCATGATCCTTGTGAGCAAATTGAAACTGGGTCATGTTCAGAGGCTCTGTAGGAAGGAAGATCGCTGCTACAAAATATGGTGACAAAAAATCAGTTTAAACTGAGTACCTAGGACTTGAGCATTACAACTACAAATATATCCTAACACGATCTACCCATAGAAAGAAAGGGGATCAGGTGTCGTACCTGACTTCTTAGATGGGGGAAAGGAGGAGGGGACACCTAGACTTTATAAGCCACCAACCAATCCCATACTTCACCGATGTGGGATCGTAACAATGTATAGCGACACAACATAGGCATATAATGGTAGACATTGGCAAAGCCAATATTTTTAATAGGTGGGTCTTTTTTGGGTCATTGATAAGTGCTTGGGCTTGATTGGGTAACAGAAAAAAGTTTAGTTTAGCTAAAAAGGTCTACATACAACTTGTTTAATAGTAGCCCCAAGTGGTAGGCAGTATTTGATGAAGTAAGGTGACATATCGTAATTAGATGATGGAGCCTCAACGAAGGTAAAAAAGGATGTGGTGGATAATAAAGGAATTATCAATCAAACTACATACACTTGTTTGATGACGATGTATGGATATAAGAATGTAGATAGCTTAATGCGTTTGGAGTATAAAAAGTAGTGAGAGAGGGAATGCGTATAAAGCTGTTCGTACTTCGTAGACGATTAGGCATAAAAAGTGTGAGGACATACAAGTACGTTAATATAAGAGAAAGGAGAACTAAGGATACTAGTCACATCAAAGTAATAAAGTTGAGTTTTGTAAGTTTTATGACAAAACTAGTGAAGGTAGTGTATGAGACAAAGGTTTATGAGAATGATGAGGTTGAGAGTTTTAGAAAGATGGGGAGTTGGTAAATTTTTAGGGCCTATTGGTATTCTAGGGTGGCCTAGAGAACCCTAGAGACGTAGGGTATTATTTTAGTGAATCTTGGATTTGAGAGTACTAGTAGTATAATAAGCATATGCATATATCATATGAAGTATGCAGGACCGGTGCTTTTCTCAATTGGGCCTTTTGCTTAGAATGATGAAGTGGAAAAGTTTCAGCTCTTGTGTTTAAGGATTGATGGCGAGCTCACTTGTCATGATTAAAAGAGGAGAATACTCGGTCATGAAAAGATGGTATTATTCTACTGACGAGAATCACATAAAGCTTGTTGGAAATTACCACTGAACCGACTTAAGGAAGCCCCCCTCCCCTCAAGTCAAAGTCAATGTTCTCGTGGTCATCACATTTTGTGCTACAACAATTTAAACAATAGGCAAATAAGCTTACATTAAAAGTTGAGTTTGAAATCAACTAATCACAAAAGGAAAACAAAAATATACAGTGTGAATGAGGGTCAAATAATTTAAATGTACAATACATCGTCAAGCATGCGGCTTCTTATTGGTTGACTTTTATTGTTGTTGATAAAACAACACATATAATATGCTTAAAACGTTTAATTGATGCCAAAAAGTCAATAATGACACCAGGAACTTGAAACTGAATACGTAAGTATTATAATACTATTGGATCATAAAGAAACAGGGACAGTTCAACATGTCTTTAAGAGAAATAACACTGCACTACTTCAGTATTATGAGGCAAAATGGTCACTTGATCAGCAGTTTATAGCTTCAAAAAAGTGATGTATAACTATTAGCCGAACTTAGCTGTGGCAGGGGAGGGCTATGGCCATTGTGCAACTAGCGAATATATTGCTTAATTGTTTATTGAAGTCCAATTGCTTTCTATAGTAACATTCAGAATGATGTTTTATAATTTACAGCGTTCCATGTTTTATCTTTAGATGATAAGCTTTAGGATATGTAAGTCTAATTACCCATCTAGTTAAATACAGATGTATATGAGTAAAAGTTATGCTGTTTTAAATTGAGTTGGTAGCTCTTTAAGTCATATATTACGTATGTTCGAAAGAGTAAATATATAGTAACATCGGTGTAGTGGAAGGGTGAGATGTTTAGTAAGTTATGCCTTTTCGCTTACATGTTGGCTCCTTTCACATTATCTTCTTAAGTCACCCAAAAATGATCACACAGAGCCAGAATTCATATCAAGCCACCAAGGAAGTCCATGATTTGTTGCATGCACTAGGATTTCGGGTTGACCTGAATTACACACGCTTAAACCTAAATAATGTAAGCTAAAAGACACAAGAAAGTCAAACCTGACCTAGATGAGATTTTCATAGTGGCGTGACAAACAGGCAATTCGAACCTTGTTTTCATCTTTACTCATGCACTAGCATTCTTTGTCACTCTCGGATACTTGTAGGCATTGACATATTGATCTAAAAGATAAGGTTTAAAACAAGATATAATTCACCAAATTGGATAGATATCAATGTGATAGTTTTTTTGCTGTGTTTCCTATAAGCTTATTAACTGTTTATTATATTCATTATCAGATCATAGATCATCTGGGGATCCATTCTGCAAAGCCACAACTTGGAAAAACGCATGTGGCACAAAAGCATAATTTTATATTACCAGTTTCTGAATGTGAGTTTAACATTACCACGGCCATCGAAGATATCGGACATTCATCACCACTCACACCGGGGCATCGGCCTCCACGGTGTACTGGTGCTGCAATTCAAGTTGCCATAGCCCTTCTTGAAGGATCATCGGTCCCCACTGGGTCCCGTATAATGGTTTTCACATCTGGGCCTGCTACCATGGGACCAGGGATAGTTGTAAGCCAAGATCTGAATCAATCGATTAGAACACACCGAGACATAAACGGGGGTCATGCCCCATTTTACAACAAGTCTTCTGAATTTTACAAAAACATATCAGAAAAGTTAACAGATATATCCATGGTGCTTGATCTATTCGCTTGTTCTCTGGATCAAGTAGGAGTAACAGAGATGCGGCCCCCAGTAGAGAGATCGGGGGGGTTCATGATGTTGGCAGAATCTTTCGAATCTGATCAGTTTAGAAAATGCTTACGTCATATTTTCAGTCGTGATGAACAAGGGTTTTTGAATATGTGTTTTGATGCCACTATTGAGATAATTACCACAAAAGATGTGAAAATATGTGGTGCCATTGGCCCGTGTGTTTCCATGAAGAAAAAGAATAGTTCTGTGAGCGAAAAGGAGATTGGTGAAGGTGGGACCAACACATGGAAGCTTGGAACGATAACTGATAAAACCTGCATTGCCTTCTTTTTTCAAGTGAGTGAAGAACAAAAAGCACAGCCAGGGACTGCATTTTTTATACAGTTTATAACAAAATATAGACACGGAAATATGGGATTTCGCAAGCGGGTAACCTCTGCAGCGAGAAGGTGGGTTAGTGCTGGTGCACCAGAAATTGCCGCAGGTTTTGATCAAGAAACCGCAGCTGCAGTCATGGCTAGACTCGCGGTTCATGAAACTCAGAAGAATTTCCCTAGAGAGGTGGTCAGATGGCTCGATAAGGAACTTATTAGTTTTGCATCTAAGTTCGGGGACTATATTCACGAAGATCCGTCATCTTTTCGTCTTTCTTCTAATTTCTCACTTTACCCTCAGTTCATGTATCATTTAAGAAGGTCTCAGTTTATTGATGTGTTCAACAGCAGTCCTGACGAAACCGCGTTTTTCCAGCTGATGTTAAACCGTGAAGGGGTCGTGGGGTCATTAATAATGATACAACCGACTCTTTTCCAATATTCATTTGACGGGCCTCCTATTCCTGTTCTTTTAGATGTTTGCTCGTTGTCTCCGGATGTAATTCTTCTATTTGATTCCTATTTTTATGTTGTTATTCACTACGGGTCAAAAATAGCTCAATGGAAGAAAATGGGTTATGATAGGGACCCAAACCATGAAAGTTTTAGAAAGCTGTTGGAAGCACCAGCGATCGAAGCAGAGCAGCTAGTGGCTCAAAGGATTCCTGTTCCGAAACTGGTGAAATGTGAGCAGCATAGTAGTCAGGCTAGGTTTCTTTTAGCAAAGTTGAACCCTTCGGCTACACATAAGTCGAGTTATGTTGATGGGTCTGAGGTTATAATGACAGATGATGTGAGCTTGCAAGTTTTTCTCGAGCATTTGCAAGAATTGGCTGTTCAGGGTTGACTGATAGTCGTTGTTGTTGTACAGATACGTTTTCGTTTTGGTATTCATTTGAGTAGAATCAAAGTATAGGAACAAATTATGTGTACTACGACTACATTTGAGGCAGTTTTGATAAATTGTAGAAAATGATCCTGAATTGTTTGATGTTTGGTTAACTTTTTCTCTATAGTATCAAGCTGATCAAATCTATGCGTCAGAGACGGTATATCATGCAAAGGGCGCATGTTGTTGGTTTTCGTTCATGGTTTTCGTTCATCCTGTAACAGAAAACAGGTTAGCAGGGTTACTCATAAAGGGTGTTTGCTATTCTTTGGAAGATTTGAATGGTATACGTTGATATCTACAAAATTTCAATCTTATTTGAACGTCCTTGTGTTCGAGTCTCGTTATCTGCCAAAGATGGAGCTACATAGAGCCGAGAGGGAATCATATGATTTTGCAAAAAAATCATTTTGTTCAAATCCTATAGTTTTCGCAAAATTTAGATAAACATAGCTATGAGGTGTGGGTTAAAGAAATTAGGACATGCTTAAAATTTTGTACTTGACATTTAAGGTGGTTGTCATCAGCCACCTTGGGTGATTTTGATTAAAATCAAATGTTTAAGCATGTCCTTAGAGCTATTAAACCTTATTTTCAGTTATTAAAATGTTTGATTTCATATACAAACATTACTGTCAACATCGGCAGTGACGGAATCAGGGTGGGTCCTGGGGGTCTCGGGACACCCATTTTTTTATTTTTATTTTTATTTATTTTTATTTTTTTTTTATTTTTTTTGGCGTAGTGTGAATTTTTGTTAAAAAAAACTCGTAGTGTTAATTTGTGTCGTTTCGTCCCCGAGTGTAGGAATTGTGTATGCTACGTTGACCAGAAAATAAAGCGAGAAAGATTTATCTTGTTGCGCAGATGGTTTTTGATAGACCTCAAATTGTTGTCATTATCAACGGATATAATTAGTTTTTGCATATACTCAATTCTGAAACGGGACTTTGTTTATTCTTGGAAACCAGTTATTTGCTTAAGAAACATAACACATTTAGAGCGCAAGGTACGCCCGCGTTATTGTCTGCATCAGTGCATTTTACACTTATGGCGCGAGTCACCATACAGGTGGAGCCATAGGGTCTCGCGCCATGGCCACTCTGCAAGTTACAGGGTTTTTATTTATTTATTTTTTTTTACGGGTTTGGGTTTGGGTTTGGGTTTGGGTTTGGGCTTGGGTTTGTGTTTTATTTGTATTTGTTTTTATGCATGTGTTTTTGGTTTTAGTTTTACTTTAAGTTTTGGTTTTTTATTTTTTGTTTTTTGTTTTTATGATGTTGTAGGTTCCAGCGAGGAAGAAAACCACAAAAGTGAAGAGGACCAGATGTTTAAGTAATTAGTTCCTCATTGTTTATTTTTTACCTAGGTAGTCTTTAGTAGTTTTACATTGTTTGTCTTTGAATTCAACTTGTTACTTTATTAGTCTTAAAATGAATAAAATTTGGTTTAAATGTAGTGTTTAGTTATATTTAAATTATGTAATGTTTTTATTTTAATGTGTAATAAATGAAAAAGAAAAAAATGTGAGGCCCGGGAAAGTCTTATAACTTGAGTGATGAGTGAGGTTGTTTCTGGATTGAGTTATAGGTTTTGAGTTATAAGGTGAAACTCTGACGTAACAACAGTTTTTGCTATAAAACGAGGCTATGGCTCACGACCTCACCTACTGCTCTTACTGACATTTATTTATATAAGGGTGGAGGGTGTGGTGAGGGGTTTTCCCTCACCACATTAGCTTTTTTTCTCTTTAAAATTTTTTACTCCACTAACTTTTTATTTTTTCTATTAATATTAAATAATTTAAATAGCTCAAATATATAATATAAAACATTTATTCATTAATTTTTTAAAAAAAAATGTATTACAACTTAATTAAAAACTACAAATAAAAAAAAGTTGCAACGAAATAAAATGATAATATTCGTCTACATTTGGAATGCAAATGCACACAATATGTTCCTTTATATCATAAGAGCACTTCCGGTGGTAATCTAAAGTTAAACTTTAACACACTGTCACGTCAGCGCCACATCAGCTTTAACATTTTCACCTTTAACTCAAAAAAACACCCACTATCATAACTCACTTTAACTCACCTTAACTCAACTTTAACTCTAATTAAAAATAAAAATAAATAAATAAATAAAATAAATAAATAAAAAAAAAAAAAAAAAATCTAGTGACGAGATTGGAGGTTATATTTTTTGATGATTCGATCTTTTTCGTCATTGATCCAACAAACAACGTTTGGATCCTTCCCGGTGGTGTCCATCATCAAAAATTTCATTTCCTCCAATCTTATTATCGTCTCATCTTTTATTTGGGCCGCCCGATACGCCGCTTCGGCGGTTTCCCGTTTCAAACGATAATCGGATGTCAAAGCCTCCCCGAATTGGCTAGACGAGCTCGTTCCTCCGGTACTCGCTCCCCCCGTACTTGTCGTGCTCTCGGATCTAGCTTTCTTTGAAGCACGCTTTGTTCCCATAGGACGTGGGTTTTCATCACGACCAAACAACGCCTCGTTTGTTTGGCTTGGGACATCGCCGGTTAAATCAACCCCTTTCGGCGCGTCTCATTTTATATGAGCCCGCAAAACCTCCCAAGCCTCCTCGTTGTTAAACGAAGCGGTTCTGTGCTCGTCCCGATACATTTGTTTGGCGCGTTTAAGGATATCCATGTCACTTTCCCCATTTTTTTGTTGGCGTTGGGAACGTTTGTAATAGGCGTTGAACTTTGTGCAATCACGGTTCAACATTTTTCATTTTCCTTGAATCATATCCTTGTTTCGCTTTTGAAAATTGAGTCTATTAAACTCATTTTTCACCCGTTGCCAAAATGTATCCTTACTTTGTGAACGACCCACTTGTGAATCCTCGATCGCGGCCACATAACACGTGGCAAGTAATTTTTCCTCGTGTTGGTTCCAACGTTTGATGAAGTCGGTATTTTCTTCATCCTCCTCCAATGGTTCGGGGTCTTTCGATTTTTTTGCCTTTCGTTTGCCACCCCGTTTGTATGGCTTTGGAGGAGACATAGGTGTCTCGGGAACATCATGGGTTTCCGTTTAAGATTGTTGTGTGAATTGAAGATTAGAGAAATTGGTGGTTAGGTTCTGTTATTGTTGTTGTTGTTCCCAATATAGCATTCGTTGATGCTATAAGTAAAGTTCTTGGCTCGACAAGCCAAGTGGGTTAGGGATTGGGTTGTTGGGTGATGGTTCGTTCGGGTTTGAAGTTGACCCGGCGTTTGGGTTATTTCACCCGGTGTTTAGGAGATTCATGAAACTATCATCGTCGTTTGAGTTAAATACCGATTTTTTTTTATTTTTTATTTTATTTTTTATTATTATTATTTTTTTTTTGTGTGGAAGTTTGAAGATGGAAGTATATGATGTATTAGATTGATTTGTGGAAGTGTGAAAAAAATGTGGTGTTAATTGGGTATTTATAGGGGAGTGAAAGTGGTTTTGATTTTTTTTTTTTTACATGTAGCCGTTACATTCAAACGGATATGATATAAAGGGGAAAGGGGGGGGTGGGTTTGAAGTGAATTTTTTTTTTTTTTTTTTTTTTTTTTTTTTTTTTGAATTCAACGGATAAAAGAGACGTTAGAGGGGGGCGAAGTTTTTTTTTTTTTTTTTTTTACAGATACACCCCTTAACGCAGCGTTAAAGGGTTAACGCACCCCTTTAACGCTGCGTTAACGCAACTCTCCTCCAACGGTTAACGCAGGTTTAACGCACCAACGTTAAAGTTTAACGCAGGGGTGCGTTAACCATTGAAAGTGCTCTAACGAAGATGGTGATAAGTTACATTATCTTTTGATTGATAAATCGTGTACAATTTTGATTCTTGATCTTGTTGAAGTTGCGGTTTGAAGTTTGCTCAAAAATAAAAATGTGAATTGACTGAATCTTTTCGGCTAAAAATTATAATTGTCAAGTCTTTCAATTTGATTGGTTACTTTATGATTATGACTTATTCAAAATCAATGTAACAATTTAGGGGTGGAAACGAGCCGAGCCGCTCGTGAAAAGCTCGGGATCGGATCGGTAAAAAGCTCGAACGAGCCGAGCCTAAACGAGCTCGAGCCCGAGCTCGAGCTTAAATTAAAGCTCATTTAATAATCGAGCCCGAGCCCGAGCTTTATTTATAAAGCTCGAATAGGCTCGCGAGCCTAAACGAGCTTTATTATATTTCATGTATTTAATACATATAAAATACGTATGTCTATCTATTAGTTTGAGAATTTCAAAACAGTCAACTTATACTCAATTTTCTCGAGCCTCGAAACACTCTGGTCCATTCATATTCCTAAATCCTTATCTTAAAACCACATAAAAAAAATTCAACCCTTTAATTCTTCTAAACCGTGAATCACAAACACAAACTTTTGTTGCCACTCAAACACGAAAAACAACCATAAAATCTCCTTTTTTTCTTTATGTTACAACGAGCACCCAACCACAGAAGCACCCTTTTAATATTTTGCTTAAAGTTTCGGCTTCTATTTTCTTTTCTTTTCGAGTGGTTTTATTAGATTAGTATAATTGTCTCTTGTTGTAAACATGAGGTTGGATGGAGATGGGTTTTTGGTTGCGTGACTGCGTCTAGATCTTAGCATTTGGTTGATGGTGTTTAGATCTTGTTGATGGCTGTTGTTGGTGTTGTTGTTGTTGTTGTTTGTTTGTTTTTTTGTCTTATCTAAATCGAAAGAAAAGAAGAATGAATCTGTTTATGGTTTTTGTTCTTTCTTTAAACTTTTCGGAAATTATAGAAGAAGCTAAGCTTCAAAAAGATCTGTGATTGTTGATGTTGTACCAAGCTCGAGCCGAGCTCGCACTTTATATAAGTGAATCATGAACGAGCCGAGCTCGAGTTTTTTATATCATAACACGAGCCGAGCTCGAGCTCAAATCTTAAGGCTCGAAACGAGCCGAGCTCGAGCTCGAGCTTTCTAAAATATAAACGAGCCGAGCTCGAGCTCTGGCAGGCTCGGGCTCGGCTCGGCTCGTTTCCACCCCTAATTATGACTTATTCAAAATCAATGTAACAATTTATTAAGCTGAGCTACTGAGGATATTAATAAAATAGTTTATTTGTACCTGCAAATTGCAGGTTTGAATATTTTCCAATAAATATATTAAATATATTGATACTTTCACTTTCGTGAAACACGTATTTCGAATTTTCCCGCTTGAAAAGGTGTGTCATTTTTTTTGTTCCCACAAGGGAGACAAGCTTTTTTGCATTTGTTCCCGTTCGACACCCCTTACTCCAAGCATAGGGTGTGGTAACGCTGTGTTAAACTTTAACACACTGCCACATTAGCTTTAACCTTTTTACTTTTAACTAAAAAAAAACACTCTTTATCATAACTCACCATTAACTCAACTATTTTCAAAATCAACCCCTAAATTAAAATTAATACTTCATTTAATAACTAACATAACATTTAAAACACGAATTACATTAATCATTAAAGTTAAACACAAATTACATTAAACATTAAAGTGAAAACACGAAATACATAGTACGATTAATAGAGACTACGATACGGCAATGAAACTAAAATTATAAATTAAGAAAAGGAATCATCTGAAACATAACTCTCCTCACTCGAAGAGGACCTAAACTCACCATCATAATACTTTCCTTCTGTTTAAGTATTTTTCTGCGGGTTGAGCAATTCTTCAAAGTATCCTCCGGTCTTGATGTCGTCAAGCCCTTCGGATATCTGCTAAGACAGTGAACACGTTAGCCTCGTCCCGGGTGTGACCCCAGGACCAAACTCCGGCGTGAGAGTAAGTATCGGTAAATAAGATAATAGGTGCGGTAATAAGTTAAGTACTGTGTGTAAAGTAAAAGTTACCATTGACTGAGGATTGTTCCTCCTTATATAGGAGACCTATTTTTGTCTCCATCGGATACGTCCAAGCGTAATGGTGACCTTTTTGAGCGGCAACTGGGGACTTGCTCTGTTTAGATCTTTTTTCTGGTCTGCCATGGTTCCTGTGTCTCTGACGCATACTACTAATGTTATGTTTCACTTCTTAGTCTGGAGATAACCGTTAGTCCGAACGACCCAAGAGGTTCGTCCGGATCGAGATATCCGTTCGGATTGAACCGTTCGGATATATACGCCCGTAGTCTGACAGTCTGGAGTTGGTCGTTATTCCGAACGCCCTATGAGGTCCGTTCGGATTGCACCATTCGGATACATACGCCCGTAGTTTGTCAGTCCGGAGTTGGTCATTACTCCGAACGACCTATCAGGTCCGTTCAGATTGAGCCATTCGGCTATATACGCCAACACCTTCCATAATATCAAACCAGTTCTTCTTAAGATGCTATGCATCCCTGGCTTCCTGCTCCATACGAGCAGCTTCCTCTTGTAGTTCGCGTTGTTCTGTTTCTCTCCTGACTTCCTCATCTTGCTCAAGAAGTCGGAGTTCATCCTCAGTCAATACAAACGGATTTGGTTGTTGTTCAACAACCGGTGGATTTGGTTGGTGTTCCACAACCGGTGGATTGTTTACCGGTTCATTTTCCAGTGTGAACACCGGAAAGATATCTTCCGGTGGAGTGTTCACCGGTTCATTTGAAAATTGCTGGGAAAAGTCGTGTTCATTTGGGAATTGTTGGGAGAAGTCACGGTGAGTTGGGAATTGTTGGGAGAAGTCATGGTGAGTTTGGAATTGTTGGGAGAAATCTTTGCGAGACATTATTGAGAATCTGTGTGTGAGTTATGTGTATGAGTTGTGTGTGTGATAAACAACTTTGGTGGTGTTGTATATATAGGCACCTTTAAATTTGAATTTGAATAAATCCTGCTCCAATTTGAAATTAAATTATCCCGCTCGTAGTTGAATTTTGAATTTTGTATTTGAATTTGGTTATCCCGCTTAAGAACCAGGGGTGTTTTGAATTTTTTTTTTTTTTTTTTTTTTTTTTTAATCAAACACTACAAACGTTAGAGGGGTAAAATTGATTTTTTTTTTTTTTTAAACCCAGCCTTAACGTTGCGTTAAAGGGTTAATGCACCTTTAACGCAACACTCCAATGTGGTTAACGCACCCTTACGTAACAAAAGTTAAGGTTTAACGCAGGGTAAAGTTCCCACAGCCTATGCTCTAAGCAATTCCAATAAAAGCACGCCAGTTGTAGAGAAGAAACCATAATTGTTGTCAGTTTGTCAAAGTCTACAAATGTTAAATAGTCTATAAGTTCATCTCAGATTAATGATTTACAAGACCTGCTTTTCGTCTGCCTATAAAAACAAGCGTTTGCTTTTGGTGCCAATGGTCAATCAGCATTTGACTTTATATACGTAACAGACATCTGACTTTAATTGTTACCATAAATCGATAATCGTTAAACATTTCATACTAAACATCACGCATTATGCAGCATGTGGCAGTTTCGGTGTTACAAACATGACAAAGAAAATGTTAGACATTAAATATGTGTGATTTCCCAAGAACTATTTTTGGTCTTCACACACTTTACTGTTTTTTTTTTTTAACGGCGAATTTCATTAAACAACAACCCCGAACCAAGCAAGGAGGTCAACCCGGGCAGCCGGCAAACAACAGACAACAAAACAAACGAGAGCAGTTAATCTTTGAATAGGATAATAAACCTCTATAGATATTTATATATATATATATTTTTTTTTGTTTTGGAAAAGGAAACCTCTATAGATAATTAATTTACAAACCAACTAAAAATGTGGTTCTAAATTATTATTTTCTTTCTATCATTGCTGAGGGGCAAGATGTAGTATTTTAAAAGGTCGACACTAAAACATTCTTTCTGAATAAAAGAATTGTATTCAAAATTTAAAAAGATGTTTTAACTTTTGTTAACCATGAAATGAAAAGTAATTTTGATGTAATAAACGAATAGCCGCGCAAAGCGACGATGTATAGTGATAAATACCCTTGATGCAAAACGTTTGTTTTTTGAAATACAAAGCTTGTGTTTTTTAAAATTAATATCGTGTGTGTTTTGAAAAGTTATCAAGTTTAGAATTGATAAAGAAAATACATAATTTAAGTTACCAAGTTTAAAGGGTACTTAGAGTTAATTTAGGCAAACTTCATTTATTTAAGTTTCAAGAATAAAGATGTGCTTTTTATAAGTAGTAGAGATGGTATTTAGACTTTTACAAGCATAGCGTATTGTATTGAATTATAGATTAAGTGACTGATTTTAGAAAGAGCTATATAACGATTAAAATAATAAGGGTTTTAGCTATATAAAAATTTCATTAATTTTATATTTTGATTTTTTTACAAAAAGGGTTAGGGTATTTATCTCTATATAAAAAATTTAGAAAACATGTTTTGATGATATTTTTTGGGAAAATTTAAAAGAGCAAGGGGCGTAGAAAAATGAAAGGAAAATGTAGGAAAGAGTGAAGCGCTTTTTCAAGATTATAGTAAAATTTTAAAAAATGAGATTGTTATTCTTTTAAGAAAAAAAAAAAAATATAAAATTTTCTAACCAAATAGGTTTCAATTTTGTATGAAAAAATTATTTAAAAAATAAGGTATTTGTCACCAATTAAGAGATGAGATCCACTAAAAAGTGGAATAAATTAAAAATTATAAAAAGTATATCATCTAGTGTCACGTGTCCCTCACCTACTCACTCCTTTTTTTTCTTATTAAATTCGGTTAGGGGGCATTTTGGTACTTTTAAACCGTTTTTTTATTCCACCCCAAAATTTCAAATGTAAATAACTTTCAAACGACAAACTTTTATGAAAAACCGATTTCACCATAATTTTTTAATTTTAATTCTCTTTAATTTGGTATGCATTATGATATATAAATCGCAACTTTTTTTTCAACTTTTTAAGTGGGTGTTGATTTTATTGAAATTTTCGGCTTTAATTTTGTCTAGTTTAAAGGCCGAATTTTGCAAAACATAAAACACGAAAGTTGTAGCTTTTTGGCAATTCTTTACCCAGAAATTTGAATCACTCAAATCCAATATGATGTGAGTGAGATATCGCACATTAAAGATGAACAATAACTGATGAACGTTATCAAAAATAACTGATGAACGTTATTTTTTCAAAAACTGATGAACATTATAAAAAATAACTGATAACGTTATAAAAAATAACGTATGAACAATATAAAAAATAACTGATGAACGTTATTTTTTCGAAAACTGCTGAACATTATAAAAAATAACTGATGAACGTTATCAAAAATAACTGGTGAACAATATCAAAAATAATTGATGAACGTTATTTTTTCGAAAAATGCTGAACATTATCAAAAATAACTTATGAACGTTATAAAAAATAACTGATAAACAATATCAAAAATAATTGATGAACTAATAAACATTGTGTTTTTATTAGAAAATTGATAAACTAGTGAACAATACTAACTTGAACCGATAAACATTATAAAAAATAACTGATGAACATTTTAGTTATCATAAATAAAAAAATAAAAAAAAAAAAAAAAAAAAAAAAAAAAAAAAAGCCTCATGTTTCTTATTCTTAAAAGTCAAAAGAGATAATAAAACAAAACTTGGTACTACAACAACCCCATTGCAAACTTTTTCAATTTATTTCTTCATCAAATTTTCGTGAGCTACAACAGTCTTCACACATCAATCACACAAAAAAAGGTTTAAAAAAAATAAGAAGGTGTATCTGATATCTCTCAATCACTTGTCACTTTTAGAAACATACTTCTCACTTTATCCAACAAACGAAGAAGGTATATTATAAGACCAACAAACCCATTTCAAAACTTAATTTCTATATGACCATCTGTAATATACCAGTAAGATATGTTACACTCTCCACTAGATCTGGTCGGGTTTTCTTTGTCGGAATCTTGAGGTAGCCGGTGGTTGATTTGGGTTTCTAATGGCGGTTGTGTTCTTCGCCGGATTCAGTCGGACCTGATTTCATCATCATCCATCGTCAATTGCTGCCGGAAGAGGAGGCATGTTTGACGATGTCGGATTTGATCGGAAAAGCTACACGGTGGTGAATTGCCTCTTCCGTACACTAATTCGGTATAGTTTTTGTTACGCACACTGAAAAACACACAGTTAGTGAATTAGAAAATGGAGGTATGTTGGAGGTAGCGGTGCAGATGACGTAAATGCCCTTCATCAAGATGTTTGCCCAATTATTTAACATAGAGTAATGATAACCGTTGATTGGACAATTTTTATACTTTGTAAAACTTTGTGCCTTTTTAAATGATCCGCCACCCACCAATTAAACACACCCTAAACTCCTCTAGTGTTTTTTTAAAAACAAAAACGAATATAGTATTGAAAAATGAAATACCTATTTTGTTTGGTGTAGTAACTTTTAAGAAAGAAAATTGTTGTTTATAGAAAGGGAATGCAAAAGAATCGATTCCTAAATAATGGTAACTTCCGCATCAACTTCATCCGAACATTTGGGCTTTTCTCAAAAAGGAAACTTTGAAAAGCTAGGGAATGTGAAAAAGCAAAAGACAATAAAAGTTTATCTGTCTATTGAGAATATCAGGAAGGCAACTTTGTTATAAATTGATAGCTAAAATGTCTTTTAGTGACAAATTGAAGTTTCAACTTTGCTTTTGAGATTGTGAAAATGATCTTTCAGTGCATTTCTAAAAAATGATCTTTTAGTCTAACTAGTTTATACCACTAATGCTAGTTATCACCTAGTATTGCTCATGTTATGTCATTAGACAAAAAAAAGGGCATATTAATGGTTAACGTATGAGTTCTGATAAAGACTAGACGAATACTTGTGCAAAGCGACGGTGAATAGTGACAAATAATTATATTTAGGGCTTTTGCATATATATCCTTCCGAAAATGCATAATTGCATATATATCCAAAGCATGCATAAAAACCATTGTACTATCTGCATCAAAAACTTGTACAAAGGATATATATGCAATTATTCACTTTGGGAGGGATATATATGCAATTCTGCCTTATATTTACGAAATTATGATATGATTTGACCTTTGATGCAGAATTACATGTTCAACTTGTAGTCATTACGAGAAAAAAGTTCATGAGTTAAAAACAAAAATTGATAAAAGTTTAAGGATTAGACAATATTTAAAATATTAATTTAGTTGTAGATAGTGTTTTCATTTTTTTAGAGTAAAAGCGATTCAACCTGGTAAAATATATTAATCATGTAACCAAATAAGTACAATGAAACGTGGCAGAAGTACCACATTAAACTCAAGCAACGCTTGAACATCCCACTAAAACGCTTGTTAGGGGAGGAGGAGTCATAATTTTGAGATTTCCAGCCCTCCCAAATTTTACCAATAAAATTCTGCCAACTCATTTCAACCCTCCAGCCCTCCCAATCAATTTCACTCACGCCCATAAGATTCCAGCCCTCCCAAATTTTTTATATGGTCAAAGAGGTAACTTTAAATCCATCTAGTTTGATTTTCAATGTTTGAACATATGATTTCAGCGGCTTCACCAGAGGGTTGCCAACCCTCTCACCAACCCGTTGAAGGCAGCCCGTTGGGGGCGGGGCGGTGTTACCGCCGGTATGGGCTAACCCGTTGGTGAACCCGTCCTCCACTCCGCCTCCTCTTATCATTTTTAGTCATGGGTATAATAGTCTATTAACATTACTCAAATTTTAAGCATTTAAATTTAAAGAATGCATATACATGAATTACAAATAGTAAAAATAGATAATCTCTTATATAATAAGGGCGCTTTTTTTTCATCTAAAAATAGATGTTTCGCATCAATTAATGAAGGAACTCAGTTTTAAAATGAAGACCTCTTATTGCCCAATAAAGTCATAATTGAGTGTTTTTTAGTCAAAATTACTTAATTTTTCGTCTAGGTATTTTTGAAAATTTAGTGGTTATGTTTAAAATATTAATAAATGATGTAAAAAAAACTAGAGTTAACTACATTTTTGGTCCTTGTGGTTTGCCGGGTATAACGGTTTTAGTCCAATAGTTTAAAAAGTAACGGATCTTGTTCAGTTTTGGACGACCCGTAACACTTTTGGTCAATTTTTTATTGACTGTTAGTTTGACTAGTTAAAAAAAATGTTAAATGACTAAAATACTCTCGAATGATGATGTACAATGACTAAAATGCCTTTTCCGTCATTATTATTATGATAACACTCCACTATTATCGTGTTCAGAATATACCACCACTCCACAATTATGCATAAACCAAAATAAAATTCCAGGCAAACACCACCTCCATCAAAACATTCCTATTTTTTAAAAATCCTTCAAACATAAAAAACACCCAATCACAAACTCAAAACATACACAAATGAAAATATACTAAAATCAATTCAACAAAACACACCATACATCCCTTTTAAACATACAAAAATCACCAAAACTACACTAAAATAAACACTTCATCCCTACGTTATATTCTTCAACCTAATACAAATATTTAGTTATCTTCATCATCTTCCCAGAAACCGTCACACGAAACCGCCACCACGAAAACCCCCACTAGTACAACCAGATTCAGCTAAAGCAACCAACATCATCACACTATTTTAACAAAATAAATAAAATAATAATAATAATAATAATAATAATAATAATAATAATAATAATAATAATAATAATAATAATAATAATAATAATAATAAATAAATAAAAAATAAAAAATCTTCATAACAAAAACACAAACATATACACATCCAAATACATAATCAAACACACAAAAAACATCATCTTCTTCAAACCCAACCTTCATCATAAATCCTACCTACCCGTACCCCCACCCTCCCACCACCGAAACTGCCACCACCACCAATTTGGGTTTTGGTGGTTGTTGTGGCTTCTAATTTTTCAAAAAAATGGGGCTTCTCGTTTTTTTATATTATATTGAAGTCATTGATTGAAAAGAATAGACCCGTAAAAAAAAACCACCAGATCTATTTTTGGTTTGACGGTGGTGGTGTGTTTGTGAGTTTAGATTGAAGATGTAGATTGAGTGTTGGCAGATGGGTGTGAATCTGTGTTGGTGTTTTGATGGTGGTGGTTGGTGGGTTTTAAAGATTCATACAAAGATGAATATGAACTTGAGTTTATTTGTTGGTGGTAGATGAAGAGAAAAAAGTGAGAGCATAAAAGAGGTTGTTGTCGGGGGTAAATGTGGTTGTGGTGGCCGAATATCTAGAAGTGATGTTGATGTTTTGGAGGTGGTAGGGTGAGGTTATAGGCGGTGGATGGTGGCGGCAGACGGTGGATGGCCTGGAAAATGTGAAGAGTTTGGGTGGAGAGAAAAAAAAGAGTAAATTGCAAAAATCGTCCTTGTGGTTTGGTCAAATTGCACGTTTGGTCCCTGTAATTCATTAAGTGCAAAAATAGTCCGGATTTGGCACTGTTTCATTCACTTTTGGTCCTCCATGATTGCAAAAATCGTCCTTGTGGTTTGGCCAAATTGCACGTTTCGTCCTTGTGGTTTAATGTTGAAGGACCAAAAGTGAATGAAACAATGCTAAATCCGGACCATTTTTGCACTTAATGAATTACAGGGACCAAACGTGCAATTTGACCAAGCCACAAGGACGATTTTTGCAATTTACTCGAAAAAAAATGAAGATGAAGGGATATTGCGATGTGGGTGGAGTAAAATGTGTTTTTGTTGTGTTATAATGTGCAAGGACAATAATACCCTCTCATTTAACGGTCAAATAAAGTCAAACTAACGGTGTTAGTAAAAATAGACCAAACATGTTACGGGTCGTCGGATTCTAGACATGATCCTTTACTTTTTAAACTATTAGACCAAAACCGTTATACCCGGTAAACCACAAGGATCAAAAATGTAATTAACTCAAAAAACTATGAAGAAGTTTCGTAAATTGGCAATAAAGAAACTTAAATAAATTTAAAAAAAAAAAAAAAAAAAAAATTTGCCATAACCCCTCGATCTCTTTTAAGTCCATCCCTGTCCACATTATTTATTGCGGATATCACCTTCTCCCATTGAATATTTGAAGAAAGTTCACTTGTTTTAATGAAGTGGTTGCATGATTCCTTTCGCCTTCATTTCAAGCCTCTCGTGCACTTTCTTTCTTTTAGTAAATTACAATGTTAGTACATGAGATATACCATTTTCATAGTTTAAGTCCAAAGGTTTTAACTTAACGTTATTGTACCCCAATACACACAAAAACATGCGTATAATTTACGGGCTCAAATTTACTATTAATTGCTCTTGTAATAAAGCGTCAAAACAGAAAAAATGATGTATAAATGAAATAATACTTTTTAGGGTTAATAAGTTGAAAATGTATCATATTTGTCATTTTTTGTTATTGTGTGTACTGAATTTTTTTTTTCTTATTGCGTGTACTAAATTTTCAAATTTCGATTATTGTGTGTATTTTGTGACTATTCAGCCATGTAAATGACCATTTTACCCTTCGAAATTTGAAAAAAAAAAATAAGGGTAAAATGGTCACAAATACACACAATAATCGAAATTTGAAAGTTCAGTACAAAGAATAAGAAAAAAAAAGTTCAGTACACACAATAACAAAAAATGACAAATATGATACATTTTCAAGTCATTAACCCTACTTTTTAATAGCAAAAGTGTGCATTAATTGCACATATTATATATAGATCATTTTTTGTTTGTGGGCAATTTTTGCAGGACAATGGGAGTATTCGTTATTTGAGCTTGTATATAGTAGTGTTTTAAGAGTTTAAACATGCTCTTCTCTACTTAGTTAGTTAGATCTTAGTATAATATCGTTAATCATTAAAATCGAAAGGTCAATTTAGACAAGTGCTTATTCATATTGCTAGTGGCAAAGAAAAAGTAATGAAATCGGGTTACATGATGTAATTTACCAATAGTTAGAGCATTTTCAGCAGGGGTGGAAACGAGGCGAGCTGAGCCCAAGCCTGTAGCTTGGCTCGTTTATATATATAAAGCTCGAGCTCGTTATGAGCCTCATACTTTGAGATCGAACTCGGCTCGTGAAAATTTTCACAAACTCGTGCTTGGCTCGAGCTCAACTAATTTATATGACGTGTTGAAGTAAATAAAGCTCAAATGAAACTCAGTTTGTTAATTACACTAAGGTTCAAGCTCGTTTATTTCTTTTAAGCTTGTTTATACATTGTTATATGTGTAGATAATATATATACGTCTATATTTCTAGGGCTCATTTAGGCTCGTGAGCCTAATCGATCTTTATATATAAAGCTTGCGCTGGAGTTCGTTTATTAAATGAGACCAAACTTAGGCTCGAGCTCGTTTAGGCTGGCGCGTTCGAATTTTTTAACCGATCTGATCTCGAGCTTTTCACGAGCAGCTCGGCTCGTTTCCACCCCTAAGTTTTAGTGAATGTATATAGAGCAAGTTCATGGTGACAAGAAGCCCATGTACATAAACTTCCATTTTATGACAAGTTATAAATGAGAGAAAATGAGAAGTTTATGTGTATGAACCAAATGAGAAAAATTGGTAAAGACCATAGCATTTGGGACACTTTTAACGAGGATGAGACACGGTTTGATCAATTTAGTGTGGGGATGAGGATGGTTCTGTTGAATGATAGAAACCTCATAAGGTGATGTACTTTATTGATCGATATTTATAATATATAAAAACTCTAGTGAGCTAACCCGCGAGTGGGCTTGGGCAAAACATAATATTGTCTAATATTCCCCCCAATTCGAGCAGTGAAATCGCGAAAACTCGAATTGAAAAATAAAATTAAAATTATTGATAAACGTAATATGAATAATAGTGTTTTTTTTTTTTATAACGGTGCGTGACGGAGCATTCAACCAGTGGAGACAATGATTCCGGTAGCTTTTTCTTCGAAATTTAATTGTTAATCCACGGCCGCTGACGGCGTCAGCTAACTCAATCTAAGCGATTTGAGAGTTATAAGCAAAAGAATGTGAAACAATGTTGTTTTCAGAACCTGACGATTTGTTTCGGTGTATGATGGCATGTCAGGGCAACAATAGCGATTATGGTATGCATTTCTTCAGAATTTAATTACGAAGTCAATGGCGCTGACAACATCAGTTAACTCTTACCGGTTTAGGAGTTATGATCAAAACAGTGGGTTGCATTCTTATTTTCAAAAAATGGATAAACAACGAGTGATAGGATTTGATGAGTGGCTTAAAGATGGCGACTCAAGGTTGCCGACTAGGTCTATGATTTGACCCGCTCATGATACCATGTTGAGCATTACAACCCCGTATCATATTCTGTTATTCATACAATATTTATAGTTACAGATAGATTGTGAAACTCTTAATCCTAGCGGACCCTAAATCACATACGGGCTTGGGCAGACTGTTACACCCGTATCCCGATAAGGTACTAGTTATGTAAATATTTAAATGTTGTATATAAGTTTTGTAATATTAGTTAGTTAAATAATAAATGTGAGGGATTATTAGAAAGAATAGAACTTGAAGGGCTAATATTGCCAATTGGGCAAAGTTTAATCAATAAATATCTATGCCTAGACAAATTTAGAAAAGTCCAGGCTATTCCATTCTTGGTCTTGTTTTGTGAAGATCGGTTTTTAGAGAAAGAAGGAAGGAAGCTCCATCTTGTTCATTTCAAGTCATTTCCATCATCATTTAGTAGTGCCAAGTATCTAAGAAACCTTAATTCACATATCCCATCAAGTAAGTGTTCTTCCCCAAATGGTAAATTAGGGTTCATGTTTGATCATAATGATCAAGTGTTGATAATTTTATGATTAGCTAGTTAATTAGACCCTAAATTGAGATGATTATGTTATAGGAAGCAAGTAAGAAGAGGGGAAGCCATTGTTAGTGTGATTGAGCCTAAGGATTGAGGTAAGTACATTGGTATTAACATGTTATTGTTAGCTTTATCATATATTATGTATGATAATGGTTTATGTGTTAGCTTTATCATGTTTTGTTACATGGTAATGGTGAAAGATAGGGTATAGGGTGCGTAGCTAGTTTGGATCCATTCTAGAGGTAGCTTAGTTAGTCGTTGGGCTAACTATGGGATGAGGTTCAACCCTATGGGTTGATCGTGTTTAGGTCGACTATGTCGATGCGAGGTAAGTGCCCCTATATCGCTAGCTTAACTAGTGGTTATACTAGTTATGGTTTTATATGATGTTTAGCTTGTTATGCCATGTACTTACTAAGCGTTTCGCTTACGTGTTTAGTTGTGATGTTTTCTTGATAGGTATTGAAGAATCGAGCAAAGGTAAGGAGAAGGTGTAATATGATTATGTAGTAGAAGACCATTCTCTTTTGGACCAAGCATATTGAAGTTGGAAGCCCCAAGTGTCTTTTGTGTTGTGGGTACACTTCTTTTTATATGGTCATTTTGTTAGTTCATGGTCTTATGTTCATATGGTTTCCAAGTTAAAACTTGTAGTGTTAAGTGTACATTAAGGGGTGTTTGGCAATAGCACATTTTGACCCATTTTGGGAAGTTAACGGGTCATGTATGTTTGGAACGCTTTTGATATGCTAAGTTGATGGTTATGGTTGAGTATTTAGTGAATTGATAGTGGTATAAATGGTTTTAAGGGTAATGGGTCATTTTGAGTAGTTATGCATAACCCGTCCGATTTTGAGATACTATTTCGGTTAGTCAAACGGGTGATGTTTTTGCATGAAATTAAACTTACGGACATACTAAAGGTTTCTGGAAAGTTTCGTCAAGTTTCGAGTCCGGGAGGTCGGGTTTCCAGCCGGGGCTGTTGACATTGCATTTTTGAGACAGTAGGGTCTGTCCAGAATTCTGTGGTGCAGGGTAGATGCGGCGCATCTCCTCTTAGATACGGCGTATCAAATGATGCGGCGCATCTCTGGTAGGGATGCGGCGCAACGTAGCCATTTTCTTGTAATTTCAGTCTCTGTGGGTCGATGCGGCGTATCTAATTCGATAGATGCGGCGTATCTGAGTTTAGGATAATACGGCGTATCACTTTATATTGTTACGGCGCATTGTCTCTCAGCCAGTGATGCGGCGTATCCCTAAAAATGGATGCGGCGTATCTTGGTCTCAGAAGGTTTGTCTGTTTGTTTTATAATAGTTGTGTGAAAGATTTTGAAGGGTCTTTGTGTAAGAGTTCTTTTAAGTGTGTTTAAATATTGAATGACATTCTTATAGTCATTTCATGAAGAAATTTTATGGGTACGTTTTCAGTCATTCGTTCCCGCGTATAAAGTCAATATTTCTGGTAATAGTGGTCACGGGGCGTTACAACTTGGTATCAGAGCTTCGGTCTAAGAGATTTAGGATTTCCCCTTAGGATTTCCTAGACTTAGGCCTTGTGTAGACGCGGTTAGTATCAGTGTTTGTTATTTGTGTATTGTTTGGGTGATTTCGGGAACTCATATGTAAAGTATTTTTATGACTACGCCTGGCCACCGTAGTGATAAAAATATGATACATATGTGAGATTGGAATCATTTAGGCTATACATGGATAATAAACTCTAGGGTGTTTAGTGTAAGATAGATATGTTATTCATGCATCGATTATGTATATGATTTTGTTTAATAGTGTGAATTGCTAAATTTCAGTTAGTAGAAAAGATGGCGAGTATCCGAAATAAGGAGGTGTTAAGGACGACCTCCTCTCGCCATAATGATGATGATAGTGATTCTAATGATGAAGGGAATTCTAGTAGCGTCAAGACAATACCTCTACCGGAAAATTTTAACCCTAAAAGCTTCACGAAAGAAGAGTTGAAAGAATTGGACGTTTTGGTGACCGATAGGGTAGGAAGGGCCATTGAGAAGACCATGCCCTATTATGTTAAACAAACCACCGAGAATGTGCAAAAGATGTTAAAAGAGGAGATAGAAAAGCTTAAGAAGAGTGGAGAGTTATTGAATGATCCAAATGCTAGACCCGGAGTAGTGAAAGAGAAGTCTACTTATCGTGATTTCACTGCTTGTGCTCCACCCACATTTACGGGGGCTCTTGATCCGTTAAAGAGTTCTCGATGGATTACCGATATAGAAGGGGCTTTTCGTACGAGTCGTTGTGTAGAAGAGGATAAGGTAAACTTTGCTACTAATTACCTTCGTGAACGGGCTAAAGTATGGTGGGAAGGCAAGGCGAACGAGAAAGGTAGTGCTTGGAGGGAATCGTGCACGTGGGATCAATTTAAAGAAGTATTCATGAAATAGTATGCTCCTGCGGAGGAAATTGATAAAATAAGAGAAGCTTTCCATTCCCTAGTGCAAACTGATGAAACGGTGAATGAGTTATGGGGAAAGTTTTGTGACATGGTACAATATTGCCCGGAGTATCTTAACAACGAAAGGCTTAAAGTCGACAAATTCCAAAGAATGCTCAAGGATGAAATTCGTACGATAGTGTCACCGTTCAAGTGCACCGACATGGAGGATCTTCTAAGTAGGGCACGTACTCGTGAAGCGGACTTGGATAGAATGAAAAGCAAAGAGAAGAAAGATTTAAAAAGGAAGCATGATCATCCATCAACATTTAGTAAACGAGGCAGGTTTGATTTTACAAGAAAGGACAACACGGGAAAGCTACCTCCTAAGTGTAATAGGTGCGGTAAGAATCATGTGGGAGAATGTAAATCCGGGATGAAGGGATGTTACAAGTGTGGGGATACCGGTCATATTAGCAAGGATTGCACCAAGCCTTTGGTAATATGTTACGGGTGCAATGAAGAGGGACATAAGGTAAGTGAATGTCCTAAATCTAAGCAAGCAAAGCCGTTCAAGCCGATTAAAGGAGAAAAGATCGAAGTGCCAAGGCCTACAGCTCGTGTTTATCAGATGAGTACCGAAGAGGCGAAATCGAGTCCAGATGTCGTCACAGGTATAATTCTCGTTAATTCTAAACCTGCTCGTGTGTTGTACGACTCTGGTGCAAGCGTGTCCTTTGTATCTTATAACTTCAGTAAAGAATTGTCAACCCCGTTAGATAAGCTCCCAATACCTATAGAAGTTGAAATCGCCGATAGTAAAGTTGTGGTAGTGTCCAATGTGTACCGTGCTGTAGAAATTGAGATCGATGAGAATGTTTTTAGGATTGACTTAATCCCCATAATGCTCGGAGAGTTTGATATCATTGTTGGCATGGATTGGCTTAGCAATCACAATGCCGCCATTCTATGCAAACAAAAGATCGTTAGAGTTGTGAACCATAATGGTCAAGAAATGATGATTTACGGTGATAAAAGGAAAGGCGAGTTGAAACTTTGTTCCGTGATGAAAGCTAGAAAATATTTATCCCGTGGTTGTCTCGCTTTTATGGCACACGTGGTAGATACGAGTTTCGAGAAGAAAAGTATCGACGATGTTTCGATTGTAAATGAATTCCGTGATGTATTCCCGGAAGATTTGCCGGGTATTCCTCCCGATAGACAAGTTGAGTTCCGTATTGATCTTGTTCCGGGTGCTACTCCTATTGCCAAAACTCCTTATCGTCTTGCTCCGTCCGAAATGAAGGAGTTAATGAGTCAACTCCAAGAGTTACTTGACAAGGGTTTTATTCGCCCAAGTAGCTCACCATGGGGAGCTCCGATCTTGTTCGTTAAAAAGAAAGATGGTAGTATGCGGATGTGCATTGATTACCGTGAATTGAATAAAGTCACGGTGAAAAATGTATACCCATTGCCAAGAATCGATGATCTCTTTGATCAACTACAAGGTGCTCGATGGTTTTCAAAGATCGATCTCCGTTCGGGTTATCACCAATTAAAGGTTAGGGAGGAAGATATTCCTAAGACGGCCTTTAGGACCCGATATGGACATTACGAGTTTACGGTTATGCCTTTTGGTCTCACGAATGCGCCTGCGGTTTTCATGGATCTCATGAATCGTGTATGTAGACCGATGTTGGATAAATTCGTTATAGTGTTCATTGATGATATCCTTATCTATTCTAAGAGTAAGGAAGAGCATGAGGTGCATCTTCGAGAAATCCTGGAAACGTTGAGAAAAGAAAGATTGTATGCTAAATTTTCGAAATGTGAATTTTGGTTGCAAGAAGTTCAGTTCCTTGGTCATGTTATTAATCCCGATGGTATTAAAGTTGATCCGTCTAAAGTTGAAGCCGTGATGAATTGGCAAGCGCCGAAGAACGTTGGTGAAATCCGAAGCTTTCTAGGACTTGCAGGTTATTACCGACGGTTTATTCAAGACTTCTCCAAAATTTCATCTTCGTTAACTGAACTCACCAAGAAGAATGTTCCTTTCGTGTGGGGCGAAAAGCAAGAAGAAGCCTTCTGTACTTTACGAAAGAGGTTGTGTGAAGCACCGATTTTAGTGTTACCCGAGGGAACCGAAGACATGGTGGTCTACAGTGATGCATCTTATTCCGGTCTTGGATGTGTTCTTATGCAAAGGGGTAAAGTGATTGCTTATGCTTCAAGACAATTAAAGAAGCATGAAGAGAAATATCCGACTCATGATCTTGAATTTGCGGCCGTAGTCTTTGCTTTGAAAATTTGGAGGCATTATCTATATGGTGTGAAGTTCATAATTTACACCGACCATAGAAGTCTTCAGTATTTCCTTGATAAGAAAGATCCAAATATGAGGCAGCGTAGGTGGTTAGACTTGCTTAAGGATTATGATTGTGAAATTCGCTACCATCCGGGTAAGGCGAATGTTGTAGCGGATGCGTTAAGTCGCCAGAGTACACGGATTCACTCCTTGAGAATGATTATTACATCCGATCTTTTCGACAGAATTAAGTTAGCTCAGGAGGAAGCACTAAAAGAAAAAAATCAAGAGAAAGAACGTATCACATCTCACGTTCCTCATTTTGGTGAAGACAGTCGAGGGATTAAGACGCGGTATGGAAGAGTTTACGTTCCTTTTCGAAGCAACATCAAGGAGTTACTCATGGAAGAAGCTCATAAGTCCAAGTATTCTATTCATCCAGGAGCTACGAAAATGTACCTTGATTTGAAAAGAAACTATTGGTGGCCGGGTATGAAAAGAGATTGCGTGAAGTATGTGGAAAGATGTTTAACTTGTTTGAAAGTGAAAGCCGAACACCAAAAGCCATATGGAAAAGTCCAACCCTTAGACATTCCAGTTTGGAAGTGGGAGAAGATTACTATGGATTTTATCACGAAATTGCCAAGGACGAAAAAGAAGAATGATACTATTTGGGTAATAGTCGATCGTTTGACTAAGAGTGCACATTTTATTCCGATTAGGGAGAACATGCCTGTCCATAAGTTAGCGAAGGTCTATGTAAATGAGATAGTTGCACGTCATGGGGTACCTATTTCCATAGTTTCTGATAGAGATGGGCGGTTCACTTCAAATTTTTGGCAAGATTTTCAAGAAGAGTTAGGTACGAAACTTCATATGAGCACGGCTTTTCATCCTCAAACCGATGGACAGAGTGAGAGGACGATCCAGACTTTAGAAGACATGCTTCGAGCTTGCATGATTGATTTCGGAGGAAATTGGGACGACCATTTACCCTTAGTTGAATTCGCCTACAATAACAGTTATCATGCTAGTATAGGTATGCCACCCTATGAGATGCTATATGGAAGAAAGTGTAGGACGCCAGTATGTTGGGAAGAAGTGGGAAGGAGAGAATTGGCTAGCACGGATATAGTGTTGGCAACGACGGAAAAGGTTGAGATGATTCGAGCAAGACTTAAGGCGGCTCAAGATAGGTGGAAAAGTTATGCTGATAATCGAAGAAGGCCAATAGAATTCGAGGTAGGTGACATGGTTATGCTAAAAGTTTCTCCGTGGAAAGGCGTTTTTAGGTTTAAAAACAAAGGGAAATTAAGTCCACGGTTTATAGGGCCATTTAAAATTTTGAAACGTGTTGGCGAAGTAGCTTATGTGTTAGAATTGCCCGAAGAAATGAGAGGTATTCATAATACCTTCCATGTGTCGTATTTGAGGAAGTGCTTAGCGGATGAGACTAGTGTGGTCACTTTAGATGATATCGAAATTGATCCAGAGTTGATTTCACAAAAGGATGAGCCGGAAGCGATTCTAGGAAGGAAAGTGAGGCAGCTTCGAAACAAAGAAATTCCATTAGTAAAAGTGCAATGGAGACATCGTAAAGGTGCGAGCATTAGATGGGAGTTAGAGGAGAAGATGAGGAATGAGTATCCTCATTTATTCCAAGCGTAGATTTCGAGGACGAAATCTTATTTTAAGGAGGGGAGAATTGTTACACCCGTATCCCGATAAGGTACTAGTTATGTAAATATTTAAATGTTGTATATAAGTTTTGTAATATTAGTTAGTTAAATAATAAATGTGAGGGATTATTAGAAAGAATAGAACTTGAAGGGCTAATATTGCCAATTGGGCAAAGTTTAATCAATAAATATCTATGCCTAGACAAATTTAGAAAAGTCCAGGCTATTCCATTCTTGGTCTTGTTTTGTGAAGATCGGTTTTTAGAGAAAGAAGGAAGGAAGCTCCATCTTGTTCATTTCAAGTCATTTCCATCATCATTTAGTAGTGTCAAGTATCTAAGAAACCTTAATTCACATATCCCATCAAGTAAGTGTTCTTCCCCAAATGGTAAATTAGGGTTCATGTTTGATCATAATGATCAAGTGTTGATAATTTTATGATTAGCTAGTTAATTAGACCCTAAATTGAGATGATTATGTTATAGGAAGCAAGTAAGAAGAGGGGAAGCCATTGTTAGTGTGATTGAGCCTAAGGATTGAGGTAAGTACATTGGTATTAACATGTTATTGTTAGCTTTATCATATATTATGTATGATAATGGTTTATGTGTTAGCTTTATCATGTTTTGTTACATGGTAATGGTGAAAGATAGGGTATAGGGTGCGTAGCTAGTTTGGATCCATTCTAGAGGTAGCTTAGTTAGTCGTTGGGCTAACTATGGGATGAGGTTCAAACCTATGGGTTGATCGTGTTTAGGTCGACTATGTCGATGCGAGGTAAGTGCCCCTATATCGCTAGCTTAACTAGTGGTTATACTAGTTATGGTTTTATATGATGTTTAGCTTGTTATGCCATGTACTTACTAAGCGTTTTGCTTACGTGTTTAGTTGTGATGTTTTCTTGATAGGTATTGAAGAATCGAGCAAAGGTAAGGAGAAGGTGTAATATGATTATGTAGTAGAAGACCATTCTCTTTTGGACCAAGCATATTGATGTTGGAAGCCCCAAGTGTCTTTTGTGTTGTGGGTACACTTCTTTTTATATGGTCATTTTGTTAGTTCATGGTCTTATGTTCATATGGTTTCCAAGTTAAAACTTGTAGTGTTAAGTGTACATTAAGGGGTGTTTGGCAATAGCACATTTTGACCCATTTTGGGAAGTTAACGGGTCATGTATGTTTGGAACGCTTTTGATATGCTAAGTTGATGGTTATGGTTGAGTATTTAGTGAATTGATAGTGGTATAAATGGTTTTAAGGGTAATGGGTCATTTTGAGTAGTTATGCATAACCCGTCCGATTTTGAGATACTATTTCGGTTAGTCAAACGGGTGATGTTTTTGCATGAAATTAAACTTACGGACATACTAAAGGTTTCTGGAAAGTTTCGTCAAGTTTCGAGTCCGGGAGGTCGGGTTTCCAGCCGGGGCTGTTGACATTGCATTTTTGAGACAGTAGGGTCTGTCCAGAATTCTGTGGTGCAGGGTAGATGCGGCGCATCTCCTCTTAGATACGGCGTATCAAATGATGCGGCGCATCTCTGGTAGGGATGCGGCGCAACGTAGCCATTTTCTTGTAATTTCAGTCTCTGTGGGTCGATGCGGCGTATCTAATTCGATAGATGCGGCGTATCTGAGTTTGGGATAATACGGCGTATCACTTTATATTGTTACGGCGCATTGTCTCTCAGCCAGTGATGCGGCGTATCCCTAAAAATGGATGCGGCGTATCTTGGTCTCAGAAGGTTTGTCTGTTTGTTTTATAATAGTTGTGTGAAAGATTTTGAAGGGTCTTTGTGTAAGAGTTCTTTTAAGTGTGTTTAAATATTGAATGACATTCTTATAGTCATTTCATGAAGAAATTTTATGGGTACGTTTTCAGTCATTCGTTTCCGCGTATAAAGTCAATATTTCTGGTAATAGTGGTCACGGGGCGTTACAGGCTTGGGCAGACTACTTTATCATCTAATACTTCCCCACAATCTGAGCGTCGAAATCTGATTGAATTAAAGAAAAAACAAAACATTGAAGCAAAAACAAAATTGTTAATGAAGACATCCGATAGGCTATTCTTACCCTAAATATGTGCACATAGTCATTCAAATGAAACATACAAATGGACTATTTTTTTGTTATAGTGTTTTTCTAAATAGAGTAAACATCCTTGTGGTTTGTTAAATACAACAATAAATATTTTTGTCAGAAACTTTTGACAATATACATCATTTTGTTAGTAAAAGTTAAACATATTACATCCATCAGGACTTAACAATGTAAATTTTCTACGTTACTTTTGTTATCAAAGTCAAACATCTTTATTGTTAAAATCACTCATAAACACATTCTTTGTTCATCTAATTTTATTATTCTCACCATCTCCACCACCCACCATCATCATCATTTTTTTCTCACCACAACAAAAATGCATAAATCTTTCACCGATAAATCATTCTCAACAACCATAAAATACCTAAACTAATCATAATCTTCTTCTCACCACCATTTGCCACCACCACCATCCATCGGATCTGTAGTTGTTGGATCAGTGACCACCATATCCGCCACCACCAACTAACATGGTGGCCGGATCGAGGTTGTTTGGGAGTACTTTTATTAAAAGATTTGTTTGACTTTTAGTAGATAACAGAGATATCAACAAAAAAAATTACATCAGTCTCTAGGGATGTAAAGCGTTCAAATTTATTGCTAAAATTTTACGACATAGATGTTTTGTGTAAGAATTAACATGATACAAGGACATATTTTGCACTCTACTAATTTAAATAAGAACCAAATGACAAAACCCAAAATCTTAGTTCCAATAGTGTAAAAACAATTTCCTAATCTTTTGTCTTTTACATTTAAGTCCAACTCACTTTCAAAAAAAACATTATTCAAAGCATATAATATTATAATACACAATACAATAATGAAAAATAAAAAGAATAAAATTGCATTTTTGGACCCTATGTTTGGCCAAATTGCAAGTTTAGTCCCTATTTCTTCGAAACTGCAACGATAGTCCTCATTTTGAAGTTTAGATTGTATGTTTGGTCCCTGGCCAAAGTTAAATGACTAAACTACCCTTTATTTATAAAGAAAAAGACAAGAGTAATTTGGTCATTTCACATCAATCAGAGGACTACCATTGCACCTTCGAACGAAACCATAGACCAAAAATGCAATTTGCTCAAAAAAAAAAAAAAAAAAAAAAAAAAAGGATCTCATAAAAGTAAACATCCTTGTGGACATCGAAACCCTATATCATATATTATTATTCATGTTATATTTATAGTTACATATTCATTCTGAAACCCTAAATCCTAGTGGACCGTAAGCCTATATACGAGCTTGGGCCGACTACTTTATCATCTAATAGGTTCCTCACCCTAAAAACTCCGCCTATTGCTATTCTTACCCTAAATATGTGCACATAGTCATTCAAATGAAACATACAAATGGACTATTTTTTTGTTTATAGTGTTTTTCTAAATAGAGTAAACATCCTTGTGGTTTGTTAAATACAACAATAAATATTTTTGTCAGAAACTTTTGACAATATACATCATTTTGTTAGTAAAAGTTAAACATATTACATCCATCAGGACTTAACAATGTAAATTTTCTACGTTACTTTTGTTATCAAAGTCAAACATCTTTATTGTTAAAATCACTCATAAACACATTCTTTGTTCATCTAATTTTATTATTCTCACCATCTCCACCACCCACCATCATCATCATTTTTTTCTCACCACAACAAAAATGCATAAATCTTTCACCGATAAATCATTCTCAACAACCATAAAATACCTAAACTAATCATAATCTTCTTCTCACCACCATTTGCCACCACCACCATCCATCGGATCTGTAGTTGTTGGATCAGTGACTACCATATCCGCCACCACCAACTAACATGGTGGCCGGATCGAGGTTGTTTGGGAGTACTTTTATTAAAAGATTTGTTTGACTTTTAGTAGATAACAGAGATATCAAAAAAAAAATTACATCAGTCTCTAGGGATGTAAAGCGTTCAAATTTATTGCTAAAATTTTACGACATAGATGTTTTGTGTAAGAATTAACATGATACAAGGACATATTTTGCACTCTACTAATTTAAATAAGAACCAAATGACAAAACCCAAAATCTTAGTTCCAATAGTGTAAAAACAATTTCCTAATCTTTTGTCTTTTACATTTAAGTCCAACTCACTTTCAAAAAAAAACATTATTCAAAGCATATAATATTATAATACACAATACAATAATGAAAAATAAAAAGAATAAAATTGCATTTTTGGACCCTATGTTTGGCCAAATTGCAAGTTTAGACCCTATTTCTTCGAAACTGCAACGATAGTCCTCATTTTGAAGTTTAGATTGTATGTTTGGTCCCTGGCCAAAGTTAAATGACTAAACTACCCTTTATTTATAAAGAAAAAGACAAGAGTAATTTGGTCATTTCACATCAATCAGAGGACTACCATTGCACCTTCGAACGAAACCATAGACCAAAAATGCAATTTGCTCAAAAAAAAAAAAAAAAAAAAAAAAGGATCTCATAAAGTAAACATCCTTGTGGACATCGAAACCCTATATCATATATTATTATTCATGTTATATTTATAGTTACATATTCATTCTGAAACCCTAAATCCTAGTGGACCGTAAGCCTATATACGAGCTTGGGCCGACTACTTTATCATCTAATAGGTTCCTCACCCTAAAACTCCGCCTATTGCTATTCTTACCCTAAATATGTGCACATAGTCATTCAAATGAAACATACAAATGGACTATTTTTTTGTTATAGTGTTTTTCTAAATAGAGTAAACATCCTTGTGGTTTGTTAAATACAACAATAAATATTTTTGTCAGAAACTTTTGACAATATACATCATTTTGTTAGTAAAAGTTAAACATATTACATCCATCAGGACTTAACAATGTAAATTTTCTACGTTACTTTTGTTATCAAAGTCAAACATCTTTATTGTTAAAATCACTCATAAACACATTCTTTGTTCATCTAATTTTATTATTCTCACCATCTCCACCACCCACCATCATCATCATTTTTTTCTCACCACAACAAAAATGCATAAATCTTTCACCGATAAATCATTCTCAACAACCAAAAAAATACCTAAACTAATCATAATCTTCTTCTCACCACCATTTGCCACCACCACCATCCATCGGATCTGTAGTTGTTGGATCAGTGACTACCATATCCGCCACCACCAACTAACATGGTGGCCGGATCGAGGTTGTTTGGGAGTACTTTTATTAAAAGATTTGTTTGACTTTTAGTAGATAACAGAGATATCAACAAAAAAAATTACATCAGTCTCTAGGGATGTAAAGCGTTCAAATTTATTGCTAAAATTTTACGACATAGATGTTTTGTGTAAGAATTAACATGATACAAGGACATATTTTGCACTCTACTAATTTAAATAAGAACCAAATGACAAAACCCAAAATCTCAGTTCCAATAGTGTAAAAACAATTTCCTAATCTTTTGTCTTTTACATTTAAGTCCAACTCACCTTCAAAAAAAACATTATTCAAAGCATATAATATTATAATACACAATACAATAATGAAAAATAAAAAGAATAAAATTGCATTTTTGGACCCTATGTTTGGCCAAATTGCAAGTTTAGTCCCTATTTCTTCAAAACTGCAACGATAGTCCTCATTTTGAAGTTTAGATTGTATGTTTGGTCCCTGGCCAAAGTTAAATGATTAAACTACCCTTTATTTATAAATAAAAAGACAAGAGTAATTTGGTCATTTCACATCAATCAGAGGACTACCATTGCACTTTCGAACGAAACCATAGACCAAAAATGCAATTTGCTCAAAAAAAAAAAAAAAAAAAAGAAAAAAAAGAAAAAGAAAAAAAAGGATCTCATAAAGTAAACATCCTTGTGGACATCGAAACCCTATATCATATATTATTATTCATGTTATATTTATAGTTACAGATTCATTGTGAAACCCTAAATCCTAATGGACCGTAAGCCTATATACGAGCTTGGGCCGACTACTTTATCATCTAATAGGTTCCTCACCCTAAAACTCCGCCTATTGCTATTCTTACCCTCAATATGTGCACATAGTCATTCAAATGAAACATACAAATGGACTATTTTTTTGTTATAGTGTTTTTCTAAATAGAGTAAACATCCTTGTGGTTTGTTAAATACAACAATAAATATTTTTGTCAGAAACTTTTGACAATATACATCCTTTTGTTAGTAAAAGTTAAACATATTACATCCATCAGGACTTAACAATGTAAATTTTCTACGTTACTTTTGTTATCAAAGTCAAACATCTTTATTGTTAAAATCACTCATAAACACATTCTTTGTTCATCTAATTTTATTATTCTCACCATCTCCACCACCCACCATCATCATCATTTTTTTCTCACCACAACAAAAATGCATAAATCTTTCACCGATAAATCATTCTCAACAACCATAAAATACCTAAACTAATCATAATCTTCTTCTCACCACCATTTGCCACCACCACCATCCATCGGATCTGTAGTTGTTGGATCAGTGACCACCATATCCGCCACCACCAACTAACATGGTGGCCGGACCGAGGTTGTTTGGGAGTACTTTTATTAAAAGATTTGTTTGACTTTTAGTAGATAACAGAGATATCAACAAAAAAAATTACATCAGTCTCTAGGGATGTAAAGCGTTCAAATTTATTGCTAAAATTTTACGACATAGATGTTTTGTGTAAGAATTAACAAGATACAAGGACATATTTTGCACTCTACTAATTTAAATAAGAACCAAATGACAAAACCCAAAATCTCTTTTCCAATAGTGTAAAAACAATTTCCTAATCTTTTGTCTTTTACATTTAAGTCCAACTCACTTAAAAAAAAATCATTATTCAAAGCATATAATATTATAATACACAATACAATAATGAAAAATAAAAAGAATAAAATTACATTTTTGGTCCCTATAGTGGCCAAATTGCATGTTTGATATTAAAGTGTAGATTGCATGTTTGGTCCTGGCCAAAGTTAAATGATTAGAATACCCTTTATATATAAAGAAAAAAACAAGGGTAATTTGGTCATTTCACATCAACCAGAGGACTACCATTGCACTTTCGAACGAAACCATAGACCAAAAATGCAATTTACTCAAAAAAAAAAGAAAAGAAAAAGGGATCTCATAAAGTATCAACAAACCATGTCAGCATATTTAGCAAGAAGAAAAAAAGAAAAGCGTGACATCTAAAAACTTTCTTCTTCCAAAACCAACCATCCAACCAATTCCTCTAAATAAAATGTAACCACCTTTGTTTCTTTCTTTGTTATAAAATTAGGGTTTTAGTGAAAATTAATGAAAGTAAGAGACGTGTCAACGGAGATGGCGGAGGTGGAAGGGGTGGGGATGACGGTGAAGAAGAAGAATACGCGGAGCTGGATATTGATAGATAGCAATGTGAATGAGACAATAATGGATATAGATAAATATGCGATAATGCATAGAGTTCAGATTCATGCTCGTGATCTTCGTATTCTTGATCCTCTTTTGTCTTATCCTAGTACCATCCTTGGTCGTGAACGCGCTATTGTTCTCAACCTTGAAGTAACTACTAACCTTTTCTTTTTCTTTTCTTAATTTATGTTATTTTCGGTGTTTGTTTATTTATGTTTCTGGGGTGTTTGTTTAAGGTTATATGTGGCTTATTTGTTTTTAGGCTTATATTCCATAAGCCTCAATTTTATTTTGAGCCTTCTGGTAAGTTTATTATATCATAATAATAATAAACTTATATAAGCCCAGAATGAGGCTTATGAAATATAAGCTGAAAAACAAATAAGCTCATAAGCCCATATATAAGCTTACACAAACACCCCCAACTGTTTAGGATTGCTTATTATAAGGTTAAATACTTTAGAAAATAGTGCGGCGTGTTTTTTTTTTTTTATTTATTTATTTATTTATTTTTTTTTTATTTTTTAATTTATAAAATTTTTGTAATAACACTCGAGAAAATAGTATTTGTTGGAGGATTTCAGTAAAATTCATATATGTTAAAAACTTATATTTGAATTTCATCCAACTTTGAAATTAGTAGCTCCCTACGTGCTATTCAGAAATTGCTTATTGTACCTCAAATTAATAATAAGATAGCTCGGTGCGGGGCGTTGTTTGTCCGCCAAATGCACCAACAACGGACGAACGGCGGTGCCATTGTTTTTTTTTGTGATTGAGGGGTATTTCTGGTGGGGTATTTTGTGGGACCTACAAAGTGTTATTGTTTTTTTGTTTTTTTTTGGGGAGGGTGTTTTAGTTATTGGTGCGTTATTGGGAGGGTAATGATGTGGTGCTGAGGTGACAGACGAATAACGTGTTGTTCGTCACTAGTGCACTGACCGCTCTAAGCAGACAAGTAGAAAAAAGTTAAGCAATACCAAACATAACTGTAATGTTGTGGGGCAAAATTTGGTTTTGAACAACTGCAAATACTGTTTGTTACTGTTTTCAGATATAATGTGTACTTGTTCTGTACTAAATTTCCTAACTTTTATTCATCTTATTACAGCTTTTTCAGTTTGAGGTGCTTTTTGCTGATCCTTTTTGAAATAATTAAGTAACTTCTGTTTTCGAAAACTGTTTATGTCACTCTCGGATACTCTGCTATACTGTTTTCATACTCTAAAACAGCCTCTAAAGTATGTGTGTGTGTGTGTGTTATAATTGAATAATCAGTTTTAGTAGTAAAATCAATTGTTAGCTTTTTTATGTTGTTCAGAGGTTCTCTTTCAAACATGCTAAACTTTTTGACCAATGTTTCATGTAATTTTGGTCATGATAAGATTTATTTTGTTACAAAGGTTTTTTATGCTCAGAAAATTTACAAGTTAAAGATACCTTTATGTGCAAAGTTAACACTTAGAAAGCATTGATAGAAACGTTTTTGGCCCATAAGCTACTTTTTAACTCTTTTGCTGAACTATGCTAGATATCTTTCCTGGACTGTGAGAGTGATGTATTTTTATTTTGAGATTGTGTTTGTATCAAAATAAATACAAAATTTGTTTTCATTCGGAAAAAATGACCTAGAATCACGTCTTGTTTAAAGTATTGATTTTGAATTATTGGTGGAAATAGTGTTTGTCCAAGAGATGTCTTGATCTGTCTTATTGCATGGCAGTCAGTTATTATTCTGTAACTTTTATGAATGTATGCTTTCATATATGTCAAATTTTTCTATGCTTGACGGTGTAATTTTCATAGATGACACAATCTTAGAATTTGGTACTCGTTTATATTCCAACAACACAGATACATCAAAATTTCCACCAAATAGGTCAAAGCTATACCTTTACAAATACAATGCTTATTGTTCATAGAACAGAAGACGTGTTCCGTTTTGTATGTCTTGTAACAAAGATAAATTCATTATTTAGAATTTCATCAGCCTTACACAGTTCAGTTTACACTATGGTCGTAAATTTTGTTTGTTTCTTTTGCTGGTTCGTCTACTAATTTTTTTTTTAATGATCTATTGCTGTGATGCAGCATATCAAGGCTATTGTCACTGCTGAAGAGGTTAGAACTTCTTTTTTTTTTCTTCCATTCATTTTCTCTTGCATCTTTTGGTCCCGTTTTTTAATTTGAATGAGTTTTTTTTGTGAAACTGTGAAAATATATTACCACCAAATCATGTAGTGATCTTCACAAGTTGGTCGAAATGAAACTTGGGACATTCCCCCAAGAATCCAGATGCCAACAACAATTTAAACTTGGACATTTTAATCACAATACAAGCTAACATACTCACTATTTACAAATCACTAGAACGTACTGAAGTAGTCATCACATGCTATACAGAAATAACCTACAGTACAGAATCAAGATAGAAATGAACCTTATTGAAACCTATGCACCAGGATAAGCAGTTCTACAAACCATGAGCTGCCTTGAATTGAAAGACACATCCGAAGACCATACATACCAGTCAACTCCTGACCCATGGTAGTAGTAGTAGAATGGAAGGTCAATCAACAAGCCTTCACTCATAGTAATAGTGTCCAGTAATCCAAACTTGCAAACACTCCATTCCAATCAAATAACCTTCATGACCGAATTACTAAACCATGAGTTGCATTTCCTTCATTTGAGGGACACATCCAAAGACTATACATACCAGTCATCTCCTGACCCATGGTAGTAGTAGTAGTAGAATGGAATGGAGTTAGTTTGAATGAGTTAACTAATCTTTTTTTAGGAGAAATGAGTTTGACATGTTGATTATATTATTAGTCATAATGGACCTCAAGAAATGAGTTTAACATAGGAAGCCTTATGTATGATTCTCATATAGCCGTTGAATACATGCCTATATATGTATATAATGTTGCTAATGGGTTACACTTGGTCAATCGAGCCATAGACAATAATAATGCTGGCGATATTTTTATTGTTTTCGATGTTCTGATTGATGTTATGTGTATCACCACTTGCTGTTATTATGTTTATGCAGAGACTCCCTTAAAATTGTTCCCTTTAAAATCTAGGGAGAATGGGTATTGGAACAGGGAGGGGGGATTTTGATTTAACTCGCTATTACTTTTGCTGTTTCGTTATTCTAGTTGCATGTATGAGGGAACAATATTCACTGAAATTTGCATGAAAATTTGGATTATATGCTAGATGTATCTTGATGCTGGTAGCATGTATTATATTGAAGATGGTTCATATACTAGTATGAAATTATATTGGTTTTCTGTCTTGCTTTGTTCCTAGAATTTGATCACTTGCATATGAAGGTTCAGCAAAAGAGTTTGACCTTGTTACATGATTACTAAACCATTATTTCCATTTTCTGGGGCAGGTATTGCTTCGAGATCCTTCAGATGATCATGTAATACCAGTTGTTGAGGAACTACGGAGGAGATTACCCGTTATAAATGCAAATCAAGGAGAATTGGGTGGTCAGAATGATGTTGAAACTGGCGAAGAAGATGGTATAGTATTCAAATTCTACCTTAGTTTCTGTTTGTGCAAATTTTCAGTTTCAGTTTTATATTTTCTTTTTGTATTTCTTGGGTTTGGAAAGAAATAGCTCCTTATCTGTTGCTCAAGCATGTTTATTTTCTGGTTGCTTTAATAATGCATGCAGAATCTCCATTTGAATTCCGAGCACTAGAGGTTTTCCTAGAGGCGATTTGCAGCTTTCATGCCGCTCGTACGACAGAACTAGAAACTGATGCTTACCCGGCATTGGATGAGCTTACATCTAAGGTACTTATTTTTCTGGGAAACTATTATATGATAATATTCTTGTTTCCTTACGCGCAGTCATATCATTTTGCGGTTTCCATTATTGAAAGCCATATGAAGCATGCTGTGAAATGACATATATAATTAGCGGTCTGCATATTCCTGCATTTAGTTTCTCATATCAATAAAATTTGAAAATTAAATTTGGAATTTGGAAATTATATTTATAAAATCCATAATTAGCGGTTTACATATCATACATTATAACTTTTTGTACTAATCATTTTCTTAGTTTTAAATTTTTATTTTCTGCATATGACCTGATTGTTCATGGATCATATGCTGCTTCATGTCTTTTTGAATCTGTATTGATACTTTTGTATATCATGGCTGTTCTGATTGGTAGATTAGTAGCCGTAACTTGGATCGGGTTCGTAAACTGAAAAGTGCAATGACAAGGCTGACTGCTCGTGTGCAAAAGGTATGTATGATGCTTGTTACTCGCATTATATAGGTACATTCTTTTTAGCTTCAATATAACATGTAAGTTTGCTAACCCGTTGTATAGGTCTCATACTTGTAATCAATAGGCAATTTTGAAACACAGTTAATATCATAGAACTTTGATAAGTGTGGATTTATCATAAGAATAGTCCTCAAGTGCATCTAGCTGGATTTTCTGAATCCCATCTAAAATGAGAACGCATGTTTTTAATTTTTACATGGTATTCAACTCTTTTGTATGGTGTGGTTGCAACATTTTTCCTCTATGAGTCATGTAAGAATTGCGAATTCTTATTTTTTGACAAACTTGTAAGCAAAATCATCCGCTCGGTCTCATGGTAGTGGGGTGTTAGAATTTGTGTTCAAACATATAATGAGGTTTTAAAGTGGTAATAGTTCATTATGAGTTTTTGGTTTAATGATATCATGAATATGGTCTTTTCAATCATTTAGTGTCAATACAGTTAGTTTAAGTTAGTTTGGGAGAACCGCGCAGTTAGTTGATGTAAGAAAACTGATTATTACTTATCATTCCGTAAATGATAAAGAGCGTGATTATGTTCAATTTGGTACTTGCAACTTTGAACTTTTAGCTTACTGATTATAGTTTGTTGCAGGTAAGGGATGAGCTTGAACGACTTTTGGATGATGATGATGATATGGCTGATCTGTACTTATCGAGAAAGCTATCTTCAGCTTCGCCAGTAAGTGGGTCTGGTGCTGCTAGTTGGTTTCTTGGGTCACCTACTATTGGTTCAAAAATATCTAGAGCTAGCAGGGCAAGTGTGATGACCGTTCATGGAGATGAGAATGATGTTGAGGAGCTTGAGATGCTTCTAGAGGTTACAACTTACAATTTTCACACTGGGGATTTACCATATATATTATTCCCAATTCTTGTTTTGCGCTGGGATTTTTTTGAAGCTTAATAGGCTTTTTTGTATGTGTTTCAGGCGTACTTCATGCAGATTGATGGAACGTTAAACAAGTTAACAAGTGTGAGTGATATTTGTTCATTAAAATTCTCCAACCACAAATATATATACGCTTGCATTCTGTCTGCTTAGAACCTGTATGTTAACTAAACTTATTGCGTAAAGCTCTAGCGATTTTCTTAATTCTTTTACCTTAAGATGTGGGGTCTGATATTTATGTTCATCTTCATAAATATCATGAGATTGATACAATTGTTATCATATACCATTATTGGCAAAGTTTACGCCAATATTACCTCCCTTTAGTGACCATTAAGAAGTAATGTTTATTATTGACTGATTTTGATTTACAAGACTCTTTTTTATTATATTTGGGATATCATATAATTGTCAACAATTATGTTTGAACTTCATTCCCATTTATTTTGGACGAAAAGTAAGTTAGAAAGAAGAGGTAATGAGACAATATGATTAACTTAAGAAATTTTTTCTGCAGCTGCGTGAATATATTGATGACACTGAAGATTACATCAACATCCAGGTATGCAGAAGGCAGTGAACCTTTTTAGCTAATTCGATTACGTACAAGTTATGATTCTGACTGTGCTATCATTTTTTCTAATGCAGCTCGACAATCATAGAAATCAGCTCATTCAGGTCTGTTTATATTCTATGTTTTTCTGTTCATTAACTGTTGTCTTCTACTGGAGGATTAACTCATTCAGATTCTATTTATGAATGCAGTTGGAGCTCTTTCTAAGCTCAGGAACTGTCTGTATGTCGATTTATGCATTAGTGACTGGTATATTTGGCATGAATATACCTTATACGTGGAATGATGATCATGGCTATGTGTTCAAATGGGTGAGTGTAAAATTTTTAAGTGAACATGCCAGTTCTGAGTAACGTATATTTTTGTTCCAAAATATTGACATTTATTATTATGTCATGAATCGTGACAGGTGGTGATTTTGTCGGGTGCATTCTCTGCTGTTCTCTTTCTTCTGATTGTTTCCTATGCTCGTTTAAAAGGGCTCGTTGGATCTTGAATTTGATTAAGAAAGTCCCGTATGGATACTGATTTCTAACTCCTTGCAAATGCTTTTTCAGCAACAAAAGGTACTAATACTGACTTTATAGTCGCTTCATTTTTATTTTAGTTCTCCTTATAATTTCAATACTAATAAGGAGAAGCAATACAAACTTGAGGTCGAATTGTAACCTGGAATGGTATATTTCTTGAAATGAATGTCGAAAGTAACATATTTTTCTACCTTTGTACTTTTCTGGGCGGCCGCACAATGGCATGTTTGAATTCTTATCATCTCTTTGTTAATCACGGGTTCACTTCCTTTCTCTATGATTCTTAAGGTGGTATGTGTGCAATGGTAAACTTCGGCTGTCAATTGTATTGAAGAGAATGTCTATTCAAGATATTTTTCTTAGCTCTGTTTTTGGTTCACGTTAACATTAAGATATGTGTCGGGTATAAGAAAGGCGTTTGTAGTTTGAACACAAACTCTTCTTAACAGGAAGTCGCATGTGACCACTGGTGTTATATAGAATTTTTTGGAAAAATGCTAGAACAATGATCAGGTGGTGCCTCTGTGGTATGAATTAAGATTATCCTTAATGGGGAGCCGGGTCAACTGGTGTTTGTATGTGTCCACTGGTGCTATAATTCAAATGTCCCTAAAGTTTTACATTCATGATTTGATCGGTGTTATCAGTTATTTTCCTTATCTGTGGCACAAATGACAAACCAAGAATTCAAAAAATAGTTCTGTTGATTACGAGAATCGATTAGGATATGTAAACTTAGACTATCAAAGTTAGGTACCACTAATTATGTAGTACAAATCGGATACTCCAGTATTTACCCAGAGTCCAATTGCCAAAGGTTCAATGTCAGCCAGTTATGCTAGTGAGAGCTCAGTGCCTTGCGATGCAACAACAGGTTTTAGGATTTTTAATCAAACTAAGTTTTCTAGTAACTACGGTTACAATCTTGAACAATGTACAAAATTTTGGGTTTATAGAGGTTTATGCTCATAACTTGGGACGTAATTAATCTACAGTAATATTTACGTGTGTAGCATAAAAAAAGCTTGCGGACCATGATAGTGTATTGAAGAAAAAGTTGAGAAATAAGAACCCGGGACATGACTTATCTAAAAGTTACGTGTAGTATAAAATAAAGGTTGGGGATCTGGCTTGAACACATATACGCAAAATCTTGGTGGTAAATTGTTTTTTAACTTTTCATGAGTTAGTAGAAAATATGAAAGGTTTTCATGATCGGGATCTTAACTAGGATTGTTTTCGTCTTTGTAAGATCGTGATCCTAAGATCCTACTATAATGCTATTTTTTTAATAATCTTTGTAATATTATTTAAATCTACAAATTATTATATATTATAAACATGAAATTATATGAATATTTTATGAAAATATTGTCCTAAATTATGAATATCAAATGTTTAAGAAGAATTACATGTTGTTTTTAAATTTTATAAAAACATAAATCATAAATTTGTAGTTTTTTAGTTTAAGGTTCGAGAAACGTAAGATCGGTTCGGAGTAGATCTTAAGATCCTATGGTCAAAATCGGGATCCTATAAGATCTTAAGCTTGTTAAAATCCTACGCAGGATCCGGATCGTTTTTGCTTTGTAGAATCGTAAAATTGTAAGATCCTAAGATCAGGATCGGGATCTTAACAACTATGGAAAAATACACCACAAGTAGGGATGAGCATTTGCACCGAATTCCGACAACGAATCAAAGTGGGATAGTATAGAAAAAATTCTCAAAATTTGAGTAGTCATGTTTTTTTAGTTAAACAACTTATCAAATATCCATAACAATAGTTATGTAAAACATAAATAAAGAAACCAAACGTCTCAAAAAGCCTATTATGTCAACTATAGATCCTTCATAAACACTCAAAAAAATTAAACCCTAACCTATTATTAATCACTCAAATCATCAAATTTACATTTTTAAATCATCCTAGTCATCATCATCGAAAAATTTGGAGGTTCACCTGCGACGATTCCGGGCTATCCAAAAAGGTAGTCTCCCTGGGATTAGTCGGCTCGCAATGTCGAGTCGGAAACCCAGATAAAAAAAAAAAAAAAAAAAAAAAAAAAAAAAGGAGGTAAGTTTATTTATTTTTTGTTAACAATTTACATATGCTTCTCAATATGTAAAGCTTAAAATTGAATGTAAAAACACAAATTCAACGTATATATTATGTGAATGCATAAACTCATATGTAAAATTCGCATATGTTAGCATGCCAGTATGTAAAATTCCCATAGTTTGTATGTTCTACAAGGGAAAAAATCATTAAATAATAACCAACTTTCACAAGTGTTTCACTAAAGTCACTCAAAGTTTTTTTTTTGAATGAAATTTTTTTTTTTTTTTTTTTTTTTTTTTTTTTTTTGAATGAAAAACCACTCAAGTTTCATATTTGTTCAATTATTGTGTAATTTTGGTTTTGTCTGCCAAGTCACCATGAAACTATACGATGTGCACATGTATTTTGATGACATGGATTGCTAATGTGCCATGTGTACATTCATTTAAGTATCATAAACTTTTGCATGCAATTAAATTTGCTAATGTTACCAGAGCATCAGTGCATTAAACAAACACCTATTCTGAACGAATTACTCACATGAATTATCAATATTGACTTCTTTATCATATAACATGAATTGTAAAACTAAAAACTCATAAATAAAATCAATGATTTCAATTTATCTTACCATTAGCATATAAAGGGATTGACAACTGCGTAATGCACACATTAAATCATTTCAAAAGATTTCAAGTTGTTGACCCTATTTGGCATTTTAACAACAACTAAAAGGTTGAGATGGAATGCTACTTAACTCATACAGTAGACATTAACTGACCACAATACACATGATACTTAGTTTTTGATTCGGGTGCTTGGTTGGGGGATAGGGGTGGTAATGGTAATATAATCATTAATGATACTTGGTTGGAGAGGTATATAATGATTACCAGTAGGGTAATGGACCATTATAGAGTAAATTGGGGGGGGGGGGGGTAAGGATTGATTACCACATCACCATTCATTTGCATTCCCTTTCCTTTTCCTTTCCCAATACTACAGGACACCTTAGTTTGATTCGTTACATGACCATAACAGCAACACAAACAATCAATGATACTAAACATGATAAGAGAAACATTTAAACAAAATGAAATTGTTTACAAAAAAATTTGCACCAAACAGAAGCTTAACAAGTTCTTCACCTAACCATAAATCCTAAAACAAGTACGAAACTACGAATGTCTATCACAATATGATCTCAAAAGAAAGCGTGTTATATGAAAGCTAAACATGTTTAAACTTCATCAATTGTTTGGCTTTCTTGTCCAGCCCCATCAGTCATCTGATCACCAACATCTACTTCATCACGAGCAAAGTGTGGTAAGACGTCTCGTGGTGAAGATGGTATAAGAATTGTTGTGCTCTGCGATAAGAAAAATAGACCATAAATTGGTGTTGAAAAAGCAATACATGAACCACTAAATAAAACTAACACACATACCCCAATGAGACTTGATGATGTTCCCACTCTTGTAGACGTTTGCGAATTTGTTGGTGGATTAACCCTTTTATGCCTACCTTTTGGCCTCACCTCCTTTGGTTGTACGTCTTTTGGCTGATTCTTGCAAGACCTACAATTGTGTCCCTTTTGTTTACATATTTTGCAAGTCATCTTTCGTCCAGTCCCAACTTTTGAATATTTGCTCTCTTTCTCAGAAGCATCTCGTTTCCTCTTTACACTCGGCCTACCAGGCATTCGTCTTTCTTTTGGTGGTAAGGGTTTAATGTAATCTATTTTAGGCCAGAAAGAACTGCCTTTCATTGGTCTAATAGGGTATTTGTTGCATAAACACTAGCGTACTACTATTACATTAATTTGCATATATATTAAATGAGTTTATCAGTAGCATAGTATACCTTCTGTTGATCTAAAATTAATGTGAGTCCAACTCCGTCTACCATTCCTATGTCATTCCGCAATAATTCAAGAAACCATTTCCAATTTTCCTTATTTTCAACTGATACAACAACCCACGCTATCGTCTGAACTTTCATTGCCTATGTCACCGGTTGCAGCAGTGTCAACATCTACAATAAGGTCTATCAAATTATCATCTCTTATAAAGTCTGTCAAGTCCTCATCATAATGGTCAATATACAAACTAATACGTCCACCATTTTAGACCGCATGATCCAAGAATCTATAAATATCTAAATCACATTTTATAACTCTAAAACCATCATCTAAACTTTTTCCAGGAACACAATAATACAACCCTTCGCATTTTGACATGGTTATTTTTTCAACAAATTCTATGAAGTCCTTAAACTCCATCTTTTGAAAATCAACTTCTCCTATATTCTTTACCACACCTAGTGAATACATTAAAGGGTTTTTTTGAAAAACCCCACCGTAGTTCACCTCAATAACAACAACATTTGAACTTGCAGCTGGTGACACCATGTCAAGGACAACAAATACACTCTTGTTCAAAATTGTTAAAGATGCTTTAAACATATTACCTTGATAATTACTCACCTTGACACCTCTATTAGAAATCTCAATGTTCTGTTACATTTGCCATGCTTTTTGTCTTGTTATGTTCCATGCAAAAACTCACGGTGTTCATTTAACCTTAATAACTGGCACATCACTTTCTAGGGTTGAATGTTCACATGGACTAGATATTTAATGGGCTTTTATATCAGATGATCCAACATATACACTTGATGCCACATTAGCAATCCATGTCATCAAAATACATGTGTACATCGTATAGTTTCATGGTGACTTGGCAGACAAAACATAATTACACAATAATGGAACAAATATGAAACTTGAGTGTTTTTTCATTAAAAAAAAAAAAAAAAAAAAAAAAAAAAAAAAAAAAAAAAAAACTTTGAGTGACTTTAGTGGAACACTTGTGAAAGTAGGTTACTATTTAGTGATTTTTTCCTTTTTTTTATTATTATTAGTGTAAAACTATCTTTTCTTGTGGAAATTTGATTTTCTTTTAGAATTGACAAAGTTTGTTGGAATTTGAATCACAGTAAATAACTTTAATAAAAACAGATTGATATCTCTTTAAGACTTTTACGTTTTTTATAAGAATGTATCGCTGCAAATGGTCTTATCGAACAAATTAAAGTTATTTTCTTGCCAGAGACTTGATAAAAGATACAACAAGGATTACGTCAACTAACGGAGTACAACAAGAACACAAAAATCAAGCCCTCTAATGTGAACTGCCACACCTATTGTCCACATTTGGATTTGAACTCACGACTGGAAGGGCCACTTTGGGTACCATTGGTTAACAAATTGAATCATTTTTCATTTTATGAAATTTCCTTTCACAATATATGTCGTAGCTAGAAATTACCTTTAATGTTTTTTAAGCAATTATCTACCAAATGTTCAGAGCAACCGCTTAAAAGATTTTCAATTATAAAACATTTACAATTATTCAAGCTTATTTTATTGGATTACTTTAACAAAGTTCATTCACTTATAGTTTATTAGTTAGTTAATTCAAGTGAAGTAGGATCGAACTGGATCGAGATCCTACGATCCTATGGTAAAATCGAAATCCTACTTAAGATCCGATGCCTTTTAAGATTCTATGAAAGATCGATCCGTTTTTGCTTAACGGAATCGTAAAATCGAATATTTTAAGAGCTAAATCGAAATCTTTCTATTAACCATTAATAGCCGATGCTGAAATACAAATAAGGGCCGTTTGGGTTGTTAAGGGATTTGGGTATGGATTAAGATTTAGATTTGGATTTGGTGTAAGTTAAAAAAATTATAGAAGAGATAAAATATATAAATGGTATAATATTTTTATTTTAAAAATATATAAAAGAAAAATAATCATTTTTATTGTTATATAATAAGTTATAAATTAAAATGAGTGGTTGAAATGAAATACGGCACATTAATTTGGAAAAAAAAAATGATGACAATAAAACTTTTTGTAAATCAGAGTTCTTGTAATAGATTCATCTATGACAAATATATAGCAATTGAACATAACATGTGGACTCATTTTTCATACAAAGAATCATGTCAATATCTTTTTGGGCTAATGGCCTCTAAATGTATTATAGTTGTCATCATTTCCTTCTATATGTATCGAACAATTTTTTTTGCTATTATGTGTAATAAACTTGATTTTTTTGACATTTTTGTGTAATTTATGACCATTTTGCCCCTCTCATATTAATAAAATGAGGGGCAAAATAGTCATAAAGTACACACAAAAATATTTAAAAATCAAGTTTAGTACACAGAATAATAAAAAAAATTATTCGATACATATAAAAGAAATAAGTGACAATATGAAATATTTTATCTTTTTCGACTCAAAATCCAATTAAAAGAGCATTCTAAAAATAAATTAAACCAATATACACCCCAACCAATATGGTACTTGGTACTTCGTATTATTTAAACACCACTACCTCATCCCCACCAGCACACACACACATCTAAAAAAATGTAGCCAACAAAAAATACGGCTGCCGGAATATCACAACCGGAAAAATGTAAGCACTTCTTGGAAACCTGTTTATGGCTTTTGTGTTGTAGTGTTATATAAATAGTATTTGTTCTTTTCTCTTTGTTAGATCTAAGGATATATAAGTTTTTTAGTTCATGGCTTTTGTGTTTGTTACATATTTAATCTAGCTTGTTTTAAGGCTGATGATGTTTTTTAGGCTTGGTTGTTTATATTTTGAGGTTGGATCTTGTTAGATCTAAATGTTACTAAGTCAACCTTAATTTTTGTAGTTCACTTTGTTATTTTCAGTTGTAAATTGCTAGTTAATGATTGCACCAAAGAATATACACATTTTGTGATTGTATTTGTGCACTGAGCTATGTGCAGTGGATTTTTTTTTTTTTTTTTTCAACTGCGGCACGTGATTGGAAAAGCAATAAGCTCGACTTGATAAGCTCATAGGACGGAAAACTAAAGTTTGGCTTATGAGCATTTCTATGCTCAAATAAGCTCATAAGCTTGGGAAATAAGCTAATCCAACCTAAACCTACATCTGCTTCTAGTTATACTTTTAATAAATAAGGTTAGGTTAGGCAAGTATATAGATTGTGTGTGAAAGGTTAGGCATGTTACATGAATGGTTGAACTAAAAGTTATTAGCAACATTGTAAGATCACACCTTTGGAATCTATTAAAAACTGAGATCTAATATTTACTCAAATGTTGTGATTAAGATGTATGGTATGAAGTTACAAGTTACCATGGTATTAAATGTATGGTATGAGCTTGTTCATACATTGTGTGGACTTTTAGCTTGTTAAACTCATTTCCCCGATCATTATTTGTACCAAGTACATTGTAATTGTTTAAATACTTTTTGAGGTTTGATGTGTTATTATTGCTTGAACAGGTAAATTAGCTTCTCATTTCAGCAATCAACAAATAATGGCATTCTTTGTGAAGGAATCTGAACATCTTGAAATCAAAGAAGATATCAAATCAGCCACCGACAACTTTAATGACAACAAAGTTATCGAAACTTTATTGCAAGATAAGTGTCTTACTCTAGCGGGTGAAGCCTAGTTGCTTTCAAGCGTCTAGATTGTATATATGGGCAAGGAGCCCTTGAGTTATTTGAATAACTCATGATGCTTTTATGTTACAGCATGAAATCTCAGCTCTCTCATGGGATATTGCAACGAAGAGGGTGACATGATCCTCGTGTACCAGTTTGCATCTCGTGGAAGTATTGATCTCGTATTAGAAGACGCCACTTTCACGTGGACATAGCTTCTCAAGATATGCCTTGATGCTGCGAAGGGACTAAGCTTGCATTAAAGCATATCTTGAGACGTTGTGTCCACATGAGAGTGCCTTCATTTAATAGGCGGTCAAGACTTCCTCGTGATGCATACTCATACACAAGGATCATCTCACCCCTTCGCTGCAAAATCCCATTAGAGAGATGAGATTTACGTGTCAGTAACAAGAAAGCAAATTGATTTATTAAAATAACTCAGGGTCTCCTTGCCCATATTTACGATCTAGACGCTTGAAAGCAACAAGACTTTTCCCCTTTGACTCTTAGAGCGAGACACTTTTACTGCATATACTTTTCCAAAACTACCGGTTCCTATAACTTTGTTGTCGGTGACCAAGCTTCTTTACTAGGTGATCAAAATATTCACATGATTATAAAGTGAAACTCGATAAGATATTCACGTAAACCTGAGGGGCTGATCATATGACTATCTCCAAACCTTTTAGCGAGTCTATCCCTCTCAACGAGATGGCTGGAAATGGTTGTTGGACCCAAAACAACTTTTCTCGGTTAGAAGTCTCTCTCGTACGATCAATGATTGGCTCTTAAGTTCGAATTGTTTGGGTAAATGTCCAACTGGGATGCTTGGGTTCTTCATAAAATCCACGTCTTCATGTGACGGGCAACTCATTATAGGCCGCCAAACCCTTCGAACCTTTAAGACGAGAGGTATTTAGCACCTTTATGTCCCCTTTGTCAAAGCGTGGCAGAAATGTACTGCGGAGCATGCTCTTGTCAAGTGTGATCGGTCAAGTAAATCTATTCCTTTCTAAATGTGAAATTCAGGAAAGTGTCGAGGCTTCTTCAAGGCGTTGTTTGCTATGTGGTAATGTGGAGATGGCGGAACCAAACATCTTTCCCAAACTCCAGAGTTCTTCGTTATTTTGGATTGCAAACAAGATTGACTTGTATTGTCTAGCTAACATATTTGGATTTCTATGTAAGTTTAAGATTGTAAATTTTGTACTGTAACTTTGAAGTTATTATTACTGAAATAAAGTAAAGTGAAGGGACTTTATGTGACGCCATTTTTAAGTGTACTAGCAGGGTACCCGCGCAATGCGGCGGCTGTGACTAAATTTTGTGGCGAGCAAATGTTTTTCATTTATATGTTTTTTTCTAACAACAGCTATGTGTAATTTGATTTCCGGTGAACTACGTATTTTAATTTATTACAATTTTAAACAATAAATGTATGGGTGTCAAGAATTTCATGTCGCATGTTTCAACTCTTTTACCTTTTGCTCCTTGCCCATATTTACGATCTAGACTCTTGAAAGCAACAAGACTTTTCCCCTTTGACTCTTAGAGTGAGACACTTTTACTGCATATACTTTTCCAAAACTACCGGTTCCTATAACTTTGTTTTCGACCCTTTTTTTACGTTGTCGTCGTTTTCTTCAGTTTTTGTCTGTCCGTTTTTTATGTTTTCATCTTTTTTTTACGTTTTCGTCCGTTTTATTTTTATTGTTTTCTTTTGTTTTTTTACTTAGTTTTCGTCGTTTTCTTTTTCGTCGTTTACGTTTATTTTTTTTTTCGTTTTCGTCCAGTTTTTACTTTTTGCGTACTTTTCGTTTTTTTTTACGTTTTTCATACTTTCTTTTTACGTTCGTATCTTTTTACGTTTTCGTACGTTTCGCCGTTTTCTTCTTTTTGCCCCTTTTTTTACGTTTTCGTTCCCTTTTTTTTACGTTTTCGTTTTTTACTTTTCGTAGCTTTTTTACGTTTTGTAATTTTTTACGTTTCGTCCAGTTTTTACGTTTCGTTCGTTTTTTAGTTTTCGTTGGTTTTTTACGTTTTCGTCTTTTTCTTAAGTTTTCCCCGTTCTTTCGTTCCGTTCGTTTTTTTAGTTTTGTTCTTTTTTTAGTTTTATTGTTTTTATGTTTTTGTTTTTTCCGTTTTTGTTCGTATAAAAACTGATGAAAATATATAAAAATGGATTATAATGTAAAAAAAAGGACGAAAACGTAAATAAAGGTCGAAAACGCAAGAAAACATAAAAGTAGACGAAAACGTAAAAAGCGAAAGAAAACATAAAAAACAGACGAAAATGCAAAAAAAAAGGGACGAATACGTAAAAAACGAACGAAAATGTAAAAAAAGGACGAAAATGTAAAAAAAAACAGACGGAAACGTAAAAAAATGAATGAAAAAGTAAAAATGCGGGCGAAAATGTAAGAAAACGGACGAAAACCTAAGAAAAGAGGCGAAAACGTAAAAAAACACACAAAAAGTTAAAACATGGACGAAAACGTAAAAAAAAAGATGAAAACGCAAAAAAAGGAATGAAAAGGTAAAAAAAGGGACGAAAACTGAAGAAAACGGGTTTAAACTTAAGAAAACGGACGAAAACGTAAAAAACGGTCAAAAACGTAAAAAAAACGGTTGAAAACAAAAAAAAACTGATGAAAACGTATAAAAATGGACAAAACGTATGAAAACGTTTAAAAACGGATGAAAACGTATGTCTGACATAATTAAAATAAAAAATAGGGACTACGAGTGTTATTTGGGATAAACCATAGGGACGAAACATGTAATTTTTTAATTATAAAATAACTGAGAAACCTGTTATATGTCTTACATTGCAATAAAAAATAAGTTGAGTACAATAAATTGAAAAAAAAAAAAAAAAAGAAAAGAAAAGATAGAGTACTTTAAATTGAAATTGAGCATAAGTTGGATACACTTTTGTGCAATTTGCCCTTTAACTTAATTATCTTTCTTGTTATCCTTTGATGCTGTTTTCTTAATGATTGAGCATAGGTGCTCTAAAAGTTGCAAGTATATCACAATCAGCAATTCCAGCTACAGCTTAGGCTACATGGACAATATCTACGGCCTTTTGTAAAATGTTTAGGCTACTGCAAAGGTTTCGGCAGTGGCTGGTTGGGGTAATTATTAAGGTTTAATGAATTAGTAGCGTTGGTTTTACGAGTCAAATAAAATAAAAGAAATATATGTACATGACTAAAGGATCAAACATGTTAATGTAATGAGTTCACTCAGGTTTGTTTGACTTCACTAATGTACAAATTGATGAGGCATTAGTTTTTTATTTTTAAGAATTAGTCCTATAAAGAGTTACGAGGGTCAGAAAACCATTCATCAACTCTTATGGTGAGAGGGGAGCTAATTTGAATTTAAGAGTATAGTGTGAAAAGCTTGCCAGGACCAAGTCCGAGGGATACCTCACTTTGGGTAATCTCCATTTGCTTAGAGTCATGTATCTTAGCTAAAGATGATTCTTCGATGGTTATATGCTTTTAATGCTAGTTAATGATCCTTAAACTGATGCTAACTCATTGTCAATCAGAACGTTAGTGTTAATGCTAAACGATCATTTCTAGTAAATATTTGAGCAACACATAATAATCTAGTGCATTATATTCTTCCCATGTATGTTGTTATCATGATTGTACCTTAAATATTAATATAGAAAGTCCCTAATCAACCCTTAGGATTCGTTATGTGTATAGTTATATGCACATATCTGTGTGTAACTGCAAATCTTGTAGCTCATGCACCTCGCAGATCCTCACTTTGCACCTCATGCCCAGGCCAACGGAAGAATTGTTCCTCACACCTTAAATAACAACAGTAAGAAAAGGTTTGTAATAGCACCCACTAACACATGTGATTTAATATGGGACCTCAATATGGAAGAGCACACACCTTTTTTTTAATCACATTGTTCTCAATATAAAGATGTAGAACAGTAACCATGTGTTCTATGATGTGCCTATAGTTTGGGTCTAAAGACAACAAATTGTTCATGCGTAAATGCGTTGTTTATCAAGTAAAGAAAAGATAAACACATAATCAAACGATACATAGACATAACGAATAATTAAAGAGATAACTTATCTTTATTGAAACATGAAGTACAAAGGCTAAGGAAGCCTTAAAGAAGCTGTAAAATTCGTCACCCAAACCCTAAGAAAGTTGTTCCCCAATGTCTCCCTAAGATGTCACACTTATGAATGAAAACATACGAAAGTATATATAGATTTACAATTGTGACGGCGTCACTTTATAAGTGTGACGCCGTCAGCTCGCCGTGTTTAGGGTTTCGTCTTGTGCAAGTCGCCGTTTTGACGGCGTCATGTAGTAGCCTCTGACGCCATCACCTTCTATCTTGACGCCGTCCTCTTATAAGTGTTCTGGGCCGTCTCTTGTTAGCTTAAAACGTGACTCTCTCCTCCAAATAACACCTGACGCCGTCAAGTGTAAAATCTTCCAAATTCTCTGATGCGTCACTTGGTGAATTTCCATCCAAAATCCAGCTCAAATAACAAGTGACGGCGTCACGTTGTAGCTTGTGACCCCATCAGACTCCCTTTTCTGACGGAATTTCGCGACTTCGTCGTTTTCTTCACTTTTGCGTCTAAATTCGTCCAAAACATGCCGTTTTCCATATTTTTCGTCCCAAGTACCTAAAATACAAAAGAAACGATTTGAGGCAATATTTGATTATATAAATACAATTTTGGGCTTAAATGACCCCTTAAAAAGGTACCAAATAAATCCTTATCATTATACCGAATGTAAACTCCACCATGTTTTGTAAAGAGTTATATCCGAAAAGGGTACAAGATAAATTGCTTAACATCATGCTAAAAAGAACAACAAGACAAATTCACAAAACAAAAAAGTTACCAATCAAATTTGAAAAAGGCCCATGGGTTGTTTATAAACATAATGAAACTAATGGACCAAATATAAAACCCAATTCCCTTATACAAACCGCCCAAACCACAAAACGGGTGTAACACCCTCATCCGAGAATGGGTCAAATGTCACATTTATGGTGTCAAACAGAACATACGCACAAACCACAAAACGGAAGTTTAATAATACAACGGTTACAAAAGTATTCTAAGGGATAATAATAGTGTAATCAATCTGAACATAACAACTTCCAAAGCTAAGATACAAACTAAGTCAAAATGAAAACTCTAAGTCCAACTCTAATCCATGGGGAGCTATCAACAGTGTAGTCAACTAAGAGCTCCTAAGTACTCTTCACTCAAAACCTAGCTTCCCTCTTAAAACATGCCGCAGGAAAAAAAAATGCGGCTGAGCTTAAAAAGCCCAGTGAACAGATATATATAATGAAAGGTAATAAGCAAACGAATGAACGAAACGAAACTAAGGAAACCTGCTGAACAATATACCATAAGTCATGAGAAAATAAATGAATGAACAAGGAATCAGAAATAACAAAGGAATGCCCACGAGTCCTAAACAGATATGTCTAGACATGATACATGAATAGACCCAAAACAGATAAACATAATCATAATCATAATCATAGCAAAGTCATAGCAAAGTGCACATGGAGTAGCTAGCTCACAATGTACCAGAAGTGAAATGGGGTGTATGGCACACACACAATCCATTCATTAAATAACTGAACTGAACAAAGTACCTAGGATGCATCCATACGCTCCCTGCAAAACAGATATACATATACAAGTTCGAGACTGTGCATACGTACGTTAATATAATAATAATAATAAGTATGGCGGCCATGGTTGCTATATAGCATAAGTGGGAACGCTGTGGACTAAAACCCACCTCCACAGATAGTGTCAATACCATTGGTGCATCAATGGCAGGCCATGGACTCCCCATGACTGGCTACAAATATGGGCAACATAATAGGCATAGTTCATGCAATATAATGATAAGGGGTAATTATAAATTATCCAACTCAGATAATAGCTATATGAATAGAATATAGCATGAAACGAATAATCAAACGAATACTGAACAAATATGGATCAAAGCATATCAAATAACAAATATCATGGAATCAATGAGTCATGAGAATCCTTAAGGATAGAGTACAATCAGATTATGTAATTGTGAAAATCATTAAATGTTGTTTTCATGAAAGTATTCTTTTAAAAACAGTTTTCATAAAAGTCATTAAACTTTCATATAAAAGTGGTATCGCCTCGGTTTCATAGCAATCATTTTAAAGTAGCTTTTCTCAAAACATTATCATGATATATTTAAGAAAGGTTTTCACACGAAGTTATAATATTACTCCCTCCGTCCCACTATAAGTGTCCACAATGGTATCTTTGCTTGTCCCATATTAAGTGTCTAGGGAATATTTTCAACCAATGAGAAGAGACTTTAGTGGGTAATAGTGATATTTAATTGGTGGAGAGTGTAGTTGGCCCCACTTTCCTAAAATTTTGTGCAAATGAAAAGTGGACACTTATAGTGGGACGGAGGGAGTAAATGGGTTACAAAGTATCAAAGGATTCTAATAAGGATATTGAAGTCACAAGAGAGAACGGATGAATCAAACCATATCAAACAGAATAACCAAACAAATATCAAATGAATCATAACTTAGAATAGCAAATATCAAGGAATCAAAATTCATGAGATACCCTTACTGAAAAAGGGTGGAATATCTGTACCTTAACGCGTATGAAAGGAACGCAAACGAATGAATGAACACAAGGAAACAACATCGCACCTCTTCAAGTGATCTACACGAAATAGGGATCACTTAATACTTATATGTTTATTTCATAAGTTACAAATGGTTTTTAATGATTTATACTTATAGTTATACTCATAACTTATTTTAGGTTTATTTTACAAATCTGGGTCAGTTTCTCACGAATTTTAAGACACACCAAATGAACTCCAGATACTCTCCTAATTTTTTCTGAGGTTCCCACATGAGTTAAGTAATTACTCAAATTTTTGCAGATTTTATTAATAACTTTAAGTACCGCTTTAAAATTCATCTTTCCAGACCAACCCAGAAAAATAACTGCATAGACACCCATAAAGTTTTCCCTTGACTAACCCATTTAGACACTTCATAAAAATCCACCAAAATTCCAGGAGTCCAAAAATATCCTAAATATTACCCTGGTCGAATTATAGCTCTTAACCCCTCATAGTTTGGAAATTAAAATTCAAAAACACCAACTGAATTTTTAGACTCCTAAACTTAGGATTGACAACCAATGTTCTAAAAAATCAGAAAGTCACCTTCCCGACCTCCACTAATCAAGAAATTTACATATCCAGAAAATGGACAACTTGAACTTAATTTTAGACTCAATAATCAAGTAAAAACATGTTGTTATCATAAAGTTACACCTCTTGCAATACGACCTAAATTCTCGACAGTTTGTTCACATAAAATCACAACAACACTCCAAACCCTTTAAATCCTAATTGACCCTAGCAAGACCACATATCCAATTCCACTTTAATATGACTTTTAGCAACATGTTTTAATCACGTTTTAGTCACACACACACAACCCACAAATGCAGCCCACACATCACAATGTTAACGAGCCCAACAACAAAGCCAACTCACATAAAATCATAATTTTCTCGTTAATATATAACTAAGGTTTTTACTTTTGTTACCACATTAATGATCATTCAAAGCTGGTTTTTAGGGCTTGTTTTGGTTATTATTTAGGTTAACAAAATGGCAGATTCGACACACAAAAACCCCACATAACCACGACACAAAAACAACCACTTAAGGACGTATAACTTGTTATTTAATATATGATTTCATGTGATTGCTTAACGAGGCATACAAAGAAACTAAAACCTGATTCTTAAAAATTTGCAAAACATGTTATTAGTCTTGATTTCCATGTGTATGTGCTGAATAAAAGTGAGCAGCGATTAGCAAACAAAATTACCTAGTATCGACTGAAAATCAAACCGAATGGAAAAAGAATTAGGGCTCGGATTGGCACCACCAAAACACTAACGATAAGTACTTCTTCTTTGGTCACCAGCCTTCCTCTTCTCCTTCTTTTTCTTGGTAGTAAAAAGGGAAAAAGGTGTGTGTTTTATTCGGTGTAGGAGAGAAAGACCACAAGGAGATATACGGTTATAAGAGAGTATAAGGAAAGGCGTGTATCAAATTTTGGGAACCATTTAATACTGATTGGTTTTGTTTTAAGAATGAGTCGTGATTTTAGGCTATGAATGGGGGAGGGAATCGGTTTGGAGTTTAGGATAGGATTTTTTTTATTTTTTATTTTTTTTTTCAACAAATTAATATGTCAATTGACTTAGGTTATTTCATGTAATGTAATATTAACTCATAACATATAGTTTTTAGGCATTTATTAACTATTATTACAAAACTTAGATTAAAATTCAAATTATATGGAAAAATGCGAAATTAGAATTTAGGGTTTTACAACAGGTTTATAATTACATTACAACTCTTTACAATACACTTTACCGGTCACCTTGAGGCGATTGTTAATTTTGAACCAAATAACATAAAGAGCTACCTTCGGGTGTTTGTCAATGCTCTTATTGACAACCTTGCTTTTGATTCGCAAACTATAGAGAACTTGGCGACTACTGATAAGGGCATATTTGGATCAACGTGTGCACTCACATTCGAGTTTTTGAAGAGAAGTATGCAGAGCCACTTTATTATTATTATTATTATTATTATTATTATTATTATTATTATTATTATTATTATTATTATTATTATTTTAATTATTATTATTATTATTATTATTATTATTATTATTATTATTATTATTATTTTATTATTATTATTATTAATTATTATTATTTTATTTTTTATTATTAATAAATTTTCATTAAACATAATAAATTTTACATAAAGTTGGATGGGAGTCTAGACACAAGTTGTGCTCCACTCCTTTCTGAATACAAAAGCTAACTTATTATTATTATTATTATTATTATTATTATTATTATTATTATTATTATTATATTATTATTATTATTATTATTATTATTATTATTATTATTATTATTTATTTTTTATTTATTTATTTTTATAAAACATCACTTTATTATTATTATTATTATTATTATTATTATTATTATTATTATTATTATTATTATTATTATTATTATTATTATTATTCTTATTATTATTATTATTATTATTATTATTATTATTATTATTATTTTAATAATTTCTGAAATTAGTGGGTTTGAGAACTTATGTTATTGTCTTGTTCATGTTTTGCAGTTGCAATGCCGTATTTGGGGAAGAGATTAGTGTTACATGCCGATAATCAAGATAATCAGAATGAAAAACTTAAGAAAACTGATGGTATAAAGAAATGGAAACTCAGTATTCCTATCCTCGAAGATGCTAAAATGGTTGCCACAGATAAATCTCGAGACTGCACTTTGATTTTGACGCAAGGAGATTCTGCCAAAGCTTTTGCAGTAAGCTGTCTTGCTTGCTTGTTCTTTTATAGTCGATACGTGTATTCACATAAACAATCTACAATGTTTATTATTGTTTGCAGATGTCTGGATTATCTGTTGTGGGCCAAGATTACTATGGTGTGTTTCCTTTGAAAGGTAAGTTGCTCAATGTGAGGAAGCTAGTCATCAAGAATTGCAGGAAAACACTGAAATTCAAAAGATTACGAAGATTCTTGGCCTCCAAGATGGTAAAGTTTATGAAAATGTTGAGGAATTGAGATATGGACACTTGATGATTATGGCTGATGAGGTGTGTACCAATAACTGTTAATATGTGTTCAATATCTAGTATCTACCATTTTTTATGCTTATAGAACATTACATGTGTTTTGTAGGATCATGATGGTTCACGCATCAAGGGACTATTGATCAACTTCCTTCACTTGTTCTGGCCATCTTTACTAAAAGTCCCACGCTTTTTGCGCGCGTTCATTACACCAGTTGTTATGGTCTCTAACAAGAAGGCTAGGGATGTGAAATGGTTCTATACAATGCAGGAGTATGCGAACTGGAAGGGTAGCTTGGGAAAGGAAGCAAAAAGATAATACCAAAAAAAAAAAAAAAAACACTTTAAGTTTTGTTTATGAAAATTTTGAATAGCAACTATACATACATTGTTATTTTTGTAATATTTAATATGTTTCATTATCTCTAGGGGCTGGGAACTACTGAAGATGAAGGAGCAGAGTATTTTGGTTTTGATCGTCACATTCAGAACTTTGTTTGGTCTGGTAATGAAGATCATGAGGCAATTGAGCTTGCCTTCAGTAAGATGAAGATTGAGGCGAGAATGGACTGGCTTCAAGCACCTCAGGTTTGGTCATTACTCCATATATTACTCTAAATGATTGGTGTTCTGTTTGATGTTAAAAATGCCCCAGTTTAACCCCATTTACATGTGAATGGGTTGAAATTGCCTTCTCTACAACATAGTAATCAGGGAGACATGACACGAATTTCATTACAATCATCGTTTCTTGATGCAGGCTGGTACTTGTACTTACTCAAAGGAGAAGAGCATCCGATACCACGACTTCATAAACAAAGAGTTTAAGCAATGTTTGGTGGCTAATCTCCGAAGATCAATCCCATCAATGGTGGGTGGGTTGATATGTGGCCAAAGAAAGATTCTATTTTGTGCTTTCAAGAAGCCCACTATTCAGGAAATTGAAGTTGCTCAATTCAGTCATTATGTGTTTGAGCACTCTGCTTATCATCATGGTGAGGCGAGTCTAGTCGGTACCATTATCGGCATGGCCCAAAATTATGTTGGTAGTAACAACATTAACCTTCTTCAGCCGTGTAATACCCAAAAATCTAAAACATGCAAAAAGACCAAATTGCCCCTGGAACTTAAAATTTGATTAATAAAGCATTTGAAGTACCAAATTAATACCAAACAATTGAGAATGATCAAGATATGAAGCAAAGAAATTTCTACAATTATATTTGACATTTTGTAAGGTACAAAAATGATGATCACATACAAAATATACTATGGGCCGATTATACATATGTTATGTATTATTATTATTAACTTTGTAAATCCTTTAAAATCAAAATAAAGAAGAGATAATCACAAATAAATTTGATATCACACAAAATCAGTAATTGACTCATATTTCCTTTTCTTTGGCCGAAAGTTTTGCCTCCCCACCTTTATTTCACACGGTTTCACCATTCTTCCCTTTTCTAAATACCGAAACCCTAAATAATCACACCAAAAACTCTCTCTCAATCATACGAATTTCTGGAGGCAAGTGGGTATTTTTCTGGTGTTCTTCATCATCAAAGGGAGCTGGGAAAAATAGTTGGAGGTCGTGGGTTCGTTCGTTAGATCGCTGGAAGTTTGGTTTGTCGATTTGAGTTAAGCCGAGGGGTACAAAACTCATACACCTCATTCATTCGTTCTGATCTCATCTGGTATTTTTCCTACGTTATTTACATCATATATGTTCCATATAAATTGTCTAAATCGATCCATGCAAGCTTGGCTGATCGCTTGAATTATTAAAGGTTAAAACACGTAAATAATCTAAAATAAGTTATACGAATTTTCTGGGTTGAATACTGATTTTATTTGAACTCTATACGAACCATATAACTCTGGAAAAATGCTTGTTCGATTTGTTGTAGCCTAGATAACCTTGTTCGAATTGTTTTGTGTATCGGATTTAAATGGAAAACGAAAAAGAAAATAAAACCCTAACGTGCGATCTAGGGTTAGGGTTTTGGGGATGGTTTTGGCTAATTAATGCTGTCATAATGATGAACTAATGATTGGTTGGTGATTGGTAATATTAGGGTTAGGGTTTTGTGTATTAAAAGTGTTACCGAGTGGTTTTGATAAATTAAAGGGGGTGTTTTGTAAATTATTAAACTCGTGGGTTATTTTTGTAACATACTTTAGACCAGGGTGGTTTCGTATAAAATATAATATGGGGGCCTTATACGTAAAATTGTAACTAAAGGGATTATCTTGTAAATCGTATAATTAAGTGTAATTCGATTTGTAATTAAATAAATTAAAGGGTCTTGTTTGTAATTTCTAGAAACTTAAGGGTGCTTCGTATAACAAAGGATATAAAGAGTGTAATGGGTAAAATTGGATACTTAAAGGTTTATTGTGTAAATATGATTAATTAGTAAATCGAATGGTACTTTTTATATGTTAAAGGACTAGTTTTGTAATTTACATAAAGATGAAGGTGATTCGTTCCACATTTAAAATAAGAGGTAGATTCTGAAATTTTGTTAAATTGAGGGCTTGTTGTGTAAATATAAATATGCTAAGGGTTAAAATGTGATTTAATGAATTATAAGGTTTAAATTGTAATTTTGTAAACTAAAGGGTATAAAATGTAAAATGGTCAAACTTGGAGTATTGGAATCGTTAATATTGGTAAATTATGGATGGAAATGGATAATTTGTAATAATTGCATTTTAGACCTTTAACTTTGGTATAATTACAACTAAAACCCTAAAATATGGAAAGTTGTTATATTTAACCCTAAACTATCTTAACTTGCTAAAATGTATTCTATTTCCATAATATGCTTAATTAATGACTTAACCTATATTATAATGCTTAAATCTTTCTAAATATGAGAACTTTCTAAAAATGGAAACTTGCTAAAATTGGAAACCTGCTAAAAATGGAAAGTTACTTAAAATGGAAAGGCAAGCTAAAATGAGTAATTAAGAACCAATTGTAATTCTCTTCTACTCCTTTAGGTGTGAAGAAGGAGAGGTCTTGATCCGTTTCCGTGCTTTCTATTTTCTTGTTCGTGTTTGCATTCGTAATAAGGTACATATATTCTACCCTTTTTCAGTAAGGGTGTTTTTCCCTCTTTTGGACTTATTGATCTTGATTCGTATTAGGATTCCCTAAGCCATTGCTATGCTCCCTACACTTTGGTTCGTTTGTTTGATTCATTTAACTTTGATGTTCGATATGATCCTTTTGCTTTGAACCTTTGATATGAACCCTTTGCCATGAACCTTTGATATTGGACTTAGACTAATTGAACCTTTGCTATAGTTCGGACCTTTGACCTTTGAACCTACAGTTTGATACCCGAGCCAAGTTCGTTTCCTAGCCATGAAGGTAACATGGCCGTGTCATTGATGCACCAATGGCATGACTCCAGTGTGTTCGAGTGATGTTACACACCGTCCCCATATTGTTCGTTGCATGCACATTATATTTATTATGGCCTATATTATTGTTCGGAGGGGGCGTATGGATGCATCCTAGGTTCGTGTTCGTATAGATTTGACATGATTATATTATATTGTTCGGTGACTGATGCATGGGTGCAATCCACGTCTTTCACATACATGTTCGGGAGCTAATCACTCCAATTTGATACATGAGGACACCCCTCATATTATCTGGTTACTAAAGAGGTATCCCCTCTAGATTGTTCGCAGGATTATTATATTTGGTTCGTGTTCGGGCTCGTGGTGGATTACTGACTCTTTTCTCTTATTACCTTATACCTTTGCTTATATGTTTGCTTATACCTTATGCTATTCCATTTTTCTAATCTATATCATGTTCGTTTCGTTGCCTTTGCTTTCGTTTTCGTTTATATATATCTGTTCACTGGGCTTTTTAAGCTCAGCCGCATTTCTTTTCCTGCGGTAGGTATCTAAGCTAGGAGCTGGGATTTTTGCTATGGGATGAGAGTAGAGATTAGATGGAGCTTTTACCTTAGATTACCACCTTTATTTATGACATTTTTTTAGACTGGATTTCATTCTATTGTTCGTCTCTTTTGGATTATTCGTTATCTTTTGAACTTATGTTTTGGGCTTAAGCTGTGTTGGCTTGACTTCTTTAATGAATTTTGTTTAAGACTTCCGCTGTGTATTATGTATGCTTTGATTTGTCACCATAATGTGATACTTCTACCCTTGCCGGGTTGGGGTGTTACAAGCCGATTGGGCAATTTGGTACACGTCACATGGTGAGAGATACAATTTAAACATTTACTCGTTTGTATACATTGGATATTCTAAAGTCTATTATTCCTTTGCAGGGTGGTAAAGATCATGCAGATGGCAGATGTATTTTCACTCAGCTATCTCCTATCACACGATATCTTTTTTACGAGGCTGATGAACCTCTTCTCGAATACTTGAATGACGATGGTCAATCCATTGAGCCTAAGTGGTAGTTTATAATCTACGTGTATTTTCATAAGTATATGATATTGTTTGAATTAGTTATTATAATGATTCGATTTTTTTTTTGAAAAAGGTTTATACCGATCATCCCAATGGTTCTGGTAAACGAAAGTGAAGGAACAGGGATTGGATGTAGTTCGTTTATTCCAAATTACAATCCATGAGACATTATTGCTAACCTAAAACGCCTACTGCGTGGTGAAGCAATGATGGCTATGGATCCATGGTATAAAGGATTCGAAGGAGTTATTGAGACATCATCAAAGACCGAATACACCACAATAGTAAATGTGTACGAAATAGAGGACGAGAAAGCTCTTTCGATCACTGAACTCCCAGTAGGGAGGCGGACTCGGGAATACAAGGAATTTTTGAAGGCAACACAGTATGGGAGGAAGTACCAAACACCTTTCATTAAGGTAAATTAACAAGTTTTAAATAGTTAACACGTATATTGTATTTTTATTTTATTATCATTATATGTTCTTTTTGCAGGCTTACACGGCTCACAATGATAAGACTATTGTGGATTTTAAAATTAGCATGAGTAAATATCAAATGAACACAGCAAAACGAGAGGGGATCTCGAAGAAATTTAAGCTAACAACTACATTAAGCACAACTAACATGTATCTGTTTGATGCGGATGGTGCAATAAAGAAGTATGACACCCCTAGACAAAGTAAGTACGATATCCATGAACAAAATTGATCTATACTCTTAATTTGTTCACTGACTGTTCATGTTCTTTCTGTGTACACAGTTCTTCAGGAGTTCTTTCTCCTTCGTCTTGAATTTTATAAAGGAAGGATGGTAAGTTTTGGATGTGGCTTCATTTCATTTCCGTGTTTAAGACTGTACTAATCCAAATGTGGTCATGGATAAAAGAGCTATCTGCTTCACGAGCTCAAGAAAGCTATATTGCTACTAAAAAACAAAGTGAAATTTATCGATGAAGTTCTTAAAGGAAATATTGATATCTTAGATAGAGAGGACGATATGATTTGTGCTGATTTAAGGGACAAAGATTTCACATATTTAACAAAAGAAACAGAACCAACAATTGCAGGAAGGGAAGAATATGGTTACTTGTTGTCTATGCCCGTTGCATTATTCTCAGATAAGAAGATTGAGCAGTTAAAGAAAGAAATGGATGAAAAGAATCAAGAGTTAGATGAGCTCACAAAATTTACTTCTGAGTCTCTATGGCTAAGAGATCTTGAAGCTCTTGAACTCCAACTTGAGGTGAGAAATGAAACCTTGTCTTTGGTAATTTTTTACAGTGACAAGTGATTATATGAACTAATAAAAATATCGTTTGCAGGAAGAACAATCTTCACGGATAGCAGAAGGTAAAACCATTTTTAAAATGATTTATGCATAATATCCGTTTAGTCTTGGCATGTCAAGTTTGTGACTAACATAAGTTTTTAAATAACAGAAGCTCCAAAGAAGAAAGCACCAGCAAAATGAGCTGCAGCCCCACAAAGGGAGGAAGAACAATCTTCACGGATAGCAGAAGGTAAAACCATTTTTAAAATGATTTATGCATAATATCCGTTCAGTCTTGGCATGTCAAGTTTGTGACTAACATAAGTTTTTAAACAACAGAAGCTCCAAAGAAGAAAGCACCAGCAAAATGAGCTGCAGCCCCACAAAGGGAGGAAGAATAATCTTCACGGATAGCAGAAGGTAAAACCATTTTTAAAATGATTTATGCATAATATCTGTTCAGTCTTGGCATGTCAAGTTTGTGACTAACATAAGTTTTTAAACAGAAGCTCCAAAGAAGAAAGCACCAGCAAAACGAGCTGCAGCCGGACCACAAAGGGCGAGCAAGAAGAAACAACGATGCGATTGAGGATTCTGATTTTCAAGATGAAGAGCAGTGATTGAAATATGTGTTTGGTTCTTCTAACTATGAATTTCAAAAGTGGTGGGAAATATGCATTGTTATGTGTTGTAATGTTGACTTGCCATTGACTTCATGAATTTCAACTTTGTAGTAGGTATTCTGTAGATTCATTGCTTTTGGACTGCAATTCTGTCTTCCATTTATTGTCTCTGTTATAGTTTTTTCATCAGTTGTTGTTAAAAAATTTCATAAATAACCTGATTCAACTAAACCTAAAAAATTTCCTCGACTATGGACAAATTTTATGTATTTATGAAATGAAGTACAAAAAACATAAAATCAAGCTATTCAAGAATAAACGCGTGTGAAGAAAAAGATGTTTTATTTCTTAATTGAATCTTTGAATGTGTTTTAACTTAGGGCAAATTGCACAAAAGTGTATCCAACTTATCTTTTTTTCTTCAATTTAGTGTACTCAACGTATTTTTTATTGCAATGTAAGACATATAACCGGTTTCCCAATTATTTTATAATGAAAAAATTACATGTTTCGTCCCTATGGTTTATCCGAAATAACACTCGTAGTCCCTATTTCATTTTAATTACGCCATACATACGTTTTCGTCTCTTTTTATACGTTTTGTCCATTTTTATATGTTTTCATAAGTTTTTTTACGTTTTCGACCCTACTTTAAGTTTTTGACCGTTTTTTACGTTTTCGTCCGTTTTCTTAAGAGAGTCACGACCGAGGCGTGTTTGGTTTGTTGAGTCGGATATTGGATTTGGGTTCGACATGGATGTTGAGTCGGATATTGGATTTGGGTTCGACCATTTCTTACGTTTCCGTCCATTTTTTTATGTTTTCGTTTTTATTACGTTTTCGTCTGTTTTTTACATTTTTGTCTTTTTCTTACGTTTTCGCCTGCTTTTTTACGTTCTCGTTCGTTTTTTTACGTTTTTGTTCTTTTTTTTACGTTTTTCATCTGTTTTTTTATGTTTTTGTTTGTTTTTATCGTTTTTGTTTGTATAAAAGCTGATAAAAACGTATAAAAATGGACTAAAATGTAAAAAAAATGATGAAAACGTAAATAAATTCGAAAACCTAAGAAAACATACGAAAACATAAAAAAATAGACGAAAACATAAAAAGCGAACGAAAACATAATGCCGGGACCCTGGACACACGATTAAGGTGGTTAAACCTTGTGACTTGTGTGTATGATATGTTGTGTTAAAATGATTAAGTGCGCGGAATTCACTCAACCAAACTTAGAAGGTTGTGTATGTTATGGAAATGGAATTGTTATGTTTGTTAGTTAGCGATGAACACATAAAGATTATCACCAAACGATTCAATATTATTAAAGATAATAATACGAGTGATCTTGAAATATCACTAGGGTTACAACCTTGAATCTTAAGTTTTTCTAACTTGTGATATTCTTGTGTTTGTTCTTATCTAACAGTTATGAGTTCTTGTAATAACACATATGCATGGACACTTGACTACTATACTAAAACACAAGTCTAAGATCTCTTTTATAGTCCAAGAGATCTTTTACATATTGCTTAAAGTCTTAGCCGACTTACTTTGTTAACTTATCTCTTTAGTGTGTCAGTACATAAGATACAACATGTATCTGTGTACACAACTTGTTAACTAAGCACATGGGGAAAGATATTATCTACCGTATATTGTTGACCAAAATACAATAAATATCTTTTCAATCTTATCCACTCAGCAGCAGAATGTTCACTATCAGCAGCAATGGGTTATCGCTAGCAGCAGGAACAAGTATCATTAGCAGCAGGATCAACAGCAGCAGAATGCTAAGCCTAGCAGCAGAATCATTTATCACTAGCAGCAAGATCAAATGTTCTAGCAGCAGGAACAACATTAACAGCAGGAACCATAATGCACTAGCAGCAGAATTACACTTAGAGTATTTCTTTGAATAGAACCCGATATTTAACTTCTTGAATATTTAATTCCCAACAATCCTCCCCTAAACATGTGAATCCATTTCAACATGTTTCTGAATTAAATCATGGATTGTGAATCTTTCAAACACTTATGTTCTTCAAGACTAAATATCTTCTCAGTAATTCATCTGCTTTGTTCTTTGACTTTAACAATATCAATACATTGCTCCAATCTTGGACTAAAAGATGGTGCAATTTCCTTGGATGGAGGAATTATAAGAGGCAATGATGCTGTGTATGTTGGATGCTTGTTTCAACAAGTGAAATCATCTAATGTAGGAAATAACCATCTTGATTGTGTGTATGATTCGGGTGGTCTTGGTTCATGGAAGATTAGATCCATGGTGGAGTTTTAGAGAGAAGTTAGAGAGAGAGGGAACCTTGAGAGAAAACCTGGAAAGTTAGATTAAGTGTGTGAAATAATACAAGAGTTCCAACCCTTCCCAAGTGTGGGAAGGGGCTTATATACTACTACATATTGGTGCCCCTAGTGGGCTGTGGAGTGAGCTGACAGTGGGGAAAGCCCCGACCCACTCCACAAATATAAATACGACTAAGTTAATACTAATATTACTAATAATACTAAACGAATATATATAAGCCTACGAGCTATATAAATGCTAATTAGATACTCGGGGTGACCGAACCTTCATATGAATATTTATATTCCTAACAATCTCCCCCTAAGGGAGGTCACCCCGGAAATAATAATTTGAATTCTAGCATTCTGTCTTCTGAACTAGATGTCATAGCTCGTAGTCTTCGATTCTTCATTATCTTGAAACATAGTGCATTCAGCAGTGATCTTGTGATGACCTTTCTTTGTCTTGGATGATTTTGAGTATTCTTCGAAACTATCATCCAACATGAGTCTCCAAGTCATCTTTCAGCAGTATGTTTCCACGTGATGTATAAATCTTTGAGCCGACATGCTCACACTATTTGGTGTCATGATCTTTAGCATCAGAGTTTGCAGAAGCCGTGTTAAAGGTCTTTTAGGTTGATCATGACTTTGTTGAGTTACAATGATGATGTAGTGTGAACATGTGGTAGAGGATTGGCATCTTTTCTGCAACCAGCTACAACAGCAACCAGCTACAGCATTCCACAGCTACAATCGCCAGAAGTTCCTGCATACGACAGTTAGCAACAAATCGACCGGTACTTACAGGTTTGGACTTCGAGATTGTTAACAGCATAGTGTGAAAACTCTCTCTAATCCTTACCAAGACCGTTCCTAATCGAAAACCCACAGAGGGCTTTTTAAGATCGAACCGTAGCACATCAACGATTAGGAGAGTCGCTGGAGATCACTCCACGACTGTAGACCATTTGAAACCGCCGCGATCACTAAGCGTAATCCACAGGGAATTACCGAAGTGACCTGCTTTCAGGGCTGTTTGATGTTGACCCTGGCAGGAATTTCCATTCAATCATTGAGAATTACATTTGTAAATTCTCTCATAAATGTTTTGGCAGATTGCTAAGATCTGCGTAGGACTCATGAGTTTACACCTGGTGTCCTTAATGTTGAACAACCAGTGTAGAAATAATTTGTGTCCTTATGAGATCTTATTATGCATCTCGTGGCTCTAGACTCGATAGTGCGATTTGATTTAGTGAGCGGAGGCTGGAGAGAACTGCCACCTTTTCAATATCATCTAACTCGGAGTGAGAGAGACGATAGAAATGTATTGAGCTCTGTGATAATTGAAACAAGAATCCTTTGAGGGACCTTGAGTGGCTAGGGAGGGTTGTGCAGCGTATCACTGGGTCCATAATACTTTGTCTTCAATGCCAGCAATCAACTAAGTGATTCTGACAGCGTATGTATTGACCCGGTTTCTGCCTAAGTTGTAAGGAGGGCTTCTTTCTTTTCACCCTTTATCTTTACAATTCTTTTTCATTTTTCAACCCCTTCAGTGCTTACCGAGACTTCATAACTAGCACCTTGTTGGGTTAGTTCCAGTACTAGCTCCATCTCAGTCGGCACTTTTCCCTTATCCACTTTTCTCCTTTTTAATCATACCTAAGGACTTCTACACTAACTAGTGGATTGTCCCTGGGTAGATCCCTCCGGCTCTGGCGGGATCGTGGGAACTTGAGCCTAACCTAACCATCCTTATAACTCCATACATTAATTAAAATGGTCGGTCTTTGGTATTCTTCCACGATTGCCATAAACCAAATTTTTGAAAAATCTCTCAAAGTGTTCATGATTCTGAAACACATTTTTGCAAACACTTGAGAGTTTTATATTTTTCAAATGCTCCCCCTCAACATGTGCTCAAATGATTGTTTTATAAATTTGCACATGTTAGGTAGATCTCGCACTTTTTGAATTGATTGATTTTCCAAGAACATGATCATCGCGAGACACGCTTACATCACTAGTAAACTAGCTTGAAATTATTACCCGTCCAGATCACATTCAAGGAAAGTCGCTCGAAATCGGTACATTCTACTCAGACACGTCCTTTGCGAGACACGCTTACATCACCAGATAAACTGGCTTGAAATTATTACCCGTCCAGGACATGTCCTTTCGACTACTGACTTTAGCTATCGTCAATTCATTGGTGAAGTCTGAGCCTTGCTCACATAAGATGCATGCCAAATCCTTTGCTCCCCCTCAATAAGTGCATTGGTATACAAAAGAGTTTAGCACTTACTGGAGAGCTTACTTTCACATCCAAAACATTTTGCTCCCCCTCAATATGTGCATTGATATATAAAATGGTTTAACACATACGGGAGAGCTTACATTTACGTTCAAATCATCACATTTTATCAGATTTCATATTTAAATCACATTCTCTCCCCCGATCAAAAATTTCAAACCATTTGAGATTTGTGATCCCAATTGATTTAAATGAGTTAGAAAATGTGGGAGAAAATGTGTCCAATTTTAATGTATTCTGATAATGGAACATACTATGCTCCCCCTTAATCTAAGAGGGAGATTCACTGCTTATTATGCACAAAGTGATTATTATGACACAAATGATATTGACCTTTTTGCGCAGATGATGTGATCATCCGCTTCTCTGAGGGAGTCATTGGTCAATATCAATTATCCATCCACCAACAAGAACCTCCAAGTATTGTAGATCCCCACTTGGCGAGATCCGAGTAGATGAATGTGGTGGTGGTGGTGAAAGTGTTGTTGTTGTTGTTGCCGACGTTGTTGTTGTGGTGAATTCCGAGCCAATCAATAGAGTTTGAACGTCTGATCAAATGGTTAGAATGGGAACTGGCACATTCATTTTGGCTATGGAATCTGCATAAGAATATCAACACAGATATACATACATACAGATACACTATTCCTTAATAGCTACCCTTCAGCAGCTTGCCACATTATAATACCAAGTTCATCTTATAATCAAACCACAATCAGGAACTACGTCAAACCACTATCTAGCATGAAGAGCAAATACCAATCATGCACATGGCAATTCACACAGATATCAATATTCAATTCAGGATCTTAGGAACATGATTCTAATATCAACAACAATTAAGCAGCAATCGACTACCAAGAGTCAAACAACATTTGAAACTCATTCATTCAGATCATACAAATGTCATTGGAGTATTCAAAAACATCAAACACAACTGGTTTTTCTAACTTCTTTTAGGTTTTGAGTCTTAAAGTATTTAGGGGATTATACGAGGATTCCAAAGTAACACAAATGAACCTTCTAGATACATAAAGCTAGGAAACTATAAGCAAATTGCACATAATGTCCTAAACTTTCTAGCAACTAACACGTTTGGCCATTTGATATAAAGTTTTAGCAAGATCCTCTTCAACTAATTCCCCGTTAACTACAAAACCATTTCTAACAAGTATGATTTAACCAATAAATCCGTTTGATGATATAAAATTTGAATTCACTCTCCCCCTCAATCAATGACCTAGTTAAAGATTTGTAGTCGTTGATTGAGTGACAAATTTTATGCATAATTCAAGTATAAACAAATTTCATACAACACATAATCACCAAGTGTCTCACAAATAATTTTCAGAAGAATCATTGAATGAAAACTATTTGTATACAAAGAAGATTTCTCTTCTTTTACAAGAAATGATGCACTGACACGTACATCAAGTCAGGGATGCACGGATATGAAGTAATCCATGCCCGGGTGAACATCACCCAGTGAGAGGAACAGCCGTCTTTTTGGCGACGTGCTTTCCCCATTTTGAAGCGCGGGTTGCTATCTAAAGTAATAGCAAGCCATTTAGACATGTTTTAACCATCCATTTTAACTTCTGCTCGAGCTTCATTTAAAGACCCGTGCCATTATTGAATGACATTTCTAAGTCCGTAAATGTTATCGATAAACAGAAGACATGCCTAGGTGAAACTATTTTTGGTTTTTTTTTAATATTTTTATGGTTTTTCTGATTTTACGATTCTCTATTTACAATTAGCAAGATTTACTATATATCTATTTACAAAAATGGTATAAGATATGAAAAAGAATGTAAGAAGCAAAATATATACAAGGATACGAACCAGAAATCATTACTCCTCAGCATTCTGAATCTTCTCCGCATTCATCACTTGACTTGCTGAAGAGCAATGTGAGCACTTAAACAGGGATTGATTCTGGCTTTTCACTCTCCCCTAATTAGTGCTCTCCCCCAATCTGACAACCTTTCTGATGAACACCCATAATAGGAAGAAGACTTTGGATGAACGCCCATAATATGAAGAAGTCTTTTGATAACCAAATGCATGCCGTCTTTAGTCTTCTAACACTCCCGTCCTTGAGTAACGCCGTCAAAAACCTTATGCATCTTTTCGGTAGTTTAAGTTGAGCCTCAACTGAAATCTAGCTTAACCTCACAACTCATCAAACAAGAACTGTCATGAGATTAGGTTAAAATCAAGTTGGACCTAACCTTAAACTACAGAACAACTTGAACCTAACTTAACTCCACAACTCATCAAACAAGAACTGTCATGGGATTAAGTTAAATATCAAGTTGTAAGAAAAGAACTCAACATTTTTGAATGTAGAGAAGAATGTAGACTCGACCTTCTTCAAGATTGCCCAATGTGGAGGAACAGAATACCAATCATCTTCATCTCACCAAATGCCTTCCAGTAACCTTACATATAACCCATCAGCCCGCAGCATACACATGAGATGATAACACCCAACAGAGAACCAAGAGTAGACTGACGACTCGACCTTCTTCAGTCTTAAGTATAACACCAAAGTAACAAGTTGAACCACTGATCATCTATAGTATGTATCCATCCTTGGATATTAAGCCCTGATCACGTGAACCTGTTGTGCGTCTTTGATGTACACATTCTCTCTCCCCTGATGGTTACGATTAATCAGCACATAACGTAGCAATGAAACGATAATACCAAGGTAACAAGTTGAACCACTGATCTTCTCTGCGGTTATCAACACCGGAATAACTTCAACTCAGAAGCAGTATAAAGCCCGATCATGTGAACCTGTTGTGCGTCCTTGGTGTACACATTTCTCTCCCCCATGATGGTTACGATTAATCGGAATCATCATCATGATGTGTACATGTAGCCTAATGACGTAAACATGAAGCATTGACTAGAAACCCTTTGATACTGATTGTATCAGCCCGTGAGAAGATGTCGATTAGCATTCCATGACCATGTTCTTCAACACCTTGATAGACGGAAGAAGTAGTGTTGGAGAAACATAGTTTGCACGACTCCAGAACTGACGTATTCAGGAGTCGTATGACCATTTCTCAATTATCAACCAACATGTAGATTAATATTCACCCTTTCCCCACCTCAAAAATTGCATATACCTGCCAACTGCAATTTTTGATGATTGAACTAGTGAATATGAATACCATCAACGGTAAGTAGCTCCACTTGACGGTTCTTGAAGACTGACATGTTGTTTATTCACCCTTTCCCTCTCTCAAAAATTGCATATGCTTGTCAACTGCAATTTTTGGTTGAACAAGTGAATAAAAAATATACTCTAATATGCGCCGATCCACTTGATGACAGAATAAGCACGGAAAAAGCGTAAAACTTGTTGATGAGAATGGCCATAAATAAGAAGATTCCTCTTCTTTTGAAGATAAAGTGCACTCAAGCGTACACTTTTCTTTTCTTTAAAGAACGAGGCCTGAACTGATGTATTCAGACGTCATAATGATGAAGAACGAGGCCTGCACTGAAGTGTACAGACGTCATTTCTCTCTCTGTACTACTTCTCTCATCTAACACGTTACCAACCCCATTATCATTTTATCAGCTTGATGTTGTGACCACTGATGGAGAAAAACCCAATATGATGAACTTGAGACTGAAGTAACATAACCCGAACTTGTGACTTAAACTTGTACTAATGACTGACAAAGAGCGGTGTAGAGACTTCGTGCAACATTGAATCCCTAAGTACTCTATACTCTTCAACCAACCAACCATCAAGTATAAGACGTACATCACCTCTTGGATATCCACAACTTCGTGTGACACTGAGCACTACAACGTGACTCCTTTAAGTGATAGTTATTTTGTAATAGAGAGGACGAAAAAAAATAACTAGATATCCAAGTCTTCGTCATTGTAAAGTTTAAATGCTCGAACAAGGATCTCGAAGAATCTTCATCCAACCACCCCGATATCTTCAGATACTAAGTACACGTACCCATGAAATTTCACTTCAGCCTCAAATAAATAATACTGAATTAACGCCGTAGTCACATCTCGTCTTTTAAATGCCCCGATCTAGCCCTTCATGATGTTTTAACTGAACTTTGATAATGGTTTTAACCCGATCATGTTCAAGAGCGCGTAACCCATCATCACGGGATTTTACAAATCTATGATTTAAACCGAGAAATAAGTTCTTTCGCGGGATTTTACAAAACCAAGAAGAAACCGTGAGACATTACCAGATTGAATGTGGCATGACTGATTTGGTTTTGGTGAACACCAGTTTGGGTAAGAATATCTTGTGAGAATTACAGATCACATCACAAATTTTAGAACCTTTGTCCAACTATCCAACCTCGTACACAGACTAGTGACCACTTGATGAAGGAAACCCGATATACCATTGATGGAAACTGAAGTAGAAATCCCCAAATTTGTTACTTAAGCTTGCACTAATGTTGGAAGAACGGTGTAGAGAATTGATGCTCCAAGCAAATCTCTAAGTTTTCAATACCCAACCAAAGTATGAGACATTAACACCTCTTGTGATTATCGACATCGTCATTGACGTGTGACACTGAGTACTCCAATAACTCTTAAGTGATAGTTACCCCGACAACTGGTAACTAGATAACCCAAGTCTTCAACTTAAATTTCAAGCACGAGCAAGTTATCATTGAAATCATGCATCCAACCATCCCCGATTTCAAGATAATATAAGTAGACGCCTTCGTGAAATTCAACTTCAATCTCAGATAAAGAATACCAAACTAACTTCGTGATCATTTTGTGATGTTGAATAGTCAAAGGGAGAAGGAACATGCGCTAATTCTTAGCAGTGCCTGATGAACTCAAATAAGTACATTTTATTACTATCATTTATCCTATTAATTTGACTTGTTTTACTATATTATGTATGAGGATTGATACTTAATCGTTTACTTTTGTAATTCTCAGGTAAAAACAAGCATTTGGTGAAACTTAGCGATTATGGACTAATAATGGAGCAAAACGTGCATAAAGTGGAAGTCTACTGACATGGACAAGATCAAGTCAATTCTGCTCCAGATGCGCCGCATCTCACTCTCGACATGCGCCGCATCTCTATCAAGATATCACCAGATACGATCCAAGATACAAGAGGACATGCGCCGCATCTAATCAAGAGTTACGCCGCATCTTCTGGCGGTGTACGAATATTCCTGAATATTATAATCTTGGACCCCACGCGAAGTTAAGTACATACGCCGCATCTACTTAAGTAGATGCGCCGCATCTTCCCTCAGACAGAAACTATAAATACCCCGTAGACCAGACGAATTAAAGAGTTCGAAACCCTAAAACCGAAGTTCGGACAGCAGAGCAAAAGGACGAATTCAGTCAAGGAGGCAGCACAAGACACACCCAAATCGAAGATACAAGAGCTGTAAGAAGGTGCTGCATGTATTTAATTCATTAAGTAGTTTTGTTTTATTGTGTTAGCAAACTTTAATTCATCAGGATTGGTGGCTTGTGTAATGTGACAACGAAAGATTGCACTCCCTTTAATACTTGCTTTCCCATCAATTAAAGTTTATATGTTGATGTCTTTGGTTACTACTTATTAGTGCATTGATAACCTCTGTGTTTATTAGTGGCTTGCGGGCATCCGACTGCGGGACAAGATGTGGCTCCCACGGTTGTTTCTAAATTGATCACTTAGGAATAACTTTTAGACATAAGTAATCATTAAGGGTTTACTCGCCGATGAGAATAGGACCAACGAGAAAGGGTTAATTACATACACTTCATATAAAGCTATCAATAAAACAAGTGACAATCTACTTAATCATAAGGACAGCCCTCTTATTGTCTCGAGTATCTATCTGTGTACGTGTGTGCTACTTGCTGATTCGTGCCTATTGGTTTATTTTATCATTTACTTGCAAACAAACTGTGCCAGTCTCTCAGGCTGAAACCCCCTTGCGTTAGGATATTAAAATACTGATTAGAATAACTAGATAATACGTTTCACTCTTAGTGATCGACACTCTACTTACCATTATCTTCATACTGACCGGGTACACTGCTCGTTAAGTGTGTGTGTTATTGATAAGTCGGCTAAATATAAATTTAAAACTTGAGTAGGCATTAAAACTGCTAAACCGCAACGACACATCACGCGCATCAAGTTTTTGGCGCCGTTGCCGGGGAGTGAATTGTTATTATCTGTTAATTTGATTAGTATTTTAATTAGGTTATTTTTCTTTTTATTAGATTAATTGCATCATTGTACTATTTTGCATAATTGTTGTATTGTGTGCTATTTGTTTTCTTTTATTTTTGCTTTTATTTGTTTTTGTTTCGTGTGTTTTATTTGTTTTTTATTTTTCGTATTTTCTGTTCTGCTATCGTTGTACTGTGCTAAATCAAACGATACGGCGCATCTGATCTCTCAGATACGGCGTATTGCGTTTAATTTTTTTTTATATACAACGCGTTTAATTAATTCGATACGACGCATCTTTTCCCAAGATACGGCGTATCTGTTTTTAATAAGAAAATTTTTCTAAGCGATAAAGTAATACGACGCATCTGCTTTTGCAGATACGGCGTATCTGTTTTTGATAAAAAAATTTTTTCTAAAACGTTAACGCCATACGACGCATCTTCTTTTGAAGATACGGCGTATCTATTATTTTAATTAAAAACAGTTTGCGAATTATTAAACAGATACGGCGTATCGATCTCTGTCGATACGGCGCATCTTACTGAATCAAAAATCTTTTATTTTTAAACGTAACGAAAATACGGCGCATTAACTTTTGTTAATACGACGAATATAATTTGATAAATATAGTTGATTTTTGATATTTACCTTGATCGGTCCGCTACTCTCGTGTGCAAGTTGTTTATTTTCAGGATAAATGATGACTCAAGCATCACCAAGAAGGATTACATTCTGAACCAACCCAAGGGATCATGTCAAGGCCATAAGCACCACCGAAGAAGTCACTCCTAATATACCTAGAAGGTCGATGAATGGTAATGATGGTGCAAGACCCGAATTTTTCTTTAACTCTTCAATCAGATTAAGGAGACTACTAAAAGAGAAGACAAAAATTGAAGAGGAGATCAAGGCAACAATGAAAGAAGAGAGCCCTGCAACCGATTCAAATGCCTTGCCTCATAAAGAAAAAGACCCAGGAAGTTTTACTCTACCTTGTTCTATTAATAATATATCCTTCAATAATGTGTTGGCTGACTTAGGAGCTAGTGTTAGTGTTATGCCTCTTAAGACATTCGCTACCCTAGGACTAGGAAAATTAGCACCAACTAAATTACTTATTGAATTGGCTGATAAAACAGTAAAACGACCTGAAGGGATTGCTAATAATGTGCTAGTTAAGATTGAGCAGTTTATTTTTCCCGTAGACTTTATTATACTAGACATGCCCGAGGATGTTAAGATCCCTTTAATCCTCGGAAGACCTTTCTTGTCTACTGCCCATGCTAAGATTGATGTGTTTAAGAGAAAAATTTCATTAAGGGTAGGGAATAATAAACTAGTCTATAAGTGCCAAGATCCGGTTAAAAGCATAATTAGAGGTGTTTATGTGCTAGAATTAAGAGAGCGTATGGACCTCGATCTTGAAGCTAGACTTATGGGAGAAACATTGATTCAAAACAACTCAACTAATCCTAATCATGAAGACTTTGAGGAATTCATTGACCTTAATGTACCTACGGAACTTAGACGAAATATTGTTAGTGATTCTGATGATGAGTGGTATGATTGTGTAGTAATTAATAAACGTAGGAGAGTAGTTGAGAAAACGAATTTGAACAATGATGTGTTTATTGAACTACCACCCCACCTTGCTTATCTGTGCCTATATGATAATAAGAATTTCCCGTCTATCATTTTGTCATCTCTGCCCGTAAGGGACAGGACTTTGTTTATACAGATATTGAAGAAGAACGGCGTGGAAATTAAGGACGAGCAAGGAGTGTTCAATATTACTAAATTGGCGATGAAGGAGCGTGATGTTTCCGACTCCTTCAATGATCGATACTAATGAGCTGAACGTGAGTCTAACTTGAAGACTCTGGAATAAAGACAAGTGCTTACCGGGAGACAACCCGGATTTATCTTTTATTATTCTGTTTTCTGTGTCGAGTCAGTCCAGGCCGCACGAAGATACGGCGCATCTCAGTCCTGAGATGCGACGCATCCTCTGCAATGGTCATATCTTATTTTATTTTTCTGCATTTTTATTTTCGACTTTAAAACTATTTATCAGTTTATTTTAATGCGGCGCATCCCTGGTTAAGGATGCGGCGCATCTTTATTCTGATCCGTATTTATTCCAGGCTCGATACGGCGTATCTTCTTCAATAAGATACGGCGCATCGACTGACCTGATGATTTTCAGTTTTAATTTTTAAGTTTTATTTTTCCTAACTACTAATGTGTTATGCAAGTTGAACCTTTCTTATCTTAGGTGTGTTTTAAAGTGTTGGTGGTATTATAGTTTCCTGGATTTCCTGTGGATACATCAAGTATGAAGCTTTAACGTTCTAATCCACAAGAAAGATGATTTTTGCTCTTATACTAATGGAGGATCATACCGAGCAAATCTCAGGGGAGTTTTTCTTGTTCTAATTCTTTTATTTTCCAGTTTTTAACCTTTTATACAAACAACGAGGACGTTGTTTAACTTAAGTGGGGGGATAGGAGAATTAGAACACTTAACAATTACTTGTCCTACTTTTTCAAAAATTATGCTTAAAATGTGCTTAATATATCAAACTTAAAAATTTTTTAGCATGTTTTTGTTTAAGATCTAAGTTACATAACTGCACACATGACGTTATTTTCAAAAATTGTGATTTTTCCAAAATTCACAAATCTATGAGTGTGTCGGTGACTTGTAAACTTTAGAACTTGGCTTGTATACTATTCGAGACCACCATAATGAGTATTATTTATATAATTGGAATGACTTGTCTAACTTGGTAAAATTCTAGGATTACACCAAATAGCCTTTATATGTTATGTGTTATTAGCTAACTACACTGGTTAGTTAACCCCCGTATAAAACCCTTTTGTTACTCTCATTTTTAGAGTAAGATACCCCTAGAAAAACCCTCAGAGCCATTCCTTTCGTTTCTTACACCTATGTTTAAAATGTTTCGTTACACCCTTACACCTTAGCCTACCCTGTAGATTAGAATCCGTGGTTGGTTAATTGCTATAGGCAGAGTGTGTTTCCTTACATTACCTGTGTTCGCGTGCGTAATTCATTATCTTTGGTTAGGTCGGGAAATTGCACAATGCAAATTGGAGTGAAAGTAAATATTGTATATTTTTGAGTTTATTTTTCGTGTGTTTACTACTTTCACTATTACCGTTATTTCTGAAAGTATGAAAAGTATGAAAAAAATTATCCGGAAAGAAAGTTGTAGTGATGTGGTGAAATTTTACACATCTATGTTTATGTTTCAAAAAAAAAAAAAAAAAAAAAAAAAAAATCGAAAAAATGAGAAAAGAAAAAGAAAGAAAAAAGAGTTGGATGTTTATTTTAAGCCAACGATGTAGAGTTATGTAAGTGGTCGATATCACCACTATTTGTTATACTATATTTATGGATTGAATGGGAATTGGCAGTTATGGGAATGCCGATTAAGGTTTATTCTTTGATTAAGATTTTGTTGAGTATAATTCGTGTCTACCAAAAGCGTGTGTTTCAAGTGTTAAAGCGTGAGTTATTCAATGATATGAGTCTTATTCATGGGATGGTTGGGATAGTGATTAACCACACTTAGGATTTTAATCTATTTGTTTTGTTTTGTTTATTTTTATTTTTACACCAATTTATATCCCAAATATTATCCATACCCTGTATTGTTCTTTATCCAACCGAACCTTTGATTTATTGAGATTAGGGATTTGAGCAATCTTAAGTATCGTAGTCGTGGATTCGGCTATGTATTTATGATTTTGTCGCCCTTTTTGATATATTATTATTGGTGAAGTTTGGACCTATCTTTAGCCTATTCGAGTTAAGGATTTGAGCAATTGCAAGTATCGTGTTCGTGGATTCGATCATGTATTTGTGATTTTGTCGCCTTTTCTGGAATTTGAGATCGATAGTGTAAAAAAGAATAATTAACCCTTTAGCCTAAAAACCCTTTTTACCGCTTTAGACTTGTTATTCCTTAGCTTTAGTGGTGGAGATGTGTATACTTGCCAAGCTTATGATAGAATATTCGTCGCGACTGGACAGTTAAACGATTAGATTTGCTTTTATCGACTTATTTTATTTTACTTCTAATTCGTTAAGTGTTTAGTTGTTGTGATTATGAAATAAACGAATACATGCTTAAATATAAAAATAAATCCTAACATCTTTTAGGATACATTTTCATAAATGAAATTCTAAGGTTTACTTGGGGACAAGTAAAGTTCAAGTGGGGGGATATTTGATGAACTCAAATAAGTACATTTTATTACTATCATTTATCCTATTAATTTGACTTGTTTTACTATATTATGTATGAGGATTGATACTTAATCGTTTACTTTTGTAATTCTCAGGTAAAAACAAGCATTTGGTGAAACTTAGCGATTATGGACTAATAATGGAGCAAAACGTGCATAAAGTGGAAGTCTACTGACATGGACAAGATCAAGTCAATTCTGCTCCAGATGCGCCGCATCTCACTCTCGACATGCGCCGCATCTCTATCAAGATATCACCAGATACGATCCAAGATACAAGAGGACATGCGCCGCATCTAATCAAGAGTTACGCCGCATCTTCTGGCGGTGTACGAATATTCCTGAATATTATAATCTTGGACCCCACGCGAAGTTAAGTACATACGCCGCATCTACTTAAGTAGATGCGCCGCATCTTCCCTCAGACAGAAACTATAAATACCCCGTAGACCAGACGAATTAAAGAGTTCGAAACCCTAAAACCGAAGTTCGGACAGCAGAGCAAAAGGACGAATTCAGTCAAGGAGGCAGCACAAGACACACCCAAATCGAAGATACAAGAGCTGTAAGAAGGTGCTGCATGTATTTAATTCATTAAGTAGTTTTGTTTTATTGTGTTAGCAAACTTTAATTCATCAGGATTGGTGGCTTGTGTAATGTGACAACGAAAGATTGCACTCCCTTTAATACTTGCTTTCCCATCAATTAAAGTTTATATGTTGATGTCTTTGGTTACTACTTATTAGTGCATTGATAACCTCTGTGTTTATTAGTGGCTTGCGGGCATCCGACTGCGGGACAAGATGTGGCTCCCACGGTTGTTTCTAAATTGATCACTTAGGAATAACTTTTAGACATAAGTAATCATTAAGGGTTTACTCGCCGATGAGAATAGGACCAACAGAAAGGGTTAATTACATACACTTCATATAAAGCTATCAATAAAACAAGTGACAATCTACTTAATCATAAGGACAGCCCTCTTATTGTCTCGAGTATCTATCTGTGTACGTGTGTGCTACTTGCTGATTCGTGCCTATTGGTTTATTTTATCATTTACTTGCAAACAAACTGTGCCAGTCTCTCAGGCTGAAACCCCCTTGCGTTAGGATATTAAAATACTGATTAGAATAACTAGATAATACGTTCCACTCTTAGTGATCGACACTCTACTTACCATTATCTTCATACTGACCGGGTACACTGCTCGTTAAGTGTGTGTGTTATTGATAAGTCGGCTAAATATAAATTTAAAACTTGAGTAGGCATTAAAACTGCTAAACCGCAACGACACATCACGCGCATCAGTGCCCATGACTCATAGTCAGTCCTATCAAACAAAGCTGTCTGACCCAGCTACTTGGATGTTATCAGGTGCAGTGCATGGAATAGTTGTCGTACTGTGTACAGGATTTTACAGTTCTTGAGATTTATCCGAGAAATAAATTTAAGAGCAAACTGCACAACAGTAAGTATCAAACTGCTGAAGTCTTAGGCAATTTGCTAAGACCCAAACCACTGAAAGCTAAACCACTGAAACTGGAACCACCATTCAAACCGCCGGAGACTGAACCACTGAATCCTGAACCGCTGCGATTTGACCCGCTGAAACCGGAACTGCTAAGATTCAAACCGCTGCAGACTGAACCGATACGATCTGATCCGCTGTAACCGGAACCGCTAAAATTCACATCGCTGGAGACGGAACCGCTAGGAAACTCGCGCTAATTCTCCCCCTCAAAAAGGGCATGAAATGACCTTTTTGCCAAAGATGAGAGTCCGTGATGTTTGTGAATTTGTCAGGCACAATACATGGACAGGGACAAATAAAACTATTGTAACCAGAATGGTGATTTAAGACTTTCTTGTAGTAACCCTTCGTTTGTCTCCTCATCAATGGTTTAGCAGATTAAAAATTCCCTGAAGCTCATAATATGCCAACACCGCTTGATGAAATATGTTTAACTATAGAATGTGTAACGGGTTAAAACACGTCTCTGAACAAACCACCTCCCGTCTTTAAGTCTGACCACCTCTTGAGAAGATCTTGTACTACAATCCCATTAGGAGCCTGAGAAACAACAATTTCTTGATGAAGCTTGATAAAGGACAAGTCCGCGACTTATACTTGCACTAAATTCGTGATTTAGAACCTATATTGAGCACAACAACGTAACTCCTTTAAATATAGGTAGTGATATATACCCAACCTTCCATCCTTTATTGTATATATCCACTTCTTGAACATTCAAGTCTAATCACCCTATATACGCTCGAGCAAGGGTCATCAAACATCGTGCATCCATCCACCCTGAGAAGTTTGAGACACTAAGTACACCAACCCGTGAGTTAACAAACCAACCAAGTTACCATAATTTCCCAATTCCTGCCGATCTCGAAGCACAAACTTATCCCGAAAATATAGTCAAACCCCGTAAGTTTTATCATGTCTATATCCAAGTCCAGCCTATTTGTCCAATATTGATTCCACGGGATTTTACAGCTCTTGAGATTTAAACCGAGAAATCGAATCTTTCGCGGGATTTTCTAAAACCAATCAAGAGAAACCGGGAAGTCAACAAGGACAACCAAGAGTGAAGTGCAATACTGATCTTCGAAATTCAAGTCACAGGAGTCAAATCACAACTTGATCAAATAGCAACAAGTCAAGTAACAGATTGTCAACTTGCAACAACTCAGATTGTAATCAACCAAATTACAATTAGTCAAATTGCAAGTGTCAACTCGCAACGTCATATCGCAACTGGTCAAATTGCAATCAGTCAAGTCGCAACAAGTCAAATAGCAACTTGTCAATTTGCAATTAACCAAATCGCAATTTGTCAACTGTAACTCAGATTGCAAAGATCAAATCGCATGCTCACTCAAATCGTAGGCACCAATAGGACAACTCTGTCAAATCCACAACTCTGTAATCACGTTGACATTCAGAAACGTAACTACTAGCCGTGAGATGTGTATCCTCGTGAAAATTTGTAAACTAAGGTATCACTCTTTTCACAAAATGATTATCAAACCTACGTACATTAATAAACTAGTTTGATATCATGTTTTGGATCAATCACACTTAGCGGGCCAGAATTTTTGTGATATACTCTCTTCACCCCAAAGCCAAGTATGTAGTCGGATCCATTAATACACAACCCAATTCACATATTATGTCCGCCCCCATCTAACTTACACCTCTCCATTCATTTTCTTGTTATGCACAAACCATGAATACAAAAAGTAACCATTGACCAACCATTATACCAAAACTTAGCACAAGAGTATCAACATCTGATCAAATGGTAAAATATGAGCTCAACACATATCGTATGTGTAAAGTAAGTTAGCAGCCCCGCTCCTAACCAACAAATGCAATCCATTCTAGCCCATGAATGTTACACGATCCAATCATCAACAACCCAACAAAGACTAGGTTAAAACTGGCCCAAGTCCAAAAGTATTATTAACCCTAATCATAAAAGTTACGGTATATAATACACCATGAACACAACATAATCTAACCCTAATCCCCTTAACATATGCGCCCCCATTTTCCTGTACTTTTACTCACGTTTACCAGATCCAAAACACACACGATTCACCAAACTTTTATCTATCTTCAAGTCTTGGACATGATCTATCACAAAAACTCTTCTCATCATAATCTAATCAACAGAAATCATAACAATCTCATCTCACCTCAGATGTATAATCAATCCGAATTACCATCTTCATATAAACAAAAACCATTTGCTCATCCTTTATTGTACACCCCTAAACCGTACCCCTTACCTTTGATTCAAACTGCTACGAGACACAAGACCAAAGACTGTAGCTTCTTCAAGGTCCTTTAATAAGGGTCTCGGGTAAGGTTTAATGTTCTTGTTGTGTTTATGTTTTGAACGAACCAAGAAAGTAAATTAACAGATTTGTTATTTTACTTTTCTTTTTGTGTCGGATAGAAATGAAGTGAAAACTTCAACATATATCAGTGATGGTTTATCTTAATCGTGTTTATGATCATTGAGGTCTAAAATACCTTTGTGGCACACAAAAAAGAGAAGTGGCTGAGATCTTATGTTTTGTTTTGATTCGAGTCATGTTGTGAGATGGGTTGGCCTATATTGTAGTTTGTATATTCTGTTTAGAACGTGAGATGGGGTTGAAGTTCTTATATATGTGTGTAGTATAGGATGTTAGGATAGATTAGTATTGGTATGGCTGCTGTGATGTTTGGTTCGAGTCTTGTCGTGATACTCTAATTTTGTGACGTTGTGATGTGATGGGATAGTGCAGTAGAGTTGATGTACTGGTTGGTTGTTGTTATTATGATGTTGTATCGAATGGATTAGGTTTTTGTGTCTTGTAATTAGTTGTTGGTTTCGTTGAAACTGGACAGATGATAGTTGAGGATTGAGCCTGGTTTTTGGTTGTGGTCTTAGTGGTCTGGTCTTCTGCTTCATCTCCATTTCATTTTAATAACTCGTTGACCACATATGACTGTATGACCGTTTGACCGAGTGACAGACAAACCGCATGGTCTGCAAAAATTTTAGCAGCGTAACCTTTGTTTAGGTTAGACAAACCGCACCCATGAAATGGTAGACAAACCGCATCGATGAACAGATAGACAAACAGCATCGATGAACATGGAGACAAACCGCATCCATAAACATGGAGACAAACCGCATCAATAAACATGCAGACAAACCGCATCTTTGACCAGTCAAAGCTGTCACTTTCACCCATTTTTGTCTTTATGCCAGTTTTAGTTAAAAAACCAAAACAGTATGCTTAGACCATACAAACCGCATCCTCTTTTTGCAGCTACAATCCAAACTACAATCCCAAGATGACACAAACCGCATACAAGAACATAGCATTTTTACACAAACAGCACCCAAGAATACATCATCACCAAGAACAACCAAAAAGCCAAGGACCAAACAAAAACAACCATCTGCTGCTGCATACTCCAAACGTATGCATTAAAACCCAGAAGCAACAAAAACCAAATATCACCACAAGTCACCAACTGTTACATGCCACAAAACAATAGGATACATGAACAAGACCAACAACACGTGATGTTTCTTCACGGGTGACAAATCTTTTATCACTCAACAAGCGTCTCATGTTGAATCAATGATTTTGAACACCAAAGTGTAACCACAGTCACACGTTAAATTCATGAATTTAACCACAAATGTATACAACAGGTCACACTTTATTATCTGTGGACAATTAAAGCCCAACTTCATTTAATGCCCAAAACAAAACACGCAAGACAGCAACAATTGATGAATGAGATTTGTATAAATAAATTAGTGGTACGACCAGATATATCAACAAATGATTCGAACAAAATGAAGCTGACACAAGTGTTGACATGGATCTATTGATTCGAACCACAAAAACATGAGCAAACAGTTTGAGGACAAAGAATGGTTCGAACCACACACAAAAAAAATAAGACCAACACACAATCAAACCGGACCTAACCATGGCTCTTGATACCAATTGTAGGAAATAACCATCTTGATTGTGTGTATGATTCGGGTGGTCTTGGTTCATGGAAGATTAGATCCATGGTGGAGTTTTAGAGAGAAGTTAGAGAGAGAGGGAACCTTGAGAGAAAACCTGGAAAGTTAGATTAAGTATGTGAAATAATACAAGAGTTCCAACCCTTCCCAAGTGTGGGAAGGGGCTTATATACTACTACATATTGGTGCCCCTAGTGGGCTGTGGAGTGAGCTGACAGTGGGGAAAGCCCCGACCCACTCCACAAATATAAATACGACTAAGTTAATACTAATATTACTAATAATACTAAACGAATATATATAAGCCTACGAGCTATATAAATGCTAATTAGATACTCGGGGTGACCGAACCTTCATATGAATATTTATATTCCTAACATCTAACCAGCATGTCTTTGAAGTGAAATTGAAACTTTTCTTCGTTTGACCTAGATAGAACTTTCTCCTTTGGAATGTTCTTGTCATTTTCAACCTCCTCATCATCTTGTATGCTCTTGTCTTCTCCTTTCATAACTTTGGATTATCTTCCTTTTCTGGGCCATTGTTACCTCCCCTGAGATACAAATAACTTTTGTTTCCTCCCCTTGTTTGGAAGATCTCACTATGTATGTAATACCTGAAAATCTGAAAACATGTAAAATGACCAAATTGCCCCTGCAAGTTTAAAAATTTAATTAAAAGCTTATAAAGTACCGAATCGATTCCAAACTTCGGGTAATGAACAAGTTATGATCCCAAATAATTTTGACAAAACCCATTTAATATTTTTGCAAGCTACAAAATTACTAAAATACCCTTTGTGCGCCAATTTGAATTTTATGATTTACATTAAGACATTAAATGTAATTAAAATACATTAAAGATGCAATTAAGGCCCAAATAAATTCCTAACTAAAATTTTCGGTATCCAAGGCCCATTCCCCCTCCCCAAAGACCGGTCAATCAATTTTAATACTAATCCCTAATTTATTTCTACCAAATAAACCCTAAAATTAATATGCCGCCACTCTCAAAAATCACCCACATCACATCCGATTTTTCTGAGGCAAGGAGATAATTTTATGGAGTTCTTCATAGTGCCAAGAAGGTGGGAAAAATAGCCACAAAGTTCTAGGGTCGATCGTTTGGTCTTGGTGAATTAATTGGTTCGAAAAACCCTAACCGAGCAACAAGAATTCATAGCGTGTAAATCCTTTGATCTATAATTTTTTTGGTAATTTTCTAGCCCTCTCCTAATCATATATAATGTGGTAAAAATGATAAAAATGAGCCATGCACTATATATTAATCGTATGGAAAATTATGTGTTATAAACCCTAAAATCGAATTAAATCAATAAAACATGTATGCGATTTTTCTGAGGTGTATACTTATTTTTTGTGGCTTCTATATACTTCATATAACATGAGAAAAATGGTTTCTTGATTTGTTTGAGTCGAAATCATGAATTATGGATTTATGTTGAAACCGGATTTAATAAATAAAAAGGAGGAATTGTGAAAAAAATTATTGAACCAATCGATCTAGGGTTTATAGTAGATGGATTCTGGTAATAATTGATGCACAATGATGATAAAATGATGGCCTAATGATTGGGGTTGCTAGGGTTTGATTTTGGTGAAGTTTTATGCAAACCGATTGAATAATTAATTTTTAAGGGGGTGTTTTGTAATTTTTAAAACTTGAGGGATAATTTTGTAAATCATTTTAGACCTGATATAGTTCGAATAAAATATAAAAGGAGGGTCTCATGTGTTAATTTTGCATATAAAGGGTTTATTTGATAAATATATATATTAGTTAAATCGAATTGAAAAGAAATAAAAATGAGGGACTAAATATGTAATTTCTGGAAACTTGGTGCTGTTTTGAGTAATAAATTATATTCAGGGGGTTATGTGTAATTTTGGTAATTTAATGGCTTAATATGTAATTGTTAATAATTAAAGGTTGAAATGGTAAATTAAAGGACTAAATATGTAACTTTGATAACTAGAGGGACTTGATGATGTAAATTGTGAATGTTTAAGGGTGTGCTCGTATAACATGTTGAAATAAGTGTTCATTGTGTAAAATTGGGAAATTAAGGGTTTAAAATGTAATTATTGTTAATTTAAGAATCGAATTACAAGTTTGATAACTACAAGGACTAAAAGTGTAAGATACCGAAACTTTGAGGGGCTGTGGTAACATGGATAAAAATGAAGGTTATTTCTGTAAATTGGGAAATTAAAGGACCTTATGTGTAAATGAAATCATGATAAGTGTTAAAGAGTAAATTAGGTATATATAAGGTTTGTTTTATAAATGTTGTAACTAGAAGGGTATAAACTGTAAAATTATGAAACTAAGGGGATTATGATGTCTTTCTGAATAAAAAGGGTATTAAATCAGTATATTGAAGTATTTTCATGTTATACCTTTGAAATTGATGAAATTACAATTATAACCCTGAACTATGAAAACTTGTCATAACTAACCCTGAACTTGTGTAACTTGTTAAAATGAATGTTACTTCCATAATAAGCTAATTAAAGACTTGACTTGAATTATATCACTTGAACCTTGCTAAATGTGGTAACTTACTAATTATGGAAACCTGCTAAAAATAGAAAGTTACTAAAAATAGAAGTTACTTATAATGGGAAGATAACTGAACCCCTTTCGTATTTCTGTCTTCAACTCCTTTAGGTTCAAGGAGGGAGTGATCTTGATCCCTGTCAGCTACTCTTTTGTTGTGCTTGCTATTTGAATAAGGTACAGATATTCTGCTTCTTTGATAAGAGGCCTTCATTCTCTATTATGATTCGTATTGGGGTTCCCTATACCATTGCTATGTTCCCTTCATTCATGAACTCCGATCTTTTGAACCATCATGATATTGAACCTTTTATGATTATGAACCTTTCATTCATGAACCTTTAATTATGAACCCTTGACTATGAACCTTTGCTTATGAACCTTGCTTATGAACCATGATTATGAACCTATGATTATGAACTTATGAAACAAGATATTGACCTATGCAAGTAAACTAAAAACATGATTCATGATACTTGACCTTTACCCTCAGTTTGATACTACGAGCCACTCACTAGGCATGAGGGTTTCATGTCCATGTCAGTCGATGCACCGATGGCATGACTCTAGGGCAGGAGAGTGATGACCTGTCCCGTCCCTGCACGTTTATGTTTATGATTCATGTTTATGTAGAGGCAGATTATGGCCACCGGGGGCGTATGGATGCATCCTAGATTTGTTCATGTTCATGTTATGTTATGTTATTCATGGTGACTGATGGTGTGTGCGATACACGTCTTTCACACTCCGGGAGCTAGCTACTCCAACCCATGATTGAGGACACCCCTCATATTTACAGGATACCCATGATTGAGGACACCCCTCATATTCACAGGATACTAAGAGGTCTCCCCTCTGCATGTTTACGATTATGATTATGATTATGATTCATGTTATGTTATGGGCTCGTAGTGGATTTCTGACTTCCTTTACCATGTACCCTTTTACCTTTCCTTATGATACCATGTACTCTTACCTTTCATCTTGATACCATGTATTCATGCTTCACACTCTTTACTCATGTAAATTATACATTATACTACTGCTTGTTACGTTATATCTGTTCACTGAGCTCTAGTAGCTCAGCCGCGTTTCTTTTCCCGCGGCAGGTTTTAGTTGGAAGCTGGGTAAGAGTGAAGAGACTTTGGACCTAGAAGACTTTGAGTAGAAGCCATTAGAAGAGATGTACTTATGGATTTGATAGGCAGCTTTTATTTTCCTTTGTAACCCTTTTGTATTGCAAGATTTCATTTGTAACCTTTGAGAACCATTGTATTACTTTTGATTGTATGCTTTGTTTGATCTGATATGGAGCCATTAGTGTGATACTTCTACCCTTGCAGGGTTGGGGTGTTACAATTATGGTATCAGAGAGACAGGCTGCGATTCGTAATACATTTACCCTTGGCCTGTGTAAGTTAGGACCACTAAGTTTCCCTGTAAGCGCTCATAAGATAACCTACAAGATTTGCTTTAGGATCTCCCTATAGGAACCTAAATTTGACCAGTGAGGAATGGGTAGACTAAGACATATATGTGAGTATCATTTGCTTCCGCATCACTCTGATTCGTGCCCTTGCCTTTAGTTAAGCCTCATCAGAACTTTTCAGGAGTTAGAAGTTTTGCAACTTAAGCTTAGTAACCAAGTAAGTTTGGAATACCTCGGAAAACCCACCTGGATACCTTACACCATTTAAGTTTCATTTTCAGATTTTGACATCCACCTCCGATTTGTTTGATAAGCTGTTTAACACCTTTCCGACCATGTCGTAAGCCATTCAACCATAATGTGTTCGACACATTTTGTGAATTCATTGCTTATGCTGAATGTGAATGTATCGTCCGATACTACTTAACTTTGCATAAATCCATTACTACTCCTATGAGAATTCTGGTAATTATTAACCATGGATGTAGGAAGTTATGTTCCTTTCCTTTGAATGACGAATCTTGTTCTGCCAACCATTTCCTTTGGAAGGATATGATGCTATGTTACCTCTGTATGGATTTGTTAACTGAGCATGATGATGCTAATAACGGATATTCTGTACATCTCACTTTTGACAAATATACGATGTTCGTATTGCTGATAATACACATCCTACTTACTGCTTATGCTAAGAAGCTGAACAAATCCCCACACTTGAATCATTCGTTTATCCATCTCAACACTTTTATTGAAACATGTGCTGGATTTCGATATATGAACTATCCGTCTGATTCGATGACTGTATTCGTTCTATGAATCTTTTGATCTTGACATGTCTTATTGTGTGGTCTCTTATGTATGGACTGGATGACTATTTGTAAAGCTACCATAGACTACCGTATCTGAAATGTGATCTTAACAATCTATCTTACCCTATTTCGTTATGATGAATCTCTACACCTGAATCTGCTAAAGTTTTGCCACTATGGAAGCACCAACCCTGAACTCATATGATTATCAATTTTCCTGACAACCATTACTATTCACCCTTGGAAAGTTCCGCCATTAGAAATATTCCGTTGTACGAAGATTTTCCGGTATTTCCGGTGTAATATGAATTTTGCTCACCTCAGTGATTCTCTTGAAGTACTCTTGTTGGTCTATGAAGAAGAAGTATGTGACGACGTATCGACTATTGTGCACCTAACCGTACCACTATCAGTAATCGTTATCCATTTTCGCACATCAATGATTGATTTGGTCTTTCTTTTGAAACTTCGTATCTCGTTGCATCGTGCTAAATTTGAAGGGCTGAAGCAGCAACCACAAGAACTTCTAAGAAGGGGGTTAACTAACCGAGAGTAACCTTTGTGAAGTAGTTCAGTCTTACTTTGAAGAAGAAGGAAGGCGACATGAGGTGTATGTGAAAGTTTTTCCCCTAAACGATTTCAGAGACGGTCCTCGCGCTCGTTATAACCTTATGAGTTTGAGTGATGCCAATAGTATTGGCAAAAATGATCATGTCTTCGTGTGTTTTGGACAAATTGTCATAGTATGACATTGTGTTATGTTCAGAGAACGAAAGAAGAATATAGAGATTATTGATGAGATGACCACTTGTTCTGGAAGAGGAATTTGATTGACATTCAGAAACATTTGAAGACGACACTACCCGGTATATTGTGAAGACAGAGTTTTCCACAGGAAGAACCGAGATCGAAGACAGTTATCAGAGTGAGAAACTTGGTGGAAGAGTAGTAGAAGACGGTAGCGACGAGCATTACCAGGGATGAAGCATATAGGAAGAAGAGAGGAACTGGGATAATACTCAACCATATATTATGCAAACCGTGAAGATTACAGTTCGGGCATCAAGACAACCAGACCGTAGGAGACGAACCATTCAGCATATAATCCGGAGTCGACGACGGCGGTGTTTACCTTAAAACCTGGAGCTGCGTTAGAAGACCTGTCGAAGAAACGCAATCTTGTTTCCCTAGTCATTTTAGTGGTACTAAGATGAATTGATAGCTGAAGCAGGCTTGCGGATGGAGGGATGCACAGTGATCGTGTCAGAGACTACCGTTACGACGCCACAATATCAAGAAGAGCTGCGGAAGGCTTGAGGAACCAGACCCAAGTTTGTATTTCCTTTTCACCATGAGAGAAGATGGACAAGCGGCAAACTACTCCAACTTGGAAGAAATTTTAAAATTTTGTATATGAATGGACGGTTTTTGAAGCGGGTACTGGTGTTTAGACGAAATGATTCTGTGGAGGATGAAGCTATCAACGACGTATTCGTTTCCCCTCAACCTACTTAAATTCCGTTACATGTTAATGAGGTCCTTTGAATGATTTGGTTCGCTGTTAGTAATTCCGTTCTGTGTTCATTCTGCGTTTGTTGAATAACGATTTGCATGAGAATTTTGAGGAGCTATGGAAGGAATTTTGAGATTTACGAATAAACGGATGATGAAGTAACCACTTATTTTTGGCTGAATGGATTTCGATGAGTTTTGAAGTATTGGGTCTATTAACGACGTACCTGAATTCTGATGGACATTTTCGGATTTCCGTTACTCTTCGAGTAAATTTCGTATTCTTAGTCATGATGGTTGACTTTGGTGACCCTGAGACTGTAGGTGGACTAGGTGGATTTAGATAAGCTGTGTTGTTCACGACTTGAGATAAAGTATGACCATCATGAGGGCATATTTATATGATGTTAGTATTATGACGCCTGATCAACGTGATAATACTTACATCATATAACGTGCACTTGTTGTGGGCATAGGATATTTCGAGAAGTGCCTTAGAACCTTAGAATTTCTGTTATCCGTTTGAGCTCATCCGCGTTTAGTGAGACTTTGGATTCATTCTACCTATCCATTTGATCTGCTGTTCTGGATATTCGACTTGGTACGTTTGGTTGCTCGACGAGCGTTTTGCTGATCTCTGCACATCCGATATAAATCTTAGATTCTATTGTAGGGCCTTCTGCTATTTGAGGATATCTAACAACATGCTTTCTGTCCGTATGGATTCGATCTGTTACTATATGAGAATACGCCTCTGTTCTGCTATATGTATACGTTCCGCATTCGTTAAGTCTGTTCATTTTGATCTGCTATGAGTTAAGATATGAGATGTTGGATTCTGAGAACAACAAGATTTGTTTGTTTATGAGAACACCTCTGGAAGGCTCTTTGACGCAGAGACTATTTGAAAAGCAGAAGAGTTACTTTTGCACCACCTCATGGTCGTTACGATTCGATGCATTCTCTTTTAATTCGCCTATTCAATTTAATGTAAACCCTACGTTTTGTTTGTACCTCTTCCTAGGGATTCTATTATCATCCGCATATTGGTACGTTATCTTTTGGATTCGCACTCAGCATAGTATGTGTCCCTGTTTTGCTTTCGATTCGTTTTATTCCTGACTCTTTGCAAATTTCGAGGACGAAATTTTTCTGTTAGAGGGGAAGAAGTTGTAATACCTGAAAATCTGAAAACATGTAAAATGACCAAATTGCCCCTGCAAGTTTAAAAATTTAATTAAAAGCTTATAAAGTACCGAATCGATTCCAAACTTCGGGTAATGAACAAGTTATGATCCCAAATAATTTTGACAAAACCCATTTAATATTTTTGCAAGCTAAAAAATTACTAAAATACCCTTTGTGCGCCAATTTGAATTTTATGATTTACATTAAGACATTAAATGTAATTAAAATACATTAAAGATGCAATTAAGGCCCAAATAAATTCCTAACTAAAATTTTTGGTATCCAAGGCCCATTCCCCCTCCCCAAAGACCGGTCAATCACTTTTAATACTAATCCCTAATTTATTTCTACCAAATAAACCCTAAAACTAATATGCCGCCACTCTCAAAAATCACCCACATCACATCCGATTTTTCTGAGGTAAGGAGATAACTTTATGGAGTTCTTCATAGTGCCAAGAAGGTGGGAAAAATAGCCACAAAGTTCTAGGGTCGATCGTTTGGTCTTGGTGAATTAATTGGTTTGAAAAACCCTAACCGAGCAACAAGAATTCATAGCGTGTAAATCCTTTGATATATAATTTTTCTGGTAATTTTCTAGCCCTCTCCTAATCATATATAATTTGGTAAAAATGATAAAAATGAGCCATGCACTATATATTAATCGTATGGAAAATTATGTGTTATAAACCCTAAAATCGAATTAAATCAATAAAACATGTATGCGATTTTTCTGAGGTGTATACTTATTTTTCGTGGCTTCTATATACTTCATATAACATGAGAAAAATGGTGTCTTGTTTTGTTTGAGTCGAAATCATGAATTATGGATTTATGTTGAAACCGGATTTAATAAATAAAAAGGAGGAATTGTGAAAAAAATTATTGAACCAATCGATCTAGGGTTTATAGTAGACGGATTCTGGTAATAATTGATGCACAATGATGATAAAATGATGGCCTAATGATTGGGGTTGCTAGGGTTTGATTTTGGTGAAGTTTTATGCAAACCGATTGAATAATTAATTGTTAAGGGGGTGTTTTGTAATTTTTAAAACTTGAGGGATAATTTTGTAAATCATTTTTGACCTGATATAGTTCGAATAAAATATAAAAGGAGGGTCTCATGTGTTAATTTTGCATATAAAGGGTTTATTTGATAAATATATATATTAGTTAAATCGAATTGAAAAGAAATAAAAATGAGGGACTAAATATGTAATTTCTAGAAACTTGGTGCTGTTTTGAGTAATAAATTATATTCAGGGGGTTATGTGTAATTTTGGTAATTTAATGGCTTAATATGTAATTGTTAATAATTAAAGGTTGAAATGGTAAATCAAAGGACTAAATATGTAACTTTGATAACTAGAGGGACTTGATGTGTAAATTATGAATGTTTAAGGGTGTGCTCATATAACATGTTGAAATAAGTGTTCATTGTGTAAAATTATGAAATTAAGGGTTTAAAATGTAATTATTGTTAATTTAAGAATCGAATTACAAGTTTGATAACTACAAGGACTAAAAGTGTAAGATACCGAAACTTTGAGGGGCTGTGGTAACATGGATAAAAATGAAGGTTATTTCTGTAAATTGGGAAATTAAAGGACCTTATGTGTAAATGAAATCATGATAAGTGTTAAAGAGTAAATTAGGTATATATAAGGTTTGTTTTATAAATGTTGTAACTAGAAGGGTATAAACTGTAAAATTATGAAACTAAGGGGATTATGATGTCTTTCTGAATAAAAAGGGTATTAAATCAGTATATTGAAGTATTTTCATGTTATACCTTTGAAATTGATGAAATTATAATTATAACCCTGAACTATGAAAACTTGTCATAACTAACCCTGAACTTGTGTAACTTGTTAAAATGAATGTTACTTCCATAATAAGCTAATTAAAGACTTGACTTGAATTATATCACTTGAACCTTGCTAAATGTGGTAACTTACTAATTATGGAAACCTGCTAAAAATAGAAAGTTACTAAAAATAGAAGTTACTTATAATGGGAAGATAACTGAACCCCTTTCGTATTTCTGTCTTCAACTCCTTTAGGTTCAAGGAGGGAGTGATCTTGATCCCTGTCAGCTACTCTTTTGTTGTGCTTGCTATTTGAATAAGGTACAGATATTCTGCTTCTTTGATAAGAGGCCTTCATTCTCTTATTATGATTCGTATTAGGGTTCCCTATACCATTGCTATGTTCCTTTCATTCATGAACTCCGATCTTTTGAACCATCATGATATTGAACCTTTTATGATTATGAACCTTTCATTCATGAACCTTTAATTATGAACCCTTGACTATGAACCTTTGCTTATGAACCTTGCTTATGAAACATGATTATGAACTTATGATTATGAACTTATGAAACAAGATATTGACCTATGCAAGTAAACTAAAAACATGATTCATGATACTTGACCTTTACCCTCAGTTTGATACTACGAGCCACTCACTAGGCATGAGGGTTTCATGTCCATGTCAGTCGATGCACCGATGGCATGACTCTAGGGCAGGAGAGTGATGACCTGTCCCGTCCCTGCACGTTTATGTTTATGATTCATGTTTATGTAGAGGCAGATTATGGCCACCGGGGGCGTATGGATGCATCCTAGATTTGTTCATGTTCATGTTATGTTATGTTATTCATGGTGACTGATGGTGTGTGCGATACACGTCTTTCACACTCCGGGAGCTAGCTACTCCAACCCATGATTGAGGACACCCCTCATATTTACAGGATACCCATGATTGAGGACACCCCTCATATTCACAGGATACTAAGAGGTCTCCCCTCTGCATGTTTACGATTATGATTATGATTATGATTCATGTTATGTTATGGGCTCGTAGTGGATTTCTGACTTCCTTTACCATGTACCCTTTTACCTTTCCTTATGATACCATGTACTCTTACCTTTCATCTTGATACCATGTATTCATGCTTCACACTCTTTACTCATGTAAATTATACATTATACTACTGCTTGTTACGTTATATCTGTTCACTGAGCTCTAGTAGCTCAGCCGCGTTTCTTTTCCCGCGGCAGGTTTTAGTTGGAAGCTGGGTAAGAGTGAAGAGACTTTGGACCTAGAAGACTTTGAGTAGAAGCCATTAGAAGAGATGTACTTATGGATTTGATAGGCAGCTTTTATTTTCCTTTGTAACCCTTTTGTATTGCAAGATTTCATTTGTAACCTTTGAGAACCATTGTATTACTTTTGATTGTATGCTTTGTTTGATCTGATATGGAGCCATTAGTGTGATACTTCTACCCTTGCAGGGTTGGGGTGTTACAATGTACCTTTGACTGATCTATCAATGTGAACTTGTTGTCAGACAATATTGTACATAAAGCCATCAATTCCTTAAGAGTTTAAGTTACTGTCCTCATCACTTCTAGGTGTGTTAACTCCTATGAGAGGTGAATCAGTGGACATTTTGATTCATGGTCCATCAATGGATGGTTTTTCTGAATCCTGAAAATCCTTTTAAGAAACCTTTTTGACTTAGCAGTATGTTCATGATTTTAGAATTGAAAAATCATATTGCTTTCAACCATTTTGAAGGGATCAAGTGTATAACAGACACTTAATCAAAATTTCGGTTTAAAGCAACCTCTGGTTGTGTGAGAACCAATGTTTTTCAGTTATAAATAACTGCCTGTGTAAAGATAAACCTATTCAAAAGGCTTTCTTGACAGGGTTTCCAGCTCATAGTAATTGTTACCTCTAACATAAGTGTTAGATTCACTTTCACTAGCTGTTCTTTCTATCAGATGTCCTCAGACTTGCACATTATACTTGAAAGTATAAAATGATAGAAAGTGAGTTGCATCAGTTACTATCTGATCAACTAAGTCATCAATTCAATGTGAAATATCATAACTAGATTTCAAGAAAGTAGTTTTAAGGAGTTTTAAATTCCCAAACTCAGTCCATCATAAACCTAATATGTAGCAACTAATATAATCATTTTGCTGCTTCCATTTCACTTGAAATTTCCTTTGTGTTTACATATTCATACCTGAAATTGTTAGTCTAAAACCAAAAGAACAAAGTACAAAGTACTTGTCTTGCATTAGAATAAACATAAGACCAACTGTATGAATAACACAATTTAAATTTGTACTAACAGCACAAACTTTTGTAATAACAGCAGTATTAGATAAATCAGCAGCAACAACAAAAATTTATTTACAAAAACACATTATATTGAAAATTTAAAGATTAAGCATTCCAATACTTGCTACCAAGTACTGAAACCTTGAAACATCAAAAGCTTTTGTTAGCAGATCTGCAAAGTTGTGTTCTGAAGCAACTTTAAGAACTTGAATTAACCTTTTCTCATTGCAGTCTCTTATAAAGTGATGTCTAATTTCAATGTGTTTTGTTTTAGAATGTTGCACTGGATTTTTAATAATACAAATTGTACTACTATTATCAATATGAATACCCATAATCAAGGAGTTGGTTTTGAAGCCATAGAACTTGACTAGAGCAACTTGCAGCAGCTATATATTCAGCTTCAGTTGTTGAATTTGCCACACTTGTTTGCTTCTTACACTGCCATGAGACAAGTCTACACCCAAGGAATTGACATCCTCCAGTTGTTGACTTTCTGTCCAAGCTAGCACCAGCATAATCACTATCCGAATATGCTACCAAGTCAAAAGGAGATTCTCTTGAATACCATATACCCAACCTTGGTTGACCTTTGAGATATCTAAAAATTCTCTTGACTGCAGTTAAATGAGAAACCTTTGGAGTAACTTGAAATCTTGCACAAACACAAAAAGGAAACATGATATCAGGTCTAGATGATGTAAGGTACATCAAAGAGCCTATCATAGATCTGTAAGTGTGTACATCTACACTCTCTCCATCTTCATCTTTCAGAAGGTGCTTCTCAGAGTCCATTGGTGTGCTTGCTATTTTTGAATTAGCAAATTGAAAATTTCTAAGTATCTCTGCAACATATTTGTCTTGACTAATAAATATGCCTTCAGATGATTGCTTAACTTGCAAACCCAAAAAGAATGTAAGTTCCCCCATGGAACTCATCTGAAACTTATCTTTCATAAGCTTCTCAAATTCTAAACACATATCTTTCCTAGTAGATCCAAAGATAATGTCATCTACATACACCTGCACTAACAGAAGATCCTTCTTGTGCTGTTTGATGAACAGTGTCTGATCAATCTTTCCTCTTTGAAATCTATTTTCTAATAAGTAGGAAGCTAGTGTTGCATACCAAGCTCTTGGTGCCTGATGATGGCCATATAGAGCTTTCACTACTCTGTACACTTTATTTGGATGTAATGGGTCAATGAAGCCTGGAGGTTGTGAAACATACACCTCTTCTTCAATTTTACCATATAAAAATGCACTCTTGACATCCATTTGGTAGACTGTGAAGCCTAAAAATGAAGCATAAGCTAAGAAAAGCCTAATTGCCTCAATCCTTGCTACAGGAGCATAAACCTCATCATAGTCTATCCCTTCTTCTTGTGTGTACCCTTGGGCTACTAATCTAGCCTTATTCTTGATCACTATTCCCCTTTCATCTTTTTGTTCTTAAAAACCCATCTAGTGCCAATTACCTTCACACCTGTAGGTAAATCAACTAGCACCCATACCTTTTGAATCTTGAACTAAAGAAGCTCTTCTTGCATAGCCTCTAACCAGCTTGAATCATCTAGGGCGATAAGAATTGTCTTTGGTTCAGCTTGTGAGAGAAAACATACAAACAAGCAAGAGTTTGAAAGCTCATGCTGTTTTGAAGCATAAAGGGCATCAAGAAGCCCTTGTTGGTCTGAAGTCATCAGTTGATGTCTTGTCTTCACACCAGATTGTACATCTCCAATCACATGTTCCAGGGAGTGGACTTTGTGAATTCTTGTTTGTGGAGTGGAAGGAACTTGATAAGATGATGGAAGATTGTTGAAATCCACCTCATTATCTGAGAATTCTGCTTCTTTCATTTCTGAAGGGCCAGCAGCAGAGTCATTTGGCCGAATAGCAGAATCAATAAACTTAGCAGCAGAATCACCAGCAGGAACAGATACACTATCAGCAGCAACAGAAATACTACCAGCAGAAACACTTTGTTGTTCCTGAGTTCCATATTCTTTTCTTTCATCTTCAACACCTTCTTTAGCTTTGCTAGAAGAAGATTCATCAGTTGTTGAAGTTGATTCCACAATTGTACTTGACCATATTGGCATTATCACATCATTTTGATCTTTCTCTAACTCTGCCTCATTTGTTGTATTAGAACCTGCAAAATCATTAGTTTCTGCAACAAAAGGCACATAATTCATTGAATTTTTTAGATACTCTAGATCAAATAGCCATTTTGGTCCTTGACCTTCTACATTGGATTTGTTTTCTAAAAACTCCACATGTAGATTTTCCTCTACTATTTCTTTTCTTGTGTTGTATACTCTAAATGCTTTGCTATTAAGAGAATATCCAACAAAGAAACCTTCATCTGCTTTACCATCGAATTTTCCTAAATGGTCTAAGGTATTGAGAATGGTCACACGACATCCAAAAGGTCTAAGAAATCCTATTGCAGGAGTTCTACCATTAAAAAGTTCATATGATGTCTTATTGTGAGGCTGCACAACTAAAACTCTATTTTGAACATAGCAAGCAGTGTTGACTGCCTCAGCCCAAAAATTTATTGGTAGCTTAGAATCAGCTAACATTGTTCTAGCAGCTTCAATTAGTGTTCTATTCTTTCTTTCAGCTACTCCATTCTGTTGTGGTGTTCTAGCAACACTAAATTCTCTCCTAATACCTTTTTGTTTGCAGAAGTCATCCATAACTCTATTCTTAAATCTGTCCCATTATCACATCTAATGACTTTCACTTTCTTGCTTACTTGGTTTTCTATCTGTGTAATGAAGTCCTTAAGGATGCTTGATGTCTCATCCTTAGTGGCTAAAAAGAAAACCCATGTAAATCTACTATAGTCATCAGTAATAACTAGACAATATCTCTTATGCATTATGCTCATTATTGAAACAGGTCCAAATAAGTCCATATGCAGCATAAACAAAGACTGATTGATAGAGTTAAAAATCTTGGGCTTACAAGTGGCTTTGTGTTGTTTGCCTTTTAGATAAGCAATGCATGTTTGATCATTTTCAAATCTTTTGTGAGGTAAACCTCTTACTAAACCATTCTTAACAATTTTATTTATGGTTTTGAAGTTAATATGACCAAGCCTTCTATGCCATTTCATTGATTCATCCAATGTGGCCTTTGCAACAAGACAAGTTAAATTCTTTTTAGGAATAATGTTCTTCATGTCTACACTGTACATATTGCCTTTTCTAGGAATTCTAAGAAGTACTTGACTTTCATCAGGCATCTTAAAATCAGGAGAAAGTAAAAGACATTCATCTCACAGAAAAGAACATTATTCTTTTTGTCACACATTTGTGAAACACTAAAAAGATTATAATTTAGCTCTTTTACATAGAACACATCTTCAAAATCTAAATTTTCGGTTTTGATTGTACCTTTACCAGAAATTTTGCCACGAACACCCCCTCCAAAGGTAACATATCCTCCATTGAATGATTGAAAATCTGAAAGATAAGACATGTTGCCTGTCATGTGCCTTGAACATCCACTATCTGAAAATCCTTGATCTTCTTCCTGATCATTTGAATGTTCCTGCACACAAATAAGAGTGTTAGTTTCTTTTGGGGATCCAAGCCATTACTGACTTGGATCTGCCTCTTGCATCAATATAATTCAATCTTTTAAGAACAGTTGATGCAACATTGGATTTAAGAATCCAACATGCTGAGGCCTTAACAGCATTTTCCCTGTTTCCCTTAGCAGCATGAACTGATTGCTTAGCAGCAGGAACTGCTAACTTTTCAATTCTACCCTTTGGTTTCCAAACTTGCTTTTGGACCACTGCCTTTGTTTGAATGGGCCTTAGAACAGTTGTTGGTGCATGTTTGAAAAAAGTTTTTGCACCCTTAGCTGTTGATTTTGGGTTAATAGTCATAAATGGTCGAGCAGCAGGAACAAATTGTCTAGCAGCAGGATCATTTGGTCTAGCAGCAGGATCAGATTTTGAGCCAGACTTGTTTTTGACTACTCTGGGGTTTGATCTCTTAGAACTAGAGTGAACGTAAGATTTAGGTGTTTGCCTTTTGTGGTTTACTCTATGGTTTTCATGCCCAGTTACCCATTGGTTGCAGAAAGCTGCAAGATGGTCAAAACTACCACATGTGTAACAAGCTTTGTTATAAAAAGCAAAGTCATCACCTAATTGGTTAGACTTGAGGTTGTTCCAATTCCTTTGGTTACCTCTGGGCTTGTTGGTGGTTCTATATTGTTCACAATATCTAACTGGTTGCCTAACATGCTTAATGTTTGAATGAGGCCTATCAGTATTGTGTTTGACTATCTTAGGAACACTTGTTCCAACTTTCTTAACCACTTCAGGTTTAGACATAACCTGTTCTTCTTCATCATCACTATCAGTTGTACAATCCTCAACAACTATAGTTTCTCCGTTCTTAACAAATGACACCTTGTCCTGATAAAGTAAAGTTTTATCTAAACTTTTACTTATCTTTTCTACCTTAAGACTCTTACTAGCCTTAGAACCATATTCCATGATTGGTTCTTGAAACTCAGCTAAACCTGTATGTGCTAGGTCAACACCTAGAGGTGAAGGAACACCTCTATATGGTGGAGGGACAGTTTTGTAACCTACACCTGAATTAGCTTTATCTATTACTTGAGCTTCCCAAATTTTATTCATTCCTTCTGAGGCATGTGCTAGAGTATCTATAGTAACCTTAACATTTTCTTTTTCATTTTTGACTTCAGATAACTGTCTACTTTGATCATTAAGTAATTCATCTCTAAATGCTATTCCTCTCTTTAAAGCATTTAAGTCATCAGTAAACGTAGATTCATTCTTTTTAAAATGTTGGATCTGTTTTTCTAGAACTCCTACACACCTCTTATGATTAGCTAAATTATGAAGGGCATCAATTAACTCTTCTCTAAAAGCATCAAATCTCTTTTTAATGTCTTTATAATTTTTAAGATTAGGACATGAATTAGTACAAGTAGGAATGGTATCTACCTCTGAATCAGAAGAGGCCATTAGAGCAAATTCATTGACAACAAGAGCAGCATTTGGTGGTGCATCCTCTTCATTAGCCATAGAGCTCCAATCATATCCAATACCATCAATAGCCAGCATAGCCTTTGGCTCTTCCACCAGTACTTCCTTATTCCTCTCTTGCTTATACCATGTGTTCCTATTATCCTGCTTCCTTGGGCTTCTACATTCTTTAGCAAAGTGTCCCAACCTATGACAGTTAAAACATTCCACTTTCTTCTTATCGAACCCAGCAGTATCATTACCATTTATGGTAATTTGCTTTCCAGTTTTTTGCCAAAACTTCTTAGCCCTCATGCTAAGTAAAGCAACTTGCCACCTTGTGGAAAACTAGAAGGGGGGGGGGGGTTAAATAGTTTTATGTCTTTTTAATTTTATTATGAAAACCTTTGTTTATTTTTAAAACACTTAGATTCAAGTTTGTATGAAAAATAAAACTTGAACCTTATTATTAGTTATATAAGTATTCTTTTAAATTGATTGTAAAAGTTTTGGTTTCTTGAATGGAGTTTCAATTTGATCTATATGTGAAGTCAACTTCTAATTATTACTAACAGTTATATATGCCTATATGTTATAAAAGTAATGACGATATAAATAAAGATGTAAGTAAGAGATGGAAAGATCTAACCGAGACACAAGGGATTTATAGTGGTTCGGCTACAAGGACACCTTCCTTGCCCTACTCCACTCCCCGAGCACACCTTGCTCGAGAGTTTTCTTCACTACTTCAATAAGCTCCCTTATGGCGGAGAAAACCGTACACAACTTTGGCTTACACGGGTTTAACGACACAAAGCTAAATGTCGAGTTCTAATCATAGCTAGAACCAATCTCACAACTTCACAACACAACTTGTACACAACTTATTCACGACGACTTCACGACTTCACGACTTCAACACAACGGCTTCACGACTTCTACACAACGGCTTCACGATGACTTCACAACTTCTAAGCTACGGCTTCACAACCATGACTTCACACCTTCTAAGCTACGACTTCACGATCACGACTTCACAACTTCTAAGCTACGGCTTCACGACCAAGACTTCACAACTTCTAAGCTACGGCTTCACGACCAAGACTTCACACCTTCTAAGCTACGGCTTCACGATCACGACTTCACAACTTCTAAGCTACGGCTTCACGACCAAGACTTCACAACTTCTAGGCTACGGCTTCATGACTTCAACATGACGACTTCACAACTTCTAAGCTATGGCTTCATGACTTCAACATGACGACTTCACAACTTCTAAGCTACAGCGTCATGACTTCAACATGACAACTTCACAACTTCTAAGTTATGGCTTCACGACTTCTACACCATGACTTCACAACTTCTACCTGACTTCTTTACACCACAACAACTTATACACCTTCTTCACTACTTACACACTATACATATCTAGTCACTTATGTTTACCCACACCTTATACACAAATGAATGAATGATATACAAGGTATACAAAACAAACAACTTAAGTAGCAAGATGATACTAAGTTGTAATACTTCTAATCTTGATTGATAGAAGTATTCTTCTTTTGCACTTGGATGGTGGAAGCTTGGATCACTTGGAAACCAATGCTTAAGATTACATGATCAAAGGTTTTTTGAAGATATGAAATGAGATTTACAACAGAAAGTTTTAGTGCAAAAGGGTGAGTAAAAATCCAGGAGAAGGCTGGTATTTATAGGAGAAAAACTGGACAGCTGGAGACCTACTGGAGCGTGGCCGGCCCCCTTAAATAAGGGGGCGGTCCCCTTAATTTTAAGGGGGCCGCCTAGTAAAATTAAGGGGGCCGCCCAAGGTGTCCGTTGTCCAGATTTGTCCTTTTGTGGGGAAGGTTTTTCTGGAACATTTTAACTGATTTTGGTTAAAAATTTGAATTCATATTTTTATAAAAGATTAAACATTTTTATTTAATACCAAAAATGTTTTTCAAAAATATATAAAATGTTTTTGATGTTTTATAAAAAATCTAGTTATTAAGAAAATATTCCTTTGATCATATAATGCATTAAGCATTAGTTCATTCATACCTTAAGTGATTTTAGTTGTAGAAGTGAATATTTACAACTAAGTACTTGTTTAATTTATAAGTTTATGTTTTAATGAGTTTACATTTTGTGATCATCAAAACATAGAGATATGAATAAATATTGATAATGTTTTTAGGCATTTATTTATGTCAACAATCTCCCCCTTTTTGATGATTACAAAACCTAAACTCATTAAATCAAAAAGTTATTTTTGGACAAGTATTTAGTGAGTTTATATTCACTTCTCCCCCTTTTTGTAGCATCAAAAAGGTTGAGCCGACAAGTTTTAGAGACAAAATTTGTCGGAACGAGAACTCCCCCTTGATGTGTGCTCCCCCTCGTTTGAGGGCACCAAGGAATCGATATATGGAATACTTGCAAGAAAAATATTAGAAGCACAAGCATATATATAGCAAAAATAAGCATGCATATAAAGACATTCATTAAAAATGTTGTGTATCAATACACAACCATCCAAGATTATATTCAATCCTACATTAGCTAGTAAGTAATGCAATCTATATAATCATTCTAGGAGTACATGATCTTCCATGGGGCTTGCACACAAAATGGTTTGAAAAATTATTTTTGATTAAGCATTGCATATGCTTAATTTGGTGAGAATGAAGGTGGTGGTAGTGTAGTGGGTGAAAATGATGGAGGTTGTGGTGGAGGTTGGTTGTTAAGCATGTGTTCAAGGGATGAAAATGGGTGTTTTGATGGAGGTGATGGTTGATTTAGGTAAGGTTTGGAGGTTTTGTGGTAAAATTCCAATACCAGTTCATCCTTTAAGAGAAATGGTAGCTGGGGCTAGATAAAAGGGGTCGCAAGATGCAAAAGAAAACAGTAAATTTTACTGCCCAGATGGCCGGTCCCCTTAATTGTAGGCCGGCCCCCTTAAAATTAAGGGGACCGCCTAGGGAATTAAGGGGGCCGCCCATCTGGTGTTTTCCCAGGCGACCAAATTTGAAAAATTTCCAGAAAAGGGTCATTTTTAGGGTGTTTTTGCAGCAAGCTCCATTTGAATCATGTACATCAAGAATGATTAAATAGTGGCATAAACATGTTAAATACGCATGCATACATTTAAAAAATATTATGGAATAAGCATGTTATTAATCATCAAGCATGTATATATATCATGATATCAAGTATACAAGCAATAAGCATAACAATCATATATTAAAGACAAGAAATAAAGTATTCATTAGTTGAAAATAATTATGTTAAAAACATAATTATTGATACAACACATATTTTGCTTATAGCATACAATAAGTAGAAAATTTTAAATTGCCTAAGAGATCCATTTGACTTGCTTGAGACATAAAAACTTGAATTATTTTGGATGGATGATGGTAAAGAGGGGGTAAAAAAAAATTGGATTAATGGGGTTGTAAGTTTGGGTGTATGGATGTTGGAGAGAGTGTTGATGGAGGAATCGGAGGTGGAGAGCTTGGACTTGACCATGTTGAATGAGGGTTTTGATGTTGTTCAAGTGGTGGTGTTGGATTAGATCTAGTGAGAAGATACTCAATCCAAGTGAGACGCACATTTAAGGCGATGGTTTGATTTTGGAGAAAGATGCAACAAGGACAATTGTTGACATGTTTCTCAATTTGACTCAAGTGATGTGGTGATGATGATAATGATGGTGAGATGGATGGTGATGGGTTTAAGTTGCTTTGAGCAAGGTGCAAAGCAAGGAGAGCATTAAGCTCATGGGCTTCCTTGAGTTCTTCAATGAACTTCAAGTGTTGAGTGGAAGGTGATGATGATGGAGAGTGGTTGTTATTTGGTGGAAGTGGTGGTGACACTTTTGGTGGTGGAGACATTTGTGAACTTGGGTAATTATGAGTGAATGAAGGTGGACATATGGATGATTGGTTATGTGTGTGAAAGGGTTCATTAGGATGAGGTTTAGGTGTTGATTGAGTTTGAACAACATCATTTGTTGGGTTATGGCAAATGTCAAGCTTCCTCCTCCAAATGGGTATTTATGGTGTAGTGATGATGTGATTGTGGAAGGTAAATTTTGGAGGGTGGTTTGTGACAAAATGTGTTTGTGAATTTTGGGAAGTATAGGATAAAATGGGTTGGAAATTGAAAAAGAAATCAGTAATCCGTCAATCCAGATGGCCGGTCCCCTTAATTTTAAGGGGGCCGCCTGGGTATTTAAGGGGGCCGCCCATCTGCTGACTTCCAGATTACTGGAAATGGGTTTTTGGCATAAATTTGTAGAAAAGGTTGTGTTTTTGGGTTTAGTTTCAAGCAAGTCCAACTTCTTTCAAGGCAATTTAGGATTTAATAACTCATATATGCTAAGCATATTTATTTAAGCAACTTTATCTAACATGCAAACTACTCATTAAGCATATAACATGTATATACATATATTAGACAAGAAGATAATACATAGCACCAAGTAATTCATAGTATCATACTTAGGAAGATTAAAAGGCTAGTTAATTAATCCTATTGATTATCTATGTACAAGGGAATGTAGAGTTGTGATAGCATGGACTTCTAGACTTGTACCAAGTGAGGTCTTAGTGAATAAATTATGGTTATTTTCAAATTTATTTCACTTATAAATGTCACATACATAAATATAGATGACAGATATGAGATCACCATGCATGATTTAAAGAAATGTTTTTGGCATTATTCAACAATGTTTGAAAGTGGGTTTTTATTTGGATGTGAAAAATATTTTAATGAAATAGTTTTGGTTTTATTTCAAAATGTTTTTATGAGGAAAGAAAACATATTTTTCCAATCTTTGGTTTTGATAAACACGTAATTATGGACACAAGTTTGGAAGAAAGGTAGGATGGTGAAACATGTAAAATAGAAATGTGTCATAATCTTTTGAAAAATTATTTTTCCAAAATGTGAAGTTTTTGCAAATTTAAAAATAAGTCCCATTAATTATAGGTTTAAAAAAATAATGGTTTATAAAAGATCTCATGCTCAAGTCTATTGTCACATGCTACCTCTTTCTACATATCCTATGACATTTACGCATGTATTATGACTAAATACAAAAATACATCATGTCAGAGTAGTTAGAGAAAAATAAAAGCTATTATAATGACAATGCATTCAACTAAACAAATAATTACGAAGGCATGCAGTCAAATCACATAGGAGCAAGTAAACATCTAGAAATTTTATATATGCAGGATGACATACATCTAGGAATGAAAAGCTCTAGTGAAAAGCAAAGTTCATAATAGTAAACTATCGTTAGGTATATTTAGGAAGAATAATGTATTCAAGTTGGAGAATGAGTATGAGACTATTACTAGTGGTGCTCAATTCAGGCTAAACACGACTGTTTTTACGGGTTACACACACCCAACTTCTCACATAGAAGCAATTCAACCGTTAGGTCAAATTGAGTTTCTAGTCAATAGATTCTCCAGTAGTCATTCTCTTTTTAGAAGAAATTAAGTTCCTAAATTTACCTATCGAAGAGTACCAAATATGAAGATTGCTTGGTTTACTAATACTTAGGGGGGCTAACTAAAGAGTTTCAAGTTCATTAAGCCACAGAACGAATATAACTAAAGTGTAAAGGCAAAGCAACCTATCATACTAAGCGTATCCTAAGGCATTAATAAGATTATATGCATGAAGTAATTACTTATGAAATTTAAAAAGAGAACTTACCTCACGTCCTAGCTTTTCTTCGTAATGTCTCAGATCATGATCGACGTATGAATGATAGGTGAGTCGGATGATGATCTTCTCCTTCGTCTGTGTCACTCCATGATCTTGGATTGAGTTCACTTTGGAGTTGATTCATGTAGTCTTCGTCGCTAACACCTTCATTAACAACATTTGAACTAGTAGCACATGTATCTATTTTATCTAAATGTTTCTCTATTAAATTTTCTAAGATAACTAATTCATGTACAAGATCAAAATCCTCATCTTTGGCTTGACATTTTTCTTGATGAAAGTTTAAGAAATTTTCCAAATATCATTTGCCGTTTTACAGAAGATATTTCTTTCATATTCAACTTTCGGCAAGGTTTTATAAATAATTATTTGAGCTTTATTATTTATTTCATTCTTTGTTTTCAAATAATCAATTTGACTTTCAAAATCCGTTTTAGTTTGATTTTCAAAATCAGTTTTTGTTTGACTTTCAAAATATGTTTTTGTTTAACTTTCAAAATATGTTTTTGTTTGACTTTCAAAATCACCAATCGAAATGACATGCCAAAGATCTAGATCAATTGATTTCACATAAGTTTCAAATTTATTTTTCCATTCAAGAAAAGTATAGATTTCAAATAGTGGTGGTTTTAGCAAAGATTCCCCTTCTAGATATTTTTCGAATTCCATAGATCGATTCAAGTTTTAAAATACAGTATATTTTAAAGATCTTGATTGACGTGGCTCTTGATACCAATTGTGGAAAACTAGAAGGGGGGGGGGGGTTGAATAGTTTTATGTCTTTTTAATTTTATTATGAAAACCTTTGTTTATTTTTAAAACACTTAGATTCAAGTTTGTATGAAAAATAAAACTTGAACCTTATTATTAGTTATATAAGTATTCTTTTAAATTGATTGTAAAAGTTTTGGTTTCTTGAATGGAGTTTCAATTTGATCTATATGTGAAGTCAACTTCTAATTATTACTAACAGTTATATATGCCTATATGTTATAAAAGTAATGACGATATAAATAAAGATTTAAGTAAGAGATGGAAAGATCTAACCGAGACACGAGGGATTTATAGTGGTTCGGCTACAAGGACACCTTCCTTGCCCTACTCCACTCCCCGAGCACACCTTGCTCGAGAGTTTTCTTCACTACTTCAATAAGCTCCCTTATGGCGGAGAAAACCGTACACAACTTTGGCTTACACGGGTTTAACGACACAAAGCTAAATGTCGAGTTCTAATCGTAGCTAGAACCAATCTCACAACTTCACAACACAACTTGTACACAACTTATTCACGACGACTTCACGACTTCAACACAATGGCTTCACGACTTCTACACAACGGCTTCACGACGACTTCACAACTTCTAAGCTACGGCTTCACAACCATGACTTCGCACCTTCTAAGCTACGGCTTCACGATCACGACTTCACAACTTCTAAGCTACGGCTTCACGACCAAGACTTCACAACTTCTAAGCTATGGCTTCATGACTAAGACTTCACACCTTCTAAGCTACGGCTTCACGATCACGACTTCACAACTTCTAAGCTACGGCTTCACGACCAAGACTTCACAACTTCTAGGCTACGGCTTCATGACTTCAACATGACGACTTCACAACTTCTAAGCTATGGCTTCATGACTTCAACATGACAACTTCACAACTTCTAAGCTACAGCTCATGACTTCAACATGACAACTTCACAACTTCTAAGTTATGGCTTCACGACTTCTACACCATGACTTCACAACTTCTACATGACTTCTTTACACCACAACAACTTATACACCTTCTTCACTACTTACACACTATACATATCTAGTCACTTATGTTTACCCACACCTTATACACAAATGAATGAATGATATACAAGGTATACAAAACAAACAACTTAAGTAGCAAGATGATACTAAGTTGTAATACTTCTAATCTTGATTGATAGAAGTATTCTTCTTTTGCACTTGGATGGTGGAAGCTTGGATCACTTGAAAACCAATGCTTAAGATTACATGATCAAAGGTTTTTTGAAGATATGAAATGAGATTTACAACAGAAAGTTTTAGTGCAAAAGGGTGAGTAAAAATCCAGGAGAAGGCTGGTATTTATAGGAGAAAAACTGGACAGCTGGAGACCTACTGGAGCGTGGCCGGCCCCCTTAAATAGGGGGGCGGTCCCCTTAATTTTAAGGGGGCCGCCTAGTAAAATTAAGGGGGCCGCCCAAGGTGTCCGTTGCCCAGATTTGTCCTTTTGTGGGGAAGGTTTTTCTGAAACATTTTAACTGATTTTGGTTAAAAATTTGAATTCATATTTTTATAAAAGATTAAACATTTTTATTTAATACCAAAAATGTTTTTCAAAAATATATATAATGTTTTTGATGTTTTATAAAAAATCTAGTTATTAAGAAAATGTTCCTTTGATCATATAATGCATTAAGCATTAGTTCATTCATACCTTAAGTGATTTTAGTTGTAGAAGTGAATATTTACAACTAAGTACTTGTTTAATTTATAAGTTTATGTTTTAATGAGTTAACATTTTGTGATCATCAAAACATAGAGATATGAATAAATATTGATAATGTTTTTAGGCATTTATTTATGTCAACACACTTAATATCCATCTCTTCCAAATCATCACCATCTACCTGCTCAAGGTCTTCATGATTTAGAGGAGAACCACTAGATTGACTGGTTATAAAGGCATAAAATGTTGGATCTCCAAGTCCAGCAATATCCTTTTATAAACTAGTAGAAGGACCACCATAAGTAGCATTAGAAACACTTTCAACTTCATCTACCTCTTCTGAATGACTAACACTAGGAACTGATAAGAGTGCAGCATTCCCAGAACTAGTACCATAATTTCCACCCCTCTTTAGACTTTGTTCAACAATTTTAAAGTTATTGAACAAATCATTAAGTTTCATTGTTTCAATTTCTGGTTTGTTCATCCAGACAATAACATGAGTATGGAATTCATCAGGTAGACTTTTCAAGAACTTCATGTTGAGATCTTCCTTCTCTGTCTCAACACCCAACACAGCTAACTGACTGACAAGCTTGTGTAGTCTTGAAAATAGCTTATCAAGAGACTCATTACTAAAAGCAGTAAAGTTTTCAAATTGTTGCTTTAGTAATGTCTTCTGTGTCTTTTTGGTAGTTTCATTACCACCAAACCATGCACAAATCTCTTCAAAAAGAGTTTTTGCATCATGATATTTGCTAAAAGATAGCATCTGCTCACCAGGAATGGTCATAAGCAACAAGTTTCTTGCTTTCTGATCATTTCTCTTCTGTATCTTTTCATCATTGGAAACTGGTCCAGTATTTCTTTTTCTAACTGTTTTCCCTTCAACAAGAACATCTGAATAGCCTAGAGTGAAGGAATCACCATACTGAATTATATCCCAAAGAGCATAATCTTGAACCATAAAGTATTGCTCAACTCTCATCCTCCATAACTCAAACTCGTTTGGTTTGATCATGGGCAACTTTGCAGCAACATTGGTTTGAACATCTTGTACATCCATTTCTGTTTCTTCTAAAAACAACTATATCAGCCTTGCTCTGATACCACTTTCTGGGACCCTGGACACACGATTAAGCTGGTTAAACCTTGTGACTTTGTGTGTATGATATGTTGTGTTAAAATGATTAAGTGCGCGGAATTCACTCAACCAAACTTAGAAGGTTGTGTATGTTATGGAAATGGAATTGTTATGTTTGTTAGTTAGCAATGAACACATAAAGATTATCACCAAACGATTCAATATTATTAAAGATAATAATACGAGTGATCTTGAAATATCACTAGGGTTACAACCTTGAATCTTAAGTTTTTCAAACTTGTGATATTCTTGTGTTTGTTCTTATCTAACAGTTATGAGTTCTTGTAATAACACATATGCATGGATACTTGACTACTATACTAGAACACAAGTCTAAGATCTCTTTTATAGTCCAAGAGATCTTTTACATATTGCTTAAAGTCTTAGCCGACTTACTTTGTTAACTTATCTATTTAGTGTGTCAGTACATAAGATACAACATGTATCTATGTACACAACTTGTTAACTAAGCACATGGGGAAAGATATTATCTACCGTATATTGTTGACCAAAATACAATAAATATCTTTTCAATCTTATCCACTCAGCAGTAGTGTAACACCCCAACCCGACAAGGGTAAAGATATCACAACAATGTATCCACATCAGAACAAACCAAGCATACATTTTCATTAATACAAAAATCTCAAAGGATAATAATCGAAATACTAGAATCTATAGGGTTACAAATGAAAACTTCCCAAAACATTATTTCTAATAATATACTATCTTCAGTCCAATTCTATATCCAGCATAGCTATCCAACTTCTAAGTCCAAAGATACATTCTTCTCTCATTCCCAGCTTCCTACTAATACCTGCCGCAAGAAAAGAAATGCGGCTGAGCTACGAGAGCTCAGTGAACAGATATAGAGGTAACAAAACAATAATAGGGAATAGAACGAAAGAAATCTAGAATACACGTCATACCGATAAATCAAGGTGTAGAAATGAGATGTTAAGACAACAAGATTTAAGACAAAGGAAAAGAAATAGAACGAGTAATAAGGAATTTCATAAGATAAGGAAAACATAAATCTATCACGAGCCCAGACACAAGCCATATCATATCATTGTAAATGAAACTAAATAGAGTAGCTAGCTCCCAGATATGTGAAAGACGTGTATCGCACACACCATCAGTCACCAGATAAGTATAACAATAAACAAATAACATATACAGTTAACAGGTCAAATCTAGAGTGCACCCATACGCCCCACAGATAAATCAATAATCATAATATAATGGCCATAGCAAATTAATAAATAAGGGACGGAACAGGTCATCACTCTCCTGCCCTAGAGTCATGTCAAAGGTGCGTCAATGACATGGACATGAAACCCTCATGCCTAGTTATTGGCTCGTAATATTAAACTGTAGAACAAAGGTCGGGCGTACTATCAAATAATCAAAAGGTCATATCCTAAGGGTACATGGCCAAAAGGTTCATGTCAACAATTCATGATTATATACCATAGGTTCAAACTTAGAATTTATCAGGTTACGTTTCATGTCAAAGTTAAGTTCAAATTAAAGAACTGTATCAAATGTTTCAAAAGCATGTGGCAAAAGTTTATAATCAAGGTTTTATACCAACAGTTTATCTAAAAAGGGTTTCTATTTAAAAGTCCATTTAAACAATCCTTCAAAAATGGTTTTCATCACAACTGATCTTACAAAATAGTTTTCTTCAAAATGTTCTTCCAAAACTTTTAGTAACTTTCGGTAAAAGTGATGTTACTTATTTAAAGTAGCTTTTCTCAAAACGTTTCATAAGTAGTTTTAAGAACAATTCAAAATCAATTAGGTTTGACTAAAGATTTAACAGATTAAGGTTTATATTCCAAAATCAATTTAGTTTTATAACCAGTCTATTAGATTAGATTCAAAACAAGGCTCACAGCTCAGGTTCAAGACAAAAATCAAACACAAGGTTTATGAAAGTTCACAAAACAAAGATCACATGAAAGGTTTACAAACGAACAGGGAACATAGCAATGGTATAGGGAATCCTAATAAGGGAAAATGAGAACTGAAGGAAAAGAGAAATGAAAGACCCTTACTGAAAGAGGTCAGAATATCTGTACCTTATGACGAATGCAAGAACACAAAGATAAAAGCTGACAAGATGAAATTACTCCTTCCTCGAACCTAAGGAGTAGAAGACAGAAGTCCAAAGGGTCTTCAGTTATATTTCCATTATTAGTAAGTTGACAATATCAAGATTGGGTTAAGTCCTTCTTAAGATTATTATGGAAATAGGGTACATTTTATCAGGTTACAAAAGTTAAATGACGAGTTCACATAGTTTAGGGTTTCAATTGCAACTTTATCTAATTCAAAGGTTTAATCATGAAAATACTTTAAGTTACTGATTTAATACACACTATATTCAGAATGACACATTAATCCCTTAAGTTTCACAATTTACAGTTTATACCGCTTAATTATATAATTTACAAAAACAATCCTTCATTTACATAATTCATATTTCAAACCCCTATAATATTTGTCTTTACCAAATAAACACCTTATATTACAAATTTACAGAACATATCCTCAAAATTATGTGTATTATGATTCAGGTCCTTCAGATTTCATAATTTACACCTTTTGTCCTTTAACTTTACAAAACTTATATTTCAAACCCTAGTTTAGTAATAATTATATATCAAACCCATAATTACTCAAATTTACATAAGACACCCTTTATAATGTTATTTACTCAAAATAACTTCAAGTTTTCAGAATTTACATTTTTAGTCCCTCCATTTAAATAAATTACAAATCGTACCCTTAATTATCATTTATTCATTTTTACGCAATATTTACACTTAAGACCCTCAAGTTATATTTTTTCTACACTTTTACTGACCTAATTAATATTATAAAAATAACCTTTAAGTTTAAAAGTTGGCAAAACAAGCCCTTGTCATTTATATCTCAAATCGTATACATGTTTTATTTACCAAATCCAACCCTAACTTTACCCACTCATTAACCCATCATGACACAATGATTAACTGCATTTATTACTTAGATTCAACCCACAAAAACCTAACCCTAACATGATTTAGGGTTTCTTCTTATTTTCTTTTATTTTTCAATAAGTCCGATTACAATATTAATTCAAAACACACGATTTAAGCTTCCAAAAATCAAAGGGTTATTTTTCTGGACTTATATCATCAGTATAGATCACGTAAAAATTATGGTCACACCTCAGAAAATTTGTATAGCATGATTTACAAATTAAGTTTGTTTTAACCCTCTTAATTTCGTACGCCTAAATAAACATGCATGATTTGTGTTTATTATTTTTCTTAGGTTATATTCGACATGTAGATCATTGTAAAAATACTGGATAATTTTTTAGAACGTAAAAATAAGTCGCAAGGAATTTCTACCTCTCGTACGTATGGATCGAACAAAAGAAATCACCACGTTCGAATCAAAGCTTCGACACTCCAACTCCTATTTTTCGTAGCTTGCTAATGCTCCAAGGAACACCAATAAATTCTTTGCTCAGGTCCAGAAGTCGGGTAGGAAGGTTGGTCTATTTTAGTTTAGTCGATCTTAGGGTTTCGGCAAAATAGAGTTTTACAAAAATTATGTTTTGTATTTATATTGTGTTAACCGACCTAGGAGGGGGCATGTGATCCAGATTTTCGGCCTAGAAACTTATCAGAAAAGTAATTTGATTTTGTATATAATTTCCTTTATTTAATTGGTATTTATCTAGTTAAATGATTTTCACAAAATAATTACATATATAATTGATATGTGTCGTTTTACACATATCTTTTCGTCCAATTTTCGAGTCAAAACAACCAAAAAACACTTTAAAACGATCAAAAAATGTTAAAAATATCTTTGAGATGTGTTTTTGTAGTCCATATGCAAAATGATTAAAAACGTTTGAAAAACAAATAAAATTTGCAAATGGCAAGTCTAGTCCCTCAAGCTTTTAAAAAATAAAAAAAATAATAAAAAATAAATTTTTGGTCCTTGGAATAATAAGCTTGGCATGTTTGGTCCCTTGGAATATTTTGGTGAAATTTCAACTCAGGTCCCTGCAGTTTCAAGATTTACAAATATAGTCCTTGTGATTAAAACCATTTTTAGCCTACTACTAAATCTAGCCAACCGGATCCAAAGATAACCCTTTACCAACCCATTTATCCCACAACCAAGCCCACTCTCCCCTAAAAGCCCACCTCAATCCAGCCCACAATCCACAATTAACTAAAACCGGATGAAATAAAAAGGGTCAAATCCCCAAAATTCGGTCAAAATCCCTAATTCCCTAACATTTCCTCAGCCGGTCTTCTTCCCCAAATAAACAACCCGCCAAACCCTCTTCCCCAAAAGATAGTACCATCACCATCACCTTTCACCTTCCCCCATACTCTCCTAAGTACCATGTTCACGGGTTCACCTCCACCTCATCAATCCGCGTTTTAAAAGAAAGATCAACGATCAAGATTTAGAGAAGTGGGCAACAAGATTGATCGAATGGTCCAAGAAGAAACACAAGAGAAGCACAAGAACTCTCTCACAAGAAAAACACAAGATAGAATATATATATGTAGCCGATTAGCATTTTTTTTTTCTTGTCCCATTTTTCATGTTTTAGAAAGATGTTGACCATTTTTATTTAATGTTTTTTAGTGTAGTATTTAAATCCAAGTTGTAATTTACTCTAATTTAATTGCCTGTTAATTCGAGGTTTTAAGTTTTTCTTGTTTTATTTTGTTGGTCAAACTTGGTCAACTGCGTAATTTACTGCTTATTTTCTTTCTGTTAATTGCTTGTTACTGCTCTTTTAGCTCTTGGTAGTTTGAAGGTTAGTTTGAAGGTTAGTTTGGTAGTTTGAAGGTTAGCTCTTGTAGTTTATGTGTAGTTCTTTTAAGTTTAGCCTTTAAATCCCATTAAAAGCCAAATTAATTTCCAGTTTCGTGTTTTTATTTTGCTCGGTCAACCTCGGTCAACTGCCTAATTTCTGCTTATTTGTTGCTTGTTACTGCTTATGTTAGCTCTTGGTAGTTTAGAAGTTAATTTAGAGCTTGTTGTGTTGTTTGTGGCTTTGAAAGTCTTTAGCAGCCCTTCAATAGTCTTAGCAGCCTGTTTTTTTTTTATTGGATCTTTTGTTCACTGCTGAATTCTTGTTTGATACTGTTTTATTGCTTCTTGTTAGTTTAGAGTTAGGTTCGTGAGTTATTATCACATGTTGCTTTAAATCCCCTTCATTTAGCAGTCTGCCTTTGTTTTTTTTTTAGATCCATTTAAGTGCGAATGCTAGGATGTTAATTGCTACATTTTAATGTTCTAATTAGTTTCCTAGTTGTAGAGTGTAGTTGCATAGTTTCCTGATTTCATTGCTACTTATTGAATACTTATTTGTTGCCTCAAATAGCTCACAAATCCAGCTCAGTAAACACTGCTTCAGTGTTCATTGTCTGCTCAGGCCTTTTTCAATCTCACTTTTAAGTTAGTTAGAGTAGTCTTTTAAGTTCCAATTTTTGTTTTGCTAAAAGCTTTACCAGTTTTAGTATAACTTATTTTCACTTATTTAATCAGTTTTCAAATTAGTTTTCAAATTTATTTTCACTTATTTAATCATTTTATTTTATCAGATTTAATTTAGGGAAACTATTTTTATAATTTTAGGTTTTAAAATTTAGCATTTCACTTTTATTCGCGTTTTTAAATTTCGTAGCGTAACGTTTTTTTTTAATTCCGGTTTTCGTTTTTAAATCCACATGTTTAGTTTATTTGTACCCGTAGCTTTATTAGTTGTTTTTATTAGTTGTTTTTAGGTTAAATGCTTAGTTTAATTGTTCCATTAGCTTAGTTTAATTAGTTTATCTTGTTTGTTATTTTAATATTAGTAGTGTAATCCAAAAATCAATCACTCTTATTCTCATTCAAAACACGTATTCACAATCCGAGATCACAAAATTCCATTCAGCCTTCGTTGGGGATAACGACCCGGGAATACAACTTCCGCTGTATTCTTTGGAAATAAATAACGACTTGATTTTAACCGATCAAATTTTGGCGCCGCTGCCGGGGAAGTTACGCGCTACATTTTAATGTTCTAATTAGTTTCCTAGTTGTAGAGTGTAGTTGCATAGTTTCCTGATTTCATTGCTACTTATTGAATACTTATTTGTTGCCTCAAATAGCTCACAAATCCAGCTCAGACAATAAACACTGAAGCAGTGTTTACTGAGCTGGATTTGTGAGCTATTTGAGGCAACAAATAAGTATTCAATAAGTAGCAATGAAATCAGGAAACTATGCAACTACACTCTACAACTAGGAAACTAATTAGAACATTAAAATGTAGCAATTAACATCCTAGCATTCGCACTTAAATGGATCTAAAAACAAAGGCAGACTGCTAAATGAAGGGGATTTAAAGCAACATGTGATAATAACTCACGAACCTAACTCTAAACTAACAAGAAGCAATAAAACAGTATCAAACAAGAATTCAACAATGAACAAAAGATCCAATAAAAAAAAACAGGCTGCTAAGACTATTGAAGGGCTGCTAAAGACTTTCAAAGCCACAAACAACACAACAAGCTCTAAATTAACTTCTAAACTACCAAGAGCTAACATAAGCAGTAACAAGCAACAAATAAGCAGAAATTAGGCAGTTGACCGAGGTTGACCGAGCAAAATAAAAACAAGAAACTGGAAATTAATTTGGCTTTTAATGGGATTTAAAGGCTAAACTTAAAAGAACTACACATAAACTACAAGAGCTAACCTTCAAACTACCAAACTAACCTTCAAACTAACCTTCAAACTACCAAGAGCTAAAAGAGCAGTAACAAGCAATTAACAGAAAGAAATTAAGCAGTAAATTACGCAGTTGACCAAGTTTGACCAACAAAATAAAACAAGAAAAACTTAAAACCTCGAATTAACAGGCAATTAAATTAGAGTAAATTACAACTTGAATTTAAATACTACACTAAAAAACATTAAATAAAAATGGTCAACATCTTTCTAAAACATGAAAAATGGGACAAGAAAAAAAAATGCTAATCGGCTACATATATATATTCTATCTTGTGTTTTTCTTGTGAGAGAGTTCTTGTGCTTCTCTTGTGTTTCTTCTTGGACCATTCGATCAATCTTGTTGCCCACTTCTCTAAATCTTGATCGTTGATCTTTCTTTTAAAACGCGGATTGATGAGGTGGAGGTGAACCCGTGAACATGGTACTTAGGAGAGTATGGGGGAAGGTGAAAGGTGATGGTGATGGTACTATCTTTTGGGGAAGAGGGTTTGGCGGGTTGTTTATTTGGGGAAGAAGACCGGCTGAGGAAATGTTAGGGAATTAGGGATTTTGACCGAATTTTGGGGATTTGACCCTTTTTATTTCATCCGGTTTTAGTTAATTGTGGATTGTGGGCTGGATTGAGGTGGGCTTTTAGGGGAGAGTGGGCTTGGTTGTGGGATAAATGGGTTGGTAAAGGGTTATCTTTGGATCCGGTTGGCTAGATTTAGTAGTAGGCTAAAAATGGTTTTAATCACAAGGACTATATTTGTAAATCTTGAAACTGCAGGGACCTGAGTTGAAATTTCACCAAAATATTCCAAGGGACCAAACATGCCAAGCTTATTATTCCAAGGACCAAAAATTTATTTTTTATTATTTTTTTTATTTTTTAAAAGCTTGAGGGACTAGACTTGCCATTTGCAAATTTTATTTGTTTTTCAAACGTTTTCAATCATTTTGCATATGGACTACAAAAACACATCTCAAAGATATTTTTAACATTTTTTGATCGTTTTAAAGTGTTTTTTGGTTGTTTTGACTCGAAAATTGGACGAAAAGATATGTGTAAAACGACACATATCAAATCCCCCACACTGAGCAATTGCTAGTCCCTAGCAATTTTTTATCAAAAATTGATGGATGTATCTCTTTACCAGAAGCCATCACCTCTGGAGTAGCCAAATGTTTCAGTTCAAGTAAGAACTATGGTACACTGATAACCATATGATTTTGAGCAAATCATCAGCTGCCAACGGATTTGATTTGTCTTTACCAGAAGCCGTTTGCTTCTGGACTAGCCAACTCTTAGATAAAACCACTTATTATCTTTGGTGAGCTGATGACCAATTATGGTTTTCCAACTGCCTTTACCACAAGCCATAATCTTGCGGGCTAGCCAACTCTTCATCTTTTTAGGATATGGTGAGTCGAATACCATACAATTTTTGGCAAATTGTAAGCCGTAAACGGATTTGATATATCTTTACCAAGAGCCGTTTGCTCTTGGATTAGCCAATCCTTTTGTGTGTTTAGACATGGTGGACTGATAACCATTTGTTGTGTAAGTGCAAAACACTTACACCAAAAAAAAATTTTTTGGCCAAAAACGGGGAATTAGATGGTATATATACGTGATTAAATTCGTGAGAATTCCCCCCACACTAGAAATGAATATTGTCCTCAATATTCAAAGTACCGGCTGTTATGCCGAAACTGAGAACGTAAAAGGGAAATATTACGGGCCATTTATTTTATTTTTGAAGTTTAAAACTTTTTCTTTTTTTTTTTTTTTTTTTTTTTTTTTTTTTTTTTGAGATTGATATATACATATTTACAACAGCATGGGGCATCTCCCCCACACTAGGGTGTTAGAAAATAGAAAGAAGTCAGAAATATGGGTGAAAACCCATATGGTGTGCTACTGTTTTTGTTAACCGAGTCGCTAGCTTGACTCGACCCCGAATTCATCTGTTCTTGGGGAAGCATGTGGAAAAGAAAATCTCCATCGGACTTTCATTCGAAATGTTTGGATAAACATTGAAGTACTTGAAAGTTCCACTCCGATGAGAATATACCGGCTCTAAAGAATGATGAATGAAGATGCCGGGGTCAAAAACTTTGTCTTCACTCCCAAACGAGTGAATAAAAGGACAATCTACCTTGTAAGAGAGGAAAGGTAGAAAAACTCGAACGACATATGTGAAATCAATATAGTGGCGATCCTCAAAGGGCAACGTCACATATGTCGGAGAAAGAGCATCCGTGTGCATCTCGGGATCAAGTGAGGTCATATCATCGAGTTTAGGACTAGCAGAGTCCTCGACCTCATCGTTCTCTAACATTTTATCAAAGAGAGGATTTATTTCGCTAGAAAAGTACTCATCATCAAATTCAAAAAGAGAATTCGAATAGACTTTGAGACTTTCATTTAAAGCGTCCTCATCAGAAAGTGATTCGTCATCACTGGAGGAAAAATCATCATCTGCATTGAAGAGCGAATTAGAGAAGATCCCGGAAGTATCCTCAGAAATGTCATGAGGATCACAATAAGACCAATCACACTCACTGTAGGATATATCCTCAGACTCACTTGGGATTGGGATAGAGTTCTCAACACTAGACTTTATGAATTCGTCCGATTCCTTTTCAGGAATAGTGTCAAGAAGCTCATCCCCCATAATGAGAGAGTCATCGGAGTCCAAAGTACATGATATGGGTGTGGATTCAGTGGTCTGAAGGGGTTGAATGATAGAATTATTCACAAGAATAATATTCTCCCCTTCCTCATCTTCGTCATCGAGCATGCACGCCTGATTAAACAAGAAACGGTTGTGTGCTGCTCGTTCAATGGCGAGTAAATCTTCCATAGACTCACCATGACGATCATTTGGGTTTTGTTTAATAGCCAGATTTGTAAGTTCAATTCGTATCTCTTGAAGTTCTTGGAATATATCTTCAAGAGATAGTTGAGGCTGGCTTTGAGTGGTTTGATACTGTGGAGGATAAGAATAATCATAATTGTTACAAGGACCATGCTCATAGACAAGCATGTCACTTGTTTGACAATCAGAGCTATAGTGCGAACCTCCACAGTACTCACAACAGTAATACTGTTGTGGTGGTGAATAATATGAAGATGTGTCAAATCCGGATGATGTCTGATTGTTATAAGGGTTCTGCTCATAGACAAGCAAGTCTCCCGTTCGACAATCAAATCCCGGATGAGGACAACCTCCACAAAATTCACAAGAATATGTTTCCATCTCATGGTGCGGGGGTTGGTTAAGGAAATTGGTTGTTTCATTGTAGGAATTTTGGTCATAGACAAACCCGTTTCCCGTATTCACAATGCTACAACCTTGGCAATTTCCACCATTTGGAGGTCCCCCACACCATTCACAACCGTAGTTGTAAGATGTAGACATAAAAAGAATCAAACGTGTAGAGGGTTAAGAAGATAGAATAAAACGTTTAGAGGGTGAGAAAAGGAATTAAACGGATAAGAGGGCAAAGAAGAATCTTTTTGGATTTTTAACAACATTTTGAAAACAAAAAAGGAAAATAAATTTTGAAATGAAAATCTTTTTGGATTTTTAATAAGAAAATATTTACGAAACACGCAACGACAAACGAGATTTAAAAATTCGCGTCAGCCTTCCCCGGCAGCGGCGCCAAAATTTGATCCGTGTGTAGTATATATATAAATAAATATAGTATCGTGCACACGTGATACTTTGGGAAATGACAAGTCAAACCTTAGGAAGAGTCAAACTTGCAAAACCCGTGAATGTGATGTGTGTGATACCGGGCAAGTGATCACCCGGGTCGTGTCCCAACGAGGTCCGAATCGAGGATTTTGTTTTAGGTTCGGAATTAAAATGCTTGATGATTTGATTTGGAGATTATTTGGTGTTGTGGTAATTGAAATTAAATAAATAAAAACAGAAATTGAAATAAATGAAAACGCAAATAAATACGGTAAACACACGAAGCTAAAAACTTGAAATAAATGAAATACTAAACCTAGGGGTACAAATACAATAAAAACTAATTTTTATAAAAGAAAAATAAAAATCTACAAAAGCTTAGGGGCCAAAAATGTAAAAATTAAAACTTTAAATAAACTAAAACAAAGACAGGGACTGATTTGTACTTTTCTGAAACTTATTTTAAACTAAAATCGGTTTATAAGAAAGACAGGGACTGATCTGGACAAAACTGAAACTCGTGGACTGCTTTGTAAAAAAAGGGAAAACTTAAAACGATTTAAACTGGAAAACACCCCAGGTTCGAACCTGGTTAACTACAAATATTTGAAACTATTTTTACTTTTATTTTTCTTTTGAAGAACTTAATAACAATCGATTAAACAAGCTTATCTAATTTATTTTGGCTTTTTCTACTTCAAATTAAGCTCAAAAATAAGCTCTAGGTGAGCTAAAAAACACTGCGGTCTGCTGCTACACTCAATATGCAGGGCAAACTAGGCTAGTTCAAGGGCTTAAAGAGCTATCATACGCTAGTCCTAAAATCTAAAGAAAATTACTACAATTAGATGAGCTAGTGGAGATTTAAAATCCAAAATTTTTGCTTGTACTAACTTAAATTAAGCTACCTAGAAAATATTGAAAATCTGTAAAAACCCGAAAATACAACAAAAGGACTGTGGTGCTGGGCAGTTGGGTGCTAACTGAGGTGTTTTGTAGGCCTAAATTAAGCCAGCAATTAAGCTACTTACTCCTCAAACAGCTGAACAGATCAAGTTTACACTACTAACTACGTCTATAATCAAAAAGAAATATCTAATTCCTACTCTAACCTATCTAAAAATCGGATTAAAAATGGCTGCATATATGGACCTATGACTGATATGGGGTAATTTCAAATAAAGACTATAGATTCTAACTACGATCTGAATATAGAGTTGAGATAGAACCTGGAAAATACTAAGAATGACCCATAAGCTGGATCAGCTTATACCGAGCTTGTTGTAGCTTCTCAGCAGCTATAACTGCAACACTCAACTTTTGACCTGCAAAATCACTCAAAACAGCCAAACTATACTGCAAATGTGTTAAATTAATTAGAACAAAGCATGATCAACTCTGACCCAATGCCTATGGAAAATTACACTTCGATTTTGACCCTGTTTGACCTGGTTGCCAAACAACCCTTAATTAAACTGTGATGATATTTTAAAACAGAAACAAATGAAGTGATTGATATTCCTGGCTTGTTGAACTTTAACTAATCTTAATTACACTGATAAAAGTCAATCACAAACTAAATTAAGCTCTAAATAAATTTGACTACTAAAGTTGACTTTAATTTGACTTTTGAAAATAGAAACTGTGACAAGCTATAAAAGCTCTCAAAAAGCTATATGGAGCTTTTGTGAGCTCATAGAAAGTTTTAAGAAGACTTGTGATAGACTCTAACTAGCTTATGTGACTAGATACGAATTACTTGAAAACTTGAAATCTTATGAAACTGAAAACTAAGTACTAAACTGAATCGAAATGAGACAATTAGCTAAGTTGGAACTTGAATTGATTACTGAATAAACTTGAAAATACAACTGAAGATATTAAACTAACATTACGATTATTAACTAAAAATTACTTAACTACTTAAAGTACACTACGAATTGGTCTAAACTAGGACATGTGACTGCTTTTGAGTTATAAAGTAAAAATGAGATGTTCACTGATGCTACCAACAAAGATAGATTAATCCAACCTTATAGTAAGTTATAAACTCAGAAAAGTTGGGATAAGCTATCAATAAGCTAGCCTACAGTAAACTTTGACTTTGTTTGACTATTTTTGGATTTTCTGAATTAGGACTGAGAAGACTAAAATAAGCTCACAAGAAGCTACAACAAGCTTATATGAGCTTATGATAAAGAACCAGAGACTTGTAATTAACTCAAATTGCTTAAAATAAGTGAATACGATTTGGAAATAAACTTGAACTTTGATTAAACTTGAAACTGAGGTTACAAATGATTTGAAAAGCAGAACAATAACTTAAACGTGACTTGAATTAACTGCTAAGAACTTGAAAATACAACTGGAAACTTAAGAACTAGAAAAACGATTTAAAACTATATAACTAACTGCCCAAATTGGCTTACAAGCAACCCTATTTATACTAAATGCTAAAACCTAAGTCTTCACTTGTGCTTCTTTGGAGTCCTTTCTCAGCCATTGGATAGCATTTGGATGATCTTGGCCATTAAATTCACTTTGGCGCCCAAACAATCCCTCGGATTGATGAGGTGGAGGTGAAACCCGTGAGTGGGGAGGTATAAGGAGAAGGGTAGCAGTGTTGGGGAATGGGGAAGGTGGTGAAAAGATGAAAGTTTTGGGGAGAGGTAGGGGAAAGTGATGGGGTGGTTTGTCTGGTTTCATTTTGGCGGGATAAGGGAAGAAGACAAGAGGTGGATTAGCTTTAGGGATTTTGACTTCTTGGATTGGGGCTTTGACCGAAAAGGATATTGTTTGACCGAATGGCTTATCTGGTATTAGTTTTAAGTTAGATGGGTGGGTCGGTTTGGTTTAGGTTAGTTGGGTATTTTTGGTGGGCTTGAAGTGGGCTTGGGGAATTAAGGGTTAAGCGTGTGATAGTTTTAAGGTGGGTTGGGGTTGAGTGAGATGTGGGCTGGGGTATTTATTTTTGGGATAGATGGGGTTGGTTATTTTATTTTTGGGTCCGTTTGTTATAGATAAATCACAAGGACCATTCTTGCAATTCCTGAATTTTTTGAGGACCCATCTTGCACATCTTCCAAAATACATCAAGGGTGAATCTTGCCATGTTTCCATAATCCAAGAACCAAAATTTCACTTTTCTATCTTTTAAAATTCCCAGGGATTATTTTTGACAGATTTCAAACTTGAGGGACCAAAGATGTAATTTATTCAAACTTTTCACCAAAGGACTAAATATGATAATTTATGATTTAAAAAGGACCTTTGGTGATTTGTCTGACAAAACAAATGCTCAGGGACTAATTTTGACAAGTTTTGAAACTTGAGGGACTGAAACTGCCAATTTTGCAAACTTTTGTTCGTTTTTTAATTGTTTTTAAACATTTTGCATTTAAAACATATAAAACACAATCCCTGGGATATTTTCAGTATTTTGATGCATTTCTGAGTGTTTTTGAATGTTTTGGCAGCTTAGATAAGACAAAAATGATGAGTATTTAGACACTCATCAATAATTAATTATATTCGGATCATATATATATGTATATGTGATTTTATAATTTTTGGACATTCAAAATAATGTAATGTTGTCCCAGAAATTTATTCGTTTCATATATGGTTCGTTTTCGAATGTTTGGAATCGTTTCAGAATCGATTTAAGTTATTTATTTAAGTTTTATTGTTTCAGGGGTATTTTGGTCATTTGACAAGTTATCTGAATTTCAGGTATTACAACTTCTTCCCCTCTAAAAAAAATTTTCGTCCTCGAAAATTGACGTTAAACGGAATGGAAACATAACTGACTTTGGAACGGAATATGAAAACTTGATTTCTATGACTCTATAATATCGGTTGAACTTCGGTTTCCTAAAAAGGCAAAATTATACTGGATTCAAATCGAAAGAAAGGTATATCGAACGTAACGAATGATAATCGGATCTTCTCGAAAAAGACACAGGAAATACATGGAATTTTGACTGATGGGTAATCCCCAGGATTTGACTTGACAAGTCAGAGTAGAACGTATGGAATAGATTATCGATACCATCTAATGGTAGAAGTTCTATAATTGGACTTAAATTTATTACCAAAATTCTTAGAGGTGAGCAAAATGCGTGACGAGAACTCAGACGTGTCGATTTACCTAACGATGAAAGCAAATTACGCGTACATTTCGGATGAACTTAAGGTCTCACTAATGCGGATAATCTCAAACAGTTATCAAGCCTTCTAAAGTTCTAAGGCACTTCTTGAAATAACCGATGACCACAATAAGTGCGCGTTATATGATGTAAGTATTATCACGTTGGCCAGGCGTCATAATACTGGCATCATATAAGTATGCCCTCATGATGGTCATACTAGATTCCCAAGCCGTGTACCAACTAACTTATCTTATTCCACCTAGTCTTCCTACGGTCTCAGAGGTTATCAAAATTAAATACTCTAACTAAGTGGAGAACGAATCACTAGAAAGAGTTAACGAAACTCTCGGAATGCCTATCAGCCGTATCAATCATTCATCATTTGCTAAAACCTCTCAAAACAAAGTCATCACCAAACATAAGAAAATGAACACGAACAGGAATACTTCTAGTAATTTAGCTCATTCAAGGATCTTATTATGAACTTAAGTAAGTCAACGGGGTAAAAGTTAGTCGCCAAAATCTTCGGCCTTCATAGAATAAATTTTCTCCCAACCACAAAGGGTCTTTTCCAAAAACCCGCTCATGTAATACATCCAATCCCTTCCAGTCCGGTTAATCTATATTGATCAGTCCATCAATCGGAAAGTGAAACCAAAATTGGAACTTGTGTTTGGTCCTTCAAGCTTCTACAGTTCTTCTTGAAATATGATGGGGTAATGTGAATTTCTAACATGCTCTTTCCCGTCTCCGGACGTACTATTAAGTCATACAATGACCATTTGTCCCAGTAGGCACGCGGAAACCTAATTACCAACTTTATAAGCAGCCAGAGCTTAACCAATACCATTAGCGTTACTAATCATCATAACAGTCGTTTGTGGATCCGGAAAGCGATTTCAACTAAAGTTACTTAGTCTCTTGAAAGAACTTCACGCTCTAAAATTAACAAGCACCTACTCGTTTCAGGGTGGAGGAATATTGGTTTCTAATGATAATACGGTTCAGCTATCTTCAGCCACCATCCTTCTTTATCGCGAACGGAACTAAAATACGCTCAGAAGATATAGGTAAACAAACTTACTTCCCGGTCTTCGATTGTTGCTCTTCCTGGTTGCTCAAATCAATCTATATGATCCCGAACCTATTTGAGAGACACCTTCACTCGGTGACTAGAATATTCTCTCAGTAACCTGTCAATTTCTACTTCATGCTTCGGTGATCAGCTTGGTGATTCATCTAAGAATTTTATTTAGAAACTCAGGGTGCCTAATAACTCTCAAGATGTGGCTCATTCCTTAGTGCATGAAATGGGTTCTAAGAGACTTCTGTGCTAGAATTTCTAAGGAGGTATTTCTAATGGATGCCAAAAACCAAGGTAGCCAGGGGAAAATCAATTCGGGCGTTCACAGCCGAGGTGAGCTTGACCTACTTAGAAGGTTGAGAAACATGATAGACACATATCAACATAATTTATTCCAAAAATTTGCTCAAGCCTTATTATTAAATACTTGGGGAAAACCCACAATTCAAAGGAATCTGTACAATATAAATGTCAAAAGAAACCTAAGATAAAATAACACACAAATGGCTCGAGCTCTCATCCTACGTCTAGATCACATTACTTGCAGTGGACTCCAAATCCGAATCTACTTCATCCTTCTCGCTAAGCCATCCGTTTCGGTTTCCTTCAGGTTGTGGCAGTGGTTGTCTCGCAAAACCATCTTCAGGGTTCCTTCCTTCATCTCCTATGTCGTCCACGAATCCATACAAATTGTGAGGCTCTGCCCTCACTACTCCTCCCTCTTCTACGAACTTGGGACACCTTCCCGGGTACTTAGTCACTACTCCGTCTTTATCAATCACTTTCGTCTCGTGCACATGTACTTCTGCTCCATTTATATTAACCACAGTCAACTTTTCTTCAATCCGGCAGGGACACATGCTAGCAGGAATCAGCATCCTTTTGTTGGTCCATCTCAAATTACCAATTCTTCTCTGGCCTGTAGCGAAAACGGTTGTCCAACGATACCTGTTGCGTGCTGGAGGTGCCATACTAAAAATGACACAAATGATACTAAGTATTAGAACTCGATGGGAATCGAAAGACTACTCATAACTCAAAATTTTAAAAAACGCGTGAGATTTCACCGTCTGAACGATTTCAAAGATGATTAACGAAATATGGAGAACAAGTACGAATGGAACGACAAAACAAAATCCTAATGTCTACCTAAATCCTCACCGGTCAGCGTTTAAGTTCCTATAGGGAAAAGTCCTAAAATATATTCTCAAAGGTTGTCCTACGAGCACTTACAGGGAAAACTTAGTGGTCCTACTTACACAGGTTAAGGGTAAATGTATTACGAATCGCAGCCTGTCTCTCTGATACCATAAATTGTAACACCCCAACCCGACAAGGGTAAAGATATCACAACAATGGATCCACATCAGAACAAACCAAGCATACATTTTCATTAATACAAAAATCTCAAAGGATAATAATCGAAATACTAGAATCTATAGGGTTACAAATGAAAACTTCCCAAAACATTATTTCTAATAATATACTATCTTCAGTCCAATTCTATATCCAGCATAGCTATCCAACTTCTAAGTCTAAAGATACATTCTTCTCTCATTCCCAGCTTCCTACTAATACCTGCCGCAGGAAAAGAAATGCGGCTGAGCTACGAGAGCTCAGTGAACAGATATAGAGGTAACAAAACAATAATAGGGAATAGAACGAAAGAAATCTAGAATACACGTCATACCGATAAATCAAGGTGTAGAAATGAGATGTTAAGACAACAAGATTTAAGACAAAGGAAAAGAAATAGAACGAGTAATAAGGAATTTCATAAGATAAGGAAAACATAAATCTATCACGAGCCCAGACACAAGCCATATCATATCATTGTAAATGAAACTAAATAGAGTAGCTAGCTCCCAGATATGTGAAAGACGTGTATCGCACACACCATCAGTCACCAGATAAGTATAACAATAAAAAAATAACATATACAGTTAACAGGTCAAATCTAGAGTGCACCCATACGCCCCACAGATAAATCAATAATCATAATATAATGGCCATAGCAAATTAGTAAATAAGGGACGGAACAGGTCATCACTCTCCTGCCCTAGAGTCATGTCAAAGGTGCGTCAATGACATGGACATGAAACCCTCATGCCTAGTTATTGGCTCATAATATTAAACTGTAGAACAAAGGTCGGGCGTACTATCAAATAATCAAAAGGTCATATCCTAAGGGTACATGGCCAAAAGGTTCATGTCAACAATTCAAGATTATATACCATAGGTTCAAACTTAGAATTTATCAGGTTACGTTTCATGTCAAAGTTAAGTTCAAATTAAAGAACTGTATCAAATGTTTCAAAAGCATGTGGCAAAAGTTTATAATCAAGGTTTTATACCAACAGTTTATCTAAAAAGGGTTTCTATTTAAAAGTCCATTTAAACAATCCTTCAAAAATGGTTTTCATCACAACTGATCTTACAAAATAGTTTTCTTCAAAATGTTCTTCCAAAACTTTTAGTAACTTTCGGTAAAAGTGATGTTACTTATTTAAAGTAGCTTTTCTCAAAACGTTTCATAAGTAGTTTTAAGAACAATTCAAAATCAATTAGGTTTGACTAAAGATTTAACAGATTAAGGTTTATATTCCAAAATCAATTTAGTTTTATAACCAGTCTATTAGATTAGATTCAAAACAAGGCTCACAGCTCAGGGTTCAAGACAAAAATCAAACACAAGGTTTGTGAAAGTTCACAAAACAAAGATCACATGAAAGGTTTACAAACGAACAGGGAACATAGCAATGGTATAGGGAATCCTAATAAGGGAAAATGAGAACTGAAGGAAAAGAGAAATGAAAGACCCTTACTGAAAGAGGTCAGAATATCTGTACCTTATGACGAATGCAAGAACACAAAGATAAAAGCTGACAAGATGAAATTACTCCTTCCTCGAACCTAAGGAGTAGAAGACAGAAGTCCAAAGGGTCTTCAGTTATATTTCCATTATTAGTAAGTTGACAATATCAAGATTGGGTTAAGTCCTTCTTAAGATTATTATGGAAATAGGGTACATTTTATCAGGTTACAAAAGTTAAATGACGAGTTCACATAGTTTAGGGTTTCAATTGCAACTTTATCTAATTCAAAGGTTTAATCATGAAAATACTTTAAGTTACTGATTTAATACACACTATATTCAGAATGACACATTAATCCCTTAAGTTTCACAATTTACAGTTTATACCGCTTAATTATATAATTTACAAAAACAATCCTTCATTTACATAATTCATATTTCAAACCCCTATAATATTTGTCTTTACCAAATAAACACCTTATATTACAAAGTTACAGAACATATCCTCAAAATTATGTGTATTACGATTCAGGTCCTTCAGATTTCATAATTTACACCTTTTGTCCTTTAACTTTACAAAACTTATATTTCAAACCCTAGTTTAGTAATAATTATATATCAAACCCATAATTACTCAAATTTACATAAGACACCCTTTATAATGTTATTTACTCAAAATAACTTCAAGTTTTCAGAATTTACATTTTTAGTCCCTCCATTTAAATAAATTACAAATCGTACCCTTAATTATCATTTATTCATTTTTACGCAATATTTACACTTAAGACCCTCAAGTTATATTTTTTCTACACTTTTACTGACCTAATTAATATTATAAAAATAACCTTTAAGCTTAAAAGTTGGCAAAACAAGCCCTTGTCATTTATATCTCAAATCGTATACATGTTTTATTTACCAAATCCAACCCTAACTTTACCCACTCATTAACCCATCATGACACAATGATTAACTACATTTATTACTCAGATTCAACCCACAAAACCCTAACCCTAACACGATTTAGGGTTTCTTCTTATTTTCTTTTATTTTTCAATAAGTCCGATTACAATATTAATTCAAAACACACGATTTAAGCTTCCACAAATCAAAGGGTTATTTTTTTGGACTTATATCATCAGTATAGATCACGTAAAAATTATGGTCACACCTCAGAAAATTCGTATAGCATGATTTGCAAATTAAGTTTGTTTTAACCCTCTTAATTTCGTACGCCTAAATAAACATGCATAATTTGTGTTTATTATTTTTCTTAGGTTATATTCGACATGTAGATCATTTTAAAAATACTGGATAATTTTTAGAACGTAAAAATAAGTCGCAAGGAATTTCTACCTCTCGTACGTATGGATCAAACAAAAGAAATCACCACGTTCGAATCAAAGCTTCGACACTCCAACTCCTATTTTTCGTAGCTTGCTAATGCTCCAAGGAACACCAAGAAATTCTTTGCTCAGGTCCAGAAGTCGCGTAGGAAGGTTGGTCGATTTTAGTTTAGTCGATCTTAGGGTTTCGGCAAAATAGAGTTTTACAAAAATTATGTTTTGTATTTATATTGTGTTAACCGACCTAGGAGGGGGCATGTGATCCAGATTTTCGGCCTAGAAACTTATCACAAAAGTAATTTGATTTTGTATATAATTTCCTTTATTTAATTGGTATTTATCTAGTTAAATGATTTTCACAAAATATATTACATATATAATTAATTATATTCTGATCATATATATATGTATATGTGATTTTATAATTTTTGGACATTCAAAATAATGTAATGTTGTCCCAGAAATTTATTCGTTTCATATATGGTTCATTTTCGAATGTTTGGAATCGTTTCAGAATCGATTTAAGTTATTTATTTAAGCTTTATTGTTTCAGGGGTATTTTGGTCATTTGACAAGTTATCTGAATTTCAGGTATTACAAGCAGAATGTTCACTATCAGCAGAAATGAGTTATCGCTAGCAGCAGGAACAAGTATCATTAGCAGCAGGATCAACAGCAGCAGAATGCTAAGCCTAGCAGCAGAATCATTTATCACTAGCAGCAGGATCAAATGTTCTAGCAGCAGGAACAACATTAACAGCAGGAACCATAATGCACTAGCAGCAGAATTACACTTAGAGTATTTCTTTGAATAGAACCCGATATTTAACTTCTTGAATATTTAATTCCCAACACATAAAAAACAGACGAAAACACAAAAAAACAAATGAATACGTAGAAAACGAACGAAAATGTAAAAAAAAGGGACGAAAACATAAAAAAACAGACGAAAACGTAAAAAACAGACGAAAACCCAAACAACACGGACGAAGACGTAAAAAAACAGACGGAAACGTAAAAAAATGAACTAAAAAGTAAAAATGCGGGCGAAAACGGACGAAAACGTAAAAAAACACACAAAAACGTTAAAACATGGACGAAAACGTAAAAAAAGACAAAAATGTAAAAAAAACAGATGAATAGGTAAAAAAGTGGACGAAAACTGAAAAAAAGAGATGAAAACGTAAAAAAAACGGATGAAAACGTAAAAAACGGTCAAAAACGAAAAAAAATTGATGAAAACGTATAAAAATGGACAAATCGTATGAAAACGTTTAAAAATGGATGAAAACGTATGTCTGACGTAATTAAAATGAAATAGGGACTACGAGTGTTATTTGGGATAAACCATAGGGACGAAACATGTAATTCTTTCATTATAAAATAACTGAGAAACCCGTTATATGTCTTACATTGCAATCAAAAATAAGTTGAGTACACTAAATTGAAGAAAAAAAGGTAGAGTACTTTAAATTGAAATTGTGCATAAGTTGGATACACTTTTGTGCAATTTACCCTTTAACTTTGAAATCGCTTATTTTTAATGTGGTCCAAACATTCAACATCAAATAGTTAAAAAGCCTAGGCCAACGCTGGCGAGTGGCTACATGGGTTGTAGGTGTGGTTGTGGAGACGGTAGGGGTGCTTTTAGTTGGGGGAAAAACACATTTGTTTTCTACAAAATGTTTTGTGGAAAACAAGGAAAACAGAGATCGCGTTGAAATCAACGTTTTCCAACAAAATTAATGTGAGTCCAACTCCGTCTACCATTCCTATGTCATTCCGCAATAATTCAAGAAACCATTTCCAATTTTCCTTATTTTCAACTGATACAACAGCCCACGCTATCGTCTGAACTTTCATTGCCTATGTCATCGGTTGCAGCAGTGTCAACATCTACAATAAGGTCTATCAAATTATCCTCTCTTATAAAGTCTGTCAAGTCCTCATCATAATGGTCAATATACAAACTAATACGTCCACCATTTTAGACCGCATGATCCAAGAATCTATAAATATCTAAATCACATTTTATAACTCTAAAAGCATCATCTAAACTTTTTCCAGGAACACAATAATACAACCCTTCGCATTTTGACATGGTTATTTTTTCAACAAATTCTATTAAGTCCTTAAACTCCATCTTTTGAAAATCAACTTCTCCTATATTTTTTACCACACCTAGTGAATACATTAAAGGGTTTTTTTGAAAAACCCCACCGAAGTTCACCTCAATAACAACAACATTTCAACTTGCAGATGGTGACACCATGTCGAAGACAACAAATACACTCTTGTACAAAATTGTTAAAGATGCTTTAAACACATTACCTTGATAATTACTCACCTTGACACCTCTATTAGAAATCTCAATGTTATGTTACATTTGCCATGCTTTTTGTCTTGTTATGTTCCATGCAAAAACTCACGGTGTTCATTTAACCTTAATAACTGGCGTATCACTTTCTAGGGTTGAATGTTCACATGGACTAGATATTTAATGGGCTTTTATATCAGATGATCCAACATATACACTTGATGCCACATTAGCAATCCATGTCATCAAAATACATGTGCACATCGTATAGTTTCATGGTGACTTGGCAGACAAAACCAAAATTACACAATAATGGAACAAATATGAAACTTGAGTGGTTTTTCATTCAAAAAAAAACTTTGAGTGACTTTAGTGGAACACTTGTGAAAGTTGGTTACTATTTAGTGATTTTTTCCCTTTTTACAACTGCTTGTCATTATGTAAAGCTTACAAAGTATCAATCGTTATTATATCTAATTCTCATATGTTAGTATGTGTAAGTCACATTAGTTTATTTTGTATCTAATCCGTTGCTATTTTCTGACGTGTTTTGGTTAGCATGTGTACGTCGCAGAAAGTTTACTAGCATGAAATCTGATTTTATTTATTTATTCATTTATTTTTGGTTTAACAAAAAAAGGGAAGAACCGGATATGTACCGATGTTACGGTACCGGGTATTGGTACCAGAATCCCGTCCGGTACGGTACCGATGGAAAAATTCGATACGGGTTCGCTACCAGGTACCGTGCTCATCCCTAACTACAAATTTCTTAGTGTGCACCCTCTAAAATACTAAAAAATTATCGATGCATACCCAAAAATTTCAAAGAAGAAGAAAAAACAAAAATGTAAACTTGAGTTCGTTGTATGGTGAAGGAGGAGGTGGTTAAATGGTAATTATATGTTTATTCTAAAGCCCAGTTATATTGACTAATTAGTTATAACTTGAGTCCACCAATTTTGTACTTCAAGCCAAACCCATAAAAAATTTCATTTAACTGAAATTTGGATATATATATCTTAAAAAGCGACGGCCACGACGTCATTTTGCGTCGTTTTACTGTTGCCAAGAACAGTGGCTGGCGAAATTGGCGAATTGCCGCAGAAAACGTCGTTGGGCCTACATCAGCCCACAATCAGCCAGCCTGTTTAGGTAAGTTGGCTCGTATTTGTCAAGATAGTACTTTCCTACCTAACTACACCATCGTACAGTGGCCATTGTATTCGAAGTGCATCGAAACATACACTTGCACTTTCCCTGCCATTTTTTCGTATGTCGGTCCGTATTTGTGTGTTTATACAAAGTAGTGTTATGTCGTATTGCTTACATAGTACTTTTCCACCTAACTATAGCATCGTATGGTGGAGATTGTGTTCTTTTGTGGTTGTATTAAGCCATTTGTTATAGGTACAGTGTCGCTTTCATTATACCCACATCTTTGGATTTGATCTTATCTAGATTTCTCAATTTATAAGCTTATCTTATACACATCACACTTCTATATTGTAGGTTTGATTTTTTCATTATAATTTTTTTTTTTCAACTAACTTTTTCGCTATTCATGATTCTTTAGTTTTAGATTTAGGGTTTTGTCTCTGTAGTTGCTGCTATTGGTTTTTAATTGGTAATTTTTTGCGTTAGATTTATGGTTTTGTTCTTGATCTAGGGTTTTGTTGTTGTTGTTGCTTTGTTTGCGGTTTGTTTTGTTGCGCTTTATGCTTTGAAGTTTGAGATTTTGTTGCACTTAACTGTCGGTTTTGCTGATTTTATGCTTTGAGGTTTTGGATTTTGTTGCTGCTGTTAGTCGATTTAGGTCTGTGTGTTTTCGCTTGATTGATCATTTTTGGACTTTATACTTAGGGTTTTGTTGTTGTTATTATTTGACTTCACAGTTATTGCACTATGGTATATATACTTATAGTTTTTTGCATTTTATTTATCATTCCACTAGATCAGTTGGTTGATTGTGTTTCATTGCCTTTATTTTTAGCTTCTTGTAATTGATATTTTTTTTCTTCAAACAAATGGAATACCTTATGTCAAAGGTATTTTTGCTTTTGGCGAACAGATATGATAACTATTGTTTTATAATCATTTGATGGGGGCGCGATTGGGTTACGTTATTTTGTTGCCTGATCACCGAATTGTCATGTGTTTATTCTATGTGGTTTGTAAAAGTTGTTAACTGTTTATCATGTTTCTTTTGTAGGTTTATCTTATGTTGGAACAACGGCTTTTGACAAACCTTCTCATTGCGTTGTCAATGGGTTTGATGGTATAACATCGATGGTTGTTTTTACAAAGGTGTATAGACCTTATTGCACTTTGTCAGTCTGCAAGATAAGAGGATTAAAGTTTAGTTGGTCCATATCTTGGCGGGGCAAGTCACTAGATTTGCAGCCATGGTGGCCATGTCCTCTTTTTGCTATTCTTAGCAGGCTTATTTGTTGTGGGTGCATCCTTTGTTGCTCCGCGTATGCTGGGGCTATGATGATTACCACCTGTTTTCTGATACAAATGAAACGGGGTGTCAAATATTGTCTCCATAACTTGGCAGGGCAAGTACCGGATGGCATTACTATGCAACCGCGTTTCTTTGCAGCCATGGTGGAGTCAAGAATCTTTTGCATCGTATTTGGTTTAGAAATCTGAGCCTAAGAACTGCTACATACATGCTTGATGTGTCTGTATGTTTAATGCTCGATTTATTTGTAATTGTTATGTCTGCTGTTGTTGGCAGCATAACAATTATATATATATATCTTATAGAGCGATGGCTACAACGTCGTTTTCCGTCGTTTTTCACTGTTGCACTGGCACGGTCGGTCCTTTGCCGCACAAACCGGCGATGGGCACGCATCAGCCCAAAATCAGCCGGCCTGTTTGGCTAAGTTGGCCCATATTTCTGGCTCTTGGATGCATTTAACCTGTTTCTGCATTTTTAAACTGGGTATGTAAAAACGCTTTCGTTTGCTTCACATGGAGCAGGGCTATGATGATTGCTACCTAATTTCTGATACAAATGAAGTGGGTTGTTAAATATTATCTCTATAATTTGGGAGGGTAAGAACCGGATGGCAGTATTATGCAACCGTGTTTCTTTACAGCCATGATGAACCTTGTAACTGTTTGCGCTACTTTTGATTTAAAAATCTGAGCCTAAAAACTGCTACACATATACGTGTTGAACCCATATCTTTAAAAAATCAATTTACTTATAATTGTTGTGACTGACGATGTGACAAAACGTCGTCGGAGTCGTCGCTCTATAAGATATACTTCTGCTATGCTACGTCACACTGTTATAAGTCATGTTGGTTACATTCGTTGGTTACAACGAAAGTTATGCTTATAACTAATAGAGATATTGCATGCTTGCGAATATTGACGTACGATGCTCATCATAGTTGCCTATGATAATTGCTACCTAATTTCTGACCCAAATGAACTGGGTTGTCAAATAATGTCTCCATAACTTGGCAGGGCAAGCACCTAATGGCATTAGCATGCAACCGCGCTGCTTTGCAGCCATGGTGGAGTCTAGAACCTTTTCTGACACATATAAACTCGGTGGAATGTATTTCAGTGTCTGATATGACAATGTATCTAAAGCTCTGATATGCAGAAGTTTCTAATGGCAGGGAAAGTGCACGTGTATCTTTTATTGTACTTGAAACACAATCTCAACTATAAGATGATATAGTTACGTGAGAGAGTACAATGTAAGCAATACGACGTTCCACGGCTATGTGTTAAGCCGGTGAAAATGGGCCAAAGTAGCATAATAGATCAGTGTATTTTGGGCTGACGCAGGCCCACGACTGTCCATTGCGCAAAATTGCAAAATTGTGGCAGCACAACAGTGAAAACGGCGCAAAACGACGTCGTGCCCGTCGCTTTATAGTTTTGTTGTGCTTGAAGTGCATTCTCCACCATACGATGGAATAGTTAGGTGGGAAAGTACTATCTAAGCAATACGACATAGCACGACTTTGTATAACAACAAAAAAATGGGCCGACGTAGCCAAACAGGCCGGTGGATTTTGCGCTGATAGAGGGCCTATAGAGGGCCGACGTAGCCAAACAGGCCGGTGGATTTCGCGGCCGACGCTTTATAAGATAGTATATAGACCTTATTGCACTGCATGAATCTGCAGAATAAGAGGTTGCGTACTAATTTCGGGCATTTATGTTGGCTGGCCAACCATCGGCTACCATTATTATATACCCATGTTTCTTTGCATCCACTGCTTTGTCTGAAACATTCTTTGTTGCTTCATGTATACTAGGGCTATGATGATTACCACCTGTTTTCTGATACAAATGAACTGAGGTGTCGAATATTGTCTCCATAACTTGGCAGGGCAAGTACCGGATGGCATTACTATGCAACCGCGTTTCTTTGCAGCCGTGGTGGAGTCAAAAACCTTTTTTTTTGCTTGTGCTAGTGTCCCCAGAAATTCTTGGATTTCTCACAATATGAGATTGAATGCCATAACTCTTATTTGTATTTTACTTCTTATTGGTGCTGCTAAAGGAAGGGAAATCATTGAATCTGTAACAAAATGCCTTGCTCCAGGCCAAAATCCGTCGACCTGTTTACGTTTACTGACCCATATGTCTGACTTTGAAATGCATTTAACCTGTTTGTCCTTTCTTAAATCGGGTATCTCAAAACACTTTTGTTTGCTTCGCATATAGCAGGGTTATGATGATTAGTACTTAATTTCTGACACAAATGAAGTGGGTTGTCAAATATTGTCTCCATAACTTGGGAGGCCAAGGACCGGATGGCAGTATTATGCAACCGTGTTTCTTTGCAGCCATGATAGAGCTTACAACTGTTTGCGCCGCTTATGGTTTAAAAATCTGAGCCTAAAAACTGCTACGTACATACCTGTTTAACCCATACCTTTAAAAATCGGTTTACTTATAATTGGTGTGCCTGTTGTTGTTAGCAGCTGTAACACCCCCAATTTCATAATATGCAGCGGAATTCAAATTGGGTGTTACTTCATGGCACAACAGTTGAATAGTAGAAAACGATCACAATTTAGTCATTTTAAAAGATTTATCATTCGAATATCAGAGTTCACAAAATAAGGTCCCAATGGTTTCAAAGTTTATTAAATAGGTTTTCGAATGATAATAAAATTTATAGCCTTCATAAGTATCCGTGCTCCTTCGTGCCATCCCTGCTTATTATGGACCTGAGATAAATACATGCTAAAAGCGTCAACACAAAGGTTGGTGAGTTCATAGAGTTTGTAAGTAAAAACTGTTGATTTCCAAAATCAAAGAGTTTGTGAGTCCATAGTAGTTGTAAATAAACAGTTGATTATCGAAGTAAAAAAGTGAGTAATACCATAGTATTTCTAGTTAAACCAGTTGTTTTGTCGAAAATCAAAGTGTGAGTGAATCCATAGAGTTTAAAGTTAAAACAGTTGATTATCGAAATCAAGGTATGGGTAATTCCATAGAGTTATAGTTTAAACAGTTGATTATCAAATTCAAGATGTGTGTGAATCCATAGAGTTTGCATAAAATCAGTTGATTTTCAATAGTTCCAAGTTTAAGTAATAATTGTAACAAATACAATTATTAATAAAATAAGCGGTGGGTTACGATATTATACACCCATAGTTGGTTTGTCATAAAATAGGTGGTGGGTTAAGTTATTATATACCCATAGTTCGTTTGTTAGCCCTAACCGGGTCAACACAAAATAGTTATTGTTTGCCAGGTAGTGATTTTCTGCTATATAGTGAAAACAAGTTCAAGTTTAATAAAATAATGGCAATACTGTATCATGACTACAGTATCATTCTATTGCTCTAAGCCTCATGAAACTCAACGCTTAACAGGCATCAAATATGATGTAAAGTATATAGGCCCTCGAGATAGGTATTTGCCAATAACCCATAAGTTTGTTCAAATAAAGTGTGCCTGGGTGGCTCATCCTAGCAGACCCAAACGGGGATTGTCAGTCCCAAATAGATCTATTCACAATTATTTACGTTCACTCGCAAGTGATTAAGGTTCATGATGTGAGGGACTTCGAACATGGCAATAAAGGTAAACTTAGGCAATAGTGAATCAAGTATAGCATATAGTTGAAAATCATTTGTGATCATGTTTATAGCAGGTATCTCTCCATGAGATATAAAAATGTATAAAGTGGATTTATAAACTCATAATAGTTTGTAGAGGTTTAAAAGTACTTTTATAATTAAAAGCAAGTATTACGTCTCAATAACGAGCAGAGCGTTTCATCAACTAAGTACGTTGTTTAAAGTAAACCAGTAAAGTTTATATGTAAAGCGAACATGTATCGCCTTCAAAAGTAATCCAGAGTAGATAAAAGAGTAGTCTATGGAACTCACAGTAGTGTGTAAACAGTTAAGAGTACTTATGAAAGTAAAAGCATTGTATTTGAGCATGTATCTCCCCCAAAAGTAGTTTAAAACGTATAAAAGTAGGGGCTACGAACTCACCTGATGCGATAGCAATAATGACAAAAGTGGATTCACTGAAATGTAAATTCAGTTGAGATTTCGGAAATAGCTTTACACACGACCTGAATAATAATAATGTTTGAGTATTCGTCTCAGCACGAATAATGAATGCGATATGAGGAATCGTATGACGATTTGATCGGTGATGTGAGTGTGATATGCTTAAAATGTTTGAAGTTCAAAAATAATATTATCAATAATATTATTTTTTTGTTATGATTTAGAAATCATAATGATCGTCGTCTCGAATTGGGTGAGACAGAACGTTGAGTCAGAGTGGTTTAAAAGTCGTTATATATAAATATAACGTATAAGTTTGTGTTTGAACGAAACAACTGAGAGTTGAGGGTGTATTGTGAAATTTTAGGATTGGAAATAAAATGTTATAATGTTTCTGTTTACTCTTGAACTTTCACTGTTTTTTACATTTTATACTCTAACGGGGTTTGCGTTGCACCGTTAGTCCTTGGTTTATAAAAGTTATATTTTTCAACCCAAAATTAACCCAATTGACAATCTGAGTTTATACTTTATTATAAAGTCATTTTCTATCCCAAAGATACTGTTTTTACTGTTTCAGAACCTGTTTTTACAAAGTTGGCAGTTTTGGCCCCTCAAAGTGAAACTAGTTTGCAAAGTTAGTCCTTTTTGCATAAAAACTTGTGGAAAAATTCTACAAAAATTTCAGAAGCTTATTTTAGGCTTATTAAAGCTTAAGTCAACTGCTTGTTTGACCAGAATGTTTAAAATCCATTATTGGGCCTTAAAACGCATAGAATAATGGCCCGTTAAGAAATTTAGAGGCGAGGGCATGAAAATTCTTTTGGACCTGGACTTGGGCTATTTTTTTGATTCTAAAAATATTTGGTATGGGCCCATTGGGCTGTTAAATCGCAAGGTCTTGTTGGGCTTTTTGTTCAGCCCATTTCCGAAAATTAAATTTTCTAACTTTTAATTTTTGTTGAAACCTTGCGATGGCAGTTAAAAATGAGGGTTTCTAGGTGACGGGTTCAAATTATTTCGAGCTGCTTAAAACATGAAAAGTGTAGTATTTTAGGTCGTCTTTGAGATGGTGTAAAAATATTTGGGTGTTGTGTTTGGAAATACGAAAATACAATATGAGTTTGTGGCCTAGTCGCATGTGTTTAAACTCTGAAAAACTTGAAAATAACCTAAGTCTGGAAATCAGTTTTGTAGCGTTTAAATGGAGCATTTTTAAGGACTTTTTAGAGCGTTTCGTGAAAAGTTCATAACACAAAAATTAATGCTTGCTAGGTGGTGATTCGAAATGAGCAAAAATATACTTGGGTTGTTTTTACGAATTCGAAAATACATGGTCATGATTATGTTGAGTTGGGCTGATTTTTAATAGTCAAAACACATGGAATATTTTCTAAGTCTGGGAAATCAGTCGAGGGGCTTATACTTTGGATGTTTTTAAGAGCTTTAGGTAACTTTTCGTGAAAAGTGTTGAACTACGAAAAATGAAGTTAGCCATGTTGTGATTCGAGATAGCCAAAAATATATGTGTGTCATGTGTACATATTCGAAAATATACAACCTCCAAGTGGGCTGTTTGGGCGATGTTCATATTCAAAACACTTAGAAAATTATAGTTATATGTTCTGTACGTGATTTATGCAAAACGAAATGGGTTTTGTTTTTGTGGATAGCAAATGCATGCAAGGCTTGTGAGTGATTATTCGTGATCTTTGGTATCTCACAAACGAGATGGACCATGGTTCGAACTAAGGAATCCATAGCGTGTACGTAAAATAAAGATGGAAATGTACATTCGAAAAGAGAGCATGCATGGGTGAATACTAGACGTTGATATAGGATAGAAATGGATTTAAAATGACTTACAAAAGTTGGGAGAAGGCTTGTGGTACGTTGGGACGAAGCAGAAAACCACAAGACTCCTCAAATGCCAAACGTATAGGACCAAAGTGTTCCATTCGACTTGGAAACTTGAAACCCGATCACTCCTTGGGTTCTGTGGTCTTCAAGAACTTATCTAACTGAGTATAAAGACTTGTGAGTGTGAAGTGGGTGTGTGATCTCTCTCTGTATACGTATATATATATAGACCAAAGAAATACAAGTTTGCAAGTGGTTTTATTTGGAGTTAGCTCATGTACTTATAGTTTTGTTTTGTTGTGGCGTGAAGTATGAGAGTTGAGTGTTAGAAGTGGAAAAGACTAATCATGGGCACTTAAGTGTGTAAGAAGAGAAGTTACTTAAGCATGGTTTCCTTGTTTTCTTCTTGGTTGTCTTGGAATCGATCATCACCAAATATCAAGGGTCGGTTTGGTTTGTAGCACGTGAGATCAAAAGGGTTGTATAATTTGTGAATTTGTCCTTGTGCTAGCTTGTACAAAAGAAAGAAAACAAATATAAATCATGCCTTGTTGTTGGCTTTCATTTTTTGTATTTGAAAGATCAACAATATCTTCAAAACGTGTTAGTTTTAAATCTTGTGGGATGACTTGAGTGTGTAAGTTGGCCAAATGATGGTTGTTTGTGGATCTTTTGGCCGACTGTAAACACCAAACACAAGGAGACAAAATGGAAGAGAGTTTTAACATAATCATCCTTGTGGTAGTTCGAATAAAAGAAGGAAACAAATATTAATCATGTGGTATCATGCAATGTTTACAAGGTGGTGAGTGTATCTTGAATGTGTGTTTTCATATTGTGTCGAGTTCTATAATTGAGAATAACAAACGTATATAAACATTTCACTTGGTTGTGTCGATATAAAGTGAGAGTGGTTTTGTGTTATTTGAGGTGGAGTGTGTAAGTTACTCTAATGATGAAATGGTTCTTAGAAATCCAAGAGAAAAGGGACAAATTTTATCATGGTTGTTCGTTGCTTATTTGTTTGGTGACATTAGAAGGTCAATTCCTTTTAAATCTTGGTCGATATTGTTTGAGTATACGAGTTACCAAAATGATGGAAGGAGTTTTAACACAATCGTCTCGTTTAGTAATAGTGTTGAATAAAATCAAAAATTTAGTCCGTAAAAAAAAAAAAAAAAAAAAAAAAAAAAAAAAAAAAAAAAAACGGTTAATTAAACAGTGACGATAGATTAGTCTTCGTTTACTATTTACAAATGGAAGGGAAATTTACGGGATGTTATAGTACCTACCCGTTAAACAGAATTCCTCCCGGAATTCCAGTCTAAGAGAGTTGTCAGGGTTGTTTTGCTACTGAAAGTACTCAGTAATTGTAAGTGGAAGTCACTGGAATAAAGATTTTAGCATGATTAAATTGTTATGAAGTCGTATGCTGTGTAATTCTCTATACGAGGTGTTGGAAAGAGTGTACGCATAAACAAAGGATTTGAACCCATATTTATTTACGTAGGAGTTGAATTTATTGTGGTACATGTGAAAATCGCTATTCCCATAGTCAACTTGAATTGAGAAAATTTTCATTTTTTTGGAATGAAGATTGTTATTTTTTCGTGTTTTGAAAATAAACATGGTTCATAATTTTTGAAAATCAAAAATCTGTGGGGGTAACCTACCCGTTAAACAAAGAGTTTGTAAGTAATAGATTTTTAAACAATGAGAGTTTCGGATCAAAAATAGATGAATGTAGAGAAAGTTGTTGAACTTCAGCTTTTGTAAAGAAAAACTTGTTAAATAAAGTTTTAAGTGACAACACAGAATCGGTTCCAAGTTTTGTAGATGATGAATCAGTTTGCTTCTGAGTAAAAATATACACAAAATTTGTTTGCTTTATGTATAAAACCGTGTCTTACGTTAATAATTTGTTTGTATCTATCGCACAAAATGTTCAAGTGGTTAGATAGGTATGGAAGCTAGGAGGGGAAATCAATATGTCATAAGATGAAATGTGTTGTAGCTCAAAATCATTTTGTTCCTTGGGGTTGTTAACCGTCGCTGGGGACAAAAGAGAAACACGAAAGTTGGTTTGTTTTGGTTGTAGTCGAGTCTACAAAGGATCCAATAATATGAAATATGACCAAATAATTAGGTGGGGGTTCGTTTGAGTTTGCTGAGGTTGTTTGGAACAAAGTACTTAGGCAATATATGATTTTTGGCTTAGTTGATGCAATTTGTGAACATGACAGTTGGGCTGAGCTTTGATGATAACTTGGTCATCACATGATCAAGTAATTGGAAAAGACTTGTCACACATGATTCTTCGGTAAGTGCTTAATCGAGACGTGTAAAAATATTGATAGGTTGTTAAGTGAATTCTTACATAAACGACCCAAAGTAAACGGGCATGAGCCGATTAGATTAGAAATAAATCTTAAGTCTTTGGGCTTAAATAGAGTTGGGCTCGTGTTTTTATGATAAAGGCCCAATGATAAACAAGGGTACGTTGGGTTGCTGTGAGCAATGGGTCGAGAACCAATGTTTCAAGGGTGTGTTTGGTTTGGCTTTCGTGAATCTGAAATATTTAACAACACGCGTTTTATTATCACACGTTACATAAGGTTGTAGATGGTACTTGGCTTATATTGTTTGCGATTGTTAGACAATCAAGATTTTGTAAAATGAGGTGATTGCGTGGTTTTGTAACCTTACAACAGGTTTTACCTCTCGAGGGATCTCAAGAGGCTTACAACCCCACCAGGCAGTGTACCTGACCGATGTAGTATAGTGTAGTGGTAAGTACGGGGGATTGATCGTTCTCCACAGGGAATAGTGTTCGTTAGGTATGAAAGGCTACTCTAATTAGGTCTAAGGGTTGAGGAAGATTCTTTTTTATGTTTTTATAATTTTATGAAAGCAAGTAAAATCTCGGGTTTGAAGGAGTGGGCGGAATTAGTTGCTAGTCAACTAACCCAAAATTACTACGGATGCAAATAAAATAAAATAACAAAAATGAAAATGTGGTGAGAAACTTATGTGTAGAGAAATGTGTTTACTTAGATTTCCTTACTCCCTAACTATCTTTTACCGGTTAATTAGTGTGTATTAGTCGCGTGGATGACGGGTGTATTCCTTAATACCATTCGTGGGGTGGCGTACTTACTTCCCCAACTCTACAAGCTCCTACTTCACTCCTATGTCGAGCCGGCTAGGAAGCTCCTAACATGGGATCACTAGAATTCGCTTGTGCATTAAATACAACCTTAAAAACCTTTAGTACGCATTTGGTTCATGTTTCTTAAGACGTTCAAGCAAGTTACCGAATAGGAAGTTAGCCAGTTTTCTTAAGCCTAACATAGATAAACAATCATCCAATACAACTAACAACACACTAACAACCAATAATCAATAGCTAGGTTTCATTAGATCTAAGCAAACACAAGATAAATTTAGCCTAACATGTTAAACAAAAGACAAGAATAAGATAGAATCAAACAACACATAGACATATTGAATGATTAATTGATAACTTATCTTTCAATGAAACATGGAAGATCTCAAGGCAAAAAGCCCTGAAAAAGTAGCTAAAATCGTCTTAGGGTTTTATCCCAAAATTCCACACACTAAGCTCTCCCTAATGACAAAAAATTAGAAAACTATATATAGACTTTTACATCTGACGGCGTCACCTTATGGATTGTGACGCCGTCACCTCGCCGCTTCTAGGGTTCCCGGATGACCTTCTTGACGCCGTCCCTCTTTAGCTCTTCAAAAATCCATTCTGGCTTATCAAGGCTTGACGCCGTCGAACCTAGAACGTGACGCCGTCCCCTTATGATTTAAGCCGTGACGCCCTTGATCAAGTTAAAGCATGACGCCGTCAGAATTTACATGCTATTTTCACTGGCCTATCATGAGTAAATTTCACGTCCACTTTTTCTTGCCAAAGCATGACGCCGTCTGGGGTTAATTGTGACGCCGTCAAGAGTAACTTTTAGCCGATTTTTGAGACTTTGCCGTTTTCTTCACTTTAATTCTCCAAAAACGTCCAAAATGCCTCCTTTTCCAGATTTCTCCTCAAAAGTACCTAAAATGACAAAAGGAACGATTTAGGGCGATATTTGATCAAATAAATACGATTTAAGGCTTAAATGACCCCTTAAAAGCGGTACACTTTTCGCTTCATCAAATACCCTTACACTTGAGATTTGCTTGTCCTCAAGCAAATGCGCTTTTATTCTAATCAAAATACAAGTTAGGGGTCATTTAATGCTAACATAAAAGTAATTACAACAAATATTCGTTCCACTTTAATCATAATAAGCACGGAGATTACAAACTAGCACCTCACAAGTAGTGTTTAGATACTCACATCTCTCAAGTTCATCAAAATAAATCTCATAAATGAAAACGGATAATATCTCTCACTACCTGTCATAGCAAATAGATTACCATAGGCTTGGGAAAGGATCGAAAACCTCCTCCACTAGGCGTAAGCACCTAAGATAAACTATTAAAGAGGGCTTTTAAACGGGTTATAACGTTAGGTGTAGGGAAAAGGAAAACACGGTTTTGTTGGATAAAGGATATTTTACTGGTGGCGAGTTAAAAATCTTGATCAATTACATGTACTATACAATGTTGCTAAGCCAAGACTAGACTCGATCTTAAGCTAGAAACGAAATAACAAAATAACAAAAACATAAAATAAACATAAAATGAAACGGGTGGTAGTCCGTATGTTTTTTTTCTACTTTTCTTTTTCTCATTTTTTTGTATTTTTCTTGATTTTTTCGATTTTTTTTTTTTTTTTTTTTTTTTTTTTTTTGCATACACTTTTGCCCTACTATCCAAAATAATACATCATAGGGGCATTGCATTCCCCTTACACTTGAACTTTTACATAACTTTACAATTACTAATCTAATGACTCGAATTAAGATAATCGAAAAACTTGGAGTACTTTTAAAATATTTAGCACATATGGGGGTAATAAATGATGTTCTTCCCCATTACTCCATTACACTAGTACTTTACCCATGAGTCCCAATCGTCCCAAAACAATATGTACAAGGATATGACTCGACTTAGCAACCATGTAATCAACTAGATAATTAACTTGGGTTTAAACAAATGTTGTCACAATAATGCACTAAAGATGAGTGCATACAAGGTAGGCTAAGGCGATTTGGGTGTACATTTTAGTGGGGTGTAACAAATTATTCCTTTAAGTAAAATGCTTAAAGGTCGAAACGAAAAGATAGGCTCTGAGGGGTGTACTAGGGGTATCGTGTACTAAAAATGAGTACAACGCAAAGGGTGTGGGAGAATTACTTGACCAATGTAGCCAACGTAATTATAACAAAAACACAGGTGTAAAACAATGGGTTAATCCTAATGCCTCTTATCATGTAGTAAATCTAACTACACGAATGTAGTCTCACTTGTGGCCTTGGAATGGTCCTAACGCAAGTTCTAGAATCTAAGTGCTACCGGTACTCACATCATAGCATAAATGCTTTTCCTACCAATTCTAGGGGCGAACCTCACATATTTGGGGGTGGAAAATTTTTTAGTGGTACGGTTTTTGTGCTAGTCATATAACTCCTATCCGTGAGACGCTCATTAAGATCAAAGTTTCACTCCTATATGTTGTAAAAAATTTTAAATTTGGCACTAAAATTACCTTAACAAGTATTTCTCTCAGTTTTATTACACATCTATTATTAAACAAATAAAAATCAAGCGCAATTGTATTCTCTAAAATCGTACTTTTACCCTCCCCTTACACTTAAGATGAACATTGTCCCCAATGTTCAAATAACAAGATGTAAAAGCATAAAGTAAAAGAATGAAATCAAATACTCCCCTGATTCGCTCGGTGGATAATGAAATTACACGGTTAAATCTTCCTCCAAAGAGAATGTTGAAGCTCCATGACTAATGCATTGCCATAAGCTTGATTCCATAAACATCTCCTTGTCCAAAATAACCTGTTAAACCTGAGAAAACAAACACGAAAACCTGCATAACATCGGCGGGAAAAATCTATATATAAGGATATAATGCTTGTGGAATGATAATTTTGCAGATTCCTGGAGATTATAAGTTGGAGATTTTAATAAAAACTTTTTATGAAAACAAAACTTTCAAAAATTTCTGGAAATTAAATCTGACGCCGTCAGGTTATAAACCTTGACGCCGTCAGAAATGACCTGACAAAAATTTTCATTTTTAGTTTCCGGAAAATTTCTGGAAAAACCTTTACCTTACTTCCTGGAAATCCTGCAAAACATCATTATGACTCGATACAAGCATTTGACTCAAACAAATACTAATATGTATGCTAATTTATTATTATTACGATTCATGTTAATTTGTGTTCTAATAAACCGATTTAGATTTCCCTTACACTTATCTTTTGCAAAATACCTTTATATGTAGTTAAGACGAAGTTAAAAACAACATAAAGCATTTTCACAAATTAGTTTTTAACATGAATCAATACTAATAAAAATTAAACACACATACGGAAAATAAAATCAAACAAGCAAATAAATAAACACACAAAGCAAATAAAACAAATAAAGCTTGGGTTGCCTCCCAAGAAGCGCTTTTCTTTATTAACGAGTCTTGTAGCTAGACTCAAAGTCAAGCTACCCTATGTAAGTAAGCTCGTCATCAAGGACGTCTTTAGGGTTAAGCTTGGATTGAAGTTTCCTATTGGTTCGCTTAGTACGATATATCTTTTCAAACTTCTCTCCATCCGGGTCATACAACGTCATCTTAATATGCCATGACCCATCTCCATCTTTGGGTGGTTTATCCCAATTCCACTTATGATCATCTTCCTCACAAATCCACTTATTCATTCCTAGGTTAATTGGCAGAACTCCTAGGAAATCAATCATCTTTCTAAAAACTAGAGGGTCTTCAAATGGATCCAATTCGGTGTCCCTAGCCAAGAATTGCTCCACCGAATGCGTTCGGTTAACAAAGTCCTCTTCTAGGTAAAATGGGCGTTGGGGTCCTATGAAGTCTCTATCAATCCAAGGTCCATATTTAGATGGTCTCCTATTTGATTCTAGCCAATGTGGTGTTGGTTCCTCACTAGTATCATAGGCATGTTTCTTAACATCATAGACTGACCAAGTATCTCCTTCTCCTACCGCTATCTTGGATTCCTTACAATCAATCATAGCACTAGCGGTCGCCAAAAATCCTCTACCTATCAACAAGGGGCATGTAGGGTCGCTAACCATATCAAGGACGTGGAAATCGGCTAAAATGGTTAGTTTTCCAATGTGCACTAACACGTCCTTAACTACTCCAACCGGGTAAGCAACACTTCCATCCGCTAAGCCTATTATCACCTCGGTTTCTTCAAGTTTTCCAAGTTTTAGAGAGGTGTAGAGAGGTAACGGAAGTAGGTTAAGGCTTGATCCAAGATCGGCTAATGTGTCATAAGCCTCCGAATCACCGACCTTGCAAGGTAGAACAAATAAGCCCGGATCATCTAACTTCTTAGGTAGTTTGTTTTGAACGAAGGCGGTCCCTTTTTCGCCTAATTTGAGCTTCTTCTCATCCAACACATCAACAACCGGACTTTCAAGGTGGAGCTCCTTGAATTCTTCGTCAAGGTTTTGAGTGGGAGGTGTTTCAACTATGTTGTTGACCAATTTGGATATCATAACTTCTTGGTCATTTGGAACGACTTGGGTTTGTTTGAAACACGTGCTCATGGAATTGACCGAATAATATTGTGGACAAGAACTAGGGGACGAAACCGATGAAATAGCGTTGACGTTCAGTTTCGGGTTCTTGACCGTGTTGCTAGGGAGTGCTCCCATTTCTCGGTCATTGAGGGCTTTCAACAAGGTGTCAATCTTATCGGTCATCTCGCTTTGTTTTTGTTTGAAATCGGCTTCAAACTTGGCTAAACGAGCTTCTTGAGATGCCATAAATTGAGACATCAATCCTTCAAAGTTATCGGTACTACCATTGCCGGAAGGATTGTTGTTGAAAGTACGGTTCGAGTTGGAACCGCTTGATTGGAAACGATTAGGTGGGTTGGAAGAATTGGTTTGTTGCGAGTTTTGGTTTTGTTTCCACCTAAGGTTCGGGTGATTTTTCCATGAGGGGTTGTATGAATCACCATAATGGTTTGGCTCGGGTTTGAAAGTGTACCACTTGTCTCCCGCTCCGTCGGTACGCGAGGATGCGTAGTCCACAAAAGCTTGTTCGGGGAGTTCCATGCAATCACGAGTGTCGTGGGGATCACTACATAATTCACATGAAGAAGTGATTTTGTTCACTTGGCTTGAAGGTTTAGGAGCCTCGTAGGATTTCATGAGAAACTTGACTTGGTCTTCAAGTTCTATGATCCTACGGTTAGAAGTGCTTGAATTGTTCGAAGGCAAAGATATTGCCTTGACCGTTTTATTCAAATCACGGGGATCACTCCAACTTTCGTTGTCATAAAGAGTAAGATCCTTTAGGAGAGCCCATGATTGTTCCGCACTTAGATCACGTAGCTTGCCACCGGCCGATTGGTCAATGGTTTGCCTCGTGGAGAGATTGATATGGTCATAGAAGATTTGGACTTGGAGCCAAAGTTCTATGCCATGGTGAGGGACTTTTTGGAGTAAGTCCTTGAATCGAGTCCATGCCTCGTAGAGAGTTTCGCCTTGACGTTGTTGGAACATCAAGATATCATTCCTTAGCTTGGTAGTTCTTCCCGGTGGGAAAAACTGAGCAAGGAAACGAGTGGTGAGATCATCCCAAGAGGTAATGGATCCTGCGGGTTGACGTTCTAGCCACTGACTAGCTTGGTCCCGCAAAGAGAATTGGAAGAGACGCAATCGGGTCGTCTCTCGAGTGGCAAAATCAAGGTCTATAGAATCAACGATTTTAAGAAAGTCCTTGAGATGTTGATTAGGATCTTCAGAACGAAGTCCATGGAATGCGCATCCGCTTTGCACCAACCGGATGGTGTCGGATCGCAAGGGTGTGATATTGGCTCCTTGAGTGAGCTCAATGGTGTTTCGATAGCCATGGTGGCTAGGACGGGAATACTCTCCTAAAGTACGGGCTCTAGGAGGTGGTTGTGGTTGTTGTGGTGGTGGGTTGTGGGGGTTAAGGATATTACCATCTTCCATGATGTCGGAAGGTAATGGTTACGAACAAAGGCACGAAGAAAATAGATAGACTAAAGAAAATCTAGAAAAATAAAATAAAAATCTCACTAGAAAGGAATCTAGTGAGTAGACCTAATAGAAATAAAAATTCAACCTAAACAATAACTATTCCCCGGCAACGGTGCCAAAAACTTGATTGCGTGGTTTTGTAACCTTACAACAGGTTTTACCTCTCGAGGGATCTCAAGAGGCTTACAACCCCACCAGGCAGTGTACCTGACCGATGTAGTATAGTGTAGTGGTAAGTACGGGGGATTGATCGTTCTCCACAGGGAATAGTGTTCGTTAGGTATGAAAGGCTACTCTAATTAGGTCTAAGGGTTGAGGAAGATTCTTTTTTATGTTTTTATAATTTTATGAAAGCAAGTAAAATCTCGGGTTTGAAGGAGTGGGCGGAATTAGTTGCTAGTCAACTAACCCAAAATTACTACGGATGCAAATAAAATAAAATAACAAAAATGAAAATGTGGTGAGAAACTTATGTGTAGAGAAATGTGTTTACTTAGATTTCCTTACTCCCTAACTATCTTTTACCGGTTAATTAGTGTGTATTAGTCGCGTGGATGACGGGTGTATTCCTTAATACCATTCGTGGGGTGGCGTACTTACTTCCCCAACTCTACAAGCTCCTACTTCACTCCTATGTCGAGCCGGCTAGGAAGCTCCTAACATGGGATCACTAGAATTCGCTTGTGCATTAAATACAACCTTAAAAACCTTTAGTACGCATTTGGTTCATGTTTCTTAAGACGTTCAAGCAAGTTACCGAATAGGAAGTTAGCCAGTTTTCTTAAGCCTAACATAGATAAACAATCATCCAATACAACTAACAACACACTAACAACCAATAATCAATAGCTAGGTTTCATTAGATCTAAGCAAACACAAGATAAATTTAGCCTAACATGTTAAACAAAAGACAAGAATAAGATAGAATCAAACAACACATAGACATATTGAATGATTAATTGATAACTTATCTTTCAATGAAACATGGAAGATCTCAAGGCAAAAAGCCCTGAAAAAGTAGCTAAAATCGTCTTAGGGTTTTATCCCAAAATTCCACACACTAAGCTCTCCCTAATGACAAAAAATTAGAAAACTATATATAGACTTTTACATCTGACGGCGTCACCTTATGGATTGTGACGCCGTCACCTCGCCGCTTCTAGGGTTCCCGGATGACCTTCTTGACGCCGTCCCTCTTTAGCTCTTCAAAAATCCATTCTGGCTTATCAAGGCTTGACGCCGTCGAACCTAGAACGTGACGCCGTCCCCTTATGATTTAAGCCGTGACGCCCTTGATCAAGTTAAAGCATGACGCCGTCAGAATTTACATGCTATTTTCACTGGCCTATCATGAGTAAATTTCACGTCCACTTTTTCTTGCCAAAGCATGACGCCGTCTGGGGTTAATTGTGACGCCGTCAAGAGTAACTTTTAGCCGATTTTTGAGACTTTGCCGTTTTCTTCACTTTAATGCTCCAAAAACGTCCAAAATGCCTCCTTTTCCAGATTTCTCCTCAAAAGTACCTAAAATGACAAAAGGAACGATTTAGGGCGATATTTGATCAAATAAATACGATTTAAGGCTTAAATGACCCCTTAAAAGCGGTACACTTTTCGCTTCATCATGAGGATGACATCATGAAAGTGAGAACACATTGCGACATTTAGATTAGTAACCATGTTTTGGAAATATATGCGCCCATTGTTTCATTTATAGTGTTTGGAATGTAATTGAGATTACTGTAGAATTTACAGTGCCTGAGGTTGAAATATAGGGACCACTGTATCACTTACAGTGTCCAAGAAAAGTAGAGGCCACTGTATTTACTTACAGTATCTGCTAAGGAAAATAGAGACCACTAGAGTTTTGTGATAATTTCAAAGTGGTAAGACATAAGGTTACGAAATAATTTTGAGACCATTGTAATCACATACAATGTCTGGGGTTTAGAGGGAGCATCGTGAAATTTACAACGTTAGAGGAATAAGTAGGACCATTGTGTAGTCTATAATGTCTTAATGGTGAATGGAACTGAGATTGCAATGGTTCCACAGTTAACATAACTTGGAAAAAATTTCTTTTGGAATGACTATTGTTATTCTTTTATGGTTTGAAATTACACATGGTTTCCAATTATAAGGATCTGTGCGGGTAACCTACCCGTTAAACAAAAGAGTTTTGTTGATAACAGATTCTTACATAAAGATATTTGGATGAAGATTTGGTGTATGTAGAGAAAGTTGCTGAATCCCAGCTTTTAGGGGATGAGAAATCTTGCTTGTACTTGTGTGAGGAATAGTTAACGCAAGTGGCTAGAATAGTGGCCTACCGGCTATTTCTTCTATAAGTACGCCAGCTTTCACTCCTCACTCCACACAATTTCCTCTCCTCCCAAATTCTCGAAATGTCTTACACATACACCATTCTCGTAATTATGTACGCTGCTGCAGCCATCTTCTTGGCTTACGTCCCACAAGAAGATCTGGAGTCCCTAGCCGAGGTCATAGCGCTTCTCATAGCACTCGTGGTTTTGGCCGTCAGCGCAGATGAAATATGGGGGTAAGTGATAGTATTTCGATAGGAGTGTTGCTTTGAATCCGTATACTAACACCATGTATTAATGTTTTATTGCATTAATAACTTGTGTATTCTTGTCGTACAGGATATTCAAGGTGTTGCACCCAGTCGTGGTTCTTGCTCTTGCTGGTGTAGTGGTGTTTTTCATTGGCATAGCGGGTCAACCGATTGATGATGTTATGCCTTTCTTAGTGATATTTGTAATGTTAGCATTACCAATGCTAATCATATCATTATGTATCAATATTTATGGTTTCTAATGAGAGTTATGCTGTGTGTCTGATGAATTTCGTGATTATCGTTTTCATACTCGTGTCATTACAGATACAATTAAGCCCACTTATTTATAATTCGTTATTTACATAGAGAGGCGTCCCAAACAATGTAAATAAGGAAATATAAACTTATGGTTCGGCGCTTTACAATTTCTTAATTTAAATAAAAGGCATCCCAATCATTCAAATAAAGACATTGTAAACCATCCTACTTAAGAATTTCTGATTTAACACTCATATTAATCCACAAAATAATCCATGCGCGGATTTTCCGGAAATACAGGAAAAGTATTTCACACGCATCTATAAAGATATGAGTAAGATAATTAAGGATGGTAGGTACGGTACTCGAAATAGTTGGTGAGTATATATATCAATATATTAGAGTGTTGGTGTAGCAAAACTATCTAGAAGTCACATAAGCGTCTGGCGGATGGAAAGCACGGAGAGCGAAAGGCTATAAAATGTTTTGTTTGTAAAAGTAGTTATAGTTCGGACCTCATTTAGACCCGTTTCTCTATAACTGTAGCTCTGATACCAATCTGTAACACCCCCAATTTCATAATATGCAGCGGAATTCAAATTGGGTGTTACTTCATGGCACAACAGTTGAATAGTAGAAAACGATCACAATTTAGTCGTTTTAAAAGATTTATCATTCGAATATCAGAGTTCACAAAATAAGGTCCCAATGGTTTCAAAGTTTATTAAATAGGTTTTCGAATGATAATAAAATTTATAGCCTTCATAAGTATCCGTGCTCCTTCGTGCCATCCCTGCTTATTATGGACCTGAGATAAATACATGCTAAAAGCGTCAACACAAAGGTTGGTGAGTTCATAGAGTTTGTAAGTAAAAACTGTTGATTTCCAAAATCAAAGAGTTTGTGAGACCATAGCAGTTGTAAATAAACAGTTGATTATCGAAGTAAAAAAAAGTGAGTAATACCATAATAATTCCCAAACTAGGCCAAAAGTTTTGGCCTATTTCAAGAGGCAGCCAAAAGTAACATCTCTTTCCCATTTTGTCCACGCTCGACTGCTCGACTGCTCGACCCCATAATTTTTTTGACACTTGTCTTTGCAGGTACAAGTGGTTGGTGGGAAATTTTTTTAGTTTTGGGTTAAATGACAAATATGCCCTCAAACCCATATATAAATAGCCACATTTCACTAACTTTTTCTCTCTCTTTTCCCCCATCGCCGGCCACCGCCACCTTCCGGCCACCGGAAAATTTTCAGGCGAGCTACTTTTCTAGCCAAATCGATAGATCGGTGCACCCTCTTCGTTTCTGGAGCGTTTTAGCTCGTGACTCCCACCGCAACACCACCCACGCGCCACCCACCGCCACTGCCACCACGCCGCCGCCATCACCACCTTCCCCTTCCTCTTTTCAACATCAGACTGGAATATTCTTGGCACATTACTTTTTGGTATCAGTTCACTTTGCACTCTTTAAACTCTGCTTATTATTAACATATGTTTTGATCCAATGCCAATTAAATTCCAACTTCGATTTTTGCAACCAAGCATTAGACAACTCTTTTATAGCAGCAACACTGCTTAAATCTATCTTACAATATAGTCACTGATATGCTTATTTATTCTATATATACTAGAGTCTACATCAGATTCTTTAATAAGTGATTAAAGCTTTATTCTATATGTTACAGGGCGATTCCGCTTCAAGCCCGTGTTGCTTTCATGTCAATGAATTCCATATTTTGGAATTTCTACTTCTCTTCGACTATGAGCAAGTGAATCTCTCTTTTATTTGCTCTTCACAACCAAATGGTTTCATTCTCTGTCAAAAGGTATTCTCCAAACAATTTTCATATTAGTACACTAGTTAAAGTTACTCTGGAGGTATTCAAAGTTTTGTCTCTTTTTTGTTAACATGAGAAGAAAGAGTAGTTGCAAGATGTAAACAAAATCGCAACCGATAGCTTTTATCTAATTGTTTTGATTCACTTGGATTCGAATCTTGAACTCTTTTATCATGTGAATGGTTAGGTTGGGTGAGGTATCTTGGTGCAGACCGAGAAGGATTATAATGCACTTACATTTTGTGAAAATGCTTTAGATTGAAGCTCTGGATGCCTTCTGCAATGCCCCACTACTAAAGTTATGGAATTTTGACGAACTGGATCTGGAAGGCATAAAGAGCCTGATAAAAGTCGTCAAAACCTGGCCCGAACTAAAAAAACAGGACCATGCTTTTTAAAAAGTTGTCAAGAGTGTTACAATTTGGCAGTTCGTGAACTTGAGAGTGTTTATGCAAATTGTGTATGTGTGAACAATTCAAATAAGAACCTTATTGAAGCTGGGCCATCAACTGCTCCACGAATTGAAGAGGATAATCAAAACAGAAACATGCGTACAAATAAAAAGAAGAATCCTATGAAGAAAAGAAAGGTTAAATAGATATTATCTCTTATTTCTACGCTTCATTTTTTCTATAAGGACCCGTGCAAGCCCCCAATCTTATGCTAATTTTATGAATCCTTTTTGTTGCAGGTAAGCTCGGAGCAGGATATTATGACTGTTGGAGCCCAAGACAGCTTGCAGCAGCTGGTACGCCGTTATCTAAATTCTTCTCTGCATCCTTACTCCATACATTCTTTTATTATCAGCATCAACTTTTTAGTAGCATGCCCACGAGGTTTATCACACAAAAGAAATAAAGTTCATAATGGTTTTCGTTCCTTTATTCAATTGTGTCGTTAGAACTTACCTCTGTGACTAGTCATTGTGAGTTAGTTGGTGCTTATAGATTAAATAGATCGAGTGGTCGAAGTTTCAAATGATGCTTTCTCACTTTCTTTCTCAAATTGAAATTAGTTTCTTACTTTCTTTCTCAAATAGGTGGACTTTGTAGTTACTGCCCTGATCTGACAAGAGTCAACAAAATGAGATTTTAAACAAGATGAAAAAACTGGACAGTGAAATTGTAATTTCAGAATAGTTTTTATTGTGTATTACTAGGAATGCTCAATTTGTTTTGCTTAAGCATCTGTCTAAATGGGTGTGGGTTGATTAATTGAGGCGAAATAATAATATTATTGGAACTTGTAAGCATGTGATTTATCTAGGTACACTAATTGTAACATCCCGCTTGTCTGGTTATCTACTTCTCTATCTTCAAGTTGTGATAATCACTTGAAAAACATGCAATTCTTTTGCATTGTATGGGTAACTATAAGTATAACATATCCTTTTATTTTAGACCCTACGAGATTGTAACTAGATTTACTTTATTTTTGTTTTTGAGATTCTTAGCAATGGAGAAGTCAAGGTTTGCTCGTTATGATCCAAGCGTCCATGAGGTGATGCGACACCTAATGTCTGAGATGACCTGAAGGTCAAATGGGGGGCAACTCGTTGTTAGAGACAAAAAGGTAAGCGAGCGACATTTCTCTTAAGTTAGGTTCTATAATTTTATATTATGAAAAATTCGTAGTCTATCAGATAGCTATAAGAAAAGGGAAGTATATTTGATGATCTTTTCAGGCTACATAGGTCATTCATGTCTTGCTGATGCTTTTTTTTTATTTTATTTTATTTTTTAAATCTTTGTAGGTTCAACTTCCTTGCATTGTTCAAGAAAATTGGTACTCGGAAAGATCAGGTTATTTTCGTGTCAAGTGTCTATATCTTGACAGTGTGCGTCTAGCAGCATGGAAAATGTGCAAAAGGTTTTTTTTCTCTTTAAGTTTGTTTATTCAACTCTTTTTAAATGATGATGATTTGACTTTTTACATCTCTGTCTTCAGAGAAATGTTGATGATTTTGTGCAAGCTGGATATCTTAATGAATATAGCAGGTATGTATATTTTCATACTTCAGTGAGTAGTGTGGCATGATTATGATACATAACTGTACAATCTTACTAGGGGTATTTTAGTTTTCTTTTAACGCTAATGGGTCAATTAGGCAAAATAGGATTTTCAAAAAGAAAAAGAGGCAAGATAGAAGAAACATGGCTAAAAAAGAAGCACCCCGAACATTAAGTAAAGGACATAATTAAGTGTGTTCTTAAATGTATTATTACACACACACAAATGTTATTTTTAATCTTTCTTTTTACATATTTTATAATGAATCTATTAATTGTTCAGTTACGTTGTTATATACTAGAAAGACATAATATTTTTATCCTTTCGTTAGGAGGAACCTGGTGTGCGAACCACACAATTGCATGATGACAGGTCAAGACATCCATGAGCTTATTGTCCACTCAAACTGTTATACCTGAATGTCACAGCCAGTACCAACCAATTAACTTGTTCATTTTCCAGTGGGAACACTCAGACGGAAGGAGGGTACATTGGATTTGATGGGAATTTACCATTTTGCCCAGTGAAGCAGAACGAACGCCACAAGCTTGAAAGGTAGAGTGAGAGATGGTCCGTTCATCATCACCCTATTTATCGATTTGCAAAATATGCTGTGTTATTGTATCAAGGAGTATTTTCTGCACAAAGGTTGTGCTAATGTCAATTAACTTAAGTAGCAGAGGTTAGAATTAGCATATATGTAAAACATGTATCCTGCTGTAAAAAGGTAGTGCATTGATATATTTCAAGAAGTATGCTTATGTTTCTTGAAACTAATTTGACTGGTGTAGATTCTTGGTTGGTTGGATGTGTTTTTTAATTCGTCTTTTAGGATATTGGTCACAAGGGAAGAGTCATCTATTATTTCTACAATAATTATTTACAAAACACAAATGTTAACCTATGGATATATTTAATGGTGATAATTTTAAATGTTAACATATATGGAATAATATACTATTGAAAGGCATCCTTAAAAAATGAGTCTTTCTAGTACTAAATTTTGTGTGTATCTTGTTTTTTAAGATGGCAGTAGTCATGGTGTTTCACTAAACAGAGATATTACTTTAATGCTCGACCGATCGACTCCTCGACTGATCGACTGCTCGACTATTGATATATTTAATGATGATAATTTTAAAGGTGAGTTATATAACCTATATGGAATAATATACTACTGAAGTATATTTAAAGTTAACATCTTCTCGACTCCTCGACTGCTCGACTTTAATGCTCGACTGCTCGACTATGAATATATTTAATGATGATAATTTTAAATGTTAACCTATATAGAATAATATACTATTGATCGACTCCTCGACTTTAATGCTCGACTGGTCGACTGCTCGACTATGGATATATTTAATGATGATAATTTTAAAGGTGAGTTATATAACCTATATGGAATAATATACTACTGAAGTATATTTAAAGTTAACATCTGCTCGACTCCTCGACTGCTCGACTGCTCGACTATGGATATATTTAATGATGATAATTTTAAATGTTAACCTATATAGAATAATATACTATTGATCGACTCCTCGACTTTAATGCTCGACTGATCGACTGCTCGACTATGGATATATTTAATGATGATAATTTTAAATGTTAACCTATATGGAATAATATACTATTGAAAGACATCCTAAAAAAATGAGTCTTTCTAGTACTAAATTTTGTGTGTATCTTGTTTTTTAAGATGGCAGTAGTCATGGTGTTTCACTAAACAGAGATATTACTTTAATGCTCGACCGATCGACTCCTCGACTGATCGACTGCTCGACTATTGATATATTTAATGATGATAATTTTAAAGGTGAGTTATATAACCTATATGGAATAATATACTACTGAAGTATATTTAAAGTTAACATCTGCTCGACTCCTCAACTGCTCGACTTTAATGCTCGACTGATTGACTGCTCGACTGCTCGACTATGGATATATTTAATGATGATAATTTTAAATGTTAACCTATATAGAATAATATACTATTGATCGACTCCTCGACTTTAATGCTCGACTGATCGACTGCTCGACTATGGATATATTTAATGATGATAATTTTAAAGGTGAGTTATATAACCTATATGGAATAATATACTACTGAAGTATATTTAAAGTTAACATCTGCTCGACTCCTCGACTTTAATGCTCGACTGATCGACTGCTCGACTGATCGACTGCTCGACTATGGATATATTTAATGATGATAATTTTAAAGGTGAGTTATATAACCTATATGGAATAATATACTACTGAAGTATATTTACTAGCAATAAAATTGATATTCTGGTTCAATCCGATCCGACCCCAAAACCGCCAACACCAACATAGCTATCGTGTATTCTCTTCAGTTAGTTTGTCAAAGGGTAACATTTTAAGTTAAAAATAGAACTTAAAACGAAGATCATACACTACGTAACATTACATTATTTGTAGATTGAGTAAAATGATCACGTCAATTGTTTTTTGACCCAAAAGTTAAAATGATTGACCCCAGCTGCAGTTGTACTCATTGCAAATGAGGAAGGTGATGAGTAATTATCAATTTCGAGATCTTCCTCTGAATTCCAGTCAATACCATTACTTCATTATAATAATTGTCAGCCTGCATCAAGATATATCCTTTAGAAAGACACATATGCAGGCCACAATTGCTCTGCAGCTATATACATGTTATGAAATGGCAGAAACGCAAATGGATAAAATCATATTGTTTGAGCATAAGCAAGAACAGATGACTTTAGGAGGAAAATTAAGTTACTTCCGTTATAGAAGCCAGTTGCAAAAAAGCTAAATATTGTAAACTAAGTTTTGCAAATCAGTAGCTACGCCTTAAGACCCACAACTAACAGGAGACGTATATATGATCATTCATAACGGGAAACTCTAATCACACATGTCAACAAGAGATTAAGCAACTACCAAAGTTTAAAACACAAGAATGCATGTTCAAAAAGCTCCATCTAATTCACCCATCAGCAAATCTACATTGCGGTGGTGGCGAAGCAGTGATACAGAATGGATATTGCATCTTCAATTCATGTTTTCATAGCTAAGAAACAATGCATTGAGCATACGTGCAATTGTTTCAAGTATAGCCTTATTGTTTCAAGTATAGCCTTATTGCATGAAGACATACCTTTTGATCTAGTTTTCGTAGACGCGCCGGTTATTGTTTCAAGGTCAACCCTTTTTAAGTGAGGGGCAACAATAAAATCCAACTTTACCAACCACAATGCAACCGCAGATGATGTTTGGGGCATAGATGCAAAGCTTGCAATGATATCATCCAAATCACAGTCAAACCCAAGAGCTGTGTCACTTTCATATGACCATCCATTATTGATTGCACTGACAAAATCACCAAGAACCTGTAAAAATTCAGAAAAGACACAAGAACAGTTGAATACTTTGGTTTAAAACATTTACGTGTGGACAAATATGACAGAAAAGAGAAAGTTCCACCTGTAGCAACTCTGACAGAGTAGAGGTACGTCTTAACCGTCTAACCCATACATTATGCACAGATTTTGTCCAAGCACCCACCATCGAACCCTCGGGCATTGATAACTACATATATAAAATGAATAGATCAGACCAGAAATATCTGTGATTTATTGAGTAAAAATGTTAACAATAGCTTACCTCAAGTGTGTAGGCTGCAGCCTTAAGCGACTGTAACTGTGAATCATACCTACATGTGGCAACATGAATAAGAGTTGCTACAGGCTTAGGAAACATATCCGGATCTGAATCATACCTACATGTGGCAACATGAATAGCATATTTTTCTTCTAGATCAAAATCAAGCTCAAATGTTTTATGACAAATCCGACAATGTTTCTCATCTCTCCAAAATAGATCATGACACCTTTCACACCTAGCAAATGAATCAAGAAAAGACTTTTTGTCGTGTTTTATTGAACCTAAGGCAGAACGAAATGAACTCCACACCCAATAATCAAATTGTTGAAGTCGACTCCATTTCTGTTTAGCTTGCTCTCTATTCCCTATTGGAGCAATTACATCACTAGTAGAAGCCAGATTATCATGATGCATATAATTAAGGCCCAGCAGATTGTCCACATCAGACATAGCTGATGAGCTATCATCTCTGGAAATACTCCTTTCAGAATCACTAGAAATGGTTGGTGGCCCAACTCTAACATCACTATGTGGATATAAGCACATTGGGAGGCACATATTCAAAAATACTTATAAGCCCCTAAACCCCCACATTCTTTCTCCCATTTAATTGATAACTTGTAGTATATCTTTTCAAATAAGCAACCACATTGTCATAATCTCATTATCTTATACCAAAACAACTAAAGTTAGTAGCAACTTTAAACAAGCCCAGAAACTATAACCATGTTCCTAGCAACTTTAAACTAAACTTTCCAAATACTTTATCATATCCGTACACTCACTGTTAGTGGAAAATTAAAGTTCACAAAATTTTGCAAAAGAGTTTACAAGATTGTGTGTACCGCCGATGCACTAAGTCTTCGCAAGATCACAAGCTGTCAAAACAGTTGCCCGTGTAGTTTGAACCTGATCGGGAGTACAGACTACCTCCGCCGTGTCTTAATCACAAGCAGGATGAATAATCTGAGGCCCGATATCTGAGCCCAACTCTACAGGGTTAAGTAAACCGACCATCTATGGTTCAAGGTCGTCCGGAATCACCCCTTGATCCGTTTACCCTAGTTGTTTCCCATAGAATAGCCGATTACCACCGTGGTGATACAACACTTAGATCGATCGCAAAGACAAAAACAAAGGTTTCCAACACTAGCACTTGAAAATTGTTTTGTAAAATTATGTGAAGTTTGATTTTCCAATATATAACTCCCTAAACATCCATCATCTGTGACACTTAGGCACAATATAAAAGCCATCTAACTATCTAACTATGAACACACTTGAACCACCTACATCAGAGGCTAATAAACAACACTCAAGCCTATGAGATGCAGGCAAAAGGGACCAAAAACAACACTCAAGCCTATGAATCCCATTACCAACTGATGTCTAAACATTGTAATCAGATTAAGAAATTGTAAATAAAGACTGGCTCCAATGTATTATTGAAAAAAAAAAGCAGAGGTAGAACAATAAGCAAGAAATCATGGCTAAAATGTATACTCCAATAATGAGCACTAACAATAAGAGAGCGATCATTTATGGGATGTGATGAAATAATCACGACGAACTTACTAGTAGGCCTTAACTGTAGTGGTGAAGAATTGTGAACCATTAGAATCTGGTCCTGAATTCACCATGGCCACCATACCTGCAATAACCATAGCTTTAGAAGGGAGTAACATACCATTTGTTTTGAATCCTACTAACTTCAAGTATTATGTAATAAAGAAGAGGACAAGAGTAGAACGGTAAAGACCTGCATGTGAATGTCTGATCTTAAAGTTTTCGTCGCGAAAAACTCCACCATAGATGGACTCATTTCCTTTCCCATTGCCATAGACAATATCTCCACCTTGAATCATGAATCCAGGTATGATACGATGAAAAGGCACTCCTTTATAGTGCAACGGTTTACCACTCTGACCCTTTCCCAATTCCCCTAATTCCAAAAAAGAGAATCAAGTTAGATACAGTGAATATGAACTAAAATTCGGTCTTATTTTATCTTCTGAATGTGAGTAAGTGGGAGGTCAATGATATTTTATCTACTAGAATATGAAACATCAGATACCTGTGCAGAGAGCTCGAACATTTTCTGCAAAGAAAACAAAGGTATTTGTTGATTAGACAAAGAATTGTAAATCAAGTAAAGAAGTCAAACAGAAGGTTGAAGGCTTACCAACAGTTTTAGGTACAACTTCACCATACAAGCCGATTACAATTCGTCCTGTAGTACAAGCAAAAGGTAAATCCTATGAGTTCATGATAAATGTATAGGATAAATATAAAAAAAAAGACTTTAATATTCATAGAGTTTGTCTTGCACGATTCATTAGTTGAGCAAAAGGAAAGCTAATTTCATACATATATCACAATGCAAAATAGACTCCATTCCATAGAAGCAAAGGACCATACCTAATCGCTGCTTATCAATATCAACATCCAGAAATACTCTATGGGTAATTTCATGCACCTCTGGCACTGTATCTTCCTCCTGAACACAAAGTAGGTTATAGGATTCCTGTCAATTAGAAGTAACTTAATACTAAGCAAAAGTTATCACGTAAATTTGCTTTTTGAATAAGGATGTGCATCCTTCAAGAGTGGACAAGCATATCAATATAAAGTACTAAACTAGCTATAGCAACCAAAAATTCTAGAGCCAGGCACACTATCTATTATGAAGCACAAAGGTGCTAAACATATTTACATATTTAAACCAGATACATACATCTAACTAAAGTAATGGAATTCCCGCAAAAAGGTTGTTATTTGATGATCCAGGTAGATTGATTATTCATTTACTAACTAGAAGAGTAGCAAAAGACGAAGTCTTTATATCAGAGAGCCAAATATTACAAATGATGTCCGTGTAGTTAGTAATTACCAAAGCGCCAATTTAGAAAATCAAAATTTAGATACCCAAGACAGTCAATTAGCTTTGATATGCATATGTGTTGTCAAACAGCCTAACCTCTAAAAATGATTCATACGAATGAGTATCCTATTATGCCCGCGAAGTAAAACATAAACAAAGCATGGTATGTAACTTGTTTACATTGCTACTTAAAAAAAAAACATTGATTCTATGTTACCAATAAATGCCGAGCACATAGTAAAACAAAGTAATTCATAGCTGTACTTCTTCCGAATCAATACAGCAGGCTATGAGTCTTATTCAAAAAAAAATTCCCTTGCTATACTTGGTTCAATTTCATTAAAACTGTAACTTCATCTCATCTTCCAACTTGACAGTGTGCTTTTAGTATAAAACATGTATAGAAAAAGATAACCGAAGTACAATCATTACTCAATGTTTTGGTTATTATATCTCTTATAAATTATTTACTATACGTCTATACTCTATACCTATTACTATACCTGATATTTGTCACTAAAAGAGTTATTCATTTGTGTTGACATGATATTAGACCAACAGTTCACTTCAGAAACCAATTTAGATACCTGCAACGGAGGCCTACTTATGTGATATATCTCCTTTATATTCCATACGGTTAAAAACCACCACCAAATGGCCTAGTGATATTAGACCATCAGTTGATGTTTTCCAGACGCGTGATATGAGATAGCAGACATCAGTCTTCGCTGCATTCTCTTTGATGGTGGTCTTCGATTGGTGATGACTCTTTTGTGATGAGTGTTTAATCAGTCTGATGTTGAAAAGAGGAAGGGGAAGGTGGTGATGGCGGCGGCGTGGTGGCAGTGGCGGTGGGTGGCGCGTGGGTGGTGTTGCGGTGGGAGTCACGAGCTAAAACGCTCCAGAAACGAAGAGGGTGCACCGATCTATCGATTTGGCTAGAAAAGTAGCTCGCCTGAAAATTTTCCGGTGGCCGGAAGGTGGCGGTGGCCGGCGATGGGGGAAAAGAGAGAGAAAAAAGTTAGTGAAATGTGGCTATTTATATATGGGTTTGAGGGCATATTTGTCATTTAACCCAAAACTAAAAAAATATTCCCACCAACCACTTGTACCTGCAAAGACAAGTGTCAAAAAAATTATGGGGTCGAGCGGTCGAGCAGTCGAGCGTGGACAAAATGGGAAAGAGATGTTACTTTTGGCTGCCTCTTGAAATAGGCCAAAACTTTTGGCCTAGTTTGGGAATTATCTCTAGTATTTATAGTTAAACCAGTTGTTTTGTCGAAAATCAAAGTGTGAGTGAATCCATAGAGTTTAAAGTTAAAACAGTTGATTATCGAAATCAAGGTATGGGTAATTCCATAGAGTTATAGTTTAAACAGTTGATTATCAAATTCAAGATGTGTGTGAATCCATAGAGTTTGCATAAAATCAGTTGATTTTCAATAGTTCCAAGTTTAAGTAATAATTGTAACAAATACAATTATTAATAAAATAAGCGGTGGGTTACGATATTATACACCCATAGTTGGTTTGTCATAAAATAGGAGGTGGGTTAAGTTATTATATACCCATAGTTCGTTTGTTAGCCCTAACCGGGTCAACACAAAATAGTTATTGTTTGCCAGGTAGTGATTTTCTGCTATATAGTGAAAACAAGTTCAAGTTTAATAAAATAATGGCAATACTGTATCATGACTACAGTATCATTCTATTGCTCTAAGCCTCATGAAACTCAACGCTTAACAGGCATCAAATATGATGTAAAGTATATAGGCCCTCGAGATGGGTATTTGCCAATAACCCATAAGTTTGTTCAAATAAAGTGTGCCTGGGTGGCTCATCCTAGCAGACCCAAACGGGGATTGTCAGTCCCAAATAGATCTATTCACAATTATTTACGTTCACTCGCAAGTGATTAAGGTTCATGATGTGAGGGACTTCGAACATGGCAATAAAGGTAAACTTAGGCAATAGTGAATCAAGTATAGCATATAGTTGAAAATCATTTGTGATCATGTTTATAGCAGGTATCTCTCAATGAGATATAAAAATGTATAAAGTGGATTTATAAACTCATAATAGTTTGTAGAGGTTTAAAAGTACTTTTATAATTAAAAGCAAGTATTACGTCTCAATAACGAGCAGAGCGTTTCATCAACTAAGTACGTTGTTTAAAGTAAACCAGTAAAGTTTATATGTAAAGCGAACATGTATCGCCTTCAAAAGTAATTCAGAGTAGATAAAAGAGTAGTCTATGGAACTCACAGTAGTGTGTAAACAGTTAAGAGTGCTTATGAAAGTAAAAGCATTGTATTTGAGCATGTATCTCCCCCAAAAGTAGTTCAAAACGTATAAAAGTAGGGGCTACGAACTCACCTGATGCGATAGCAATAATGACGAAAGTGGATTCACTGAAATGTAAATTCAGTTGAGATTTCGGAAATAGCTTCACACACGACCTGAATAATAATAATGTTTGAGTATTCGTCTCAGCACGAATAATGAATGCGATATGAGGAATCGTATGACGATTTGATCGGTGATGTGAGTGTGATATGCTTAAAATGTTTAAAGTTCAAAAATAATATTATCAATAATATTATTTTGTTGTTATGATTTAGAAATCATAATGATCGTCGTCTCGAATTGGGTGAGACAGAACGTTGAGTCGAGTGGTTTAAAAATCGTTATATATAAATATAACGTATAAGTTTGTGTTTGAACGAAACAACTGAGAGTTGAGGGTGTATTGTGAAATTTTAGGATTGGAAATAAAATGTTATAATGTTCCTGTTTACTCTTGAACTTTCATTGTTTTTACATTTTATACCCTAACGGGGTTTGCGTTGCACCGTTAGTCCTTGGTTTATAAAAGTTATATTTTTCAACCCAAAATTAACCCAATTGACAATCTGAGTTTATACTTTATTATAAAGTCATTTTCTATCCCAAAAATACTGTTTTTACTGTTTCAGAACCTGTTTTTACAAAGTTGGCAGTTTTGGCCCCTCTAAGTGAAACTAGTTTGCAAAGTTAGGTCCTTTTTGCATAAAAACTTATGGAAAAATTCTACAAAAATTTCAGAAGCTTATTTTAGGCTTATTAAAGCTTAAGTCAACTGCTTGTTTGACCAGAATGTTTAAAATCCATTATTGGGCCTTAAAACGCATAGAATAATGGCCCGTTAAGAAATTTAGAGGCGAGGGCATGAAAATTCTTTTGGGCCTGGACTTGGGCTATTTTTGTGATTCTAAAAATATTTGGTATGGGCCCAGTGGGCTGTTAATTCGCAAGGTCTTGTTGGGCTTTTTGTTCAGCCCATTTCCGAAAATTAAATTTTCTAACTTTTAATTTTTGTTGAAACCTTGCGATGGCAGTTAAAAATGAGGGTTTCTAGGTGACGGGTTCAAATTATTTCGAGTTGCTTAAAACATGAAAAGTGTAGTATTTTAGGTCGTATTTGAGATGGTGTAAAAATATTTGGGTGTTGTGTTTGGAAATACAAAAATACAATATGAGTTTGTGGCCTAGTCGCATGTGTTTAAACTCTGAAAAACTTGAAAATAACCTAAGTCTGGAAATCCGTTTTGTAGCGTTTAAATGGAGCGTTTTTAAGGACTTTTTAGAGCGTTTCGTGAAAAGTTCATAACACAAAAATTAATGCTTGCTAGGTGGTGATTCGAAATGAGCAAAAATATACTTGGGTTGTTTTTACGAATTCGAAAATACATGGTCATGATTATGTTGAGTTGGGCTGATTTTTAATAGTCAAAACACATGGAATATTTTCTATGTCTGGGAAATCAGTCGAGGGGCTTATACTTTGGATGTTTTTAAGAGCTTTAGGTAACTTTTCGTGAAAAGTGTTGAATACGAAAAATGAAGTTAGCCATGTTGTGATTCGAGATAGCCAAAAATATATGTGTGTCATGTGTACATATTCGAAAATATACAACCTCCAAGTGGGCTGTTTGGGCGATGTTCATATTCAAAACACTTAGAAAATTATAGTTATATGTTCTGTACGTGATTTATGCCAAACGAAATGGGTTTTGTTTTTGTGGATAGCAAATGCATGCGAGGCTTGTGAGTGATTATTCGTGATCTTTGGTATCTCACAAACGAGATGGACCATGGTTCGAACTAAGGAATCCATAGCGTGTACGTAAAATAAAGATGGAAATGTACATTCGAAAAGAGAGCATGCATGGGTGAATACTAGACGTTGATATAGGATAGAAATGGATTTAAAATGACTTACAAAAGTTGGGAGAAGGCTTGTGGTACGTTGGGACGAAGCAGAAAACCACAAGACTCACTCAAATGCCAAACGTATAGGACCAAAGTGTTCCATTCGACTTGGAAACTTGAAACCCGATCACTCCTTGGGTTATGTGGTCTTCAAGAACTTATCTAACTGAGTATAAAAACTTGTGAGTGTGAAGTGGGTGTGTGATCTCTCTCTGTATACGTATATATATATATAGACCAAAGAAATACAAGTTTGCAAGTGGTTTTATTTGGAGTTAGCTCATGTACTTATATGTTTGTTTTGTTGTGGCGTGAAGTATGAGAGTTGAGTGTTAGAAGTGGAAAAGACTAATCATGGGCACTTGAGTGTGTAAGAAGAGAAGTTACTTGAGCATGGTTTCCTTGTTTTCTTCTTGGTTGTCTTGGAATCGATCATCACCAAATATCAAGGGTCGGTTTGGTTTGTAGCACGTGAGATTAAAAGGGTTGTATAATTTGTGAATTTTTCCTTATGCTAGCTCGTACAAAAGAAAGAAAACAAATATAAATCATGCTTTGTTGTTGGCTTTCATTTGGTGTATTTGAAAGATCAACAATATCTTCAAAACGTGTTAGTTTTAAATCTTGTGGGATGACTTGAGTGTGTAAGTTGGCCAAATGATGGTTGTTTGTGGATCTTTTGGCCGACTGTAAACACCAAACACAAGGAGACAAAATGGTAGAGAGTTTTAACACAATCATCCTTGAGGTAGTTCGAATAAAAGAAGGAAACAAATATTAATCATGTGGTATCATGTAATGTTTACAAGGTGGTGAGTGTATCTTGAATGTGTGTTTTCATATTGTGTCGAGTTCTATAATTGAGAATAACAAACGTATATAAACATTTCACTTGGTTGTGTCGATATAAAGTGAGAGTGGTTTTGTGTTATTTGAGGTGGAGTGTGTAAGTTACTCTAATGATGAAATGGTTCTTAGAAATCCAAGAGAAAAGGGACAAATTTTATCATGGTTGTTCGTTGCTTATTTGTTTGGTGACATTAGAAGGTCAATTCCTTTTAAATCTTGGTCGATATTGTTTGAATATACGAGTTACCAAAATGATGGAAGGAGTTTTAACACAATCGTCTCGTTTAGTAATAGTGTTGAATAAAAGCAAAAATTTAGTCCGTAAAAAAAAAAAAAAAAAAAAAAAAAAAAAAAAAAACGGTTAATTAAACAGTGACGATAGATTAGTCTTCGTTTACTATTTACAAACGGAAAGGAAATTTACGGGATGTTATAGCAGCATACCAATTGTTTTTGAATTTGAATATTTCAAAAGTGGGCAGCGGTCGAGCGACAGTCACATTTGTTGGTTACAACAAAAGTTGTGCCTATAACTAATGGAAATATTACATGTTTGAGGTATACATTACTTCAACTGTTTATACACGATGCAAAACACAAATGTAATATCTAAACATCGTTTGCCAATATTGGCAAATAAAGAACGTGGTACACTTTAAAGTGCAGAGTTTCCAGCCAACAACCGTTTTTTTTTCCTTTAGACTTAAAATTTGAAAGAAAAAAGACCTATTTGTCAGCTAGGTTCTTTCTGCTTTAAAGCCTACCACATTCTTCATTTGCAAATATTGCCATGCGATGTTCATCATAGTTACCCATTCTGAGATCCCATATAGTTCATTTTGGTTTTTCAACAATCTAGCAAATTGCTTGGTGCAGGCCTTTGCATAAAGGGAGTTGAAACGCCAAAGGGAACTGTAAGGGACCTCAGAAGGGTTAACTATGCTGCTTTATACCTGTGATGCCCAATGTACCTGCCTACTCTTGCCTTTCTTCTGCAGCTCCTTTTGTTACTTTAGTCGACTACCAATGTGTTTGGTCCAGGCCATTGTGTAAAGTTTTACTGTAGTAACAAAAGGACCTGGAGTGAGAGGTAAGAACTTCCAGCTATGTTAGCATAACAATTGTTTCTGAAATTTCATATCTCAAAACTGGTCAACGGTAGCAATGTACGATCAGCATCCAATCACAATTCATCACGATTCATTTAATCCGTTTGTTTCTACACCCCACTGTATTCATGATCCAACTAATAAGTTGGTGTTTCATCTTGGTTATTCTCACTCACCTATTTTTCAGTCTAGCTGGTTTTTGCTAGACGACCATCTTTTATGCATCTTGGCAGGTTCAGTGGTAAAAAGGCCTTTTATAGTTGGTCCTGTGCATTTGACCATAATAGGAAATACAGATGTTCTACATCGTGTGCCAATATTAGCAAATGAAAACCATCTGGTATTTTTTATTTGCCGATACTAACAGTTAATGTTATGTGCCTGTGATGGTTTTTATTTTTTTTTTTTTTTTGCATATTCATAACTGCAGTTCCACGAAAGCCCCTGATCAATAATAGGGTACAATTCTTAAAGAAAGATGCGAAACAGAAGAGAATGTTGTGACAAGTGATTTGGTGCAAATTCCTTCTTCGCAACGTCCTCTTCCGTTTCCTATCTTTCTTTCATAATTGTGCCATATTGTTGACCAGGACCTTTTGTGGAACTGCAGTTGCGAATGTGCGAGAAAAAATTGACTCTCACGGGCACAAAACATCAGCTTTTAGTATTGCCAAAGAAATAAAACTAAATTCTCTTCATTTCCTAATATTGCCAACCGATTTACATCATCTGTGGTTGCTGTCATGGTTAGATACGTACGACGACTGATCAGAACCTTTTGTGCAGCTGAACTTGCCAAGATGCATAAAACACAATTGTCTTTTCCATTAATCATATGCTTAAACTTTATAAGAAGTTGCCGATTTTTTAACCAACTCAAGGCAGTTTTATAAAATGTTTAATGACACCCTTTTTACATACTTAATCGATTATACTATATGAATCTACTTATATATATTTTTATTTTTTTCCCCTGCTAACAGGTTTTGTATATTCAACAGGATAATTGTATTCTATGGAAACAAAGTAAATATCAAAAAATTGACGAAATATCAATGTTGGATGTACGGAGACCAACCTAGCCTATTAGTGTATTCACATGGTCTGTACATCCATTCTTGATACTTTGTCAATATTTTTACATGCGCTAGCTTTTTGCACTGACCTACGTCCATAAATTATGCTTCAACTCAGATCAAGATCGGCTGTTGCTCAGATTACACAACTTACTCTCTTTGGAACTCAAACCTTTTTATTTTGCAGTGGGTCGCTTCATTTGGCATGTCGCTATATAACTCAAATAAACAAAAGATAAGTGTTCATAGAATTTACATACTTAATCGATTATGCTACATGAATCCTATATATATATATTTTTATTTTCTTTTTCCCTTGCTAACAGCTTTTGTATATTCAACAGGATAATTGCATTCTATGGAAACAAAGTAAATATAAAAAATTGACGGAATATCAACAATGGATGTAAGGAAACCAAGCCAAGCTATTATACTATTGAGGCAAACTAAACATCAAAAATAACAAAATATCAGTGATGGATGTACAACGACCAAGCTGACCTATTATTGTATTGACATGGTCTGTGCATCCATCATTGATATTTTGTCAATATTTTTGAATGGTGCATGGATCTCATCGAAAATATTTGATGCTTCTTTGGCGATCGTGAAGACAACAAATTCGATATATATACTTCGTATGTCTGCTTTTCAAAGGTATAAAAGTTAATTTTAATGAATTTAAATTTGAAAATTAGCAATTGTGTAACCATAAAGTTAAATATTAATATGTGTTTAGGGGATTCAATTTATAGTCTCTTATTGCCATGGCAAACTTCTATCATATAAAGAACTGACTTTGTAAAACTTGGTGAAAGATTATAATTGTCGATTCTATAAAAGTGTTTCAAAGAGAAGCTGGGAATAACAAGTTGTGTATCAGATGACCACATTACTTTGTGGATGAATGGTTTAATTTAATAAATGAGCCTCGAATTTCAACATAGTTACTTATTCTAAATTCCCATACAGTTCCTTTTGCTATTTTAACAATCTAGCAAATCGCTTGGTGCAGGCCTTTGCACAAAGGGAGTTGAAACATCAAAAGGAACTGTAGGGGACCTTAGAAGGGTTAACTATGTTGCTTTTTAAATTCCGTTCTTTTTTATGACTTAAAACCATCTATCTACAAAATAATGTGCGCATACATAGCTTCCTATATTCGACTTCACATTCAAAACTTCAATTATTAGGGCACATCTATCTAACAATGTAGCTGGGTTCCATTGGTTAAATTGGCCGAGTTCCCTAAAACTATTTATCTATCAAGCACATCAATATTTTTAGAGAACTCGGTCAAATTAAGCAATGGAACCCATATACATCGTTTGATAGATGGGCTCTAATAATTGAGGCGTGTTGATTGTGATAATGATATAGTGTGTGTTGTTCCTGACAAGTCACACTCCTTCATTATCCCATTTAACACGCATCCTAATACTCACATACTTTTCTAGAATCGGCATATTTTTCTTCAACACACCTTGGTACTTTGAGCTTCCCCTCGAAAACCCATTCCTATGTAACTGTCATTGCAATAGGTTTGGCACAAACCTTTATACATATTTCATTGACATGGGAATGAGATTTCGAGCGGAACCTCAAAGTACGAAAGTGTGTTGTGATATGAACAATGATCACATGATTACAGCCAAGGTGGTTGGTCTAACCTTCTCCTCGAATTCCTTTTGGTATTTAAATGGCCTATAAATACATCTAGTGCAGACCATTGTTTAAAGACCGTTTAAATAACAAAAGGGATTTGAGCAGGAGGTCAGAGTTTCCACCATGCATTCAATTATTCCATTCAACTTCATATTCTGGTAACGAGATATGAAAACACCTTATTTTATATATTTTCATCATTCAAAGATGGTGCAGGAGATGACAAAAATCCTAAGGCGTTCGTTAAAAAAACGATTTTTTACCATAAGAGCAATAAAGACTACCTGGGATTTTTCTATTTGCCGATACTAACAGTTAATGTTCTGCGCCTGTTATATTTAACTTTTGTTTTTTCATATTCATAACTGCACTTCCATAAAAGACCCTGATCAGCAATAGGGTACAATTACTAAAGAAAGATGAGAAACCGAAGAGAATGCTGTGCCAAGTGATTTGAAGCAAATTACTTCCTCGCAGTGTCCTCTTCCGTTTCCCATCTTTCCTCCATAATTGAACTATACTTTTGATCAGTGCCTTTTATATAACTGCAGTTGCGAATATGCAAAAACAAATTAGCTCTTACAGGTACAGAACATAAACTTTTAATATTGGCGAACAAAAAAATTGCAGCTAATCTTCGGCGACTCTTAGGATCCAACTTTTTTTTTTTTTTTTTTTTTTTTTTTTTTTTTTTTTTTTATCGCGCGTCTTAGGCTTTTTGTTATCTCCTCTGCCATCTTTGAATGATGAAAATTTTCTATGATCATCTCTGTTTCAGGTATTCGGAGAATCCTCTTTATTTCAGAACATTGATATTGCCCAATTAAGGTACTGTTAAATGTGCCATTATTGTGTAATTGTTAATCCCACTTTCCTTTTGCATGGTTACTTACACACTATTATTTTTGCTAAAGAGCTCTAAATTATTCACCTTAGATAACAAACAGCAGCTTTGCAACGCAGGAAACATGTGCCTACTCAAAATTAGTTGGTTTGGACAACAAAGTAGGTGCCAAGAGGCGTTGATTGGAGACAAGTTAAATATCAAAAATAGACAAAATATCAATGATGGATGTACTGACACCGAGCACAACTGCTACTAATTTTGCATGCTGTGTGCATCCATCATTGATACTTTGTCAATATTTTGTACCCTTCAAATTTTCACACTGACCTGCTTCAATACATTTCGCTGGCTGCCAGTTTATTTGCCATGTTGCCACATAACTAGAGCGAAGAAAACATAAGTATTATTCCAATTTTTTTATACGATGCTTCAACATTTATATTCTTTTATTTTTTCCCTGCTAACAGATTTTATATATCCAACAGCCTATATCAAAAATAGATAAAATATCAGTGATGGACCTACAGATGCCGACATGAACTATTACTCTATTCACATGGTATGTGCATTCAACATTCATGGTTTGCCAATATTTTAAACTTGCTTTTAATACACAGGCACACATCAAAAAAACTGCTTTCATTTATTTGCCAATACTAAAACATAAATGTATTTAACATCGATCATACGCAACAAAACTATTGGTTTCTGACAGTATGTTCTTTTTCCGTATATTTGTAGCTCCAATTCGTCAACAAGCCTTGATCAGCAGTAGGATACAATTCTAAAAGATTAGTTCCAAATGGAAAAGGATCGTTTGACAAGTAATTTGGTGCAAATGACTTTTCCGCACTATCCTATTTCATTTGCCACTGATCTTCCAGGATTCAGTCATATTGTTAACCACGACTTTTATATACAAGTGCGGTTACGAACACCAGGTAATCTTCGCCACTATTAAAGGCATAAATTATGTTACCGTTTATAGGCAATTCGTTGTTTGCTTATACTTTTACCAATTTATTACAGAAATTGTTATTACGGCGACATCGTTCATTCAAGATGTACGAGAACTTAAAAGAAAGAGAAGAAACCACTGCAGTTGAAAAGCCACTGCAGAGTAGAGACCGATAAAGCAGGTATCGATAATTTTCTTTGCACCATCTCTTTTAACATTAGCACTGCAGACTCTATTTAATCATATTCTGCCTGTTTTGGCAGCCCTGCAAATCCGAATCACTAAACCGATTTACATATGCACCAGCCAGTCTGTTTGGATTGGAATCGTACAAATAGCTGAAAGGATATTGCAAAAGAGGTTAGATACATAACTTCTAGGATATTAGATATATTCGCCCGCATAAACCAGGCACGAAGATTCTTGGTTTCACTATACATAGCAGAGATGTACCTGTTCAGATACTTGCAATGTACCTTCAGAAAATCCAGGTACGACGTTAACTGAATGGTTCAGATACAACACGTTACGTTAAATAACAATAGGATACAATTTACATAACACCTGCTAACTAAATGGTTCAGAAGCAAAACAACATTAACTGTTGTATCTGAACCATTCGATAGGGTTCAGATACAACACATTCTCCATAGAAACCCTTGATTAACAATAGGACAAAATTCTGAAGAATTGATGCGAAACGGAATAAGATAGTGTCACAAGTAATTCAGTGCAGATTACTTATGCGCACTATCCTATTTCATTACCCACTAATCTTGCAGAACTCAATTGTTTTGTTGATCAGTTTCGCAACTCTAATTCCATAGGAGCCCTTGATCAACAGTAGGGTACAATTCTGGGAGATTGGTGCGAAACGAAATAGGATGGTATGACATGTAATTTGGTACACATTACTTCTCTGCACTATCCTATTTCGTTTCCCACCGATCTCCCATAATTCAATCGTATTTTTGACCATGACTTTTTCTCAAAAGAGCATACGACGTTCAATGTAACTTGCTGGTCTTACCTTTCTTCTCAAATTCCTTTTAACAAAATTAACTGGAAACAAAGGTCACAACTCCCAACTTGAAAACATTGTACGCCGTATGCCATACGAAATTGCATGTGAATATAAAAACACAAAAAATCTCCTGCTTATAGCTTTCGGTAATAACTTATTTTTTTACATTTACGACTTTCATACTGGTATTTAAAGGTAACCTAAAGAAATTTGGACGCATTTATGCAACCTACAATAATAACATGTGATCTTATTCTTATTTCACGAGTTTTTTTGTGCAGAAGCAAATAACCCACGGTTATAAAATGGTGTTTATCATTCCGCTTAAAAGAAAGAGCAAAAAGAACTGCAATTGAAAAGCCACTGGAGAGTCAAAACCGATGTAACAGGTATCGATTATTTTATTTGCAACATTTTTTTAACATTAGCTCTGCAATTTCTATTTAATAATGTTCTTCCTGTTTTGGCAGGCCCGCAAATACAAATCACCAAACCAATCTACATGCGCACCAGTCAGTGTCTTTGGAGTAGAATTGCACAGGTTGCCGAAACCATGTTGCAAAAGAGGTGAGATGCATAACTTCCTGGATGCTAGATATATTGGCCCGCATAAACCATACTGAAGGATTCTTGTTTTCACTATACATAGCAAAGATCCACCCGTTCAGCTGCTTGCAGTGCACCTTCAGAAAATGCAGCGTGTTATACCTGAACCATTCAGTTAATGTTGTTCTTTTGTCATCACAGACATCTGTATTACGACGCTAACTGAATGGTTCAGATACAACCCGTTGCATTCATCATCCTGAAGACGAAACAATGTTTTTGACATACTTACTTATGCAATAACAGTCACACATGAAAATCTTGAAAATTCTTTGGCAGATCTTCATTTCAGCTTGCTTCTTCCAGTCATCAGGTACAACAGCGAGGAAACATCTGATTCGAAGACAGAACTGCTATATAGCAAATAATGAACCATCACATGCAACCTTACATTTGACTTGGAAATGAAAGAAGTGGACGAAAAACTAGATGTGAGAAAACCGAGCCCAGAAAGAGAACAAGAGGAAGGAAACTACGCATGAAGGACTAACCCAACACCAACCCAATAGAGCTAGCCAACAAGGTCACGGTAAAAGAAAGCTTGCCTTAATCGAAGTAGGGGCTACGAAGGCATATGAACTTGCGAAGGCGTGTAAACTTGCTTGATTATTAGCTGGACCAGCACACATTTTTTCTCCATTCGAGTACTGACTATTACGAAAGTAGGTTTGGTGATATACTTTTTTCAGATGGATCTTCCATTCGAATATTTACTATTGTTGGTAACCCTAAAAACAGTAATACACCCTTGATTTTTCGACCAGCAATAGTCAATATTCGAATAGAGAGTCCATCTGGAAAAAGTATATTACCAAACTTGCTTATGTACATATAGCTAATAAACATATACAATGTCTTTTATATATAGACTAGCTTTTTGTGCAAATTGCATGCCGTTTTTTGTTGTTGGTATATGAGATGATAGGAGCAAACAATGACGAAACTGAACAATAAAACCGATAAGCAAAATTCCAAGAATTCTTTGATCCTAGAAAACGTCTGAAAAACCCCAAGAAAACTTTATCAATTCTCATTCTTCTTTGGCGACAAGGATCCGAACCATAGAAACAAATAAAGCGTCGAAAAAAATCCCGCGAGGCCGCAACGCGGCCGGCTGCCGTTTTACTTGTTTGGATAATATTTATTTTTCTACCTTATTTTGAAATTTGAGTTTGTAAATTCAGAAATTAATCTATTCTTAATTTTGTCTTTACATATACCGGTTTGTTGTTTTATTGATGTGAAATTGTGAGAATGTAATTCTTTTAATATCAAGTTTACATTAATTATAAATATTATTAAAGGACGTACTAAACGACGTCGTTTTGTACCCGAAAACACAACTGAGCTACAGTTGACTTTGCTACAGTACTACAGTACGAACATGTTATATCTACGGTGCCCACTTGGATGACGTCGTTTCGAAAGTTTGGAAAAATGACAAAAAATACCCCTGAAGTTGACAACTCTTTGCAAAAAGAGTCCTTTTTCACAAAGTCTGGAAAAATGGCTAAAAGTACTCCTGAAGTATGTGACACTTTGCAAAACCAATCCTATTTTATATGTTTAGCATAAAAATTAAACGCAAAAAAAAAAAAAAAAAAAAAAAAAAAAAAAAAAAAACGCCGCAACGCGCGGGTGCATCACCTCGTTTATTTTAAATGTTTGAGTTGATTTATGTTTGAGTTGATCAAGTATTTGAGAGTTTAAAACATACAAAGCTTAATTCGTAACAAAATATAAGATGAGCTTTACTCCAGATCTTATTTAGGTAACGTCAAAATGAAGCCGACTCAAATTCAAACAACCAATTTAAACCTGGAAAAAAAACCCAACCAAAATAAATAAATAAATAAATAAAATAAATTCGAAAAACCGAATTTTTCCTTTTAACTATACTAAATCAGTGCATACCCTGTCTATGGATCCGCCACTGTACATGCACTTTTGAATAGACTTACTTTTATACAATCAGCCAATTTGGCCATGTGGGATGATGTGCAAGACATGGAGTAAGAAGTTTGAAACAACCAGTGCTGTTGTTGAATGGTTAAGTTCTTATACCACTAATATTGTTTGGACAATTCCAAAAGTTTGGGTTTAGATGAGGCTTCTGCCTATATTGTTTTTGCTATCAAATGATTCTAGTCTTATATAAGTCTATTACATTATATGAAAAGTGCTTATCTGTTGACGCAGGTGTCCGGACGGACCAAATCTCTCGGTCGTCCGGACGGCGTAAGGCAGTCCGGAAGAATCCGGAAGGCACAAAGGTCGTTCGGATTATACAGGCTTCAGACATGGAACAGGTGGCATCACCTCTTGTACAGGTGTCAGCTGCAGACACCGCCGCCGCCGCCCCAAGATTTACGGAATTATGTCGGGGACATGTCTCCTGAAAATCCGGCGCCGCCAGTCCAGGTATCGAGGCTGAGCACTATAAATACTCAGCTCATTTACTGCTCTCAACTAACGTTTTTACCCGCATTTACTTCTCACTACAGTTGATAGCCTTTCGGAATATCAAATACTTACTTTCACACCGGAGGTGGGTCCTGGGATAACACCCAGGGCGAGCCTAACGTGTGCTGTTGTGTGCAGATACCCGGAGGACCTTCAATAACCGAAGGGATCAGCACCCAAGCCTCTCGGAAGAACCCTAGCGGAGTTCAACCGGCAGGCCCTCATTATTTGTTTGAAGCGGTTGCAAGAAATTGCTTCAACAAATTGGCGCCATCCGTGGGACCTTCCGCTCGATCTACCTGAGGTTCGGAATGACAGGTCCTACACCAACGTTCGAAATGCCGGGTTCTACACCCATCTTCACCCCTGTCCGGAACGCGGGGGGAGCCGGGGGATCCGGAGGAGACCAAGATCCTCCGGATGTCCAAACCTAATTGCAGGTCATCTTTCAGCCTTGAAAGAGTTGTTCAAACAACCGAGCAATCGCAACCTGGTGAGCCCCAGAATGCTGAGGCTCGACGACGAGTATGAAAATTCGGAGGAAGAAGATGTTGGAGGGTCACCCTACGGAAAGGGAAAAAAGGCGGATGATGATTTGAGCAAACCATTTAAGGAAGTAATCAAGTGCCCGTTCACGAAAAGGATCATAGAGTTCTCATCTCCCAAGCACAAGATACCGACGAACCTAAAACTATACCAAGGAACCACCGATCCAGATGACCACATCAATCGTTTCACCGGAGCAGGAAACCATGAAGAATGGCCCATGCCCGTATGGTGTCGAATGTTCCAACAAACCTTGGACGGGAAAGCCAGGGGATGGTTTGATAAGCTCTCGACGGGAAGCATTGATAGTTGGGATGAACTTCAGAAGAGGTTTTTGAATAGGTTTAGTATGTTAAGAATAAGCACCAAGGACCTAACAGAGATCAATAAAATTCACCGAAAGGCGAACGAGAGCCTTCCGGACTTCAAGGAAAGATGGATATGCGAGGCAAACAACTTCCCGGACGCCCCGGAAATCATGCAAATCGGATCATTTTTGAATGGCCACCACTGCCCGGAGTTAGCCAAGAAATTCTCGGATAAGATTCCTAAGACCGTTGACGAGATGTTGGAAAGGATCGATGATTTTGTCCGTTCCGAGGAGGCCTTCCGGACAACAGACCTGCCGAAGGGAGAGAGAATGGAGTCTCGACCTAACCCGTACCACAACAGGAGCGACTACCAACCAAAGCCCCCTGTTGGAGACCACCGCCGGAACAGCCCTAAGGTCGGATTCAAAGGGCGAAGGAACGATTACTATGCACCTTATGTTGCTCCAAGGTATGGTAGCACCGGGAGGGCCGACCCTCGCCGAACCGATGTCCGCCGAAATGAGACAAGGCCGATAGACTTGGACACCCTTACAAAGACACCGAAGGAAATATTGGCAACGGAACACCAGCTGAGGTTACCGCAGCCTCCTCCAACGAAGGGAAAACCACAAAAGGATTGTGAGGACAGGTATTGCGACTATCATGGGGAGAAGGGACATTTCACTGACGACTGTTGGCAACTTAGAGAGGAGTTAAAAACAGCATTAAGTACAGGGAAGCTGGACCATTTGGTGAAAGACCTCAGGAAAGGAAGAAAAACTAACCAAGGAGGCAACAACCAAGGGAATAAAGGAAAAATAATCAACATGATCCGAAGCTTTATGACCCCCCGGAAAACGGAAGAAACAGAAATAGAAGAATGGATGAACATTCCAATAAGTTTTCCGTCCATTCTTCCGGAGAAGATGTCAGACGAACCGCTGATAATCAAAGTTGAAGCTGGGGGGAGGAAAATACGTGAGGTCTATGTCGAACCTGGTGCCTCGATGGAAATAATGTATGGGCACCAATTCGAGTGCTGGATCCTACGGTCAGGGCACGATTGAAGGAGGTTGACACAATCTTGATGGGATTCGCAGGAAAACCCGTTAGGCCGCGAGGGGTGATAGACTTGGAAGTATGCTTCGGAAATCAGGGTTTATCCCGAAAAATCAGTTTGGAATTTGCCGTGATCGATTCGCCTTCCCCCTACAATGCCATACTGGGACGCATCGGGTTAAAAAAGTTACGGGCCGTTCCTTCAACTATCCATTCGATGGTCAAATTTCCCACACCGGACGGCATAGCAACATTAGTCGCTCGGACAAAGGTGCGAGGACATCACGGTACAAGGGAGGAGCCCATTGCGAAAGCAAAAGAAGTGGGAGAAAGAGCTCATTCGCTGGAGGAAAAACGATGGGGTATACCGCATGAGCAAAAGAAGGAACCCATCACCGAAAAAAAGGATGGGAAGAAGGCGAACCAGTGTTATGATCAAGGAAGCCCCGACAGACCAACCAAGGTACGAGTAACGGCTCAGGTAATCATCAATACGAAATAACCAATGGAATATCTTGCTATTTTGTTCTATCCTGTAATTATGTGCAAACTAACGGAAGGAACGCAAATACCCTCGTAACTTAAGGCAGGTAATCTCACGTGTCGGGGAAGCAAAGCCTATGGGAACGCAATCCGCCAGAAGCACGAGCCCTTCAAAGAATCGGAAGCCTGCCGAATGAGAACACACAAGTCGAGTAGGGATGGGCGAAAAAGCGCCGCAAGCATAACGGACAATTAATCGTAAAAAGTTTCCATATAAGTTGGATTTAATGTATCTTATGTAACGCACTAACGCCCGAAAGGGCTTGACGTTAACTATTTAATGAAATGTAGATGTCCCACCGTTGAATGGGGGCAATTTTCCCGCAATACATCCTCGAAATGCTTGTGATTTCCCAAAAAGGCTCGATATTGACTATTTTTAATGATAAATGCAGTTATCCCACCGTTGGAGGGAATTGTCCCTGATGAAGCGAAAAGTGTACCGCTTTTAGGGGGTCATTTAAGCCCTAAATCGTATTTATTTGATCAAATATTGCCCTAAATCGTTCCTTTTGTCATTTTAGGTACTTTGGAGAAGAAATCTGGAAAAGGAAGCATTTTGGACGTTTTTGGAGCATAAAAGTGAAGAAAACGACAAAGTCTCTAAATCTGCTGGAATAGTACCTGTGACGGCGTCAAGCCCCAGTGTGACGCCGTCAACCCTTGACGCGCCAGAGAGGATTTTGGAGGATTAAAAGGGGATGGCGTCAAGAAGGCCATCAAGAAACCCTAACCGCGGCGAGGTGACGGCGTCAGCTCTATAACGTGACGCCATCAGATCTGTTTTCCTATATATATTTTCATAATTTTTAGTCATTAGTGTGCAACTTTGTGAGGAGAAACCCTAAGACGATTTTTCTGCCATTTTTAAGGGTTTTATACCCTTGGATCTCCCATGTTCAATTGAAGATAAGTAATCAATTAATCATTCAATATGTCTATGTGTTGTTTGATTATATCTTGTTCTTGTCTTTTAATTAACATGCTAGGCTAGATTTATCTTGTGTTTGCTTAGATCTAATGAAACCTAACTATTGATTATTGGTTGTTGGTGTATTATTAATTGTATTGGATGATTGTTTATCGATGTTAGGCTTAAGAAAACTGGCTAACCTCCTATACGGTAACTTGCTTGAACGTCTTAAGAAACATGAACCAATGCGTACTAAGGTTATTATGGTTGTATTTAATGCATGAGCGAATTCTAATGATCCCATGTTAGGAGCTTCTTAGCCGGCTCGACATAGGAGTGAAGTAGGAGCTTGTAGAGTTGGGGAAGTACGTACGCCACCCCACGATTGGTATTAAGGAATACACCCGTCATCCACGCAATTAATACACACTAATCAACCGGTAAAAGATAGTTAGGGAGTAAGGAAATCTAAGTAAACACATTTCTCTCCATATAAGTTCCACAACCTTTTCATTTTCAGTTATTTTATTTTATTTGCATTTGTAGTTATTTGGGTTAGTTGACTAGCAACTAATTCCGCCCACTCCTTCAAACCCGAGATTTTACTTGCTTTTATAAAAAAATATAAAAATACAAAAAGAATCTTCCCTCACCCTTAGACCTATTAGAGTAGTTTTTCAATCCTAACGACACTATTCCCCTAGAGAACGATCAATCCCCCGGTACTTGCCACTACACTATACTACATCGGTCAGGTACACTGCCTGGTGGGGATTGCAAGCCTCTTGAGATCCCTCGAGAGGTAAAACCTGTTGTAAGGTCGCAAAACCACGCATCAAGTTTTTGGCGCCGTTGCTGGGGAATAGTTATTGTTTAGGTTGAATTTTTATTTTATTAGGTCTACTCACTAGATTCCTTTCTAGTGAGATTTTTATTTTATTTTTCTAGGTTTTCTTTAGTCTATCTTTTTTCTTCGTTTCTTTGTTCGTAACCATTACCATCCGACATCATGGAAGGTGGTAATATCCTCGATCCCAACAACCCACCACCACAACAACACCCACCTCCTAGAGCCCGTACCTTAGGAGACTACTCTCGTCCTAGCCACCATGGCTATCGAAACACCATTGAGCTCACTCAAGGAGCCAATGTCACTCCCTTGCGATCCGACACCATCCGGTTGGTGCAAAGCGGATGCGCATTCCATGGACTTCGTTCCGAAGATCCTAATCAACATCTCAAGGACTTTCTCAAAATCGTTGATTCCATAGACCTTGATGTTGCCACTCGAGAGACGACCCGACTGCGTCTCTTTCAATTCTCTCTGCGGGACCAAGCTAGTCAATGGCTAGAGCGTCTACCCGCAGGATCCATCACCTCTTGGGATGATCTCACCACTCGTTTCCTTGCTCAGTTTTTCCCACCAGGAAGAACTACCAAGCTAAGGAAGGATATCTTGATGTTCGAACAACGTCAAGGCGAAACCCTATATGGGGCATGGATTCGATTCAAGGACTTACTCCAAAAAGTCCCTCATCATGGCATAGATCTCTGGCTTCAAATTCAAATCTTCTATGACCATGTTGACTACCACACCAAGCGTGCCATCGATCGAGCCGCCGGAGAGCAGATTGCGTGATAGAAACGCCGAGGAATCATGGGAGATCATTGATGAGCTCGCATCCGACGATGATGAACTGTGGCAAATTTCCCACGACGTACACTCGGCGGTCAACACACATTCATCGCCCGATAAAGCCAACCAAATCACCGAGGAAAGCGTTAGTGAACTTGAGAAGAGGGTTGCATATCTTATGGAAAAACAAAAGAGACCCTTAAGTCCACAAAAAGCAACAGTTAACTCGGTCTCAAGCGTTAAGCAAATACCATTGTCCAAATCACCCCTTAGGGAAAATACTACATCCTTCTATAAGCATGCTCAACCCAACTCACCACCTCAGGAACTTAGTCCAACATTCGAAGCTCGAATGGGTGAATACATGTCACAACACTCCGAACGGTTGGCAAAATTTGAGGAAGCCGTCTACAAACAGAAGGAGGAGATGGAAGAGAAGATGGCGGAGATGATGGACCTTTTGAAAGAATACACAAATACAAAAGCTCCTGAAAAAGTGCTGGTGCGGAATGACGTTGAAGTTCCCAACACTAAATCTGTCAAAGCCATCTCCATCGTCCAAGAGGGCGAGAATGAAGAGAGGGGGAAGTTGATAACTATGGAAGTCAACAAAATCGACCTCGTCCCACTTAATGCTGGAAATGCCAATGCCTGTAATTGCGGTTCAGACAAAGGAAAGGAGACGCCCTCCAAGGAGCGCCAAATGATAGAACCGCCAAGGTCACAACAAGTGAGGCATGACTTGAGGCACAAAATAAACAAGGAGACCATAAATGATTGGGTGAGAAACTATCGACGTACTCATCTACCCAACAAGGAGTCCAAGAAAATGAAGCCGGATGATGAATCCGACACATTACCCGGAGGGCAATTGTATGAGAGCCTCATAAAACAAAAGTTAGTGGAAAAGCAGGAATTCCACGGGGTCGTCGAAATACCATGCAGCATTGGAAAACTCAAGCATCTGGATGCGGTAGCTGACCAAGGTTCCGACGCAAATTTGATGCCTTTATCCGTTTATGTCCAGTTAACCGACGAACTGCCATCCATCACCCGTACTAAACTCTCCTTTGTAAAACATTCTTATGAGTACCCGTTAGGAATTGCATAAGATGTGTTGGTCAACGTTGCCGGATTCCTGTATCCGATCGACTTCATGATTATTGAAAGAAATGATATGAATATGCCAATAATCCTTGGGGCACCCTTTCTCGCTACCACTAGGGCACAAATCGATTACGAAAATAGTACCATCCAAATGAAGAAGGGAAAGAAAACAATAAACTTCCCAACGATCCCATGTCATATACGAGATGTTGCCCTACAAAAGAAGATGGAGGCGAACCCCAATATAATCCGTGGTAATGTTCGAGAGAAAATCCTTGCATGGGAGGCAAGGATTAAGAATTACAATGAAAATGAGATTAGAGAATGTAAAGGTGGAAATAACGATTATATTGAGGCTGATGAGCAGACCAATAACCCCGTTGGATTTACAAAAGGAGACTCAGTGCTCCTAAGGCATTCAGAAACAAAAGCACCTACCGATGAACCAAGTCCCTGGTGGTACGGACCATTCACAATTAAAAGTCTACATCAAGATGGGGTAGTAAGCTTGACCAGCAAGGGAGGAGGAGTGACCGCGAATGTCGAACGATTGAAACATTACCATCCTGATAACAAGGATTATATCTATCAGGGATACGTCATAATGCGAGATGATGGAGTCACGTAATGTACGGTGACTTTGAGTCTAGCTACAAGACTCGTTAATAAAGAAAAGCGCTTCTTGGGAGGCAACCCAAGCTTTATTTGCTTTGTGTGTTTATTTATTTGTTTGTTTGATTTTATTTGCTTCCGTATGTATGTTTAATTTTTATTATTATTGATTCATGTTCGAAACTAAATTGTGAAAATGCTTTATCTTGTTTTTAACTTCGTCTTAACTACATATAAAGGTATTTTGCAAAAAGATAAGTGTAAGGGAAATCCAAATCGGTTTATTAGAACAAATGAACATGAATCGTAACAATAATAAATTAACATACATATTAGTAATTGTTTGAGTCAAATGCTTGTATCGAGTCATAATGATATTTTGCAGGATTTCTAGGAAGTAAGGTATAGGTTTTTCCAAAAATTTTTTGGAAACTTAACATGAGAATTCTGTCAGATCATTTCTGACGGCGTCAAGCCTTACAACCTGACGGCGTCAGGTTTTAATTTTCTGAAATTTTTGAAAGTTTTGTTTTCATAAAAAGTTTTTATTAAATCTCTAACTTATAAACTCCAGGAATCTGCAAAATTATCATTCCACAAGCATTATATCCTTATACAGATTTATCCCGCCGATGTTATGCAGGTTTTCTTGTTTGTTTTCTCAGGATTAACAGGTTATTTTGGACAAGGAGATGTATGTGGAATCTAGCTTTTGGCACTGCTTTAATCTTGAAGCTTCAACATTACCTTGGAAGAAGATCTAACCATGTTACCCCTTTATCCACCGAGCGAATCAGGGGAGTATTTGATTTCATTCTTTTACCTTATTTACTTTTACATCTTGTTATTTGAACATTGGGGACAATGTTCATCTTAAGTGTAAGGGGGGGGGGGGGTAAAGTACGATACCTTAGAGAATGCTATTACGCTTGATTTTTCGTTTGTTTAATGGTAGATGTGTAATAAAACTGAGAGAAATACATGTTAAGGCAATTTTAGTGCCAAATTTAAATTTTTTTACAACATATAGGAGTGAAACTTTGGTCTTAATGAGCGTCTCACGGATAGGAGTTATATGACTAGCACAAAACCGTACCACTAAAAAAATTTTCCACCCCCAAATATGTGAGGTTCGCCCCTAGAATTGGTAGGAAAAGCATTTATGCTATGATGTGTGTACCGGTAGCACTTAGATTCTAGAACTTGCGTTAGGACCATTCCGAGGCCACAAGTGATACTACATTCGTGTAGTTAGATTTACTACATGATAAGAGGCATTAGGATTAACCCATTGTTTTACACCTGTGTTTTTGTTATAATTACATTGCCTACATTGGTCAAGTAATTCTCCCACACCCTTTGCGTTGTACTCATTTTTAGTACATGATACCCCTAGTACACCCCTCAGAGCCTATCTTTTCGTTTCTAACTTTAAGCATTTTACTTAAAGTAAGAATTTTTTACACCCCACTTAAATGTACACCCAAATCGCCTTAGCCTACCTTGTATGCACTCATTTTTAGTGCATTATTGAGACAACATTTGTTTAAACCCCAAGTTAATTATCTAATTGATTACATGGTTGCTAAGTCGAGTCATATCCTTGTACATATTGTTTTGGGACGATTGGGACTCATGGGTAAAGTACTAGTGTAATGGAGTAATGGGGAAGAACAACATTATTACCCCCATATGTGCTAAATATTTTAAAAAAGTACTCCAAGTGTTTCGATTATCTTAATTTGAGTCATTAGAATAGTTAATTGTAAAGTTATGTAAAAGTTTAAGTGTAAGGGGGATACAACCCCCCTGCGATGTATTATTTTGGATGGTAGGGCAAGAGTGTATGCAAAAAAAAAAAAAAAAAAAAAAAAAAAAAAAAAAAAAAAAAGTAGAAAAAACATACGGACTACCATCCCGTTTCATTTTATGTTTATTTTATCTTTTTGATTTTTTTTTCTTAGCTTAAGTCGAGTCTAGTCTTGGCTTAGCAACGCCATATTGTACATGTAATTAATCAAGATCTTTAACTCGCCACCAGTAAAATATCCTTTATCCAACAAAACCGTGTTTATCATATCCCTACACCTAACGTTATAACCCGTTTAAAAGCCCTCTTTGATAGTTTATCTTAGGTGCTTACGCCTAGTGGAGGATGTTTTTGATCCTTTCCCAAGCCTATGGTAATCTATTTGCTATGACAGGTAGTGAGAGATATTATCCATTTTCATTTATGAGATATACTTTTATGACACCTGAGAGATGTGAGTATCTAAACACTACTTGTGAGGTGCTAGTCTGTAATCTCTGTGCTTATTATGATTAAAGTGGAACGACTATTTGTTGTAATTACTTTTATATTAGCGTTAAATGACCCCTAACTTGTATTTTGATTAGAATAAAAGCGCATTTGCTTGAGGACAAGCAAATCTCAAGTGTAAGGGTATTTGATGAAGCGAAAAGTGTACCGCTTTTAAGGGGTCATTTAAGCCCTAAATCGTATTTATTTGATCAAATATTGCCCTAAATCGTTCCTTTTGTCATTCTAGGTACTTTGGAGAAGAAATCTGGAAAAGGAAGCATTTTGGACGTTTTTGGAGCATAAAAGTGAAGAAAATGACAAAGTCTCTAAATCTGCTGGAATAGTACCTGTGACGGCGTCAAGCCCCAGTGTGACGCCGTCAACCCTTGACGCGCCAGAGAGGATTTTGGAGGATTAAAAGGGGACGGCGTCAAGAAGGCCATCAAGAAACCCTAACAGCGGCGAGGTGACGGCGTCAGCTCTATAACATGACGCCGTCAGATCTGTTTTCCTATATATATTTTCATAATTTTTAGTCATTAGTGTGCAACTTTGTGAGGAGAAACCCTAAGACGATTTTTCTGCCATTTTTAAGGGTTTTATACCCTTGGATCTCCCATGTTCAATTGAAGATAAGTAATCAATTAATCATTCAATATGTCTATGTGTTGTTTGATTATATCTTGTTCTTGTCTTTTATTTAACATGCTAGGCTAGATTTATCTTGTGTTTGCTTAGATCTAATGAAACCTAACTATTGATTATTGGTTGTTGGTGTGTTATTAATTGTATTGGATGATTGGTTATCGATGTTAGGCTTAAGAAAACTGGCTAACCTCCTATACGGTAACTTGCTTGAACGTCTTAAGAAACATGAACCAATGCGTACTAAGGTTATTATGGTTGTATTTAATGCATGAGCGAATTCTAATGATCCCATGTTAGGAGCTTCTTAGCCGGCTCGACATAGGAGTGAAGTAGGAGCTTGTAGAGTTGGGGAAGTACGTACGCCACCCCACGATTGGTATTAAGGAATACACCCGTCATCCACGGAATTAATACACACTAATTAACCGGTAAAAGATAGTTAGGGAGTAAGGAAATCTAAGTAAACACATTTCTCTCCATATAAGTTCCACAACCTTTTTATTTTCAGTTATTTTATTTTAATTGCATTTGTAGTTATTTGGGTTAGTTGACTAGCAACTAATTCCGCCCACTCCTTCAAACCCGAGATTTTACTTGCTTTCATAAAAAATTATAAAAATACAAAAAGAATCTTCCCTCACCCTTAGACCTATTAGAGTAGTTTTTCAATCCTAACGACACTATTCTCCTAGAGAACGATCAATCCCCCGGTACTTGCCACTTCACTATACTACATCGGTCAGGTACACTGCCTGGTGGGGATTGCAAGCTTCTCGAGATCCCTCGAGAGGTAAAACCTGTTGTAAGGTCGCAAAACCACGCATCAGTCCCATCGTTGGAAAGGGCCACCCCACCGTTGGAGGGAGGCAATGTTCCTGCGGAACACCACGAGAATACATTGTTGGTCATATCTAACAAGAAAAAGAAAAAAAAAAAAAAAACTTTCATGTTTTACTCTGCAGGGATAGTTACACGAGGTCCCACATGTGTAGCAATTACAAAGTAGCCCGAACATAAGTTTAATGTGGCTCGTCCGGGTGACTCGCGACATCCGGGCGTAGTCAGTGTTCGAGGTTGGTGTTCTGGACATAATTAGAAAATGCCCCCCCCCCCGAGAGGTCCACGCCCTCCGGGGAGTGTGTGGTCAATGTCCAAAGATGGTTGATACCCAGAAAGGGGTTGCCATAATCCTGGCGGAAAGGCTGAACCACCTGTAATATCTCGAACACAAGTAGAAAGTGATCCCTCCGAGAGGTTCGTGCCCTCCTGAGATTAGTGATCAGTGTTCATTATTTTCTGAACATAATTAGAAAGTGGCCCCTCCGAGAGGTTCGCGCCCTCCGGAGATTTTTGTGGTCAATGTTCAAAGATGGTTGATACCCGGAAAGGGGTTGCCATAGTCCTGGCGGAAAGGCTGAATCATTTGTCGTACTTTGAACATAAGTGAAAAGTGATCCCTCCGAGAGGCTGGCCCCCTCCGGAGATTTTTGTGGTCAATGTTCAAAGGGGTACCATACAATCACTCAAAAATGCATAAACTTGTACTTCCGGAGCTATGCAAATAGTAAAGGTAATAACAAACAAGTGCTACGCGTTCGTAATCAAGAGAGTTTTGCTCCAACGTAAACTTGTACCTCCGGAGCTGTGCGAGTAGCGAAGGTAATAACAAACAAGTGGTACGTTCATAACCCTGGCAAATGCCGAGCGTTACCCTGTACCTCCGGAACTGCGTAAGCAGTTACGAAAACAACAAACAGATGTTCGGCGTACATCGGAGGTCGAAAATAGAAGGGGAAGAACGAAGGAATGACCCGCAAAAAGGCTAAAGTCAGACGAGTAAATCGAAGCAGCGTCACATTTGAAGACCCAAGTTGTCCCGTTCCACTCCAAACATGCAATACCATACATAATAAAAAAAATGATGAAGGAAAAGAGGGGTGAAGAAGGACAAGGCAACCATTAATAATCGCAAGTTCATAAAATCCGGTAGGTTCGTTCAGATGCCCAAAAGAACACCCCATCATGTCAACCGAGATATAAATTCCGAAAGGGCAAGGCAACGCGGAGACCAATAAACCGAAAAGAAAAAAATCACCCCGGAAACAAGCAAAAGTGATAGCACGAAACATGAAACATGGCACATGCAGAATACAGAACAACCATAGATATATACAAATGAATAAGCCATACGAATTATTTGTCATAAATTATTACAGTCATCCGGATATAAAAAATTGTTTTTGGCTCAAGGGCCTTACAACACCAAGTTTTTCAGGCCTAAAGAAGGCACCAACAAGTCCGAAACAATCAGGGAGCCGACTCATCCCCTCCAACAGTAGAACCCTGGACATTAGCAACCCCGGTCTCGGGAGCCCCGGAAGATGATCCCTCGGCAGCACCGGCAGTTTGATTCTTGGGAGAAGAGGCTGGATCAGGATCGGGGAAGATTTGCAGGATTTCATCAAGAGACTTAAGGTAGGAGCTGCTGATCTTCTTGATATAGGGATACTCTGCGGTAAACAACCCATCATACAACGGGTCGAGCTTCTTCGCAGCATCCGCATCCAGGTCTTCCGTCTTGGCCACAATGGCAGCCACTTCCTCCGGTGTACTCATAGCTGCCCAATAGACGACGAACAACCTCTGGAATGACCTCCTTAACAACCCTGAACCTATCCCCTTCAATACGGCCCACTCGGGCAATGAGATCCTTCTTTTCCTGCCGAAGGACCAGATTGTCCTTCACCTCCCCACCCAGGTTAACCTTAGCTTTTTCCAAATCAGCTTCCAAGGCGCTGATTCGTTCCGCCGAGGCCAACCTCTCGTCCTCCACCAACTTCTCCAGTTCCTTCACCTGTCCCATCAGCTCCGACTCTCTCACCATGCAAGTAGAATGCTCAACCCTCAGCTGTTTGAGCTCACCCCCGTTCTTTCCGAGGTTTCCGCAGTGTTGGTGAGCATGGTACAGCTCATTGTGCTCATGAAGAAGGTTTTCGAACCGAAGCAACAAGTCCGACTGGGCAACGGCACCCATACCTAAAAATTTCCAGGCCCTTTGAGCAGCCTCGGTGATGCGTGGTTTTGCAACCTTACAACAGGTTTACCTCTCGAGGGATCTCAAGAGGCTTACAACCCCACCAGGCAGTGTACCTGACCGATGTAGTATAGTGTAGTGGTAAGTACGGGGGATTGATCGTTCTCCACAGGGAATAGTGTTCGTTAGGTATGAAAAACTACTCTAATAGGTCTAAAGGTTGAGGAAGATTCTTTTTGTGTTTTTATAATTTTATGAAAGCAAGTAAAATCTCGGGTTTGAAAGAGTGGGCGGAATTAGTTGCTAGTCAACTAACCCAAATTACTACGAATGCAAATAAAATAAATAACTGAAAATAAAAAGTTGGTGGAAACTTAAGTGTAGAGAAATGTGTTCACTTAGATTTCCTTACTCCCTAACTATCTTTTACCGGTTGATTAGTGTGTATTAGTTGCGTGGATGACGGGTGTATTCCTTAATACCAATCGTGGGGTGGCGTACGTACTTCCCCAACTCTACAAGCTCCTACTTCACTCCTATGTCGAGCCGGCTAGGAAGCTCCTAACATGGGATCACTAGAATTCGCTTGTGCATTAAATACAACCATAAAAACCTTTAGTACGCATTTGGTTCATGTTTCTTAAGACGTTCAAGCAAGTTACCGAATAGGAAGTTAGCCAGTTTTCTTAAGCCTAACATAGATAAACAATCATCCAATACAACTAATAACACACTAATAACCAATAATCAATAGCTAGGTTTCATTAGATCTAAGCAAACACAAGATAAATCTAGCCTAACATGTTAAACAAAAGACAAGAACAAGATAAAATCAAACAACACATAGACATATTGAATGATTAATTGATAACTTATCTTTCAATGTAACATGGAAGATCTCAAGGCAAAAAGCCTTGAAAAAGATGCTAAAATCGTCTTAGGGTTTTCTCCCAAAAATTCCACACTAAGTTCCCCCCTAATGACAAAGAATTGCAAAACTATATATAGATTTTTACATCTGACGGCGTCACGTTATGGAGTGTGACGCCGTCACCTCGCCGCTTTTAGGGTTCTCGGGTGACCTTCTTGACGCCGTCCCTCTTTAGCTCTCCAAAATCCGTTCTGGCTTATCAAGGCTTGACGCCGTCAGACCTTGAACGTGACGCCGTCCCTCTTTGAATTAAGCCGTGACGCCCTTGATCAGGTTAAAGCGTGACGCCGTCAGAATTCACATGCAATTTTCACTGGCTTATCATGAGTAAATTTCACATCCACCTTTTCTTGCCAAGCCATGACGCCGTCTGGAGTAAATCCTGACGCCGTCAAAGGTAACTTTCAGCCGATTTTTGAGACTTTGCCGTTTTCTTCACTTTTATGCTCCAAAAACGTCCAAAATGCCTCCTTTTCCAGATTTCTCCTCAAAAGTACCTAAAATGACAAAAGGAACGATTTAGGGCAATATTTGATCAAATAAATACGATTTAGGGCTTAAATGACCCCTTAAAAGCGGTACACTTTTCGCTTCATCAAATACCCTTACACTTGAGATTTGCTTGTCCTCAAGCAAATGCGCTTTTATTCTAATCAAAGTACAAGTTAGGGGTCATTTAATACTAACATAAAAGTAATTACAACAAATAATCGTTCCTCTTTAATCATAATAAGCACGGAGATTATAAACTAGCACCTCACAAGTAGTGTTTAGATACTCACATCTCTCAAGTGTCATCAAAATAAATCTCATAAATGGAAACGGATAATATCTCTCACTACCTGTCATAGCAAATAGATTACCATAGGCTTGGGAAAGGATCGAAAACCTCCTCCACTAGGCGTAAGCACCTAAGATAAACTATCAAAGAGGGCTTTTAAATGGGTTATAACGTTAGGTGTAGGGAAAAGGAAAACACGGTTTTGTTGGATAAAGGATATTTTACTGGTGGCGAGTTAAAGATCTTGATCGATTACATGTACTATACAATGTTGCTAAGCCAAGACTCGACTCAATCTTAAGCTAATGAAAGAAAATAACAAAAACATAAAATAAACATAAAATAAAACGGGATGGTAGTCCGTATGTTTTTTCTATTTTTCATTTTCTCATTTTTTTTGTATTTTTCTTGATTTTTTCGATTTTTTTTTTTTTTTTTTTTTTTTTTTTTTTTTGTGTGTGCATACATTCTTGCCCTACCATCCAAAATAATACATCATAGGGGCGTTGCATCCCCCTTACACTTAAACTTTTACATAACTTTTACAAATAACTATTCTAATGACTCGAATTAAGATAATTGAAAAACTTGGAGTACTTTTAAAATATTTAGCACATATGGGGGTAATGAATGATGTTCTTCACCATTACTCCATTACACTAGTACTTTACCCATGAGTCCCAATCGTCCCAAAACAATATGTACAAGGATATGACTCGACTTAGCAACCATGTAATCAACTAGATAATTAACTTGGGTTTAAACAAATGTTGTCACAATAATGCACTAAAATTGAGTGCATACAAGGTAGGCTAAGGCGATTTGGGTGTACATTTTAGTGGGGTGTAACAAATTCTTCCTTTAAGTAAAATGCTTAAAGGTCGAAACGAAAAGATAGGCTCTGAGGGGTGTACTAGGGGTATCGTGTACTAAAAATGAGTACAACGCAAAGGGTGTGGGAGAATTACTTGACTAATGTAGCCAAAGTAATTATAACAAAAACACATGTGTAAAACAATGGGTTAATCCTAATGCCTCTTATCATGTAGTAAATCTAACTACACGAATGTAGTCTCACTTGTGGCCTTGGAATGGTCCTAACGCAAGTTCTAGAATCTAAGTGCTACCGGTACACACATCATAGCATAAATGCTTTTCCTACCAATTCTAGGGGCGAACCTCACATATTTGGGGTGGAAAATTTTTTAGTGGTACGGTTTTTGTGCTAGTCATATAACTCCTATCCGTGAGACGCTCATTAAGATCAAAGTTTCACTCCTATATGTTGTAAAAAAAAATTTAAATTTGGCACTAAAATTGCCCTAACAGGTATTTCTCTCAGTTTTATTACACATCTACTATCAAACAAACAAAAATCAAGCGTAATTGTATTCTCTAAAATCGTATTTTTACCCCCCCTTACACTTAAGATGAACATTGTCCCCAATGTTCAAATAACAAATGTAAAAGCATAAAGTAAAAGAATGAAATCAAATACTCCCCTGATTCGCTCGGTGGATAATGAAGTTACATGGTTAAATCTTCTTCCAAGGTAATGTTGAAGCTCCATGACTAATGCATCGCCATAAGCTTGATTCAAAAACATTTCCTTGTCCAAAATAACCTGTTAAACCTGAGAAAACAAACACGAAAACCTGCATAACATCGGCGGGATAAATCTATATATAAGGATATAATGCTTGTGGAATGATAATTTTGCAGATTCCTGGAGATTATAAGTTGGAGATTTAATAAAAACTTTTTATGAAAACAAAACTTTCAAAAATTTCTGAAAATTAAATCTGACGCCGTCAGGTTATAAACCCTGACGCCGTCAGAAATGACCTGACAAAAATTCTCATTTTAAGTTTCCGGAAAATTTTTGGAAAAACCTTTACCTTACTTCCTGGAAATCCTGCAAAACATCATTATGACTCGATACAAGCATTTGACTCAAACGAATACTAATATGTATGTTAATTTATTATTATTACGATTCATGTTCATTTGTGTTCTAATAAACCAATTTAGATTTCCCTTACACTTAACTTTTGCAAAATACCTTTATATGTAGTTAAGACGAAGTTAAAAACAAAATAAAGCATTTTCACAAATTAGTTTTGAACATGAATCAATAATAATAAAAATTAAACACACATACGGAAGCAAATGAAATCAAACAAACAAATAAATAAACATACAAAGCAAATAAAGCTTGGGTTGCCTCCCAAGAAGCGCTTGTTTTTGTTCGAGTCACAAGCCTGACTCTACCCTTATTTAACGGATAAAGGAGAGGTTTTTCCTACACTTAGGATTAAGTGCGGGTGATAGTAGCGATACACACCATCTTGGTGGAAGTATGCCGCGTGAGGAAAGAGTGGTGGATGAATTATATACTCAAAGGGGTGTGCTCCTTTCATCATAACCTTACCTACTTCACTTTGGTCAATGGGTGAATTAAAGTTTTCTCCTAAAAAGGGATCATCTTCTATCAACTTCGAGAGATTCCTAGTTGGGAATCCATCTTGACCTAATAAACCCGGTTTAAACCCATAATGTTTCTTGTGATCAATCATGAATGGGTGATGTAAGTATGAAAGGTTATGGTTCACTCCTATGTTGGCTTCCTCACTATAAGGCTTAAAGTCTACTACCTCCAACGTAAGACTATCCGGACTATATGGTTTGATGGGTGGATCGGGACCTTTTTCAATTCCTAAGTTCACATCTAAGGATGGAAGATTAGGTAACGGTTTTGGTTTAGGCTCCGGTTCATCAAAACTAGGAACTTCCATAGAACTAAAAGAAAGGTTATGACTACAAGTATTCAAACCTATTTCTTCTAGTTTTGTTTCTTCCAAAGGTTCTGCTTCAATTGGGGTTCCTATAGTCCCTTCTACTTCTTCCGGGTAAGTCACGGGCGGTGTGTATGCCTCGAATGATGGTAGGACTTGTGAGGTACTTTGTAGGTTTGTGTTATTTACCTCATCCTTCCTTGTCTCTATATCAATTATATCCACATCATGTGTTTTAGTAGAATCTAACCCAAACATGTTCCTAAGTATCTCAAATCCTTCTCTAGCCATTTCAAGTTCTAAGTCCGATTCATAAGAATCTTCCCCGATAACATGATTACTATGTTCAATTTGCCTAAAGGATTCATCATGTGTTCCTTGAGATTCAAAGTCATTGATCATAAAACCTAGGTCTTTTTGCTCAATATGCTCATGTTCGGCTAAATCCTCCTCAATTGTTTCCTCAAGTTGTGATGTATACGAACCCATTAATTCATTAAACTTATGGTTCACGGTTAGGAGGCTTTCCTCAAATTTTTTCCAAAGGGTCTTATTAAAAGGAGTTGATCCTAACAATGATTGTTTAATAGAAGCCACACATGCACATAATTCATCAAACCTATCAAACTTTATACCCATCTCCTCTTGTATATATCTAAGATCACTTAAAAATTCATTGGAACAACAGGAAGCAAATCTATCCGTGTAAAGTAATTGTTCCTCTATTGTTAATGATCTAAATGGAATTTCATCCGCCATGGTGACAAATGAAAATGGTTTTACAAACAAAGGGCACAAAGAAAAAGATAGACAAAAGAAATCTAATAAAAAGAAAAATAAAAATCTCACTAGAAAGGAATCTAGTGAGTAGACCTAATAAAATAAAAATTCAACCTAAACAATAACTATTCCCCGGCAGCGGCGCCAAAAACTTGATGCGTGGTTTTGCAACCTTACAACAGGTTTTACCTCTCGAGGGATCTCAAGAGGCTTACAACCCCACCAGGCAGTGTACCTGACCGATGTAGTATAGTGTAGTGGTAAGTACGGGGGATTGATCGTTCTCCACAGGGAATAGTGTTCGTTAGGTATGAAAAACTACTCTAATAGGTCTAAAGGTTGAGGAAGATTCTTTTTGTGTTTTTATAATTTTATGAAAGCAAGTAAAATCTCGGGTTTGAAAGAGTGGGCGGAATTAGTTGCTAGTCAACTAACCCAAATTACTACGAATGCAAATAAAATAAAATAACTGAAAATAAAAAGTTGGTGGAAACTTAAGTGTAGAGAAATGTGTTCACTTAGATTTCCTTACTCCCTAACTATCTTTTACCGGTTGATTAGTGTGTATTAGTTGCGTGGATGACGGGTGTATTCCTTAATACCAATCGTGGGGTGGCGTACGTACTTCCCCAACTCTACAAGCTCCTACTTCACTCCTATGTCGAGCCGGCTAGGAAGCTCCTAACATGGGATCACTAGAATTCGCTTGTGCATTAAATACAACCATAAAAACCTTTAGTACGCATTTGGTTCATGTTTCTTAAGACGTTCAAGCAAGTTACCGAATAGGAAGTTAGCCAGTTTTCTTAAGCCTAACATAGATAAACAATCATCCAATACAACTAATAACACACTAATAACCAATAATCAATAGCTAGGTTTCATTAGATCTAAGCAAACACAAGATAAATCTAGCCTAACATGTTAAACAAAAGACAAGAACAAGATAAAATCAAACAACACATAGACATATTGAATGATTAATTGATAACTTATCTTTCAATGTAACATGGAAGATCTCAAGGCAAAAAGCCTTGAAAAAGATGCTAAAATCGTCTTAGGGTTTTCTCCCAAAAATTCCACACTAAGTTCCCCCCTAATGACAAAGAATTGCAAAACTATATATAGATTTTTACATCTGACGGCGTCACGTTATGGAGTGTGACGCCGTCACCTCGCCGCTTTTAGGGTTCTCGGGTGACCTTCTTGACGCCGTCCCTCTTTAGCTCTCCAAAATCCGTTCTGGCTTATCAAGGCTTGACGCCGTCAGACCTTGAACGTGACGCCGTCCCTCTTTGAATTAAGTCGTGACGCCCTTGATCAGGTTAAAGCGTGACGCCGTCAGAATTCACATGCAATTTTCACTGGCTTATCATGAGTAAATTTCACATCCACCTTTTCTTGCCAAGCCATGACGCCGTCTGGAGTAAATCCTGACGCCGTCAAAGGTAACTTTCAGCCGATTTTTGAGACTTTGCCGTTTTCTTCACTTTTATGCTCCAAAAATGTCCAAAATGCCTCCTTTTCCAGATTTCTCCTCAAAAGTACCTAAAATGACAAAAGGAACGATTTAGGGCAATATTTGATCAAATAAATACGATTTAGGGCTTAAATGACCCCTTAAAAGCGGTACACTTTTCGCTTCATCACTCGGCATCTCCCAAACTCTCCAAAAATGACTCTTCTTTCGGAGTCGGAAGGTTCAACAGCAAGTCCTGGCAAACCTCCCAGCCATCCAAACGGTCATCCTTGCGTACTTTCCACATCGGCACGTGCAAAGATGTTGAGTCATCTTCATCAGTTACCTTGTCCTTTCCGCGATCGGAAGCGACAGCGGAAGAACCCCCTGTATATTTAGTATAAGAAAAAATAAAGTCAAGCAACAACTACTATCGGAGCAAGTGCAAAGGACAGGGATTAACATTTCCTAAACTTACCAACACCAGTGGCCTCGGACGTGAAGCCCCCGCTGATACCTCCTTGGGTATCCGGCTGTTTTCTTGCGGCCGAAGCACTGGGCCCCTCCGGCTGTTTTCTTCCGGCCGAAGCATTGTCGCTCTCCGGCTGTCTTTCTGCGGCTGAAGCATTGCCGCTTTCATTTGGCCCCACCACACCGGCCCCTTCATTTGGCTTACTTCGTTTAACCTCTCGGAATGTACCACCACCTTCTGAACCGCGCTGAAGGCGGAATCTAGTCCCCTGTGGTTGGGACTGAGATGTGGGCCGGGCAACATTTTGGCCCTGCTTCCTCTTCCTGGCCTCCAAAACCTTTGGGTCAGGCACTTCGACCCTTGACATTTCGACCGTCTTCTCCGGGATTATGGCTTGGGAAGCAGCGGGATCGGTCATATGCGTCTCATGGGACTGACTCTCGCGGTACTGATCCCCCTGGACCGCGGACACATCCTTTCTAACCTTAGGTTTCTTTAAGTATTGAGACATTGCGATAGCTGTAAAAAACAAAAACATCAAACGGTTAAAACTTTATGCAGGCATGATGGCCGAAGCACAACTAAAATAATAAATGAAGGCAGAAGTAACAGCTGTAAGGTTGTACCCCTCCCCTCGGCCTCCCTTAAGACCACTCGGTTACCGGGATAATCCCAATCAAACGAAAGCCTATCTATTAGGGAGAAGTCACGTTTCCAACCCTTCAAACCAGTTAGAATCTCCCGGAGGCAAAACCCTCCTCTCCGGACCACCCCCTTTCCTCAAAAGAAAGCCAATGACCTTGCTTATTCAGCTTGCTTATCCATCCATTGTCATACCCTTCGGGGGCAGACGCAGGTATAGGTTTGGCGGTATTCTGTGATCCATGATAATCCTACGCACAGCCCTTTCGTCCAACCGAAAGGTGTACTTCTCTATGGCAAACTTTGGGAGAAACCCCTTGGGAATTCTCACAAGTAGAAATGGGCGAAACCAGCGTGGTCTAGCCGAGGGAGAGAGGGATACAGCCAAACAACAAAATAAAAACAAGGCAGGGATGATTTGGATCGTACCTTTGCAGACGAAAGGCTAGTATGGGAATCACACTGGTGGACTTGCAATGGTCGTTCGAAAAAAAAACTACCGGAAGGCGTCTCAGTTGAAAATGTGGAATTACGGTAGCAAAAAACACACACCAACGACACTATTTATAGGAAGAACACAGAATGTGGAATGTCACACCTAGCAAGGTGCTGACGTGGCAACATCTCAGCCCGCGTGTTGGGCACGCGCATGCGTGTCAGCGCACATTAATTGCGACCTATATTAAGTAACCATAAAATAATAAAGAATTTTAAATAATATGAAAAAAAGGGCACGTTCGAAGAAGCGACAAGATGACTCTCGGTAAAACCAGTACGACGTAAGACATACTCAAACCTAACGACATACCCATCGGGAAAGGTCAAACCTGAGCCCATGGTTTGAAATATCACACCATCGGCACAATCATAGTTTCGACACCAAGAAGGGTAAAACCCTTCAGATAAATCAAAAGAGACACCCTGACCCATCGGGTAAAAACAACAATTACTCCCCAAAAGGAACAACAACGGTCTTTGGCAAATCGGGCCCCTTGGGCACAATAGAACCAAACGGACGCAAGCAAAGGGCAATTATTAATCTGAGCTACAAGAAGCACATGTTGTAAACCGTGAAAGGATTGGGAACGACGCAATGATAACTTCCACACATCAAAGACGTCATAGTCAAAACTCTCTAAAGTATCACAAAATCGGCCGAACCGATACTGTGATACTGGGGGGACATGTTGACGCAGGTGTCCGGACGGACCAAATCTCTCGGTCGTCCGGACGGCGTAAGGCAGTCCGGAAGAATCCGGAAGGCACAAAGGTCATTCGGATTATACAGGCTTCAGACATGGAACAGGTGGCATCACCTCTTGTACAGGTGTCAGCTACAGACACCGCCGCCGCCGCCCCAGGATTTACGGGATTATGTCGGGGACATGTCTCCTGAAAATCCGGCCCGCCAGTCCAGGTATCGAGGCTGAGCACTATAAATACTCAGCTCATTTACTGCTCTCAACTAACGTTTTTACCCGCATTTACTTCTCACTACAGTTGATAGCCTTTCGGAATATCAAATACTTACTTTCACACCGGAGGTGGGTCCTGGGATAACACCCAGGGCGAGCCTAACGTGTGATGTTGTGTGCAGATACCCGGAGGACCTTCAGTTACCGAAGGGATCAGCACCCAAGCCTCTCGGAAGAACCCTAGCGGAGTTCAACCGGCAGACCCTCATTATTTGTTTGAAGCGGTTGCAAGAAATTGCTTCAACACTTATCTACTGAAAAATAAGCAGGAAAAAACAAGCCATCCCAAACACGCACACTCTATCATAAAAAGCGATTTCTAATAAACCTAATTTGGAAATTCTTGTAAAGGATGAACATGCCTGACTTTTGAATGAAAGTCAGAAGCGACCATTAACAACTTCGTAGAAGTTTCTTCGGCACACTTTTTTTGCATGTAAATTTGAGAACATGAAATAGTCATCAATTATTTGAGAACGAATGGGAGTTGCCCGAGCGTTGCGGCGAGAAAAAAACATCAACAATAAGTATTCGGTACACAAATAGTGAGGTAACTAACATGGACTATATATGTAATATTTTGTAACACAAACAATTATTAAATTTAACTCGGGAGCGTTACTTGAAATTTATTAAGGACTGTCTCTGAGAAGCAAGTTAACCGGATAGGACTGTTGCTGCAATTGCATTTAACGACAAAGACGAATGCTGAAATTTATTATGGACTGTCTTTGAAACGTAAGTTATCTGGAGGGACTATTTTTGCCATTTTAAAATATACAGTAGATGGACAGTAATCATACTCACAAAGCATTAAAAAGATTGTTTGACAAATGTTATTTACGAGTAGAAGTTGCCCTGCATTGCGGCAGGTAAAAGAAATAATCAACAATAAGTATTTGGTTTCTTGATTTTCAATTATTTTATAAATAATTACTTGTTAACATCTTTAAACAGTAATCATACTCACAAAGCATTAAAAAAATTGTTTGACAAATGTTATTTACGAGTAGAAGTTGCCCTCCATTGCGGCGGGTAAAAGAAATAATCAAGTATTTGGTTTCTTGATTTTCAATTAATTTATAAATAATTACTTGTTAACATCTTTAAACGACATAATTTTTTGTTAAATCTTGAAATTATGGACGTTCTTTGTAAAGTAAGGTAACTAACATGGACTATTTATGTAGTATTTTGTAACACAAACAATCTTTAAACTTAACTTGGGACCATTAATGAAATCAGTAGGTAACTAAAAAGACTACTTGTGTAAATTTTCTTTTCAACTCACAAGTACTAGTTGTTAGAATGAGATAACTTTGTATGTGAAAATAGAAATGACAATGAGATAACTTTTATAGGTACGAAAAGTAGCACTTGACATCATGCATGACCCAACCGCAAACCAAGTTGCATAATCACTCTTGAACTTAATATACAAATATAAATTTTTCAAAATCTTAATATAATATTATGCTTTCATTTCGACAACCTCTATTATTCAATAATATATTTTTATCATTATTTTTATTGCCCCCGTGATCTCTATGTTGAATAAAATATGATAACCAGTTAACCACTAATATGATATTTGCGTAATATAGCAACGATGAATAAAAATTTCTTGATACTAATTTATAGTTCCTGAAAGATTTTTTGGTTCTATATAAAGAAGTATAATTCCTATGTACTGTGGTTTACTTGCGGAAATATTAGACTTCTACATTTGTACATCCATTTATAACTGTATATTCGTCAAACACTTTTTGCAAAAAATCTTAGGCCCCAAGAACTTGGTAGTTGCGCATCCTCTTAATTAAGAAAGATCTTGTCAAGTAACTAAGGGCCCGCTTGGTTCAAATTAGGGGAATGCAAAGGGAAAGGGAAATGGAATGCAAAAGAATGGGTGATGGTGGGTAATCAATCCCTTACCCCCCAATTTACTCTATAATGGTCCATTACCCATTACTGGGTAATCATTATATTACTTATGGTGAACCAAGCATCATTATTCATTACCTTTGCCATTACCCACCCCCTTAACCCCCCAACCAAGCACCCCCTAACAGTTTTCCACCCTTAATAGTGATCTTGTCAAGTGATTACGAATGATCATCAGTTATAAGCGAAGCATAGAACCACACTTAAGAAAGTAGGTGATAGACACTAAACCAAAATTCAGAGTGAATTGAGGATTAATAGCCACAATGTTAGGGATTTCAACAATTAGAAAAGAAATCTGAAATGATTTGTTATTAAAAGGGAAATTGTGAATTTGATACAATGGAGAGAGAATTCAGTTCAATCATACATGAAAAATGATAAAATGAGATATACAGCTATTTATATGAAATGAAAATATCTAAAATGAGATGCCAAAAAGGGACAGCTGTCTTTGGTGCTAACTTCTAATCTTGTTTGAAGTTCTACACTTTTACCCCTTCTCCTTCAGACTTATTTCACAATTGGTCCTTTGACTATTTGACTTTAGGATAACATGTATCATTCCATTCCCCTTAAGAACCTTGACCTCAAGGTTAAATCAAGCAAACCGAGGAAACCTTTCCACAAAGTCATGGTATAGCTCCCAGGTTGCATCCTCTTTGGTTTGGTTTGCCCAGTGAACTAGGACAAACATAACTGGCTTGTTGTGCATTTTTCCCAATCTCCTTTCCATAATGGCCAATGGTTCAACAGCTATGCCACCATCATTATCACAGCTAGGTAAAGCTCCATCTTGCACTTGTTCCCCATGACACTTCCTCAGCTGTGAAACATGGAAGACTGGGTGGATTTTGCTTGTACTTGGAAGCTGCAACTGATAAGCTACTTGGCCCATTTTCTTACTAATCTGAAAAGGGCCAAAGTACTTTGGAGAAAGCTTGTGATAACTTCCTTGTCTAGCAGTGACTTGTCTATATGGCTGAAGCTTCACATACACCCAATCACCCACATCAAATTCCCTTTCAGTCCTCTTTTTGTTAGCAATAGTAACCATTCTGTCCTGAGCTCTTTGAAGATGAAACTGCAATATTTTCACAGCTTGCTCTCTAGCCATCAAGGATCTGTCCACAGCCTCCACAGCACTATCACCAGGCACATAGGGAATATGCACTGGAATTGGTTGACCATAAACCACTTCAAAGGGAGTCACTTTGGTGGAAGTGTAGTAATTAGTGTTGTACTAAAATTCTGCTAAGGGCAAGCAGTCCACCCACTCCTTAGGATTCTCCCCAGTCATGCACCTCAAGTAGCAGCCCAAGCATCTGTTAACAACATCTGTTTATCCATCTGTTTGTGGATGGTTGGTTGTTGATAGCTGCAAATCCACCTTGAGTATCTTGAATAGAGACTGCCAAAAATGGCTCAAGAAGACTTTGTCTCTATCACTTACTATGGTTTTAGGCAGCCCATGAAGCTTATACACATTATCTAGAAACACTTTAGCTACATCACTAGCTGAAAATGGGTGCTGCGTTGCCATGAAATGGGCCATCTTACTGACTCTGTCCACCACCACAAAGATAATTGTTTTGCCATGAGATTTAGGTAGACTTTCAATGAAATCCATAGAGATATCACCCCAAATATGTGTTGGGATTGGTAATGGTTGTAGTAGTCCAGGATAAGCAACCAACTCAGGTTTGTACCTCTGACAAGTGTCACATTCCTTCACAAAAGTATTGATCATCTGCTTAAGCCCTTGCCAATGGAAGACTGTAGACACCTTTTTTGCTGTCACATGAACACCAGAGTGTCCACCCAAAGGCCCTTGATGGAAATAAGCCACAATTTGCTTTTGAAGCATGGTATTGTCACCCACCACTAGCCTTCCTTTCCTTCTCAGTTGACCATCTACCCAAATGTACTTAGGAACTACACTTGGATCACCTTGCAGCTTGAGTATAATGGCCTGTACATTCTCATCATTTGCCCAACTATCTTTGATCTGCTGCAACAAGGTACTTGAAATGGTAGACAAAACCAGAGAACACAATTCAGCTCCAGTATTCACCCTTGATAAAGCATCTGCAATGACATTTTCACTACCTTTTTTGTAACTTATCTCATAGTCAACCCCAACAATTTAAGCAGCCACTTGGCTTGAAATGGAGTTGTGAGCCTTTGATCCAGTAAGTACTTGAGACTAAAGTGGTCTGTCTTGATCTTAAAATGTCTATCAAGCAAATACCCCCTCCATTTTTCCAATGCCAATAACACTGCCAAAAACTCTTTTTCATAAGTAGACAATGCTTGGTGTTTGGTTGATAGAGCCTTACTGAGATATGCTATGGGATGACCATCCTGGAGTAGCACAGCCCCAATTCCAACTCCAAAGGCATCAGTTTCCACCACAAACTCCTTGTTAAAGTTAGGAAGAGCTTAAACAGGAGTGGTAATCATTGCTTCCTTGAGTCTGTTAAATGCCACTTGTGCTTCAGTATTCCATTCAAATGAATTCTTCTTTAACAACTTAGTCAAAAGTTGACTAATCAAGGCATAATGTCTAATGAACCTTCTATAATAGCCTGTCAACCCAAGGAAACCTCTTAGCTGTTTCACATTAGCAGGCTTTGGCCACTCTTTCATAGCTTGAATTTTGGTAGGGTCTGTGGAAATTCCTCACCCGAAATTAAATGGCCCAAATACTCAACTCTATCCAAGGCAAAGGCACATTTGGAGTGTTTGAAATAAAGCTGATTAGCTTGCATTACCTGCAGTACACACTTCAAATGCTGCACATGATCTACTAAACTTGGACTATAGACCAAAATATCATCAAAGAATACTAATGCAAACTTCCTTAAAAAGGGTTTGAAGACTGTGTTCATCAATTCTTGAAAGGTGGAGGGAGCATTGGTGTGACAACCGGTAAATTTCAGGAACCTTTTTAAGTTACCGCATTTCGTTTTAAAATAAATATTTTATCACTAGGACTTAGGCTATATTTAGTCCACAATGCTCCAGTACCTTGCTCCTACTCCGGTTCACAATTTTAAACCCTAAAACAATTTCCTTTTCTTTAATTACTTACGGTTGTCAATTCAACAAACGCTATTCGTAAATAAAAATTTAACACCCGATATACCCAATTCTCCCAACGATTATTTCCAACATATTTTTATACTTCCTAAATGATTACCAGAGTTTCAAAAATATTTCCTGACACCTAAAGTAATTTCTTTATATCTTACGTTTAATTACGTATAACTTTCGTTAATCACCAAACCAACAACCAATACCTATTTTTAACATCCAATACATACAATATATACATTCTTGTATCAAAACAACTCAACTAATCCCGTTTTATGTATATTGCCGCCCCCCCCCCCCATGTCCTAAAGATATTTGCTAGACAAAATTGTACACAACATTAATTAGCCACCAAGTTCCCTAAAACATGGAGTGTAATTTTAAAAAGGGTGGCTTGACTTCCAAATTTGTCCCCCCTAGCCACCATTCGGCCACCACCTCCCAACATAGCCAAATAATGAATCTTGACCCAACTATTCCAAGTTTGAAACCTCCTAGTATAAATACATGTGTTCTTGCACCATTTTTGCACTAGCTAGTCTAAGGAAAAAGAAAATATATCCTCCCATTCTATACATAAAATTCGACACACCCTAAGGAGCAAGGAAGGAGATAGCTTGGTTGTGGTTAAGTTCAAGCATAATTAGGATACTCTAACTAAGGTTTAGAACACTAATCTTGAGGTTAATCAAATGTCTTACGTACTCATCTCACTAATCTCTTTTGTAAGTGATATTACATTGCTAAACTTCATGTTTTTCATGTCATAATGCTAGTTCAAGTATATATCTAGTTATCACTTTGTACATGTTGATAAAGTTTTATATTCACAATGATCTTTTAACAGAAGGTTATGTTTTAAACAAGTTTTTTATCACAAGAAAACTAGTTAATAAAAATCTCCACAAGAAAGTGATGAAAACATCATATATATATATATATTATATATATATAATATGTATGTTATGTATATGTAGTATGTATGTATGTATGTATGTTATGTTAGTAAACTTGTAATTTTAAACATTCTTGATGATCATTTACATGGACCCTTGAATATTGCTAAGTTAGTGTTAGATCACTATGGTTATGTTGAGATATTGGTGGATGAACTAGGACTAGATTTTGAGTTGTTGTTAAGTGGTTATAATAACTAGAAGGTTAGGAAAAATAGTTGACACATTTGATAATGAATCTGACCTGTTTTGATTAATACAGGAAAATCAGTAACTCAGTGGCAATATTAGGCTAGAAATATAGAAAATAGACCCAATAACGAAAACGTAGCCACTTGAATGAGTTAAAAAGGGCTTATAACGAAAAAGATACGCTAGTTTCAATTTAAGCGACGAAAACTAAATTTTCAGAAAATTGTTGAATCTGTTAGGAATTTGGAGAGATGAAAACTGATGATAAATGGTAACTAGACTAGCTGAGACCTTAGAAATCCGATAGTATACTTAAATACCTTCGCGGGGATAGCTAAAACTTAAGAAACGGAGCTACGACGCAAAAGTTATGGCCTAACAAAAGTTTACGACGACATATACAATGATAGCTTATATTTTTGCTATTAGAAAAGCTGTTAGAATTAATTGAAGTAGATTTTGGACCCTTTAGAGTGTATTTTGGCTAAAATGGTGTAAACAAAAATGGTAAAACATTATATACACTTACTAGGCGCGTTAGAGATTTTTGAGATACCTATTAACATGACGACTAAAACTTGATCACAAGATTTACAAGTTACGTTTTCTAAAAAGGGTGATTTTCTAAACAAAAGATCATGTTGACGCAAATACATTTTTGACGAGAAATTTTACAACAAACATGTACAAGTGATAAAGTAGAGTATGAACTTGCATGCATGACCTTGGTTTCGAACTTAAGACATATGTGTCATTTAGGTCACGATTAGAGTTATCGGGCTTAATTTACCGTTTGCCAATTTATCAATCGGAATTTGCTTTTGCTAAGGTGAGTTCTCGTAGCCCCATTTTTAACGTGTTTTACCTTGGGGGAAAATGGTACTCAATGTTTTATAAATGTTTTCATGCTGTGAATTACTGTTTTACATGATTTTGGACATATACGTGTGATGATGCAATTATATGTTGTGACATGTTTGTTTTGTGATTACATGACTGCGTCACTGTTAACTCTCTGCTGAGAGCCCACAAGTTATAGGTTCAGTTGGTGTAACTGTTAACTCTCTGTTGAGAGCCCACTTGTTGATAGATCTATCGGGGTAGCTCCCTGGTATGTGCTTAAACACATACCTTTTCTTGACCTAAACCGGACCAAAATGACCAAAAACCCGTCCATAATGCCAAAAGATATAGTGTTTTTGTGTTTTGTTTATGCAGGGACGGATATCACGAAAAACCGATAAAAAGACGAGAAAATCAGAAAAAAACGAGCACGGGATACGGAAAAGACTCAGAGCCGAATCCGGGAAAGTCATACTTGGTCAAAAGTTAAAAATCACCCTTAGATCATCTTTGGAAAGTTAGCAAGATCAGTCCCTTGATTTCAGAATTTACACATCTAGTCCTTATCATTTTCTCCAAAAATCCTAAACTAAAACCCAAATTCGGTTCTAATAAAACCCAAAAATAAAACCTAACCTAAACTAAACCCAACCCATCTCCCATTATAGACCCAGCCCACAACTAAACTAAATCCAACCCAACCACATACCCGATCCATACCCATCTAAACCCGGTCAAAATCTAAATAACACACACTCACTCACACGCGCGCCCAGAAATTCCCCAATTATTACTGTGGGATAAACCCTAAAATGACCATACCTTAAAATTAACCTCGTACCAATAATTACCTCATGATTGGGATATTCTGGAAGGTCTGACAGCCTAGAGGGACACGTGGGGCTCGTTGATTGGAGAGGCCACCTCACTCATTTTAATCGTACGGTCAAGATCAAGCGTGGGAAGAAAGAAATGATCTAAGGGTGGATTGGAGCTCAAGCACGCACGAGGATTGCCAAGCTGGAAGACCCAGAAGGATCGGCTGAACTCTATAAATAGGAGGGATAACTCCTCATTTCGTATGTAATTTCTTAGTTATCGTTATGCTGTCAAAATGATTTTAGAATTATAGTCTTATAATTTCCATTGTAATTTTCTGCTTTATTAATTTAGTCTGTTTAAATTCCTAAGTTTGTTCCAGAGATTTTCTTTGTAATTTTTAATTTGTATTAATGAAAATTTTCATTTTAATGTTTTAATTGTTGATTCAAGTTTATGATTCTGCTTATTTAGTTTTTGTTGATTTAAACTTCTGATCATCATTCTAAAGAAAAAAAAAATAAATAAATATATTCAGCTTATTATTAAGCTATTTTCTGGTTTTATAAGCTTATATAAGCTTGCTAGCTTAGTGTAAGCTTTTGTTAAGTTTTATTCTATCTTTGCACAACAAATTCAAAAAGTCAAAGATATAGTCAGAAAAGTCAACTGTGGAGGCAATATAAGCTGTGGAGATAAGCTAGGTGTTATAAGTTGATCAGGGGTTGTTTTATGGCTTATTGGTAAGCCTGGGTTATAGTGAGTTAGAGGTTATCACTCTGAATCAGCAGGAATCATCAGTGAGTACCATTTTGCTTATCTAGCTAATTTTAGCTTTAATTAAGATCTACTTATTTGCTAGTTTTTAGTATTTGTCTTGTGTTTTGTTAGAATAATAGTAGCTCAAATTTTATAGGATAGCTTATAGTTTGAATCTGCTAGGTTCTAGGGTACGTTTGCATAATCTGTTAGTGGTAGGGGTGCTTGGATCTGTGGAATTTGCTGAGCTATTGATGTTAGTTAGTGGTAATTTTGGTCCATTTCATCTGCATGACTCTTACATGATCTAGATTGAGCTTGTTCTAGGTAGTTTATTTGGTGAAAGTCAAAGTTGCTTGATAATTTTGTGTTCTGCTGTCATTAGCTGCTAATAGGGGTCTGTGTTTAGTTGATTTATTAGTCAATTAGTTTATGCTTGTTATATAATCATTAATTTAGCTTAATTTCATCCAGTTTAATAGATTTAAGTAGCTGAATCTCACTCTAGTCAACTTTTAATAGCATATAATCAGTTCACTTTGTCTGTTCAAATCAGTGTATGCTGATGGTGTCTGTCAGTTTTATAAGATCAATTTGATTGATCATAAGTGCTTGATTTTGTGTTTCTAAGTAGTTATCCTAACATAGTTTTAGCATTCTTAAATTCAAGTAGTCACAGTAACATCTGAATACCTTAATTTGCTCTTGAAAATTGGTCTAAGTCTGCTGTTTGAAAATCTGCTGCATGATCATTATGTGGTTATCTGTTCATGGGTCTAATTGAACTATCAATCAAGTGTTTGTGATAGGGCTTTTTAGATTTTTGAAATCTCTGGTTGATAAGGTTTCCAAAACAGTTTTTGTTTTCAAAATTGGTTAAGAATCGAGTTTTTTATAAGCTTTTGAAAAGTGCTAGTTGAGGTTACTTTCTGTGTTGAACTGAGTGTTCATAAGTTTTTGGGTGTGTCGCTATTGGTCCCTAGACTTTCTGTTTGAGTCAAAATCGTGCCAGGGTTATTTTTAGTTGTAAAACAGTTTGTTAATTGGCAATTCTAGTCCCTGTCTTTTATTAAGTCTATAATAGTTTCAGTTTTTACACTTTTAGTCCCTAAACTTTTATAAACTTTTGTTTTATTTATTTTCTTTTATAAATTTAGTTTTAATAAATTACATTTTCAGTCCCTTAGGTTTTTACTTTTGCATTTTAGTTTAATAAATTCACTATTAGTTTTATAAGTCTCGAGATTAGCCCGGGATTTGCGTTATTTGATTTCTTTTTGTGTGCATTTATTTTGATAACGTAGATTGCTTTTAAATTTTCCATATTCTAGTGTAATCAACACCAAAATAATCACTTTCACTTATTCACTTCACATTTTCACGACTCCGAATCGACTTAAACGCCGTCAAACCTTCGTTGGGAGAACGACCCGGGGAAATATTTTCACAAATATTCCTTTGGAAATTATATTAACCACTCCCCACGTGATATTGGTTATGCGTATGAGGAACACTATAGGTTCAGTTGGCGTGACACTATTGCTGTTTGATAATGTGCTTGTTATTGGTATTCATTTCACTATGTCCTACTTATTGGTCACAGCCTCATGGTTTAAGCCCTAAACCTATGAGCTCACCAACTTTATGTTGACGTTTTCGAGTATCCATTTTCAGGTGTTAAGAACGAGAATACTATAGAAGGTTGAGTTTTGTCCTGGCTTAGCAAGACTTAAGACAAGACCCTTCTGGGTTATAACTCGTGAAGCTGCATTTGGATATTGCGTAGTGATGTTGTTTAGCTTTGAGACTCATGTTTTTTTTCATATTGTACTTATCCCCGTTGTGGGAGTTTGTGACTATTATCTGTTCTATGTATTACATTTAGTATTTCTCTATTGTGACACCCTGTGTTCTTGACAATGAGGTCATACCCCGTAAATGCCATTCCGCTGTGCCATTTTTGGGGTGTGACGATTGGTGAGTCCAAAGGGCATAACAAGGAATTCATAGTGGCCATCATGAGTTCTAAAAGAAGTTTTGTGAACATCCTCTTTCTTCATTCTGATTTAATGGTAGCCTGACCTCAAATCCAATTTAGTAAACACTTTTGCCCCATTTAATTCATCCAATAGCTCCTCAATAACTGGAATAGGAAAGTTATCCTTAAATGTGAACTTGTTTAAATTCCTATAATCAGCACACATCCTCCAATTGCCATCCTTCTTTTTGACCATAACAATAGGAGAGGAGAATGGACTATTGTTGTTTCTAATCACCCCTGAATCAAGCAACTCTTGCACCATTAGTTCCAAAACATCCTTTTGGTGAGGTGGGTGTCTATAAAGCCTTATGTTGATATGAGGAGTGTTTGGCATAAGCTGAATGGAATGATCTTGAGTCCTTTAAGGAGGCAAACCAGTTGGTACATCAAATACTGGTTGGAACTCATCCAAAATCACCTGCACTTTGGCGTTCACTGTTGGTGACTCTGCTTTAACTCCTCCCATACTCCACAGTTGAGAAGGGTAGACACAAACAACCATAGCAGATAACTCAGCAACATTGTGGATAGTTTTAGCTACTTGTTTACCACTCATCCATGCTAACACAGACTGTTGAGAGCCTCTCAAGACCACCCTTTTGCCTTTGTACTTGTATTCCATGGTCAATTTCTCAAAGTTCCACAGAATGTCACCCAAGTGGATAACCATTGTACACCCAATACCATATCACAACTACCCAAGGGCAACACCATCACATCAGTGGCATAAGGAATTCCTTGCAGTGACCACTGAAAATCTTTGCACATATACTTGCTCATCATTTGGTTACCATTAGCCACAGATACTTCCAATGGAACAGTAGTCCTCAACTTACACCCTAATCTCTTAGCAGTTGACATAGACAAGAAATTGTGGGTGCTACCAGTATCCATAAGAATGTGCAATACATGTTTGCCAAAGTAGGCCTTAACTCTCATTGTTTTGTAAGAATTTACACCACATAGAGCATGCAACGAAATCTGTGGTCTGTCTTCACACAGTTGAGGGTCAGTTTCAGGTATCTCCATAGTTCCTTCAACAAGCTCTTCTATTCCTTCATCTTCATAACCAGAAGTTACTGTTCCCTCATCTTCAGTGTTGCACACCACCTCCAATGCATACATTTGACCACTGCACTTATGGCATGGGGTGTACCTTTGGTCACAATAAAAACACTAATTTTTGGCCCTCTTTTCCTCTAGCTCTTTTTGAGTCAGTTGCCTCCTAACAGGATATGCAGAAGCTGTTTTGGGAGGTGCTGGTAGAGCTAAGAGAGGTGGTCTAGTTTCAATTTGACTCTGTGGTCTAGGACTAGCACTATTGTAAGACTGAAATCTAGTCCCATTGTAAGGTGTATAGTTAGGTTTGGTTTTAATGATAGCTACTGAGGCTTCCTGCATTTTTGCCAAACTAGTCACATCTTTCATGGTATCAGGCTTAAACATTCTCAGTGGTACCCCAATTACTTTTCAACCTACCAATAAACATGCTCACAGCCTGGGGTTCAGTTAAGTCTACCTTGTTAAAGAGCATTTAAAAGTTATCCTGATAAGTGACTACATCACCAGTTTGTTTCAAGTTCTTAAGCTCAACTAAGGGATCATAATTAATGTCACGAAACCTACTCAATATCTCAGACTCATACAAGGCCCAGGGTACATTTTCTCCATTTCTTTTAACAAATTGTAAATGCCAGTTCAAAACCTTATCAAACAAGTGCATTGAAACTAACCTCATTTTCTGATCATCTCAGACCTGATCAATAGCAAAGAACTGTTGTACCCTAAACAACCACCCCTTGACATCCTCACCATGAAACTTAGGGAATTCCAGCCTAGTCAACCTCCCATAAGGATTTTGTTGGTGATTGTGAGGTCCAATTCCATGTGCCTGACCTTGTGGAGCTTCCTGATTCCCCATCCCCACAGCCACTGGAGGCATGGTAGGATCTACTCCATTGAGCCTTGTGAACTCATTTGTAGCAAAAGCTTGGAATAAACTAAAAGCATTCATTCTTTCATCAATATTCCTAAAAAGTTGAGTTAACTCAGTCAAACTTTGACCTAATTGAGTCAAAGTAGGTGCATCAATATTAGGAGATGTGCTATGCTTAGTGTTTCTAGTTTGAACCACCATTGTGTGCTATTTTAGTGTTATACAGTTGTTAGGTTCACTCCTTCGTCTTCAATTGAGTTAATACTAACAACTAACTGTGCTTGGCCAACCTTGAGTCAAACAAAACTGGTCATGGATTCGAGAATAGAGGATTTAAGCACTTATGCGCTATTCTCGTGATCGCGATGTATATTCAACAATTGGTCTTATTTCTGATGGATAGCACACAATTAATAGAATAGAGTACCAGTGTAGCACTCTATTTCTTGAAAATTTTGTTCGCCTGAAAAATAACCGTCTCGCCGGAATCATAACAACTCGCCAGAATCTGAACAAACTTCGCCGGAAACAATAGTATGAGCACCAGGAAGGATGCTCTGATACCAATGATAGACACTAAACCAGAATTCAGAGTGAATTGAGGATTAACAGCCACAAATATTAGGGATTTCAACAATTAGAAAAGAAATCCGAAATGATTTGTTATTAAAAGGGAAATTGTGAATTTGATACAATTGAGAGAGAATTCAGTTCAATCATACATGAGAAAATGATAAAATGAGATATACAACTATTTATATGAAATGGAAATATCTAAAATGAGATGGCAAGAAGGGACAGCTGTCTTTGACGCCAACTTCTAATCTTGTTTAAAGTTCTACACTTTTACCCCTTCTCCTTCAGACTTATATCACAACTGGACCTTTGACTGTTTGACTTTAGGATAACATGTATCAGTAGGACCACAACCTAATAGACTTTACGAAATCAATAATCAAACCACTATTTCAGTTTTACCTTATCTTTTTATGAACTGAAATTAGTTGCAAAAAAATTATCGTAACTTACTACAAACAAAATTATATCATGAATTTGAAATTGCTTATTTTGCAATATTGTTTTTGCTTATTTTGAAGTAGATGCACTTTGTATTATAAAAAATGTTGCATATATGTTTTTTTAGATAAATAACTAGATTTTGATAGATATGCAAGGAGTTGCATATAAATTTTTTTATTAAATTCAAAATAATTTCTAAACTTAATTTGAGATTTAATAAATAAACTTATTGACAAAATCTTTTACGGAGTAGTATTTTTGTGTTACATACAAAAGGTTGGGTGTAATAACATAAGTAACGACATGTGCTCCCCTTAAAACAGCATTTTTGTTGAAAAAAACCACCCCCACCCAACGCCTCTTAGACCTATTTTGAGCACAATCCGATCATATGCAAGGTCGACTTGTGGAGAAAGTTGTGTGGTGTTGGTTTTCATGATGTATATTTGTGTATAAGTGAGATATGTTTTAATTGTTAAGTTGGTGGTCTTATTACATCTGATTGGCGGTAGAGTGAAAATGTGGTGTAAAACTAAGTTAACAATAATAATGCTGATCGCCATTAAAATATTTATTTTTAAGTTGCTCGTAAGCAAGCAAAGTACTTATCTATACTACTTGTAAAACGTTTAAACTCATTTCTTGAAAACTTAATAGCTTTTAAAATAAAAGTAAATTTAATTGTCTAGTTTACCCTCCTTTTTAATACTCCTAAGTAATACTTTGAAATGAAAATTAGAAACTAATAGAAATTAATATTTTGAAGTACACGGTTCGAACTCTAAATTAATTAATGAAATGGAAGCTCGAATTCATTAGACATACATGGTTTAGAAAACTTAAACATACACCATATACTTATATTTAATACTTTCAAATAATTATTCTAATCTCTACTATACAAACACCATAACCTTTTTGTTAATTTTGTAGTAACTAGACGAGTACCTATGTATAACAACGAGATTTTACTTATAGTTATATAATGATATTTTGGTTAAGTGTTTTGTATAACCAAAATATCACTATAACTATCTACCGCTATAAAAATCCCGTTGCTATAGTCTAAAAGTAAAAGTCCAAAACACCCCACAAATGGAAGAATCACAAATCTTAACACAAGCACAAATCAAAAACTAGTGTGAGAAAAATATTTTTTTAGTCCCAAGTAACTTTTTCATTCCTCCGCATTAAAAAAAAAAAACAATTTTCAACAAAAACAAAACCCGCTAAAAAAACATTTTGAAAACCCCAAAAACTTAAAAAAAAAAACTTATAAAACACGAATCAATAAAATTTAATTATTTCATTTCACAATAGTAATTAGAATTAGAATGGGTGATTTTGAAGCACCTACATTCTCATTGGGTTTCGATGATACACCCGAACCCTAAATCACACCCGTACCCCCAAATGAAGAAACCATGCACCTGACCACATCGAATCAGGTTTCATCAGCAGCTAACGAGAAGAGTGTTGTTGATAATGGAAATGATTTTGAGATTGAGACGCTAACTGTTGCTGATTCAGATGGTGATGAGAATGAGGAGGAGGTGTTACGGCCGCGATTAAAGCGGTTAAGGCGTGGGTGTAGTGCGGAGGATAGGGGTTTTTGGGTTCTGGTAAGGGTAAAAGTACAGTAGATTTGGGTTCGGTTGTTGTTGATGATGATGATATGGAGGATTTTTCATCGCCAGAGGATAATGCTAAAGGTAGAAGTATTTACTTATTTATTTCTTTTGGGGATTGATTTGTTTAAGTGATTAATGTTTGTTTGGGATAGTTTTAGGATTGCTTATCCAAACATGGTTACATAACCATACACCACAATCATTTAGCCTCTGTCCAAACACTAAAAAAACTTACTACATTAATCCATAGACAATTACTGGCGTAGGTAACATGATTTTCGTCCCACTTTGTGGCGTAGGTAACATGATTTTCGTCCCACTTTGTAACACATGCTGTATCTAGCAATTTATTATTTATTTATTTATTTATTTAATCATAAACGCTAGAATATGCAGCAATTTTTTGCCCAAGAAATGTCGCAAACATGTTGAGATCACCACACTGATCCACTTTGCATAAAAGAACTGATATCTGTGTTTTTTATGACTTGTGAAATGTACATATATATATATATATATATATATATATATATATATATATATATATATATATATATATATATATATATATATATATATATATATATATATGTTGGTCCCTTTACACGCTTAGAGTTAACTAGAAAGTTAATCTATTTGTGTTTATGACTAGTACAATGTTTATGATTAAATCTAATAGTTATAAAACGTGAATATAAAAAACACAATATTTTTCAACGTTTAAATTCTTATTAGAAATAATTCCAAGAATCTATTACCCAAGTGTTTTGCGGAACAAACACTTGGGATTGAATAGACAAGGGTTTGTGGTGTCTCCTATCGAAACTCAAGTTTTGCTTGAGTGGTAAATATATACCCACTGAGCTATCTCAGTGAGTTGTATACTCTTTGTAGGAGAGAAGTTACTTTGTAAAAGTTCTAAGCTTTCAATATACAAAGCACACTTAACTTCTCTCCATCTGATCTATTTATACACAAGTAATCTAAGTATAAGTGATTAAAATATTACAAGTTGTTGAGGTAGCGTGTCTGACAATTACAAATAGTAATTGTCATTTCCAAGAACCAATAGGAAAGGGCTAATAAGACTTTGGGAGTTGTTGGCTGACACTCCATGACTTTTAGCCGTAATAGGGAAGGTTGGTATCTGATAAGATAAGAGTGTTTGGTCCGACACTTTTATCTTCTCAGATCTTTCCCTTTTGTTCCCGCCTTTTCTTCAGGCATTGGTTCCTCAGTCTTCAATCACTTTGTTGTTGAGGAGACTGGGGTTCAGTGAGTTCTTGTCCAACACTCACTGAACCATCATCTTCTTCTTTGGCTTAAGTCCTACTCAGGGAGTACCACCTTCCTGAGAGTGAGTCCTTTATTGAACTCGCCTTAAGCATCCTGAAGATGACTCACTGAGAGACTGTTCTCTCAGTGACTTGAATTGTTCTTGGTTTAGCAAACACTTAGCTTAATTTGTGTTCAAATCCTGTTTAAGATAATTGGGTGTTTTACGAACCCAACAATCTCCCCCTATTTGGATATAAATTATGCCTAAGTGTTTTGATCAGTATGAGTGAGCTAAAGTCTTCTGCTCATACTGAATGTACTAGAAAATAAATAAGGATATTGATATAGCAAAACATTCATCAATTTATTCATATCATTACAAGTCCTATTATTCTAAGTACAAAATACTCAGGGTTCCTGAACAAGACCCATGAGTTCAAGTTTCGCCTTCTTTGACATCAACACCTCTTTATCAGGTCGATCCTTCATCATTTGATCCATCAACCTGACAAACTCCTCATTTTCAGGTCTCCTTATATTAAGCGCCATCAGTTTGTAAGCAAGGAGTGTTGTCGTTTCCACTTTATCGATGTCAGAGACTCTTTGAAAGGCTTCCTGACCAAATTCATCCACAAAGAAGATACCATACTCAGGTTCCTTGATGACTAGGTTGGGACGGAACTTGACTCCCTGAGGAGTAGCCCTGTTGCAATGAAGTGCAGCTATGTATTGTTCAGGTTCAATATCCACAGCTTTTCTTTTCTTCCCAGTCTTCTGAGTAAGTTCAGGGATAGCCAGTCCCTGAGAAGCAAGTGCCTCATCATGGTTAATGCCAAGACTCTTTGCCACTTTTGCGAGTTCCTCATACTTAGCACTCAGTGACTTGATGATGATTGGGGCATTCTTGCTTGTGGTTTTCTTCCTTAGGATAGGCATCATCATATCCCATTCTCTTAACCCATAGTCTGAAAATTTGACTGTTGGAAGATGTTCAGACTTTCTTGGACCTCTATGGATTGTTAAGCTCAGAGGTCTGGTGGGGTGAATGGTGATGTCAGTTATTTTGCCTTCACCTTTGGTTTTGGTCATGTGCCATACATACCTCTCATATATCCTCTGCCTCTTTTCTTCCTTAAGTTTGGCTTGTTTGTTGTGTTCCTTAAGGATTTCAGCCTGAAGCTTGAGAAACTCATCCCCTTTGATGTCCTTTTTCTCAGACTCCTTGATCACTTCTTTGGCAACCTTAGAAATTTCAGACCTGTTGAGTTCCAGCTCTTTCTCTTGTTCCTTCCTGAGCTCTTCTTGGTGTAAAATTTCAGCAAGTTGTTCAGGAGTCCCATAGACCCTTCTCCCATCCTCTAAATCAACATAGAACGGTGCATCAGGATCTGCACGTCTTTCAGTTGAAGCCTTGACTAAGCGTGCTTCAGGAGGAGGGTTTGTTTCAGTCACCATGATTTTCTTCCCTTTGTCAATAGGAGGAGGTTGACTGGTGGATGTCTCAGGGACAATTACCAAAGCAGAAGTAGGGTCAGGGATTGGAGGATCATCATTTTTCTCCCCCTCAGCAGATGGTGGAGCTTCAGTGGAGACACCTGCTGACTGAGGAGGTGGAGGAGTATGAGAGGCCTGAAGAATGGATAGGATGTCTGAGACCATAGACTTTGTTTCAGAAGTCTCATTCTTCACAGCACTTAATTCGGCAGCCATTTCCTTCTGGTGGGTGGTGAGTTCAGTGACTTGGGTGGTGTAGTGGATGACCAGCTCATTATGTGTTGTTGAGAGCTGCTCAAAGGCTGAGGAGATTCTGATCAGGTGCTCCTTGGATGCAATAACAGCCTGATGAATGGACTCTTGTTGTGTCCTTAAACCTTGAAGATCTACCCCCTGAAGGAGCTTTAGAAGCTCAGTAATGCTGGTGGAGGTGGACGCCTGAGAGGCCAAGTATGCATCCAGTCTATTGACAAATGTGGGATCATCTGTAAGATGTTCTTGTACTGATTCGATAGCCTTGAGGATGTTGGACAGTTCCTGATGCTGTCTAGTGGCTATGTCATCTACAGATTTGTTCAGGTCGCCAAGTTGTTTATCAGTGAGGGTGGCGGCCTGAAGAATCTTTGCCTGAGATTCTTCTACAGAAGCCCTGAAGTCAGCATAGGAGGCTGCCACTTCAGTGTGCTTATCCCATTGCTCATCCGTAAGAGAGTTGTAAAGACCTTCGTTGGCTTTGCGAAGGAATTTTGCCATTTGTCTTTCAGAAGCCGGACGAGCATTGTCATACTTTTGCAACCACTTAGGAGTGGTTGAAGCACCTGATGATGATGATGAGGTTGATTGAGAACTTGGTGGTTGATCCTCAGGATGAGGAGAAGAATGTTGTTTCTCAGAGAGCTGAGGAGGGCTTAATTGACATTCCATTTCCTCCTCAGCATCAAGGATATCATCATCACCAAAATAAATCTCCTCCTCTGACTCATCAGCCAACATATTTTCATAGTCAGCCAGAGAAGGAGCCTTCAGGATATCCGGCTCCCCCTCAGAAGAGGGCTCACCTTCGTTGTGGCCAGGTCCTGACTCTTTTGTCATAATAACTGGTGGGGTTTGACCAGCCTGACTAGTCATAATAACTGGGGGGGGGGGGTTTGCCCAGCCTGACTTTTAGGGTCAGTTCCTGAGAGAACAAAAGTGCCTGAGGTGGGTTTGGGTTCCGTATCGGCGGGTGGTTTATATCCCTCCGAGTCTTTGTCCCCCTGAGCTCCTTCATCCACTGATGGGTGTTTTCCAGTGGAATCATGAGGCACTATTGGTGATTGTTGATGGCCTCCCTTCCCATCAGGATTGTGCTGTCCTTTTGGGGATTTAGAGGCCTGAACTCCCTGAGACTCTAAGAGTGATTGCTTAGAGATGTTAACGGGATGTGAATGGGTATAGGTCCCCTTCTCAGTGGAGTAGTACTGCTCCACCGAGGATATAGAACCCTGAACTCCCTCAGGCTCTGATTATGATTTATCAGTGCCTTCATTAGGATGTGAGTGGGTGGATGCTCCTGACCCTTCTGACTTGTTTTTGTCAGTCGGGACATTAGGAAAGGGTTTGCCCGAGGATACTAAGGATGATTGCTCAGCACCCTCCAGTGGCGTTTGTTTTGTGGCCAATGTGGTCTCTTTTATGGGAGTCTGAGAGGTCAAGGTCACAACAACTTTCTTGGTGCCTGAGGCAACAGTCTCAGTGACGAGTGGTTTAGGTCTAACCACCTTACTGGATTGTCCCCCTTTCCCTTTGGTCTTCTTCACCTTCTTGGTTGGTGAAGGAACTGGTGAGCATACATTTTCACCCTGAATCACCATTAACATGTAGGTGGTCAGGGCGACTGGTTGTACCTCAGTAATGTCACTACTAAAGTTGGTCTTATGCAAGACGTCAGGTTTTGTACCTTCATTGTCAGACCTTAAGTAGTCAGAACCAAGAAGATCCTGAAGCACACAGGAAATGAACCTAGGATAAGACATGTGTCTTTGCCTATGTTTCCCTGAGAGCTTTGACACGAGGTCACGGAAGATTATTCCTCCGATATCAATTTTTCTACCCTCCAAGAGACTGAACATCATCAATTGTTGTGATGAGTTCAACTGCTCAGTGGAGGATTTGTTTCCTCCGAGTACCTGAATGACGAATGTCATCATAAGTCTCCAGACAGGGTGAAACCATGTCTTCACTATTGGAGCCTTTGCCAGCAAGGCTTCAGGGGACTCGGTAGGACGCCTAGCATCATGAGGCCCTAGGAAAAGCATTTCGGCTTTTATTTCCTGATCAGTAGGGTTTGCCTTAAAGTTCTTAACAAAGTTAAGACCTGTGGCCATGATGAAGGTCTTGTAGTTCAGGGAGAGAGTCCTAGTCCCATTCATCACAGTGAAAGTGATGATCGACTCTTTGGTGTCCTTAGGGCAAGTAGCCGTTGCGGTACACCAAAACTCCCAGAGATAGTCATTATAAATGACTTCTGGGGTAGTTGTAAAAGCTGTGGCAAGGAAGCAGTTTTGTAAATACTTAACTACATCCTTGTAACCCCCATATTGCTGGGGATAGTGGAAATTTCCAACCACATTGTTTTTGGTCAGGTCCACGCCCTCCATTGTGAAGTTCACATTGGGGGCGGTGGTTATAGCATTAGAGGAAGCCATTTTATGATCTGGTTTTGGTCGAAAAAAAATGGTCGGATGATTCTAAATGCTAAGAACACACACACAATTTTGTTTTGAGAGAGAAAAAGGCCAGAGTTTGCTTATAATTTTCAAAAACGTGTGTGTGAATTCTTTTGGATGGGTATTTATAGGATAGTGGAGATGGGGGTATTTTTGGCATTTGAGTGATCTTATTTAATCAAAATATAAGTTTTGGAAATTATTTTGAATAAAATGTTTGAGATCCGCATTAAATGCCACCACTCCACTTTTCCTCTTTTTTCACAATTGGCAGAGTGAACAGTTGAGCAGTTTCTGCAAAAGAAGAATTTGCAGAGTTTCCATCATCACACAGTGTATTGTGTGAGAGAGGGCATTAAATGCCAAGTTGGGAAGTGGGGGCCCATGAGGTGTATGCCAGAAAGGCAAAGGAACAAATATTCTTATATTTAATAAGAGTTCAGTTACCAACCTCGGACATTTACTAACTAGATACTTAGAGCATTTAAGTCAGTATTTAATGTCCTTTTCAGGGCCCTGAATGACTTTTCATTCAGTGATGGTTTTTCAGGGACTTGGGATTAGTCACTGATGATTCAGGAATGTGGAATGATTCTTTAGCTTACAAGGATTCAGGAACTTGGGTTTAGTTCCTGAACCCTAAAGATTTTTAGGAACTTGGGTTTAGTTCTTAAGGTTGAGGATTCAGTGAGATGTTTTCACTGATGTACACATTGAGTCAGGGACCTGAGGTTTTAAGAATTATACTTCAGTTAGAAGAATTCAATCAGTGGACTGATTTTCTATATCCAACATTCCTAATTCAGCTTTCAACCTTGTGAAAGTTGGTTCATCCACAGGTTTGGTGAAGATATCAGCCAACTGATATTCAGTAGGGATGAAGTGTAATTCAATGTCACCATTCATGACATGGTCCCTGATGAAGTGATATCTGATATCAATGTGTTTTGTTCTCTGATGAAGAACAGGGTTGTTTGAGATAGCAATTGCACTTGTGTTATCACAAAAGATGGGTATCATCTTGTACTGAATTCCATAGTCACTGAGTTGACTTTTCATCCAGAGTACATTTGCACAACAACTAGCTGCTGCAACATATTCAGCCTCAGCTGAGGACAAGGCAACTGATTGTTGCTTTTTGGCACTCCAACAGACTAATTTCCCACCAAGTATTTGGCAAGAGCCTGAGGTGCTTTTTCTGTCCATGTTGCATCCAGCATAGTCAGAGTCTGAGTATCCTTTGAGATCAAGTCCTGAGCACTTTGGATAGTATAATCCAAGGTTAGGAGTGCCCTTCAGGTACCTGAATATCCTTTTCACAGCAGTGATATGAGATTATCTTGGGTCAGATTGATATCTGGCACATAGACATACTGAGAATTGGATATCAGGCCTTGATGCAAGTAGATACATCAGTGATCCTATCATTCCTCTAAAGAGAGTTTGATTTACTGGTTTACCAGTGAGATCAGGACCAAGGTTGTTTGGGGGGACCATGGGAGTTTTGACTGAGGCACAGTCACTGAGATCATACTTCTTTAGTAGATTCTTTACATACTTCTCTTGACTGATAGTGGTTCCACTATCAGTCTGCTTGATCTGTAGACCAAGGAAGTATGTTAGTTCTCCCATCATGCTCATTTCAAACTTCTTTGCCATTAGTTTTTTAAATTGTTTGCAAAGTTTGAAACTTGTTGAGCTAAAGATGATGTCATCAACATACACTTGTACTAGTATGACATCATTATTTGTCTTATAGATAAACAATGTGTTGTCTATCTTGCCTCTGACAAATTTGTTTTGGATTAAGAAGGCTGAGAGAGTCTCATACCATGCCCTGGGAGCTTGCTTCAGTCCATAAAGGGCTTTGTTAAGCTTACAGACATGATCAGGAGACTCATGGCTTTCAAATCCAGGAGGTTGCTGAACATAAACTTCTTCTTTCAGTGAACCATTTAAGAATGCACTTTTAACATCCATTTGGTACACCTTGAAGTTCATGTATGTAGCAAAAGCAAGGAAGATCCTGATGGCTTCCATCCTTGCTACTGGTGCAAATGTTTCCTCATAGTCAATGCCTTCTTGTTGATTATAGCCTTTGGCTACAAGTCTGGCTTTGTTTTTAATGACTATGCCATTTTCATCAGTTTTGTTTTTGAATACCCATTTCATGCCAATGACTGAGACATTCTCAGGACATTTGACCAAGGTCATTACCTTGTTTCTGTCAAATTGTTCCAGTTCATCATGCATGGCCTGAACCCAACTTGGATGTGTAAGTGCTTCTTTAACACTTTTGGGTTCAATTGTGGAAATGAAGTCCACAAATAGGCATTCATTGGATGAGGCTGCTCTTAGACTAGCAGCCATGCTCCTGGTGAGCATGCCTTCAGTAGGCTCTCCAATAATATTGACAAGTTCAATGTCCTGAGACCTAGTCCAACTTTCTTGAGGTCCTGGATACTGATTTGAACTTGTGGAGGCCTGATTGGGTAGAGGGGTTGGTTCTGGAGTAGACACATGATCATTGATTGGATCTTGAGTGTCTACCAGCCCACTGAGATTGTTTGGTTCTTGAGTATTTTGAACTGACTGATTGATATCATCAGTGCGTGCATGTGCCTCAACAAACTCAGTGATGGTTGGGTTAGGTAGGTTGTGAGGGATTATGTAATAGGAGAGATTAGCATCATCTTGATACTGAGTAGAAGGATTGTTTTCAGAAAGATATTCATCAGGAGGATATCTTGAAGAATTATCAATTCCTATCTCTTCTACTGAGGCAGTTGAGAACCTGATTGCATTAGTGCTCTCATCAAAGGTAACATGAAATGTTTCCTCAGTCTGCTGTCTCCTTGTGTTGAACACTCTGAAGGCTTTTGAGACAAGTGAGTATCCCAGGAAGTATCCATCATCAGCTTTTGCATCAAAATTCCCTAAGTGATCCTTGTGATTATGAATAAACACAGGACACCCAAAGACATGAAAGTAGCTGATGTCAGGGATTCTTCCTTTGAATAACTCATATGGGGTTTTCCCATGTCTCTTGACAATGATGGATCTGTTTTGTGTATAACATGCAGTTTTGACTGCATCAGTCCAAAAATGGTTGGAAAGGACTGATCCACATAGCATTGTCCTAGCAGCTTCAATGAGTGTTCTATTTTTCCTTTCAGCAACACCATTTTGTTCAAGTGTGTATGGAAAGGAAAAGTTTTGGGAAATACCTTTCTCATCACAGAAACATTCAAGTTCATAATTTTTGAACTCAGTCCCATTGTCAGTTCTAATCTGTTTGACCTTAACGTCATTTTGATTTTCAATGTTCCTGACAAAGGACATGATTGTTTCAGCTGCCTGACTCTTTTTTATCAGGAAGAATACCCAGGTGTATCTAGAGTATTCATCCACTATGACCAGAGTATACTTCTCATGGTTAGTAGATCTTGGACTGATAGGTCCAAATAGATCCATATGGAGAAGATGTAGGCAGTTCCTGATGGAAAAGTTGGTTTTGGTTTTAAAGGATGCTCTGTGATGTTTACCTTTTTGACAAGCTGAGCATGGTTTATCCTTTGAAAACACAAGTGATGGTAAGCCAAGGACCTTGTTTTGTTTTACAAGATTGTTTATGTTTTTAAAGTTCAGGTGGGTGAGTCTCTTATGCCAAAGCCAGTTGAGTGTATCAGTGGCCTTAGCAAAGAGACAAGTTCCATCCTGAGTTAGACTGGACATGTCTAATACATAAACATCTTGTCTTCTTGGTGCAATGAGGACAATTTCCTTATTTGCATTGAAGATGGTTCCTTGCTTATCATCAAACTGAACTATGTATTTTGCATCACATAGTTGACTGACACTGATCAGATTGTACTTAAGACCATTTACATAAGCTATCCTAGTAAAGACAATACCATTGCAGTTTACTGAACCATAACCCTCAGTGAGACATGATGAATTATCAGCAAATATCACTTTGGGTCCTGGTTCTTCCACATATTTGTGCAGACACTCCTTAACACCAGTCATGCTCCTTGAACATCCACTGTCTAGATGCCACATGTTTTGCATTTAGTCACAGGGGTAGTCTCAGTAGTCTGAGAGGATTGTTTACTCATTCCTCTTCTTGACTGAATGACCCTCTCTTTTCCTGAGGATTTCTGAGTGGTACTTCCACTAGATTCACAGTGTTTGTCATTTTGACAATCCTCAGGATGATGGTCATTGAATCCACACAATGGGCAAGGTGGAAAAGGCTTGGCCTTTTGCTTCTGTTTCTGCTTAGAATCAGAAGGATAGTTCAGGCACTGAGCCTTAAGTCCTGAAAAGTTTGACATGACTGAGCATTTTTTATGATCAGAGGTCCTGTGATCTTCCTTTTTGCAAATCATGCAGTAAAGGACTCTATAGCAGTCATCAGTGAGATGATTTGTATAGTTGCACAGTTCACACTTTTTCAGGGGTTTGGTTGGTTTGGGTTTGGTCTTTGAGGAGGCTAGTTTTTGTTCCTTCTTTAAATGAGAAGGTTTTTCAGAAGATACAATCTTCTCACTTAGCTTCCTGACCATTTCAGTCAACTGATCAATTCTTGGATCAGGACTTTGAGTTGCAACTTCAGAAGAGAGTGAAGTTGATGAGTCATCAGTATTAGCTGAGACTTCAAGGGTGGTATTCTCAGGAGGATTCTACCTTTTCCTGATCTCTCCTTTGGAGAGTATGGGGAGTAGACCAATGGTGGGAGGTCTGAGCTTGGTGCAGCACCCTGAAGGGTATTTAGTGGAGGGAGTGGAGGAGTTGATTCAGATTCAGGCTCACTGATTGGATCAGAAATACTGAGTTGGTCAAAGAGTCCAAGCATACCTTTCAGAGCCTGACTTTCAGGGAGCAAGATGTTTCCAGTCTCAAAGTTTGGCAACTTACTGACTGGGTTGTCCCTGACAATCCAGTCATTTGACTTGGGTTCCATCTCTTGCTCAAAGGATATGCCAGCTGGAACAAAGGTCATTTCACTGGGACTCTCACTGGAGGTTTCAGTGAGGTGGTCAATTCCTATAGTTATCTTAGGAATTAAGCCCACAGAATCAAAGACCTTAGGGTTCTTTTTGGTCCAGCTTTCAATGACAGCTTTTTCTTTCTTAAGTTCTGTTTCAAAATTTCAGTGTTCTGAATTTGTAGAGTAATAGATTCTAGTTTGGCTTGTTTCAATGCAAGCAGTTCATCTCTACATTTATTCAATTCTGACACAATTTTGTTATATTTTGAAAACAGGTTAAGCCTTTGTTCCTCAACAAACTTTAGATCAACACAAATATAACTCATGTAAGACTGCCAATCAGAATCATCATCCATAGAAAGTAAAGTATTTACCTTCTTCATGGTGATGTTGACCCACTCTCCATTCCTAGCATGGCTTTTTCCCACAGCCACCTGATCCTCTTCAGAAAGTGCCATCAGTGCACTAACTCTTATTTCCTCATCTGAGGAAACCTCTTCTTCATCCCAGTCATATGCTTCTGCAACTAATACCTTGTTCTTTTTTCTGAATAGGTTTAGATGTTTGAGCATCCTGAGACAACACGGGGTTAGTTTCAAGAAGTGCAAGTTTAGCTTTGATTTTCCTATATTTTGTTTCAAAATCCTTTTGACCCTTGTTTTGAAATTGTTGGGTGGACTGAAACATTTTAGGTTGAAACTTGCTAGTTCCTGAGGAACTGTTTCCTGAGAACTTGTAAGAGGGTTCTGAGATAGTTTTAGAATAACAGTCCATAGCAAAATGACCCTTTTTACCACATTTAAAGCATTCAGTGGTCTCATTTGCTTTTGGTTTTGTAAAGTTGGACTGATTTCTTTTGATGAAACGTCTAGAACTAGCAAGGAGTGCCCTTTCTTGGAATTCCAAGTTCAAGTCGTTCAGGTACTCCTCACCAGTCCTTTCATCAATTTCTTCTTCAGAATCCTCTTGAATATCCTGCATAACACCATTAGAATAGAAAGCAGTTGATATGGGTGTGGAGGTTAAGGCCTTTTTGGACTCAAGAGCTTTTGAGTCAGGGTATCTCCTTGAGATCAAGTTGTCTTCATAGACAAACTTCCCATAAATTTCAGGGAGCTCAAGGGTCTGAATGTGGTTAGCATTCCTCAGGCCTTGTGAGAAGTTGAGCCACTTCTCAGGGAGACTGTTGACAAAGCCAACATTTGTCTCATGCTTAGATAGTACAACACCATCATTTGATAATTCATTTATCAAAGTTTTGTATCTGGTATAGGTTTGTGAGAGACTTTTAGAGTCTTTTTCCCTGAAAGTATTATACTCAAGTTTAAGGTCCATGACCCTATTTTCCTTGGTATCTGAGGGACCCTCAAAGCTATTTACCAAGTCATCCCAAGTTTACTTGGCTGTTAGACAGTTGATGACTGATTCCATTATATCGTCAGGAAGACATGATATAAGGATGCTTTTCAGGCGTTGGTCTTGATTGACCACCCTCCTCTCATCAATGGTCCATTGGGCCTCAGGCTTGTTTAGCCCTTCGGCTGTCTTAGGGACAAATGGCCCATCCCTGATACAGGTGATGTAGTAGGGTTCCATACCGGTAAGATAGCAAATCATACGCTTCTTCCATTTGCTAAATTTCCCAGCTTCAAGTCTGGGTGCAACAGCGGAGTAGCTGCCACCCTTTTTGTCGACTAGCTGGGGTACATTGATATCAGCCATAGTAGGATCTTGGTTTTAAAAACCTAGAGCACTCTTGGTTAGTTTAAAAAGATTTTATAAACCAGAGGCTCTGATACCACTTGTTGGTCCCTTTACACGCTTAGAGTTAACTAGAAAGTTAATCTATTAGAAATAATTCCAAGAATCTATTACCCAAGTGTTTTGCGGAACAAACACTTGGGATTGAATAGACAAGGGTATGGGGTGTCTCCTATCGAAACTCAAGTTTTGCTTGAGTGGTAACAATATACCCACTGAGCTATCTCAGTGAGTTGTATACTCTTTGTAGGAGAGAAGTTACTTTGTAAAAGTTCTAAGCTTTCAATATACAAAGCACACTTTAACTTCTCTCCATCTGATCTATTTATACACAAGTAATCTAAGTATAAGTGATTAAAATATTACAAGTTGTTGAGGTTGCGTGTCTGACAATTACAAATAGTAATTGTCATTTCCAAGAACCAATAGGAAAGGGCTAATAAGACTTTGGGAGTTGTTGGCTGACACTCCATGACTTTTAGCCGTAATAGGGAAGGTTGGTATCTGATAAGATAAGAGTGTTTGGTCCGACACTTTTATCTTCTCAGATCTTTCCCTTTTGTTCCCGCCTTTTCTTCAGGCATTGGTTCCTTAGTCTTCAATCACTTTGTTGTTGAGGAGACTGGGGTTCAGTGAGTTCTTGTCCAACACTCACTGAACCATCATCTTCTTCTTTGGCTTAAGTCCTACTCAGGGAGTACCGCCTTCCTGAGAGTGAGTCCTTTATTGAACTCGCCTTAAGCATCCTGAAGATGACTCACTGAGAGACTGTTCTCTCAGTGACTTGAATTGTTCTCGGTTTAGCAAACACTTAGCTTAATTTGTGTTCAAATCCTGTTTAAGATAATTGGGTGTTTTACGAAGCCAACAATATATCCAATGAGAAGTTTCTTCTGCTGTAGTTATCTTCGACTTGTGCTTTTACCTTGTCTGCCAATTTTCTACATTAAATCTTTATGTGTTTTGTATGTGGGTGCGAATGTGAGTTATATATTGTGATTCCATGAAGTAATTTGTAGTCAGATGTATCTTGAACCATTGTGCCAACTACTATCACGTGTATAGTTTATTGTTCCCCTAATTACTGGTTACTATTATTGAACTGCAGATGAGAATCTTTCGACACAACACCATACAGTTTGTAACAGCTCCAAACTCCCGCTTACTGGACTTGGTGTTTTGACCAAAGAATCAGGAAAAAGAAAGCAAAATGTCATAGATGTCACAAGCGCTCCAGAATCAGTAATCACAAGCTGCAGCAAACAACCGTTTCCAAAGTTGACTGTGAGTCCAACCCCAATACTACATATGACTAGGGTATACTTGCCCGAATGTGTTCCTAGTTAATCAGTAATTCTTTTTTATAAATTTAAAGCTTCGATGGAGCGCATCAAATATTTTAAACAACAAATTTAAAATTCATTAAAAACAAAAACATTACATAATTTATTCAAATAAACATTAAAAACATTACGTAAATTATTCAAATAACATTAAAAACATTACAAAAATTCTTCATCGTCTTCCTCATCGTCATCGTCACTACCGTCTTCGTCTTCATTCTCTTGATTAACTTGATTTCTACGATTTCTCTGATTTCTCCAAATGTGTTCGATCAAATCAGATTTTAAGTGTAGATGAGTTGATGAGTCCATTAGCTCCTTAGTGACTACTAACGATTCTTCATTCGATCTTAAGAGATCAAGATCATGGCTGCCCTCATTTTCGAACAATGTAGGACATATCGCCCGCTCCGTGTGTTGAATGATCATATTATGTAATATGATACATGTATACGTAATATCTTGGAGATCCTGTTTATACAGCCCTCGAGCCGGAACTTTAAGCATTTTCCACTTCTTCTTTAACACACCAAAAGCTCGTTCAACATCTTTCCTTGCTGCTTCGTGCTTCCTATTGTACAATATTCTTTTATCATCACCCGTGGGAGGATTTGAGATGGACTTAATAAGAACAGACCATTGTGGATATATCCCGTCAGTAAGATAATATCCCCTTTTATAAGGTACATCGTTAACCTCGAATTCAAGGTCTGGTGCTCTCCCAGATTTGATATCATTGAAAACAGTGGAATGACGTAAAACATTTACGTCGTTATTCATCCCGGAGACACCAAAGAACGCATGCCAAATCCATAAATCTTGGGAGGCGACCGCTTCCAATAAAATGAATGGATGTGGCCCGTGATCACCCCTAGCATATTGACCTCTCAAACCATTTGGGCAATTCTCCCACTCCCAACTTGTACAATTAATGCTTCCCATCATCCCAGAAAACCCATGCTTATGCTCGTGATGAGCATATAATCTTTCAAGTTCAGAATACGTGGGCTTTTCAAAAACTCAGCACCATATAACTCCATGATAGCCTTGCAAAACTTACGGAGACATTCACGGGATGTTGTTGCAGCCACTTGCAGATTCTCGTCAAGAGAATCAGGAACGGCCGCGTATCCCAATTGACGAATTACCGCAGTACACTTGACCAATGGGCTAATACCAGGTATGCCCCTAGCATCAAGAGTTTGTTGAAAATAAGGAGAATAATCGGTTACCTCTCGAACAATTTGTGTGAATAGTTCTCGGCTCATTTGGAACCGCTGACGAAATGTTCTTTCATCGAACTGCGGGTTTTCGAAGAAGTATGCCGCCACTAAACGATTATGAGCACCCTCAAGATCCTTACGTATGTACCTTCGTCGAACTTTTGGCTGATGCTTGGTATGCGTTCCAAGCAAACTCCGTAAACTCACTCATAACTTCATCATCGTCGGAAGACGAAGAACAAAAAAATAGCTCGTAAGACATAATTAAAAGAATGTGTTTGAAGGTATTGATAGAAATGTTGTTTGAAATTGTGTGTTTAGAAGTGTGTTTGAGGTTGGTATTTATAAGGTTGTAAAGTGGTAATGTTTTAAAAAAAAACAGTTTTTTATTTTTATATTTATATATATAATATATATATATTATTAATATATGAAACGGTAAGTTTTTTTGGATTTTATTGTTTATGCAATCGGTCGAATTTGTGACCCATATTGCCAAAACTTGACCGACGACCGATATTTTTTTCCTTACATTGAGCTCGACCGACTTTAATATCAGTCGACCCTATGCCTTGACCGATTTAATCCGTTCGACTATGCATAGCCTAACATAAAAAATGTAAGATTAGAAGAAGACTTTATGATGCCAGTGTAATATTTGATTACTCGTTAAAAGATCCATCAATCCACTTAGATTAGTTAAAATGTCTACTTTTTTAATTATAAGAACAGGTAATTTTATGGAAGTAAAGTTCATATTGGTTTGGGAAAATAATAAAATGATGAATTTCATATCTCACCCCATAATAAAATGTTCTTTACTTTGACTTCAAACATTTTATTATGGGGTGAGATATGAAATTCATCCTTTTATTACAACATACATTTTATTATGGGGTAAGATATGAAATTCATCCTTTTATTATTTTCTCAAACCAATATGAACTTTACTTCCATAAAATTACCTGTTTTAAAACACGGTTTTTTTATTCACCCAGTTTAGTCGCCGGTTCATCGAGTCACCGATTCATCCGGTTGAACCGCCGGGTCAAACCGGTTCTATACATATATATACTTTTTTCTATATTTAATAATTAGTATTGCACGATCTCATAATTTATCCGCCTTTATTTATACATTCGATTAAAGCGATGAAAAATATTAAGACTATACCGATAAGTTTTGCTTTTTAAGTCTATATCTATAATAATATAGCAAAAATTTTCAACAAGTGATTCTAAATTATAATGGTTTATAATAAAACTATATTAATTGGTGATTCTAAGATGGTGTATAACTATAATATATATATTTTAAACTATTTTACAAAATTTCAACAAACATTAGTTATCATCACTTCAACTTTTCAATTAAACTTAGAAAAGTTAATGAAAAAAAATCATTTTGTTAAACTTTTTGATAAAAAGTCATGACCCGGCCGGGTTTATCAAACGGGTCAACGAAAAACCGGTGGTTTAATACGGTTCTCAAACAAGCAAAAACCCGGTCCCATCCGGCCCGGTCTCTGAGCTGGTTCCCGGTTGAACCGGCCGGGTTTTAAAACATCGAGGCGAGTTTAGCTATATCTCTTAAATGAATAATTATCTTTCTTGACCAAATAGTAGCCTTATGTTATAGAGTCTCTGTCTTCTCAATATACACTTAATCATCTATCCAAGTTTCTTTGCAATTATTTAAGATAATTCTCTCAAAAAACAGATTGATCAATAGATAACAACTAGAATGGCGTCTATTTCATCTTCATCCATTCAAAAGAGCTTCAAGTATGATGTTTTTTTTATAGTTTTAGAGGTGGTGACACCCGTAACAATTTCGTTGGCCATCTTTATAAAGCTCTTCAGCGAAATTCCATTGAAACTTACAAGGACGATAAGAAAATCGAGCAAGCAAAACTGATCAAGGACCAACTCATAATCTTCTTGTTCCAAAACACCAATATAATCTGTCTCTCAAACATGTTGTCCCCTTTTTCTCTCATTTGTGTATCTAGTGTGTAGGATATAGTTGAAGGGCCAAAGGTGGACAATCTATTCTTGCTTATAAAGTTCAGGCTTATTTGTGTCAAAGAATAAAAGTTGAAGGGGGCCTGATGTTTCTTTATTGCTGATATATTGTATCCCTCCCCTAGGGTTAGACACCATCAATAATACGTAGCCTCATACCAAAGCTGCTATCTCACTCTCTCTATTCGTTTCATGTATTAAGATCATTTGATCTTGCTTGTTACTTGTAATCGTTCGGTACTGATTGTTTATAATCTATGCCGACTATTGGTCTTCATTATTGAATAAAAGTTGCTTTTGGGTTGCTCTGTCTATCTCTTTGATACCATCGCACATGATATCAGCGCTAGGCTATTGATTAAACTCAATCCGGATTTCTGGTTTTTCACTGGAAATTGGGGTTTTTGGTTCTTGATCTCTCCGGTGGTTATTGATTGTGTTCTGGGACGTCTGTGGTGGTTGATTTGGTGGCTCTGGTTTTATTGAGGCTCAATTGAAAAAATTAGGGTTTGCTCCTAGAACCCTAATTTTCTATGATTTGGGGTTTTTTTCTCGCTGCGATCTCTGGTATAATTGGATCATAAACAGTCCTAGACTAAGTGAATCTAGGGTGTTTGTGGTTGGTTCTTGTTCTTTTCGCTACCTAAAGCACTATAAGTCTCCTCCCTTCTTATGTAAGATCAACAGTAATCGAGTTGTGTGGGTGCAAACAGGTAAGTTAACATCTTGATCTGCCACCATTTGAGTGGTACGAATACCTGCTCTGGCTTACCCCAGTCCACAGGCTTGTTACTTGTTGAGTCTTGGGTGTGAGTTTACATACTGCTCTTTATTTTTCAGTTTTTATTTATCTAGTTTGAAGGAGGATAGGCTAGGATAGTTGAAGATTGATTTGGGATTGGTGGTTTTTTGTGATTGGTGGTGTTTGGTGTTCTTGGTTCTTGCATGTTCTTTGTCTGCTGTTTGCCTTATATTTGTCTGATTGATTGCTTATCTATTTCTTTTTCTATGTGTTCACTATGGCTGATGATGATTTCATTGAACCCATTAATAATAATGAAACTGTGATTAATGTCAGTTCCTCTTCTGATTTAAAACTTGCCTTTGGTGATTCTCTTTACTTGCATCCTAATGATACTAGTGGTACTCCCATTGTGTCTGTGAAATTAACTGGTTCTGAAAACTATAAAATATGGAGTATTGCTATGACATTTGCCTTAAGAAATCACAACAAACTTGGTTTTATTGATGGAATCTGTAAAAAGGATGTATCTAATGCTAGTCTTGCTAATCAATGGGATACTTGTGATTCTGTTGTGCTTACTTGGATCTTAAATTCTTTAAGTCCTGAATTGTTTGCTGGTGCCATATATTCTAAGACTGCCTATGAAATGTGGAATGAATTAAAAGAAACTTATGATAAAGTTGATGGTTCTGCAGTCTTTAATATACACAAAAACATTAACTCTTTGAATCAAAATGGGTCCTCTCTTGTTGATTAATACAACAATCTAAACTCTTTGTGAAAACAATTTGACTCTATGATCAGTCTTCCTGCATGTACTTGTGATGCTGCAAAACATTTTGAAAAACATAACCAGCTAATCAAGCTAATGCAGTTTTTAATGGGGCTTGATGACACTTATGTGCCCATCAGAAGCAACATTTTAACCAGAGACCTTTTGCCATCTGTCAAAACAACTTTTTCTGTTGTCTCAGGGGAAGAATCCCACAGGAATTACTCCTCTGGGACAGGATTAACTAAACCTAATGCTTCTGCCTTTGCATCAAAAAATTTTGATAATAAGAAAAAAGTTCAATAACAACATCAATTACAAAGGTTCAAACTCTTCTTCTGGTAATAATTCTAACAACAGAGGACCCAATCCCAACCTAAAATGCACTAACTGCAACAAGATTGGTCACACTGTTGATAGCTGCTATGAACTTATTGGTTACCCTGCTGGTCATGCAAAAAAGAACTTCAATGCTAAACCTGCCACTAGTAACAATGCCTCTGATGAAGTTAACTTAGAAAATAGAACCAGCAATTCTCCTGTCTCCTTGTCCAATGAACAGATGGCCAGACTTATGAGTCTTCTCAATGAAAGTTCTGTCAATGCCAACATGGCAGGTAAATGCTTTTCAGAAACTTTTTTTAATGGAAGTGTAAAATTCAATTTGAATTTTGAAAAATACTTTAATGCAAACACAAATAGTTTAAAAGGAAAAATCAGTCTGGGTTAGATTGTTGACTTTGGAGCAAACCAACACATGACTGTATCTTCAAATTTCTTGGTTAATGTGGTTGATGTTTCTAATCTTGGCCTTACTGTTGGACATCCAAATGGTACCCAGGCATTAATCACTAAAATTGGTGATTTAAAAATCAATAACTGCATTACTTTACATGATGTTTTAGTTGTGCCTGAGTACACTGTCAGTCTGCTATCTGTTCATAAACTTGCTAGGGACAGCAAGTTATTTGTTGGCTTTGATGAATCTAAATGCTATATTCAGGATTCTGAAACAAAAAGGAATGTGGGGATTGGTAATCAATGCAATGGCCTGTACTTGTTTGATGTAGACTCTGCCTGTAAGATTGTCTTTAATAACTGTATTTCCTCATGTTTTATTTCTAGAACCCTTTGGCATCAAAGGCTTGGTCATCCCTCTGACCAAGTCTTACATGTCCTTAAGCCCAGCCTTAAACTTGATAATCCAACTGACTCTGATCATCTTTGTGATACTTGCAATAAAGCCAAACAGACCAGGGAACCATTTCCTCTAAGTGAACATAAATCTACTAAAATTGGTCAACTTGTCCACCTAGATGTTTGGGGCCCTTATAAAATCACTAGCAGAGATGGTTACAAATATTTTTTTAACTATAGTTGATGATTACTCAAGGTCAGTCTGGGTTTACATGCTTAAAGGCAAAGATGAGGTCTATGATTCCATTGTCAATTTTTCTCAAATGCTGTCAAATCAATTTGAAAGTAATGTCAAAATTTTTAGAAGTGACAACGGAACTGAATTTGTCAACAATAGACTTCAACAGTTTTTTCATAAAAAAGGGATATTACACCAAACCTCTTGTGTCTACACACCCCAACAAAATGGAATAGCAGAAAGGAAACATAGGCATCTTCTTAATGTGGCTAGATCCCTTATGTTTCAGGGGGAATTACCTCTTTACTTGTGGCCTGAATGTGTTCTAACTGCTGTTTACATTATCAACAGGTTACCTTCTTCTGTGTTGTCTGGCAAATCTCCTTTCTTCTTTGTGTATGGGCATGACCCTTCACTCTCTCATATTAGGGTTTTTGGTTGCTTATGTTATGCTACAATACTTAACAATTCTGATAAGTTTGATAGCAGGTCTGAAAAATGTGTCTTTATTGGTTATTCTAATGAGAAAAAAGGTTATAAACTCTTAAGCTTGGAAACAAAAAATGTTTTTTACTCAAGAGATGTCAAGTTCTATGAAACAGTTTTTCCCTTCAAAATGAAAAACAATCTTCAAAAACAGGTGTGTCAAAAGACTTAAACCACAAAAACTTTTTTGATGTTGACAACCCTAAAAGACCCGATGATGAAGGGAGAGTGTCTTCCAATGATGATGGCACATAGTTGAATCCTCTTAATGAGGATGGTAACTCTGTTGCAACTTCTATAGAAGAAAATACACACCCTGAGGGCACTGTTTCTCCTGAAACAGATTCCATAGACATCAACACTGATGTCAACTCTGACCCTGACTCTGATGAGTCCAATCCTGAACAAGGAGGCTTGCCAGCCATCACTACAAGGAGGTCAACCAGACCCACTAGAATGCCAAAAAGCCTTAATGACTTTATTGTTGAAGGAAAAGTGAAATATGGCATAGAAAAGGTTGTAAATTATTCTAATTTAGACTCTGATAGTTTTTGCTTTGCTTCCAATCTGAATAAAAGTGTAGAACCTACATGTTATGAGGAAGCTATTCTTGACCCTAATTGGATTGATGCTATGAATGCTGAAATTGAGGCTTTAAATGAAAATAAATCTTGGATTATAACCACTTTGCCTGCTAATAGAAAACCCATTGGGTACAAATGGATTTGGAAAATCAAATATAAATCCAATGGTGAAATAGACAGATATAAAGCAAGGCTAGTTGCTAAAGGTTTTAATCAAAGAGAAGGCATAGATTATAATGAAACTTTTTCTCCAGTTGTGAAAATGGCTACAGTTAGACTTCTTATTGCCTTAGCTGTTAAAAATAAATGGCCTCTTTTACAACTTGATGTTAATAATGCCTTCCTTTATGGTGAGCTAGATGAGGATATCTATATGACCATCCCAAAAGGTTTTGCTGATGAAAATAACAAAGACATGGTTTGCAAACTCACCAAATCTCTCTATAGCCTTAAGCAGGCTCCAAGAAAATGGAATGAAAAACTTGTCAGTGTTCTAAAAGAACATGGTTTTGTTCAATCTGTCAGTGATCACTCTCTATTTACAAAATCCAAAGATGACAAGTTCATAGCCTTGCTAGTTTATGTTGATGACATTGTCCTTACAGGAAACTGTGTCAATGAAATTGAACATTTCAAACTATTTCTTAAAACTAAGTTCAATATAAAGGATTTGGGATCACTCAAATATTTTCTGGGAATTGAAGTGATCAAAACTGGGAATGATATCTGTCTCTCACAAAGGAAATACTGTCTTGAACTCCTAAAAGAATTTGGTCTCCTAGGGTGTAAACCTGTGTCTACACCTATGGAACCCAACTCTGTGCTTCCTTTTATTCCCACTAAAGAAGACCCATTACTTGATAATATAACTGGGTATCAAAAACTGCTGGGAAAATTGATCTACCTTACCCATACTAGACCAGACATATCCTACTCTGTTCATTGCCTTGCTCAGCATATGCATACACCCCTGAAGTCACATCTGGACTCTGCTCTAAATGTTCTGAGGTACTTAAAGGGTGCTCCAGGTAAAGGCCTAAGGTATGATCATAACAGTTTTAATAATGTTCTTGAAGGATATAGTGATGCAGATTGGGCAAAATGTATAAAAACCAGGAAATCTGTAACTGGGTACTGTGTGTTTTTTAATAAGTGCTTAATCTCATGGAAAAGCAAAAAAAAAAAAAAAAAAAAAAAAAAAAAAAACTCTCAAAATCATCCACAGAAGCTGAATATAGGTCTATGGCTGCTGCTTCCTGTGAAATTATTTGGGTACAAAAAATCTTAAAAGACCTAAATGTTAACATTAATCTTCCTGTTAACTTGTTCTGTGATAACAAATCTGCTTTGCAACTTGCTGTCAATCCTATTTTTCATGAGAGATCTAAGCACTTTAAAATAGATGTTCACTTTATCAGAGAAAAAATTGCAAAAGGTGTTTTGAGTGCCACAAAAATTGGCTCCTTAAACCAAATTGCAGACATTTTAACTAAACATCTTTCGTAAATTTTTATGTGACAAGTTAAAATTATTTGACATGCTTGGGAAGCAGATTAAGGAGGAATGTTTGAAAACACCAATATAATTTGTCTTTCAAACATGTTGTTCCCTTTTTCTCTCATTTGTGTATCTAGTGTGCAGGATATAGTTGAAGGGCCAAAGTCTTGCTTATAAAGTTAAGGGTTATTTGTGTCAAAGAATAAAAGTTGAAGGGGCCTGATGTTTCTTTATTGCTGATATATTGTATCCCTCCCCTAGGGTTAGACACCGTCAATAATACGCAGCCTCATACCAAAGCTGCTATCTCACTCTCTCTATTCGTTTCATGTATTAAGATCATTTGATCTTGCTTGTTACTTGTAATCGTTCGGTACTGATTGTTTATAATCTGTGCCGACTATTGATCGAATAAAAGTTACTTTTGGGTTGCTCTGTCTATCTCTTTGATACCATCGCACACTTCTTACATTCCATAATCTTGACAAGCTCATCAAAAAAGACTTATGCATCTTCATCTTGGTGCCTAGATGAGCTTGTCAAGATTATAGAATGTAAGAAGACTACGACCGAGCAGAATGTTTATCCTGTCTTTTTTGATGTGGAGCCCACAAACAAAGTGGGGCAGTAAAAGAAGCCTCAAATCTGGCTGGGTGGGAGTTGAAGGCCACAGCTAACGGGTAATTAGATTTCATTCAATTTTTATCATGATAACTACATTTATATTCTTTTAGGTTATAAATCCTCATTGTTTATGTGCGCTTTAATTTGAGAAAGCTAAAAATAATATAATCTTTCATGATATAGGGATGAATCTGAATTGATCCAAATAATTGTTGACTTTATTTTCAAAAAGTTGTATTCCAGTAATTCAAGCGCTTTTGGAAAGTTAGTTGGCATGGAGACCCGAATTAGTGATGTTCTTTCATCTTTAGAGATTGGTAGTGAAGATGTTCGCATGATCAGGATCAAGGGGATAGGAGGTGGGGGAAGACAAACTTTAGCCAGAGCTGTTTATGATCAAATATCCAATAAGTTTGAAGGAAAAAGCTTTGTTGAAAAACATAAACGTAGCTTATTCAAATATCCAATAAGTTTGAAGGAAAGAGCTGTTTATAAAGTTCGACTTGTGTAACCCATTTAACTCGTTTAACCCGTTTAACACATTGTAAACATAGCTTATTTAAATTTTGAAAAACATAAACGTGTTGTCGGGTCAATTTGTTTAAGTAGTTAGGTCAAACATGTCAATCTAAACCCGTTTACACATAACCCAAAAATGAAATTCATTTCATCAAAAACAAAACCTGCAAAAACATTTTGAAAACCCCAAAAACTTTAGAAAAACTTAAAAAAACACGAATCAATAAATCAAATCCATCATATGACATTAATCAAACCCTAATCACTTTGAATTCACTATAATAATAAGAGTAAATTACACCGTTCGTTCATATGGTTTGCGTTGACCGACGAGCTTCGTCCCTCGACCAAAAAAATGTACAATCAGTCCTTAAATGTGAAACGTTATCTACCGTTGATCCTTCACTTTATCGGCACACACTAACGGTGTAATTTACCATAGTAATAATTAGAATTAGAATGGGTGATTTTGGAGCACCTTCATTTTCATTAGGTTTCGACTTTGATTTTGATGAACCCGAACCTCCAAATGAAGAGACCATGCACCCGAACACATCGAATCGGGTTTCATCAGTAGCTAACGAGAAGATTGTTGTTGATAATGGAAATGATTTTGAGATTGAGACACTAACTGTTGCTGATTCAGAAGGTGATGAGAATGAGGAGGTGTTACGGCCACGATTAAATCGGTTAAGGCGCAGGTGTAGTGCCGAGGATAGGGGGGGTTTGGGTTCTGGTAAGGGTAAGAGTACAGTCGATTTGGGTTCGGTTGTTGTTGATGATGATGATATTGAGTATTTTTTTTCGTCGCCGGAGGATAATGCTCAAGGTCAAAGTATTTACTTATTTATTTTGGTGATTGATTCGTTTAAGTGATTAATGTTTGTTTGGGATCGTTTTATTCAATTTGTTTGTTAATATTATTATTGAGCGGTTTGATATAGTTTTTTAGAATTTTGGATTACTTATCCAAACATGGTTATTTGATTTTGTGAATGAAGCAAGTTGTTTTAAGCTATGAGCAATTTATCACTTTCAATAAGCGAATCAACAGCTGTTTAAGTGTTTGGTAAAATAATCAGAATTAGATAATTAGTTTGATAGTTTTTCGCAGGATTAATTTCATAAAAGATGGTTGTATGCAAATGACTCAATAAAGTCTGATATCATTTCTTATGCTGTCTTTCTTGTGTTTCTACGGGCCAATTCAGAAATGGTGACAAAATTAAACATGCTGCTAGAAGTAATAAAGCTGAGACAAGCTCGTCAAGGAAAAATTCAAGAAAATCAAAAACTCAAGAAACGTCACAAGGTTTCATGAATCCTAAGGTTAATACTGTGAAAGGGATCACAATAGATGCTGGCAAAAAGAAGGGTTCAAGCAGATGGTCAAGGGACGTGGCATTGGTTCACTAATGGCGATGGGAAGAGGGTAAGTTGGAAAAGTTCTTGTTTTGTTATTGTAGTCATTTCAAATCAAAAAATTGTTAGAACCAAATATGGGTCAGGTGTGGGTTCGGATTGGCATTTCAGAACACCTTAACCGGAGAACAAATGTTTAAGCAGTTAGTTCAACTATATCAATCCTAACCCCTTTACGCATAATCTGAACTCTGCCTATTTAATCCATTATAAAATCCAAAACTGGTGGGTGGGTTGACTTGTTTAACTAATTTAATCCATTATAAACAAAAATTATCTAAATTTTAAAAAACTCAAACGGGTTGGCGGGTCAACTTGTTTAAAACACACAGCTCGAAAAACTGATTAGACCAGAGCCAAAACCGTTTATTTCCGTGTAGAAACACTAAACCCAGTTTTGGGTCATATTTCGTTTTACGAATTTCTTCTCCTACTTTTTGATGGCATCTCTTTTGTGTCGTATGATATAAATAGAATTTTCTTGTACTTTCAGGTTTATGTCGCTAAAAACGGGCAAGAGATTGGCAAAAGCTGCTTACATTCACTATAAAAAGGTACTTTTGCTCAATTATATATATCTCCCAACTTTCTCACCTTGTTTTGCTTTATAACTGATAAACTTCATTTTAAACTTTTACTTTTGCGTGTAAATATGATATGAGCTAAATAATGATGCTTTAGCAAGTCTGATTTCTATTATCATTGAAGAATATTTGCTGTTTTGACAGGAGAGTGGAGGAGGATTTAAAAATAAAAAAGCGAAGAAAACTTCCACCAAGAAGAAATGAGTGTTGATCGTGCTCTGAAATGTGCTATTGGTATATCCGGATCTATCATGTTGAGACTAAGAGTCTGATTCGGATTGTTCAAAGGCAGTTGACACTAGTATCTATCAATCTACAAATGAAAACTTTCAGAAGTGCTGAGGCTGCTTGGTACTGGAAAATAGAGGAAAGAAAGCGGAAGCTTTTCAAAATTCAAGTTGTAGTCCAGCCCTTTCTTTACTAATGAACAAACTTTAGACCTGGGTTTAGTGTTTCTACAAGAGATTTTATAGTTTTTCAACGGCGATTATAGTAATAAATGGATGTCATTTTAGCATACAGTGATTTTCGATCAAAACACAGTCATGCACTCAATGTTCTTGTAAGCAAATATTCCGACGAAAAGTCTTGTGCTTTTCTTAACAGCTTTTCAAAAAGCAAAAGAATTGTTGTAGGTGCATTCCTGAACATTTTAGTGCGTTGTACCTGCAGTTTTGGGAACCCACTCCAGTTTATTTGATAATGTGTTTGTGTGAGACTGATACTTTCATTATTTTCAGTTCAGGTCTTTAGTGGTTTCAAGATTCGTCAATAGGTGGCTCCTGGTTCCTTAATTTAGCGGGAAAGACAACATATCTCTCGGCCGTGATCTAAAGATGCCAGTAAAACCAATTAACTTTAACGACTATTCTTTAACCATTGTTTTTAGCAAATTATACATATATATATATATCAGGATATATATATATATATATATATATATATATATATATATATATATATATATATATATATATAAAACCCGGAATTTATATTCAAAAAAAAAAAAAAAAAAAAAAAAAAAAAACCCGGAATTTGGGTGCATCAAAATGTTGTTCCCAACAGTTGCTATAACAGTAAAAAATGCATCAAAATGTTGTTCCGAACAGTTGCTATAACAATAAAAGAATGCCGCTAACAATTGTTCTTAACAGTAGATTTAACAGTAGAGAGTGTTGTTAACATTTGTACTCTACTGTTTGACGGTTTAGGGAATTAATTAATGATAAGTGATTACAAATTACAAAGTGTGATAACTAATTGCAAAGTGTCTGGCTTATATTCATACAATACACTGTTGTAACAACTTTAGTAGTACATATGCTAGCCCGGATACCAACTTTAGATGTTTCTCCACTATTGCCATTCTGTACATATACAGCTTATATTCATACAATACACTGTTGTAACAACTTTAGTAGTACATATGCTAGCCCGGATACCAACTTTAGATGTTTCTCCACTATTGCCATTCTGTACATATACTTGCCTGCACATCAAAAAAATCAAGAAACTTCCATCACAACCTTTGTGTATTCTGATCTAACATATTTGGCAGCAACAAGAAACAAAAAAATAGAATCTTTGTTTTGCATAGGTATGTTAACAGTATGCATGCTTAGGGTTGTTTTTTTACAGTGCTTTTGTTATCTAAATTTTGCTTCTTTCATGCAGTTACTAAAGAAAATCCAAAACTACAAGTTTCCAGTTTGTAATTACAGGTATGTTTACATATATTATACTTTCTAATTTAGCTTTACCATATGGATTTTTGGGTTACTAACTTTTACACTTATGTATGTACGTATTATTCCCAAAAACTGTAAATTGCATACATACTTATTATATATTCAGTGATTCCTTGAAATATCTACTTTGCAACCTAAAAGATGCCTAGAAATACAAGATCTTTAAGAGTAGATATGTCGCCTCAATTTCAGAATTATATGTATAACTTAAATGGTAAGCATGTATTGCATATGCAACCCCCATATGAGTTAGATGGTGTAGAGCAGCAAAAATGGTTAATAAAACAGCCTCGCTATCGTCGACCAACAAACAATGTCATGACAAAAGATTATGGCACAGCCTGTTGGTCTCCAGACGAAGGAACATCTGCACTAAACACCATACAAACAGGTTCTCAAGGTTTACAAGGAGGCGAAAACTTACCAGAGCAAAGATGGTTGAAAAAACAGGGTCACTATTGGCTTCCAACAAACAATGCCATGCCAAAAGATTATGGCACAGACTGTTCGTCTGCAGATGAAGGAACATCTGCACTAAACATCATACAAACAGGTCCCCAAAGTCTGCGAGCAGGCGAAAACTTACCAGAACAGTGCCCATTGAATCTGAGTAAACATACTGACAATGTCATACGAGACACTCGCAAACGTAAACCACCTCCAGCAAATCTATATGTATTGGAAAACAACAAAAAAAAAAGAGGTAACTTTCATGCATTTATCACATTTAATGCACCTAAATTTTATACAACGAGACACAAGATATAGAAGAGGAAGCCCTCCTCACTCACTTTATTAGAAAAGAGAAAAGAAGATAGATCGATAAGCATGGGGTGCCTCCCACGAAGCGCTTGTTTTTGGTAACCGAGTCACATGAGCTTGACTCGACCCCGAATTTATTTGTCCTTGGGGGAGCAAGTAACGGACACCCGGCATGAAAGAACGGAGATGCCTGGGTCAAAGACGGTGTCTTCACTCCCTAAGGAGTGAATGAGAGGAGAAGTCACCTGGTAGGTGAAGAAAAGAAGAAGGATCATGATAACAATTGTAAAGAAATTGTCATCCTCACACCCGGAAGAGATAAAAATGGTGGATTGGGTGGGTAAATTATCATACTTTTCAGAAATCTCATCCACCACTTTAAAAGTCACAACACCCGTATCGGGCTTGATATCATCGGGTGGTTTAGCAGGCGGACGAGTGGGTGATGGCTCAACGTGTAATGACTCAGTTTTATGAAGTGAAAGGGGATCATCATTAAGCAATCTTTCAAGAAAAAGAATTTCCCCTTCCGAGTCATGGGAATCGCCAGGGCGAGGTATTGGCAAAATCAGCTCATCAAATGTAGAGTCCTCGTCCTCGACGTTCTCTAACCCTTCATCGAAAAGAGGATTAACTTTGCAAGAAGTATACTCATCATTGAATTCAAAAAGAGGGTTAGAGAAAATCCCGGAGGTAACGTTGGAAATATCAAGAGAATCTCCATACGATTGAAAATCACTTGCACCGTCAGATATTTCCTCGGACTCACTTGGGATTGGGACAAGGTTCTCAACATTGTCTGATTCCGTTGCCGGAATAGTGTCGAGATGCTCGTCCCCCATTTTTAGAGAGTCCTCGGTTTCTACGGTCGGAAAGACGGGTGCAATTGCAGGGAAAACGTTTAACGAAACAAGTATCTCCTCGTCAGCACACTGCTGTAAGGCCTTCCGAAAATTAGCCTCTTTTTCCTCAGCAAGTAATTCTTCTATAGACTTCTCATGAGGATCAGGAGTAGAAGTATAGTGTTTAACCACCAATCTCTTAACTTCTTGGAAATCTTCCCAAAGTCTTTCAATTTCGCGCATTCTATTTTGATTTGGACAATTGCCGGGATTTTGTGGGGGTTGGTTAAAACCATGAGAAGTGTAACACAAGTTTGGCTCAAAATAAGAATTATCAAACGATCCCCCACAATTTTCAAAATTTGACGAACTTTGAAATGAATCACCATTATAATACGGTACTTGGTCATACGAGTTTTGAAAAGGAAGATTGAAATCGTTCTGAGGATAATCATCAAAACTCGTATCACAAGCATAAGACGTTTCAGCACTCGGGACGTAGCATATACAATTCGTGTATCCACATTGATTACAAAAACATTGTCCGCACGGTGATCCTTCATCGGATGGGTTTCCACAACTAAAACAAGTGAACGAAGGTGGTGGTGGTGGTGTCGGATAATAATCGGGAACGTTTGAAAAATTGTTAAACGAATTGTAAATATATTCGGGAGAATTACAATTCAAACAAACGCCATCATGAATATCACTACCACATTGATCACACGTACACCAAACACATGAACCTTCGAAGAACGGTTCTCCACACTTAAAACAAATGGGATCCATAAGAATTAAACATAAGAGGAAGAAAGATATAGAATTATCGGTTTAGAGGGTTAAAGAAAAAGAATTATATGTATAAGAGGATAAGAAGATTATTTTTAGGATTTTATAATTAAGAAACATTGAATAACACAAAAGAAAAGGAAAATAAAATTTGAAAAGAAAAATCTTTTTGGAATTTTATAAAAAAACTTGAAAAACAAATTTATTTTATTTTTGGTAACCGTTACGTTATCCGTAACCGTTTCCTTCAAAACTACTCGCTATTCGGTTGTAGAATTAAAGTAGTCCGATAACGTTTAATTTCACGATTTGTTTTGTTGTTTATTCGGAATGGTTTACAACCGCCCTCCTTCAACGGAAGACCGAGGATGTTTATTAATGGTGAAAACACTTTAAGAAAAGTGTTTTTTTTTTTTTTTTTTTTTTTTTGGTATTGTGAATACTTGGTGACAAGTATTCAAATGTTTTTTTTTTTTTTTTTTTTTTTTTTTTTTTTTTTTTTGGATTTATTTTTTTATTATTTTATTTTTCAAAAACAATTTATTTACAAAACAAGATGATAACTTCCACGGGGAAGGTTCTTCAATACACAAAATACGATACGAATCAACGACAACGTTTCAAGCCTTCCCCGGCAGCGGCGCCATTTTATTGATGTTATTTTTTTTTGTATTATTATTTGTTTTTCCAAAGAAATATTCGTGAAAATATTTCCTCGGGTCGTTCTCCCAACGAAGGTTTGACGGCGTTTAAGTCGATTCGATGTCGTGAAAATGTGAAGTGAATAAGTGACGTGAAAGATTATTTTTTAGAATTTGATTACACTATAATAAGAAATATTAAAAACAATCTACGCTATTAAAATAAATGCACACAAAGAAAATTCAAATAAATGCAAATCCCGGGCTAATCCCGAGATTTATAAATCTATTAGTGAAATTATAAAACTAAAATGCAAATATTAAAAGCTAAGGGACTAAAACTGCAATTAAATAAAACTAGTTTTATAAAAGAAAATTAAGAAAATATTTATAAAAACTAAAGGGACTTAAATTGTATTTTTCTGAAACTTGATTTAAACTAAAACTTTTTTCAAACAAAGACAAGGACTAAAGGTGGACAAAATGAAAGCAAAAGACTGGTTTGTAAAAGCAATAAACCAAAAACATTTTTTACTCTATAAGTTTACCCAGGTTCGATTCCTGGCTTTTACAAATGAATCTAAACTATTTTTTTTTTTCTTTTTCTTCTTTTTCAAATCAAATAACAATTAATCAACTCTAACTTTTATGAAAAGAACGAGCTTAAACGAGCTGGAATAAGCTGGAAATCAGCCTGAACAACTCAATCAGGCTTTGCACATTTTTATATGAAACAACTCAAATAAGCACAAAATGGACTTTAATAAACTATCAAATAAGCTAATAAATTGAAACTAAGGGGGGGCAAAACTTCTCTAGAACTGCTGACTACCTAAAACTCAAAACTTCCAAAGATTAACTAAAAGCAAACACACCCTTACTGATCCATAAGCTACCCTAACTGACCCATAAGCTACCTTAAATCAAACACACCCTTACTGATCTTATTCCTATTTCTCAAGTTGAATGAACTTATAAAACCTGAAAATCACAATCTCAATAACCACAATTTTAATTTCTAATCAGAAACAGAAATTTTCACAAGCAACTAAACTTAAGAAAAACTTGAATAAACTGCTTTGACTAATGATTTAACTAAAAGCAATGAATGAGAAATTAGCAACAGAAACATAAGACCAACTCATGACATCAAAAGTAAAATCAATAAAGCTTGAAATTTAAAATTAACACTTACATTAAAATCAGGCTGATGAACAAGAGTTTTGACCGATCGTTGACTTACATTAACAATGAAATTTGGAGTACATCTAATTGAAAACTAAAAAGTACAATACAAATAAGCAGAAAACTAAACCTAAAATAAGCTAAAACTAAATTAATCCTACTCCTAAAATCTAACCTACTAACTAGCTAGCTAACCCTCGAATTGTGACCGAAAAGGGCTATTTATAGCCTGAGCTAGGATGCTTCTGGGGACTCCAGGTTGGCGATCCGCGTGAGGTTGTGCTTTCTCTGAGCCAATCTAAGCCCTTTGATCAAATTCCATCCATTACAGCCGTTTGATTAAGTAGAGGTGAGGTGTTCGGACCAATGGCCTGCCCCCACGTGTCATTCCTTGTGTCAGGATCATCCTCGAAGTCCGTGCAATGACAATCTTACCCTTAATTGTGGTAAAATCGTGTACGGTAAACCTTAGGGTTGCGTGAATAGTAACTGATTTGGGGGTGAATTTGTGGGAGGCGGGTTGAGAGAGATAGGAGGTGAGTGAGTTTTTTTTTATTTCTTTTGACCGTGTAGTTTATTTTTAAGGGTTTGACCGGGTTTAGTTATTAGCGAGTGTGGGTGGGTCGGGTTTTGTGGGATGGGCCGGTTAGTTTAGTGGAGTTTGGGTAATGGATTATTTTTTTAGTGGGCTTAGGTGGGTTAAGGTGTTGGGTAGTAAATAAAACCGGATTATTAGTTTTAAGGATTAAAGGTTTTTAAAGTTAGGAAAAATAACAAGGACTTATTTTGTAATTTCAGAAATCTCAAGGACCATTGTTGCCACTTATCCAAAAATAAATCCAAGGGCTTAATTTGATAATTTCCGATAGATGTAGGACCTCGATTGACTTTTTGACCATAATTTCTCCTCGGCATCGGCTACAAATAACACTTCCATATCTCGTGCTCGGTTTCCCGGTTCTTTGCTTGATTTTTGTCCTTTTCTTCAATATCCGCCCTGCATATGTAAAAACACAAAAACACAATATATTTGGCATTTTGGTCGGGTTTTTGGTCATTTTGGGTCCGGTTTTGGTCTAGAAATGGTATGTGTTTAAGCACATACCAAAATTCCCCCAGACTTAGATATTGCAATGTCCTCATGCAATGTTATAAAAACTCCCCGATTTTCCTTTTTATTCTATTTTTGTATTTTTATATTTTTCTCATTATTCATGTGACGGCTTTTGTTGACAATCATTATCTTTCAATAATTTTTAGGGTCTTCGAGTAGGAAACACGACTCATGAAGAAGTGACCATACGGATAAAATTCGTCGTCCCTGATTTTTCACGAGTCCCCAAACTAAGCTTAAAAACGAAATCATTGTCATCTACAAGTTAGACTGCCAACACTACTCAGAAAGCTAATTGTGGACTTCTCGTTCCCAAATTCCTATTTTCCTCTATTTATTCTATTTTTGGTGAGAAATGAATTTCTTCAAATTCTCGTTTCGATAATTTTTAATCCAATAAAGATACCTAGTTTAGACGCTAAGTAGTTTCCAAACCTTCCCTCGAAAACCGTTGCATACAAAAATGAGGTCCACATCAAGGTCTCTGATTTAACACGATTTTGAGGATATCCCTTTTATTTGCGACCGAAACAACTCATCTACGAGTCCAGAGACGGAAGCCTTTATTAGGATACCTCGGAGTCGAAATTTGGCATTTTTAACATTATTAAGCACATATTATTATTGATCCTTGGCCCTTTATAACAATCACAACATCGGCTGCGAACCGGCAAGATGTGATAGTCTATTATGACCTTGGAATTTTTCCTCTGCCTTTATTAGAAGTCTACAACATCGGCTGCGAACCGGCAAGATGCAGAAAACTTTTTATGGCTTTGGATTATTATTATTATTCATTGTTCATTATATATTTTGCCAAATCCCGAGTCCTACGGCTTTTATAACAATCCCAACATCGGTTGTGAGCCGGCAAGATGGAATAGTCTATTACACCGTAACACTGGCAGTACCTTGATGTGTACCCAACTCTTATAAGCAAGGATTTACTTAAGAAGGATTAAAAACTAAATTTCGCCAAAACTAAAATAGCTTTAATTATTCCTAATTTTTTTGAGTGAAACAAGCTTATGGGAACAAAAAGCCACAAATAACTTCGATGAGCTCTAAAGAGATCCAACTACTCCACGTTTAGCAATCTAACTTATAAACAACTCTATCATTTCTCGTTCTTCGCAAATTTAAAATCTTAAATAATAAGATCCGCGAATGCTTAGCCTTATAATCAAGCCATGCATATATAAAGTCAAATACGGGAACTTGCAAACTCTTAAAAAGAATTCGCGTTTTCTAGCTCCTTGTGTAAAAGACTAGCACGAGCTTATAGATTATAAATGGTTAAGGAGACAAGCTAGGGCTCAACACGCCCGGTCAAGTCAGAATTTTATTCCTACTCTCTCCAGCGGAAAGTCAACAAAAATGTCAAAACTTATTATATTTTTGCAAAAATTTTTAAAATTTTCTCATTTTTTTGGATTTTTTCAATTTTGGAGGAAAAACGGGTTTGCACGAGAAAACGGCAAAAATGCAAAGCGAAAATCAAATCGAAAGATTACCCCCCCAGACTAAAACGAGACATTGTCCTCAATGTCTTAAAGGTAAGGGTTCTCCTACATAAATCTAAGGCCGTTTATTAATTATGCCAAAAGATAGATGCAAAACGATAAGATTTTAGGATATCAATAAGCAGCGAATGATGAAACTCGAGTAGCGTGAAGGAAACTACGAGCACGAGAGTCTTCATCATCGAGCATTCCTGGACACATCACAGAAAAACAACGAGACACAAGATATAGAAGAGGAAGCCCTCCTCACTCACTTTATTAGAAAAGAGAAAAGAAGATAGATCGATAAGCATGGGGTGCCTCCCACGAAGCGCTTGTTTTTGGTAACCGAGTCACATGAGCTTGACTCGACCCCGAATTTATTTGTCCTTGGGGGAGCAAGTAACGGACACCCGGCATGAAAGAACGGAGATGCCTGGGTCAAAGACGGTGTCTTCACTCCCTAAGGAGTGAATGAGAGGAGAAGTCACCTGGTAGGTGAAGAAAAGAAGAAGGATCATGATAACAATTGTAAAGAAATTGTCATCCTCACACCCGGAAGAGATAAAAATGGTGGATTGGGTGGGTAAATTATCATACTTTTCAGAAATCTCATCCACCACTTTAAAAGTCACAACACCCGTATCGGGCTTGATATCATCGGGTGGTTTAGCAGGCGGACGAGTGGGTGATGGCTCAACGTGTAATGACTCAGTTTTATGAAGTGAAAGGGGATCATCATTAAGCAATCTTTCAAGAAAAAGAATTTCCCCTTCCGAGTCATGGGAATCGTCAGGGCGAGGTATTGGCAAAATCAGCTCATCAAATGTAGAGTCCTCGTCCTCGACGTTCTCTAACCCTTCATCGAAAAGAGGATTAACTTTGCAAGAAGTATACTCATCATTGAATTCAAAAAGAGGGTTAGAGAAAATCCCGGAGGTAACGTTGGAAATATCAAGAGAATCTCCATACGATTGAAAATCACTTGCACCGTCAGATATTTCCTCGGACTCACTTGGGATTGGGACAAGGTTCTCAACATTGTCTGATTCCGTTGCCGGAATAGTGTCGAGATGCTCGTCCCCCATTTTTAGAGAGTCCTCGGTTTCTACGGTCGGAAAGACGGGTGCAATTGCAGGGAAAACGTTTAACGAAACAAGTATCTCCTCGTCAGCACACTGCTGTAAGGCCTTCCGAAAATTAGCCTCTTTTTCCTCGGCAAGTAATTCTTCTATAGACTTCTCATGAGGATCAGGAGTAGAAGTATAGTGTTTAACCACCAATCTCTTAACTTCTTGGAAATCTTCCCAAAGTCTTTCAATTTCGCGCATTCTATTTTGATTTGGACAATTGCCGGGATTTTGTGGGGGTTGGTTAAAACCATGAGAAGTGTAACACAAGTTTGGCTCAAAATAAGAATTATCAAACGATCCCCCACAATTTTCAAAATTTGACGAACTTTGAAATGAATCACCATTATAATACGGTACTTGGTCATACGAGTTTTGAAAAGGAAGATTGAAATCGTTCTGAGGATAATCATCAAAACTCGTATCACAAGCATAAGACGTTTCAGCACTCGGGACGTAGCATATACAATTCGTGTATCCACATTGATTACAAAAACATTGTCCGCACGGTGATCCTTCATCGGATGGGTTTCCACAACTAAAACAAGTGAACGAAGGTGGTGGTGGTGGTGTCGGATAATAATCGGGAACGTTTGAAAAATTGTTAAACGAATTGTAAATATATTCGGGAGAATTACAATTCAAACAAACGCCATCATGAATATCACTACCACATTGATCACACGTACACCAAACACATGAACCTTCGAAGAACGGTTCTCCACACTTAAAACAAATGGGATCCATAAGAATTAAACATAAGAGGAAGAAAGATATAGAATTATCGGTTTAGAGGGTTAAAGAAAAAGAATTATATGTATAAGAGGATAAGAAGATTATTTTTAGGATTTTATAATTAAGAAACATTGAATAACACAAAAGAAAAGGAAAATAAAATTTGAAAAGAAAAATCTTTTTGGAATTTTATAAAAAAACTTGAAAAACAAATTTATTTTATTTTTGGTAACCGTTACGTTATCCGTAACCGTTTCCTTCAAAACTACTCGCTATTCGGTTGTAGAATTAAAGTAGTCCGATAACGTTTAATTTCACGATTTGTTTTGTTGTTTATTCGGAATGGTTTACAACCGCCCTCCTTCAACGGAAGACCGAGGATGTTTATTAATGGTGAAAACACTTTAAGAAAAGTGTTTTTTTTTTTTTTTTTTTTTTTTGGTATTGTGAATACTTGGTGACAAGTATTCAAATGTTTTTTTTTTTTTTTTTTTTTTTTTTTTTTTTTTTTTTTTTTTTTTTTTGGATTTATTTTTTTATTATTTTATTTTTCAAAAACAATTTATTTACAAAACAAGATGATAACTTCCACGGGGAAGGTTCTTCAATACACAAAATACGATACGAATCAACGACAACGTTTCAAGCCTTCCCCGGCAGCGGCGCCATTTTATTGATGTTATTTTTTTTGTATTATTATTTGTTTTTCCAAAGAAATATTCGTGAAAATATTTCCTCGGGTCGTTCTCCCAACGAAGGTTTGACGGCGTTTAAGTCGATTCGATGTCGTGAAAATGTGAAGTGAATAAGTGACGTGAAAGATTATTTTTTAGAATTTGATTACACTATAATAAGAAATATTAAAAACAATCTACGCTATTAAAATAAATGCACACAAAGAAAATTCAAATAAATGCAAATCCCGGGCTAATCCCGAGATTTATAAATCTATTAGTGAAATTATAAAACTAAAATGCAAATATTAAAAGCTAAGGGACTAAAACTGCAATTAAATAAAACTAGTTTTATAAAAGAAAATTAAGAAAATATTTATAAAAACTAAAGGGACTTAAATTGTATTTTTCTGAAACTTGATTTAAACTAAAACTTTTTTCAAACAAAGACAAGGACTAAAGGTGGACAAAATGAAAGCAAAAGACTGGTTTGTAAAAGCAATAAACCAAAAACATTTTTTACTCTATAAGTTTACCCAGGTTCGATTCCTGGCTTTTACAAATGAATCTAAACTATTTTTTTTTTCTTTTTCTTCTTTTTCAAATCAAATAACAATTAATCAACTCTAACTTTTATGAAAAGAACGAGCTTAAACGAGCTGGAATAAGCTGGAAATCAGCCTGAACAACTCAATCAGGCTTTGCACATTTTTATATGAAACAACTCAAATAAGCACAAAATGGACTTTAATAAACTATCAAATAAGCTAATAAATTGAAACTAAGGGGGGCAAAACTTCTCTAGAACTGCTGACTACCTAAAACTCAAAACTTCCAAAGATTAACTAAAAGCAAACACACCCTTACTGATCCATAAGCTACCCTAACTGACCCATAAGCTACCTTAAATCAAACACACCCTTACTGATCTTATTCCTATTTCTCAAGTTGAATGAACTTATAAAACCTGAAAATCACAATCTCAATAACCACAATTTTAATTTCTAATCAGAAACAGAAATTTTCACAAGCAACTAAACTTAAGAAAAACTTGAATAAACTGCTTTGACTAATGATTTAACTAAAAGCAATGAATGAGAAATTAGCAACAGAAACATAAGACCAACTCATGACATCAAAAGTAAAATCAATAAAGCTTGAAATTTAAAATTAACACTTACATTAAAATCAGGCTGATGAACAAGAGTTTTGACCGATCGTTGACTTACATTAACAATGAAATTTGGAGTACATCTAATTGAAAACTAAAAAGTACAATACAAATAAGCAGAAAAATAAACCTAAAATAAGCTAAAACTAAATTAATCCTACTCCTAAAATCTAACCTACTAACTAGCTAGCTAACCCTCGAATTGTGACCGAAAAGGGCTATTTATAGCCTGAGCTAGGATGCTTCTGGGGACTCCAGGTTGGCGATCCGCGTGAGGTTGTGCTTTCTCTGAGCCAATCTAAGCCCTTTGATCAAATTCCATCCATTACAGCCGTTTGATTAAGTAGAGGTGAGGTGTTCGGACCAATGGCCTGCCCCCACGTGTCATTCCTTGTGTCAGGATCATCCTCGAAGTCCGTGCAATGACAATCTTACCCTTAATTGTGGTAAAATCGTGTACGGTAAACCTTAGGGTTGCGTGAATAGTAACTGATTTGGGGGTGAATTTGTGGGAGGCGGGTTGAGAGAGATAGGAGGTGAGTGAGTTTTTTTTTATTTCTTTTGACCGTGTAGTTTATTTTTAAGGGTTTGACCGGGTTTAGTTATTAGCGAGTGTGGGTGGGTCGGGTTTTGTGGGATGGGCCGGTTAGTTTAGTGGAGTTTGGGTAATGGATTATTTTTTTAGTGGGCTTAGGTGGGTTAAGGTGTTGGGTAGTAAATAAAACCGGATTATTAGTTTTAAGGATTAAAGGTTTTTAAAGTTAGGAAAAATAACAAGGACTTATTTTGTAATTTCAGAAATCTCAAGGACCATTGTTGCCACTTATCCAAAAATAAATCCAAGGGCTTAATTTGATAATTTCCGATAGATGTAGGACCTCGATTGACTTTTTGACCATAATTTCTCCTCGGCATCGGCTACAAATAACACTTCCATATCTCGTGCTCGGTTTCCCGGTTCTTTGCTTGATTTTTGTCCTTTTCTTCAATATCCGCCCTGCATATGTAAAAACACAAAAACACAATATATTTGGCATTTTGGTCGGGTTTTTGGTCATTTTGGGTCCGGTTTTGGTCTAGAAATGGTATGTGTTTAAGCACATACCAAAATTCCCCCAGACTTAGATATTGCAATGTCCTCATGCAATGTTATAAAAACTCCCCGATTTTCCTTTTTATTCTATTTTTGTATTTTTATATTTTTCTCATTATTCATGTGACGGCTTTTGTTGACAATCATTATCTTTCAATAATTTTTAGGGTCTTCGAGTAGGAAACACGACTCATGAAGAAGTGACCATACGGATAAAATTCGTCGTCCCTGATTTTTCACGAGTCCCCAAACTAAGCTTAAAAACGAAATCATTGTCATCTACAAGTTAGACTGCCAACACTACTCAGAAAGCTAATTGTGGACTTCTCGTTCCCAAATTCCTATTTTCCTCTATTTATTCTATTTTTGGTGAGAAATGAATTTCTTCAAATTCTCGTTTCGATAATTTTTAATCCAATAAAGATACCTAGTTTAGACGCTAAGTAGTTTCCAAACCTTCCCTCGAAAACCGTTGCATACAAAAATGAGGTCCACATCAAGGTCTCTGATTTAACACGATTTTGAGGATATCCCTTTTATTTGCGACCGAAACAACTCATCTACGAGTCCAGAGACGGAAGCCTTTATTAGGATACCTCGGAGTCGAAATTTGGCATTTTTAACATTATTAAGCACATATTATTATTGATCCTTGGCCCTTTATAACAATCACAACATCGGCTGCGAACCGGCAAGATGTGATAGTCTATTATGACCTTGGAATTTTTCCTCTGCCTTTATTAGAAGTCTACAACATCGGCTGCGAACCGGCAAGATGCAGAAAACTTTTTATGGCTTTGGATTATTATTATTATTCATTGTTCATTATATATTTTGCCAAATCCCGAGTCCTACGGCTTTTATAACAATCCCAACATCGGTTGTGAGCCGGCAAGATGGAATAGTCTATTACACCGTAACACTGGCAGTACCTTGATGTGTACCCAACTCTTATAAGCAAGGATTTACTTAAGAAGGATTAAAAACTAAATTTCGCCAAAACTAAAATAGCTTTAATTATTCCTAATTTTTTTGAGTGAAACAAGCTTATGGGAACAAAAAGCCACAAATAACTTCGATGAGCTCTAAAGAGATCCAACTACTCCACGTTTAGCAATCTAACTTATAAACAACTCTATCATTTCTCGTTCTTCGCAAATTTAAAATCTTAAATAATAAGATCCGCGAATGCTTAGCCTTATAATCAAGCCATGCATATATAAAGTCAAATACGGGAACTTGCAAACTCTTAAAAAGAATTCGCGTTTTCTAGCTCCTTGTGTAAAAGACTAGCACGAGCTTATAGATTATAAATGGTTAAGGAGACAAGCTAGGGCTCAACACGCCCGGTCAAGTCAGAATTTTATTCCTACTCTCTCCAGCGGAAAGTCAACAAAAATGTCAAAACTTATTATATTTTTGCAAAAATTTTTAAAATTTTCTCATTTTTTTGGATTTTTTCAATTTTGGAGGAAAAACGGGTTTGCACGAGAAAACGGCAAAAATGCAAAGCGAAAATCAAATCGAAAGATTACCCCCCCAGACTAAAACGAGACATTGTCCTCAATGTCTTAAAGGTAAGGGTTCTCCTACATAAATCTAAGGCCGTTTATTAATTATGCCAAAAGATAGATGCAAAACGATAAGATTTTAGGATATCAATAAGCAGCGAATGATGAAACTCGAGTAGCGTGAAGGAAACTACGAGCACGAGAGTCTTCATCATCGAGCATTCCTGGACACATCACAGAAAAACAACGAGACACAAGATATAGAAGAGGAAGCCCTCCTCACTCACTTTATTAGAAAAGAGAAAAGAAGATAGATCGATAAGCATGGGGTGCCTCCCACGAAGCGCTTGTTTTTGGTAACCGAGTCACATGAGCTTGACTCGACCCCGAATTTATTTGTCCTTGGGGGAGCAAGTAACGGACACCCGGCATGAAAGAACGGAGATGCCTGGGTCAAAGACGGTGTCTTCACTCCCTAAGGAGTGAATGAGAGGAGAAGTCACCTGGTAGGTGAAGAAAAGAAGAAGGATCATGATAACAATTGTAAAGAAATTGTCATCCTCACACCCGGAAGAGATAAAAATGGTGGATTGGGTGGGTAAATTATCATACTTTTCAGAAATCTCATCCACCACTTTAAAAGTCACAACACCCGTATCGGGCTTGATATCATCGGGTGGTTTAGCAGGCGGACGAGTGGGTGATGGCTCAACGTGTAATGACTCAGTTTTATGAAGTGAAAGGGGATCATCATTAAGCAATCTTTCAAGAAAAAGAATTTCCCCTTCCGAGTCATGGGAATCGTCAGGGCGAGGTATTGGCAAAATCAGCTCATCAAATGTTGAGTCCTCGTCCTCGACGTTCTCTAACCCTTCATCGAAAAGAGGATTAACTTTGCAAGAAGTATACTCATCATTGAATTCAAAAAGAGGGTTAGAGAAAATCCCGGAGGTAACGTTGGAAATATCAAGAGAATCTCCATACGATTGAAAATCACTTGCACCGTCAGATATTTCCTCGGACTCACTTGGGATTGGGACAAGGTTCTCAACATTGTCTGATTCCGTTGCCGGAATAGTGTCGAGATGCTCGTCCCCCATTTTTAGAGAGTCCTCGGTTTCTACGGTCGGAAAGACGGGTGCAATTGCAGGGAAAACGTTTAACGAAACAAGTATCTCCTCGTCAGCACACTGCTGTAAGGCCTTCCGAAAATTAGCCTCTTTTTCCTCGGCAAGTAATTCTTCTATAGACTTCTCATGAGGATCAGGAGTAGAAGTATAGTGTTTAACCACCAATCTCTTAACTTCTTGGAAATCTTCCCAAAGTCTTTCAATTTCGCGCATTCTATTTTGATTTGGACAATTGCCGGGATTTTGTGGGGGTTGGTTAAAACCATGAGAAGTGTAACACAAGTTTGGCTCAAAATAAGAATTATCAAACGATCCCCCACAATTTTCAAAATTTGACGAACTTTGAAATGAATCACCATTATAATACGGTACTTGGTCATACGAGTTTTGAAAAGGAAGATTGAAATCGTTCTGAGGATAATCATCAAAACTCGTATCACAAGCATAAGACGTTTCAGCACTCGGGACGTAGCATATACAATTCGTGTATCCACATTGATTACAAAAACATTGTCCGCACGGTGATCCTTCATCGGATGGGTTTCCACAACTAAAACAAGTGAACGAAGGTGGTGGTGGTGGTGTCGGATAATAATCGGGAACGTTTGAAAAATTGTTAAACGAATTGTAAATATATTCGGGAGAATTACAATTCAAACAAACGCCATCATGAATATCACTACCACATTGATCACACGTACACCAAACACATGAACCTTCGAAGAACGGTTCTCCACACTTAAAACAAATGGGATCCATAAGAATTAAACATAAGAGGAAGAAAGATATAGAATTATCGGTTTAGAGGGTTAAAGAAAAAGAATTATATGTATAAGAGGATAAGAAGATTATTTTTAGGATTTTATAATTAAGAAACATTGAATAACACAAAAGAAAAGGAAAATAAAATTTGAAAAGAAAAATCTTTTTGGAATTTTATAAAAAAACTTGAAAAACAAATTTATTTTATTTTTGGTAACCGTTACGTTATCCGTAACCGTTTCCTTCAAAACTACTCGCTATTCGGTTGTAGAATTAAAGTAGTCCGATAACGTTTAATTTCACGATTTGTTTTGTTGTTTATTCGGAATGGTTTACAACCGCCCTCCTTCAACGGAAGACCGAGGATGTTTATTAATGGTGAAAACACTTTAAGAAAAGTGTTTTTTTTTTTTTTTTTTTTTTTTTTGGTATTGTGAATACTTGGTGACAAGTATTCAAATGTTTTTTTTTTTTTTTTTTTTTTTTTTTTTTTTTTTTTTTTTTTTTGGATTTATTTTTTTATTATTTTATTTTTCAAAAACAATTTATTTACAAAACAAGATGATAACTTCCACGGGGAAGGTTCTTCAATACACAAAATACGATACGAATCAACGACAACGTTTCAAGCCTTCCCCGGCAGCGGCGCCATTTTATTGATGTTATTTTTTTTGTATTATTATTTGTTTTTCCAAAGAAATATTCGTGAAAATATTTCCTCGGGTCGTTCTCCCAACGAAGGTTTGACGGCGTTTAAGTCGATTCGATGTCGTGAAAATTGAAGTGAATAAGTGACGTGAAAGATTATTTTTTAGAATTTGATTACACTATAATAAGAAATATTAAAAACAATCTACGCTATTAAAATAAATGCACACAAAGAAAATTCAAATAAATGCAAATCCCGGGCTAATCCCGAGATTTATAAATCTATTAGTGAAATTATAAAACTAAAATGCAAATATTAAAAGCTAAGGGACTAAAACTGCAATTAAATAAAACTAGTTTTATAAAAGAAAATTAAGAAAATATTTATAAAAACTAAAGGGACTTAAATTGTATTTTTCTGAAACTTGATTTAAACTAAAACTTTTTTCAAACAAAGACAAGGACTAAAGGTGGACAAAATGAAAGCAAAAGACTGGTTTGTAAAAGCAATAAACCAAAAACATTTTTTACTCTATAAGTTTACCCAGGTTCGATTCCTGGCTTTTACAAATGAATCTAAACTATTTTTTTTTTTCTTTTTCTTCTTTTTCAAATCAAATAACAATTAATCAACTCTAACTTTTATGAAAAGAACGAGCTTAAACGAGCTGGAATAAGCTGGAAATCAGCCTGAACAACTCAATCAGGCTTTGCACATTTTTATATGAAACAACTCAAATAAGCACAAAATGGACTTTAATAAACTATCAAATAAGCTAATAAATTGAAACTAAGGGGGGGCAAAACTTCTCTAGAACTGCTGACTACCTAAAACTCAAAACTTCCAAAGATTAACTAAAAGCAAACACACCCTTACTGATCCATAAGCTACCCTAACTGACCCATAAGCTACCTTAAATCAAACACACCCTTACTGATCTTATTCCTATTTCTCAAGTTGAATGAACTTATAAAACCTGAAAATCACAATCTCAATAACCACAATTTTAATTTCTAATCAGAAACAGAAATTTTCACAAGCAACTAAACTTAAGAAAAACTTGAATAAACTGCTTTGACTAATGATTTAACTAAAAGCAATGAATGAGAAATTAGCAACAGAAACATAAGACCAACTCATGACATCAAAAGTAAAATCAATAAAGCTTGAAATTTAAAATTAACACTTACATTAAAATCAGGCTGATGAACAAGAGTTTTGACCGATCGTTGACTTACATTAACAATGAAATTTGGAGTACATCTAATTGAAAACTAAAAAGTACAATACAAATAAGCAGAAAACTAAACCTAAAATAAGCTAAAACTAAATTAATCCTACTCCTAAAATCTAACCTACTAACTAGCTAGCTAACCCTCGAATTGTGACCGAAAAGGGCTATTTATAGCCTGAGCTAGGATGCTTCTGGGGACTCCAGGTTGGCGATCCGCGTGAGGTTGTGCTTTCTCTGAGCCAATCTAAGCCCTTTGATCAAATTCCATCCATTACAGCCGTTTGATTAAGTAGAGGTGAGGTGTTCGGACCAATGGCCTGCCCCCACGTGTCATTCCTTGTGTCAGGATCATCCTCGAAGTCCGTGCAATGACAATCTTACCCTTAATTGTGGTAAAATCGTGTACGGTAAACCTTAGGGTTGCGTGAATAGTAACTGATTTGGGGGTGAATTTGTGGGAGGCGGGTTGAGAGAGATAGGAGGTGAGTGAGTTTTTTTTTATTTCTTTTGACCGTGTAGTTTATTTTTAAGGGTTTGACCGGGTTTAGTTATTAGCGAGTGTGGGTGGGTCGGGTTTTGTGGGATGGGCCGGTTAGTTTAGTGGAGTTTGGGTAATGGATTATTTTTTTAGTGGGCTTAGGTGGGTTAAGGTGTTGGGTAGTAAATAAAACCGGATTATTAGTTTTAAGGATTAAAGGTTTTTAAAGTTAGGAAAAATAACAAGGACTTATTTTGTAATTTCAGAAATCTCAAGGACCATTGTTGCCACTTATCCAAAAATAAATCCAAGGGCTTAATTTGATAATTTCCGATAGATGTAGGACCTCGATTGACTTTTTGACCATAATTTCTCCTCGGCATCGGCTACAAATAACACTTCCATATCTCGTGCTCGGTTTCCCGGTTCTTTGCTTGATTTTTGTCCTTTTCTTCAATATCCGCCCTGCATATGTAAAAACACAAAAACACAATATATTTGGCATTTTGGTCGGGTTTTTGGTCATTTTGGGTCCGGTTTTGGTCTAGAAATGGTATGTGTTTAAGCACATACCAACAACATACAATTGACTATTACTCTATGGCTTCAAGACAGGCCTGCACTGAAGGTATAACAATTAATTATAATAATATGAATATCAGATTTAATTTTAACTAATAATTTATATTAACAGCAAAGTATTTCTAAAATCGTTTTGCCTTTAAACGTGTAGGTCTGTCACATTTGTACATTGATTTAGGCGATCCTGATTATGCATGTCAGTATTGCAATGCAACATTTTGGTATGGCGAGAGGTCGAAAAGAAATTTTAATCAACATTATCCAAAGTACACAAAATGTTGTGGAGGAGGGCAAGTCTATCTTAAAAAGGAGGCAGACCCAGAATATTTCAAACATCTTTTCAAAAATAAACATTTCCTAGATAACATAAGGGCGTATAACCAGATGTTTAGTATGACATCTTTTGGGGCAGAAATTGATGAATCAATAAACAATGGAAGAGGCCCGTATGTATTCAAAATTTCAGGTCAGATACACCATTGGATAGGTACATTGTGCCCAACCAATGGCGAAGACCCTAGGTTTCTGCAACTTTATATCTATGATACGGTAAATGAAATTCATAACAGGATGGAGCCTTTTGGTGGAACAGAGCGGAGTGGTTTGAAGCCTGAAATAGTAGAAAGGTTGATACAAATATTGGATGAACACAATGAGCTGGTTGAGCTATTTAGAACAGCAAGAGACAAGCTTAATGAAGAAAACATGCCTGAATTCAAGATCCAACTTTATAATGTAGTTGGAGCTCAAGAATATCAACTCCCTTCTTCTGGAACTCTTGGAGCAATCGTCTTTCAAACTGATGCAAACAGCCGAACAGATTATGACATTATCATAGAGTATAAAGATCGACAACCAAAAAGAATCAACAAACTTCATAGTTCATACATGTCTCTCCAATTCCCTCTCCTTTTTGTTTATGGTGAGCCCGGTTACAATACAAAAATGACATTAAAAGGTGTCAATGCAACTAGGAAAAGAAACAAGCTATCTATGAATATGTATTATAAATACCGGTTACATGAACGGTTTGACCAATTCGGTCTTCTCTTTAAAGGTGGCAGGTTATTCCAGCAATATGTTGTCATCGTTTACTGTACACTTGAACAAGAAAGACTTGATTTCATACGATCCAAGCAGAACAACCTGAGAACTGAATGCCTTTCAGGCATTTGTGACGCGATGTCAAAAGGAGATCATTTTAGAGGTGATATAGGCCAAAAAATAATCCTTCCCTCAAGTTTCACGAGCGGTCCAAGGTACATGTATTCCCATTATCTCGATGCACTTGCCATATGTAGAGTTCTTGGTAACCCTCAATTTTTCATAACTTTTACATGCAATATTAATTGGCCAGAAATCAAACGCCGAATGAGAGAATATCCAGAACTGACCGCATCAGATAGGCCTGACATAGTGGACCGGGTTTTTGAACAAAAGGTAGAAGATTTTTTGACAATTGTCAAAGAACAAAAGATCTTTGGTCGTTGTACTGGAGGTAAGTAATACTTTTATACCATTATCTTAACCCAAAAACTAAACTGTCCAATATAAACTTCAATCTGTGTAACTTAATATTTTTACTGATTACATTTTTTTACTGCAGTTCTTTACACAATCGAGTTTCAAAAATGTGGGCTTCCACACTGTCACACACTCTTATGGGTAGACGCAAAAGACAAAATAAAAAATCCAGAAGAAATAGACAATTTCATTTCTGCAGAATTACCGGACAAAACATCAGATCCAGAGGCGTATAGAGTTGTTGCTGATATGATGATGCACGGGCCATGCAGAAATGCTAAACCAAATGCCCCCTGTATGCAAGAAGGTACAGTAGTTGCAGCAAGCATTTCCCAAAAAAAATACAATGAAGCTACTTACTTTGACGACAACGGACACGTACATTATCCGAAAAGAAGAACACCAGCTTATGTGCCAAAAGGTGAACTCAGATTAGACAACACGTACGTTGTACCATATAATCGTCTACTTTGTCTCATGTTCCACGCCCACATTAATGTTGAATATTGTGGCTGGAACATGTTGATAAAGTATCTATTCAAATATATCTCCAAAGGCACTGATCGGATTGCCGCGCGTATTATAAAACCAATCGGCGATCCAGGACCATCTTCATCTGCTCCAAAGATACAAATAGATGAGATTAAAAACTTTATTAATGGCCGCTTTATCTGTCCACCTGAAGCCCATTGGAGGATACTTGATTTCCCAATACACCATAGAGACCCGCCTGTGCAGATACTTGCAGTTCACCTTAAAGATATGCAAAAAATCACTTTTCGTGATAAAGAACCTCTCGGCCATGTCGTAACAGATGATGGAAGAAAATTAACGACTCTCACACAATGGTTTTTGTACAATGAAATGTTTGAAGACGGAAAGCATTTAACATATTTGGATTTCCCTTCAGAGTATGTTTGGTACGAAGAAACGAAAACATGGAGGCGTAGAAAACTTAAAAATAAATATTCAGTAGGCAGATTGGTATACGTACATCTAGCTGCAGGAGAGCTCTTCTACTTCCGCATGTTACTTGGTCACCAGAAAGGCTGCAGATCGTTTGTTGATGTCCATACCGTCAACAACAAAGTGTTTGATACATATCGTCAAGCATGTCAGGCAATGGGGCTGCTTGATGACAACAAAGAGTGGGACACAGCACTACAAGAAGCGGCGATATCAGCAACCGCTGTAGAATTACGTTTACTTTTTGCTCATATTTTGCTTTATTGTGAAGTTGCAGAACCTCTGCAACTTTGGGAAAGGCACTGGCATCGTATGGCAGATGACATCCCAAGAAAAGCTTCGCAAACAAGTGGTGTCAGAAATCTGCATGTAAACATTCCTGAGATCAAGAACTACATCATTTATGAATTAGAAATGATCTTCAACAACCGTTCCAAATCAGTCAAAGAATTTGGTTTCTCCTTGCCTCCACAACATCTTCTTGACGATTTGCAAAATAGATTGTTATTGGAAGAAAGGAACTACGACCGCGAACAATTGAAAGAGGATGTCGTTGCCTCAGTTGTTAAATTAAACACTGAACCGCTACAAATTTATAACCTTATAATCCATGCATGTAACAATAAAAAACAAGAGTTGGTGTTCGTCTATGGCCACAGCGGAACAGGGAAAACTTTCCTTTGGAAAACAATTATTAACACCTTGCGTTCAGAAGGGAAGATTGTCTTGGCCGTTGCATCTTCAGGTATCGCCTCTTTGCTCTTACCATCTGGACAAACGGCGCATTCAAGATTTAAGATACCCCTAGAATTGACTGACGAATCAATGTGTAGCATAAAAAAGAATACGATCATGGCAAAACTACTTATTGAAACTGATCTGATCGTATAGTGACAACAACATACAAGAACTTATTGATTTCATCTATGATAAGGAAACATTAGAAAAACCAACAGCGGAAGCCTTACAGGAGAAAGCAATCGTATGCCCCAAGAATGAGACCGCCGATGTCATAAATGAAAGAATATTGTCCCAGCTAGAAGGAGAGCCTACAATATACATAATTTCAAATGAAGCAATCCTTGTCGGAAGAGATGGAGCTGCAACTGAAATGTTATACCCACTAGAATACCTAAACACTTTCAAATTTCCAGGTCTACCAGCACACAAGCTTCAGCTAAAAATTGGAGTTCCAATCATGCTACTCAGAAATGTCAATCTCGCAGGCGGACTCTGTAACGGCACAAGAATGATAGTCAAAAACCTTATGTCAAGGCTGATTGAAGCAGAGATTATTACAGGAACAAGAATTGGGGAGAAATTATATATTCACAGAATCCCACTGACACACAAAGATCCAAACTACCCTTTCATTTTCAAGCGCAAACAGTTTCCAATAAAAGTATGCTACGCTATGACAATCAATAAAAGTCAGGGCCAGTCTCTTAACAAAATTGGGGTCTATCTTCCGCAGCCAGTTTTCAGCCATGGTCAACTATATGTTGCATTATCCCGTGCAACATCGCCTCACGGTTTAAAGATTCTTTTGACACCTGACCCTGAACACCTGCCAAATACAACTAAAAATATAGTATATAAACAGTTCTTAGACAAAATTTGCTCATCACAAGTTAACATTATTTAAGTCATTAAGTGCAATACATGCTAACTATTAATTTGTTGTTACACAAATTACGTTTATACTATTATAATTTTTTTTTTACTATTTTGCAATTCAAATGTAGTGCATTAAATATATTAAACTATAGGAAGTGGATATCCTATTTTGCCTACCCTAAACATGTTAACATACAAAAAAAAAAAAAAAAAAAAAACAGAGTTTTTTTTTTTTTTTTTTTTTTTTTTTTTTTTTTTTTTTTTTTTTTTTTTTTTTTTTAATTCATTTCATATATGCAGGATGACGGAAACTACCATTAAGGACCTCCGGCCAACGAGTAGAAACAAAATTATAGAAGCAAAAGTGTATCGATCATGGATTGCCAGAGATCCGCCGGACATTGCAGAAAAAGGTTACCGAGCAATTTTGCTAGACAGACAGGTAATTTTTTTAAAACAAATAAAAAATTATTTAAAAAGTAATATTATATATCATAATGACTATAAAACAATACTTTAATATCAACAGGGTGATGCAATACAAGCAAACGTAGAGGTTAGTGACAAAAACCAGTTCATCACCTACCTTATACCGGGAAGAGCATATCGAATCTCAGGCTTCACATGTATTCCTACAAATAACTGGCAACAGACGTTGGAAAACAAAACGTCACTTTTGTTTACTCGATTTACAAAGTTTGATCCCATACCACCAACAGGATTCCCACACCATTATTTCGACTTTGTTTCTTACAATCGGTTGCCTTACAAAGTGGTTAACCCAGAAGACAAAGCCCAAAAACTGTATCTAGTTCTAACAGGTACCGCAAGACACTTTCTACTTTCCATTTTCCTATATGAATATTTACAAACCCCAACACTTTTTTTCTACAATTGCAGACTACATAGGTTGTTATATAAAATCAGGAGAAAAGGAAAAATGGGGAAATCCGAACAAAGACCAAATGATGATCCGCAGAATAGAAATTCAAAATCTCAAGTAAGTATAATAAAAAAAAATTTAACAATTTATGGAATATACAATTGTCCACACCAATATACTTAACTTTAATACTTATTTGAAACAGCCGAAACTCAATTGAACTAACGCTATGGGACAACCTAGCTGAAACTTTTCCAAAGGAAGAAATTGAAGCACTAGAAAAACCAGTCATAATAGCTGTGAGTTCATGTCGAGTTTCAAGATTCCGAAACACCTTGCAACTATCATCGACACCTGCGACTTATTACTATATAAACCCAGTGATCCCAGAGCTAGAGCAATACAAAGCAGAGTAAGTGGTACACCCTAACCTTTATCACATATAATTTTTTTTACTAACATACTTATAAACTACGCCATAAATGTAAAACAGATACAGAGCAATGTTCGACCTAAATCCACCATTGCAGATTGTTAGGAACCCATTCCAAGACAAGGAACAAGAGAAAACAAGAAACAGGATACCCTTGGCTACACTCTTAAATCAGACTCCAACAACTTATGCAGTAAGTTACAATAAATTTTTAAACATACTCTTCCGTTACTTAAAAAACACGTCAAAAATAAAAAATAAAAAAATAGTGACTCTGAATTACATTTTCTTGAAAAAAACAAAAGGGTGTCCGTTTTACTTGCGAAGGGACTATTACAGGCATTAATACATCACGTGAATGGTACTACCCGTCATGTACATCCTGTACAAATAAAGTGCATAGTAATGAAGGTGTATTCGAATGCAGAGTACATGGGCCATTGGTGTCTCCAAGTTACAGGTAACAGTGTATCACGTATTTTTCTTATACTATGTACACTCATCTAACATCACCACTACATACATGCAGATACAATTTTAAAGCATACGTGGCAGACACAACAGGAATAGTTATGGTTACATTTTTCTCACCAAAAGCAGATGATATTGTTGGTATCAGCTGCGATGCGTTGGTCAACTCACTTGAAAATCCTGACCCTCGACAATTTCCAGAAAAAAATATTATCAGTTATTGGAAAAAGGCACATCTTCCAATTTCACTATAACACATCTTCAAAACAAGCACCAGTTGACTTCATTTTGAATGAAATACTAGACAAAGAAGACGCACTAAAACAGATCGAGGATGAGGTAAAAAAACTTACAATGCCTCATATAAATTAACTACAACCAATCAAGTGCAAGTAATTTGTAAAACATCATCAATATTGTTTTTGCAGGATCAGCAATAACGCAAGAACCATATCAAACCATTGAGATGGGCATACCTCAGGAACACCAAATGGCTGTTGCAATTGATTATACTCCACCACATATACCAACTGGCCACACAGAAACAACACCGACACCTGCAACACAACAACAAACTAATCCAGGTAAACAAATCTTGGGTTTACAAAATTAATAGGAAAACATTATTTTTAATCCAAAACATTCACTTCAATTGTTTAACAACTACAGAAGTGGCAACAGCACCACAAGCCTACACCTATATGCAAACCAGATCAAGGCAAGGAAAACAAGCAATTGCACAAATTGCAGGTTACAAACTTTATCTAACATCTACACATATTTAAAAACCAAACAGAAATACATGTTCACTGAACTTTTAATTGTTTCTTTGCAACAGGTGATACACCACCACCAACAGACAATCCTTTCACTGAAACATCTTCCAAAATACCATCGCCGGACAGCAATAAACTTACAACTAGGGGTGTTCAAAAAATCCGAGAAACCGAAGAACCGAGCCGAACCGCTCAATCCGAAACCGAAGAAACCGAAACCGAAACCGAAAAACCCCGCTTATCACGGTTCGGTTTCGGTTTTTATTTTTTGATATCCGCGGTTAACCGAACCGAACCGTGATTAATACATGAAAGTTTTTTTAACTAAATATTCAAATAATTGTACAAGTATTAATTATATTATTGCACTAATTTTATTGTATAACGCCTTTTTCGCTCCTAATGTGAACATTTCTAAACATTTATGTGTTAAAGTTGATAAATGTGATTGTAATATATAAACGTCGAATAACTATTATTTTGTTAATTGATTATGTATGGATATTTGAATAAAATTATTCTAACGGGATAACTTTTATATGACTATTATCTATTAAATGTCATTTAATTTTACTAAAATGACATTTTACGTTCTAGAACATGTTATTGTTTAAAAGGTTAAACTCGATTAAATGTCTAAAATGGTTAACCGTGACCCGAACCGTGGGTAACCGCTCATTTCGGGTACCCGCTTGTCCGGTTACCCACCTTGTACGGTTCGGTTTCGGATAGTAAAATTAATTACCCGCCCCGCGATGGATAATTTAAATCTTCCAACTAACCGAACCGAACCGCCCCACGAACACCCCTACCTACAACTGTTCCAAGAAAAGCCACCAGATGCAAAAAAGAATGAAAATCTCCATGGAAATCAACAAAGCACATCCAACACCCAAACTTTTGTTAACCTGTTAAACCATAAACTCAAATAGATAGTATTGTAAATATGTATGTGAAGCAAAGCAGCAACGATATCAGACTGTATTTAATAACTACTAATGACGCTAAAAATCCTTTTGTAACATGCTTGCACTACAGGCAAGCATAAATCGCATGTATGAAACATCTTTTTTTCCCGTCTACTTTTTTTCTTTTTTTTCCCGTCTACTTTTTAAAGAAAATTTCTGTAATATAGGTGAACATTATAGACACATGTCTATTACTTATATAGCCAAAAAATATAACTATAAACAGTAACACCAACTGGATTGGAACACTGCTCATTTAGCTTCTTGATACACCCCAACCACAAATTTTAGAATCTAAGACTGCATATATCACATGCAACCACTGTATAATCAAACTGACTACAAACAAAACATGTCCCTATTCTATTTTTAACTCTTGCACCCAATTATTACTCACACAATAAACACACATTTCCAACAATCAAAATGACTAGAAACAAAAGATCCCCCTATGAAACTTAGAAACTACACAGATTTCCTTAAACAATGTAAAAAAAAAGGAAAGAAGAATTCAAATACATCATCTTTAAAATACACAATTGCACTCACCATATAAACCATAATAAGTTATAATTTTATTTATATCAACATAAACATCTACCAAATTGTAACATAAGTAACTGGAACACTACCATTTTTACATCCGAAGATGACACAAAAAGTTACTACATTTAGACCCATTTAACCATACAAAAACCACAAACACAAACAACATTCTTTGAATTTCCTAAGTTTCTTTATGATCTTAGATTTCTCACCAATACGCAAACCAAAGCAGATCCAAACAATCCTTATCCTGTCGCTCCGCAGCCTTTAAATCCTCCAAACACTCATCAAGAACAGAATCCCTCCCAAACTTCTTTAACTCAAGGATAATTTCATGCCTATGCTCAATACGACTTTTCACTTCTTCAATCCTTTCATCGTAATCCTTCTTATCACATCTATAAGCGTTCTTTTCACGCAAAAAGATAGCCTCTAAAACTCTGCCAACTCGCCTATCGCCGATTTGCTCTCCAATCTTTACCAATTTCTGAAACCTAGGAGCCATCACGTATGAATACAGCTGCCTTCCAAGGCAACTTATCCTTTTGGAGCTGACGTAACAAACTACACGATCCTCCCAACGAAGCCAACATAAATCCAAGAAAGAAGTAATAGTCTATCTGACGCCCCGTAACCCTAATTTTTGGTTGCAATTTACACCCAAATTAATAAATGGGCCAAAACACCAAAACAGCATCCTAAAAAAAAAAAAAAAAAAAAAAAAAAAAAAAGCCCCAAAAAAAAAAAAAAAAAAAAAAAGCCCCAAAAAAAACAAGGCCCAAAAAGTATATAAACACTTCCTTGAAAAAAATGTTAGTTATAAAAAAAATAACATAAACATTTATATATTCATATAAATAAATAAATAAATAAATAAATAAATAAATAAAAGATTCTAAAACACTCCCGTAGCAACGCACGGGCTACCCCGCTCGTTCTATATGATTTGAAAAGTGTGACATAAAATTTAGAGCTAATTCATGGTATAAAAATTTAACTTTTTTCAAAAAAAGTCACAAAAATAATGACCATTCCCAAAAAGGTTATGTGCGAATGTGTGACTCCACCAATATGTTGACACATGTCCAGACAATAAGTACAACACCAATCATTTGCAAGTACAGTCGGATGTGCGAATGTGCGAATGACGGCTACCATTTGACTTTTTAAACAAATGTGCGAACGACGGATGTGCGAATGTGCGAATGACGACAATTAGCCACAATTCGCACATTAGCCGCAATTCGCACACCGTCATTCGCACATTTGTTTAAAAAAGTTAAATGGCACGTGGGGTATAATGGTCGGGTGAAAGTACTTTATGTCTGAACACGTGTCAACATATTTATGGATTCGCACATTCGCACATGACCTTTTTGAAAATGAGCATTATTTTTGAACTTTTTTTTAAAAAAAGTTGAATTTTTATGCCATTTTGAGAATTGGCTTTAAAATTTATCAATAGATTATGATATCATTAATGAAAAGTAATGATCTTTTGAACCATCATTTATATGAAAATTAAGAAACAAAAAACATGTGCAACTGTGCAAGTATGCAACTGACAAAATGTGAAAACATAAATATCAAAAGCCTTTTACAAATGGTGTGTGTGTGTATTGGTTCAAACAGTGAATCTTATCTTTCATTGACCAAAAAACCATATGAGTGGCTTTTGTTTATCAACATCAATATTCCACAACTATACCCGCACAAACACTTTTTCACACAAGCTCTTGCAACCATACTTCTAATGGCTTCTACTTCAGTTTCATCCATTCAAAACAGCTTTAAGTATGATGTCTTCTTAAGCTTTAGAGGCGAAGACACTCGAAAGAACTTTGTTGATCATCTGTATCATGCTCTAGAGAATAAAGGCATCGAGACATACAAAGATGACGAGAAAATTAAGCAAGGAAAAATGATAAGCGATGAGCTTATTATGGCCATTGAAGACTCGAAATTTTACATTGTTGTTTTCTCCAAGAACTATGCTTCTTCATCTTGGTGCTTGGAAGAGCTTGTTAAGATTATGGAATGCTCGTCGATGGACGAGCACACTGCTTACCCCGTGTTCTATGATGTGGAGCCCACTGAAGTACGCAAACAAACTGGGGCAGTTGGAGTTGCATTTGAAAAACATAAAGATGAAAAAGCTGCAAGAAAATGGAGAGAGGCTTTGAAAGAAGCATCTGATTTGGCTGGGTTTGAGTTGAAAAGCATTGCTAATGGGTAAGTAGTAAATTTCTTCATTATATCTATGCAATATTGGAGTAGTATATTTTTTGAAAAGGGTGGGGACTGGGGAGTTAGGATATGTTCCATCTCGATCAAAACGGGCCAGGCAAATAACATTTTTAGCAAACAACCTCTTAGAGCATATGGTTCGTCATTCTTTAACACACTGTCGTCAAACTTACAATCCGTGGTATGAAACCACAGATAAGTTTTCACCTATATAACTATATTATTCTTTTCTATAAGGGTATAGACTATAGAGAAGGAAGCGTTAGTGGTGGTCATTTGTCATTTGTATATACCACATGCTTTCTGAAACTCTAGCTTCTATGGAATTTACATTTATAAGTTATAACACTACCAAGTCATGTTAATCAACTTTTTGGAAAGTTTAAATGTGTGTTTGAGTATTATTTTTCTCTCTTTTGTCCTTACACTTAAACTCGCCGGTCATCTATGTACAATGGAAAGTTCATGACTTCATGTGTATGGTTTGTTACCATGAACAAGTGGTTCTTTTCTTTTTTCCTGGTAGACGCGACGAGTTTCAACCTGTACAAACCCTTACCTTAACAAACACATCTGTTATTCATTCACTACTTATTACAAATCATATATACTTATATCACCATTTACTTAATGTATGATTGTATGTCAGTATTATAGATTTAAAAAATGTTCGGAAAATCACAAGCTAAATGAATCTTTCTTTAACATATAGGCATGAAGCTAAATTCATACAGAAAATCGTTGAAGAGATTTCACTAGAGTTACGTTTCATCAATTCGAGCATTGATGGAAATTTAATAGGCATGGAGCCCCGTGTAAACGAAGTAATTTCATCCTTAGAACCTGGTGTTGGTGATGTTCGCATGCTAGGGATATGGGGGATGGGAGGTGCGGGGAAGACAACTTTGGCAAGAGCTATTTTTGATCAGATATCCATTCAGTTCGAAGGTGAAAGCTTTATTGAAAACGTCAGGGAAGTTTCAAAAGCCTCTTTGGAGGGTCTAAAGAAGTTGCAGAAACAAGTACTTTCAGATGTTTTAAAGGATCAAAAAATTGAAGTAAGCAGTGTTTTTGGCGGAAAAAGTATGATGCAAAGGAGGATGCGTGGTAGAAAGGTACTTGTTGTTCTAGATGACGTCGATCATAAAGACCAGCTTGAGGCATTAGCCGGTGACTGTAATTGGTTTAAGCCGGGAAGTAGAATTATAATTACAACAAGAGATGTGCAAGTACTGGTAGCCCACCGAGTGAGCTTGATTCATAATGTGACTTTGTTATCTCAAGAGGAAGCGGGTTGCCTCTTCAGTAGGTATGCGTTTGGAAGAGAGAATCCGATTCAAGGGTACGAAGAGTTATCAGGACAAGTTGTACAATATGCTCATGGTCTTCCCTTAACGATCAAAGTTTTGGGTTCATTTCTTTGTGGTCAAAGTGAGCATTTTTGGATAGATGCCATAGAAAGGCTAAAAACAATTCCATTAACGGCAACTATGGATAGGTTGGAAATAAGCTTTGATAGTCTAGAGGATGATTACAAAGAAATATTCTTAGATGTTGCATGCATACTAAAAGGTTGTTGGAAAGAAGCAGCAATTAGAGCGCTTGAAAGCCGTGGATTTCATGCTAAAGTTGGTTTAAGAGTTCTTGAGCAGAAATCTCTTATAACTATTTCTGCAATTGGGAGCTTGGGGATGCATGACCATATACAAGAAATGGGAAGGAATATTGTTCGCCGTAAGCACCCTGACGAACCTAACAAACATAGCCGTTTGTGGATTGGTGAGGAAATTGAAGATATATTGACTAATGACCTGGTAAGAATTAAGTTATGATTTAATAAAACACATAACAATTTTGTTGTCTCCCTTAAAAGTTTTCCCCAAATTCACTTTCTCTCTCTAATAATCACTCATTCGCCTTATATCATCTTCATTCGCTCTCAATTTTATCATGTTTTCAGTGATTTTGGGCATTTTGAAATTTGAGTTCCGACAAAATTAAAGGTTTTTATTGGAATTTAATCATGGTCATTATTTTTTCGATGTTAGGGTACCCAAGCAACAAAATGTCTACGCTTTCGGTCACTGGATTTCAATTTTGAATTTGCAATGAAAGGTCTAGCAAACATGAAGGATCTTAGATTCATTGACATATGGATCTCAGCTGAATGTAATGGTAATAGTATAAACTGGAAATTTGATAAAGTTAGCGAATACCTTCCAAGTTCCTTACGATTTATGAAATGGTATGGTTTTCCTTCTTCGAGTTTACCGAATACATTTCAAGGAAAATATCTTGTTGAACTTGACATACGTGGCAGCAAGATTGTTCAACTTTGGGAAAATGGAGAAGAAAAGGTAGAATAATGGTTAAATTGTTGTTTTTCATGATTCATTATGATCCTATATATCTATTGGTTTGTCATTGCACCAATATTAATTGTTTTTTGTACTTATGTTAGGTTCTTTATAAGCTCAGGTTCCTCAGAGTCAGTTATTCAGACTTGAGGACCTTTGACCTTAGGTTGGCTCCAAATCTTGAGGAGTTGACTATTCACTATTGTAAAGATTTCGGAGAGCTTCATATACCTGCTGATCATAATTTAAAGCTCAAAAATCTCACCCTCAGTGCTTCAAAGTTGACAAACCTTCACCTCGAGAATACTCCGAATCTAAAGACGCTAATACTCAGAGGCGGTCATTTGGTAGAGCTTAGGGTGGCTCCAAATCTTGAGCGGTTGACTATTTACAAATGTTATGATTTCGTAGAGCTTCATATGCCTGCTCATTATCTAAAGCTCAAATATCTCGATCTGAGTCATTCAAAGTTGAAGACCATTCACCTCGGGAATACTCCGAATCTTGAGAGGCTTATACTCGAAGGATGTAATGATTTGGTAGAACTTCAAATGCCTGCCGATAGTCTAAAGCTCGAATATCTCAACCTGAGTCATTCAAAGTTGAAGACCATTCACCTCGGGAATACTCCGAATCTTGAGAGGCTTATACTCGAAGGATGTAATGATTTGGTAGAACTTCAAATGCCCGCCGGTAGTCTAAAGCTCGAATATCTCACCCTGAGTCATTCAAAGTTGAAGACCATTCACCTCGGGAATACTCCGAATCTTGAGGGGCTTATACTCAAAGGCTGTAATGACTTGGTAGAGCTTAAAATGCCTGATAGTCTAAAGCTCCAATATTTCAAACTCAGTCATTCAAAGTTGAAGACCCTTCACCTCGGGAGTACTCCAAATCTTGAGATCCTAATACTCGAAGGCTGTAATGACCTGGTAGAGCTTAAAATGCCTGATGATAGTCTAAAGCTCAAATATCTCACCCTCAATCATTCAAAGTTGAAGACCCTTCACCTCGGGAACACACCGAATCTTGAGAGGCTAAGACTCAAAGGCTGTAATGATCTCGTAGATTTCCACATGCCTGCCGAAAGTCTAAAGCTCGAATATCTCGACCTCAGTCATTCAAAGTTGAAGACCATTCACCTCGGGAATACTCCGAATCTTGAAGGGCTTATCCTCGAAGGCTGTAATGACTTGGTAGAGCTTAAAATGCCTAATGATAGTCTAAAGCTCAAATTTCTCAACCTCTCTCATTCAAAGTTGACAACCCTTCACCTCGGGGATACCCCTAATGTTGGGAAGCTTATCCTCAAAGACTGTAATGATTTGGTAGAACTTCAAATGCCCGTTGAAAATCTAAAGCTCAAATATCTTGACCTCAGTCATTCAAAGTTGAGGATCCTTGACCTTGGGCTCACTCCAAATCTCAAATGGTTAAATCTTGAAAATTGTTATGGTTTGGTAGATATTAATGCTCCCGTTGGATGTATGAGAAATCTTGCCTTCTTAAACTTAAGTGGTTGTGGGAGTTTTAAGGCTTTTTTGTTTGACAAACAGCTTGATTCACATGAGGTTGGTTCTTTATCTGAGTTACATCTGATTGCAGAACCCACAGATGTTTGCCCATTGCACTCCGACAATGATTCTTTAAACTTTCAGTATTTATGTTATTATAAAGAAGATCCAGCTTCATCGTTTGGAAATCTTGAAAGGCTTATTTCTATAGGTCTGTGTGCTTGTACAAACCTTGAGAGTTTTTCAAGAAGCATTTGTAGTTTACAAGGTTTAAGAAAGCTTACACTTGAAGGCAGTATTACAGAAGCACCCCAGGATCTTCACCAGTTAGAATGTCTAGAGGAGCTAATCTTTTCATCTACAAAGATTAGAGATATTCCGAATAGCATTTGTAAGTTGAAACATCTCAAATCTCTTGAACTTAAATCATGTTTGCTTCTTGAGAAGTTACCCGATGATCTTGGCCAAATAGAATCTTTAGAGACACTAATCGTAACGGAGTGTAACCTTTTACGAGATATTCCAAACAACATTGGTAAGATAAACTGTGTTATATCACCAAAGGTCTACAAGCGCTATACTCATGGGAAATATAAGCAGCGGCCCATAAATGACGCAGTTGACAAACCCACAGGAGCCAATACATAAATAACAGGTACATTCTTTGTCTCTGTTTTTGTATTGATCGCCTTACATGATAACAACTAATAGTCTATTTTATATATGTTTTTACTGTTGATCCTAACATTTGTTCCGTTTTCTGGAATCAGGTAGCTCAGTTAGCACAAAGCAATCGCCAATCAGCATACAAGGTTTAAAACTGATCAGATCAAATAATTTGTTTGGGACTCTTTTCCATGTTTTCTAGTTAACATATAATTCTTAACATTCAATCATTATATTTGCTAGCTTGAAATAGTTTGTTTAAGCACTTTTTTTTATCCGGGCGTTGTTGATAGTATTCATGTGCTTAAGACTCTGCATCGCGTCACATTAATGAACCAAAGGTTCATTACTTCATTGTTGATTGTTGATTATTTTCAAGTGATTCTGGCTCGATCTGTTTTGTTCATTCATGATTTTCTCCGGTACACTCCCAAAAGTACTATCATTTGTAAAGAAGTGTTTCAAATTATGATTTCTTTTATCTTTCAATATTACTATATTAGTACTTTTAATTAAACTGTTAGATTACATTATAATCCCCATCTTGGATTTTTACTAATTACTGTAAATCATAGTAGAATTTGAAGTTAGATAAGTTAATTCTTGATGAAAATGAACAGAATTTTAGACGATGCTGGAGATGATCATGTTAATAATAAACTCAAGTGTTATGAGTGACGTAAGATCATATACAAAGTTTTGATTCACATACATAAGATCTACACTTGGATGAAACCATCAAACATAAAAATACTTGACTTTTGAGTTAAACTACTGGCTTTCATCAAATTTCACTGAGGTTTTCATATAATTGTACCGGATAACATAATTCAGTGATACAAAATTATCAGGGCTTGAACCGTTTGTATTTCTTTAAGCCATCAAGTAGTCGTATTGTGACTTTGTCATGGTTGGGCTACAAACTGTAGAATGTACAATTTGGTAAACAGTTTGACGTGGTAAAACTGAACTAACACAAAACCGTTGCTTACAAATAAAAACATGTCACCATTGACCACATAGGTGATTCAATGTGATATTGATAAGATACTAGTGTCTAAAAGGTAAAATTGCAAAATGTGACACCTAGATTTGTTTCTGAAACGAAACTTCTTTGTAGAGTACATCAAACTGCAACAGAGTTGACTTCTTTGATGAAAAGGATGTATTTTTTATATGAATTCAGTTAAGGTTTCATTAGTGATTTAGTTATCATACTCAAGTTTTTTGAAAGCCTGAAAGAGCGAGGAAATTATATAGATTGTATTAAAGGGTGAGATATGAATAAAAAAGAAGGGGGAATTGCATATATACCCACTAAAACTTAAATATTTGCTTATTTCCCCATAATACAAGTTTTTATTGCATGATGTACAATGCAACTTATGCATGTTTTGGGTATATATGCAAATATGAAAGTTTTAGTGGGTATATATGCAATAAAAAGGAATAAGTTGAAGGACACCTTCAAATTCATTAACAGATGGGTTTAAACATTGAAGCCATAAAACAAGTTTCGATTTTTATTGGGCAAAATTGAAGATAAAAGGGTGGACCGAGGATAACGACCGAAATACATTTGGTCCGGTCAAGTTCGATCGGTTTCTTGATTCGGTCCAGTCCGGCGGTTTATAATGCTCAGCCCTATCATAACCCAGTAAAAAAGTGAACACTTTGTTATAAGTTTTGGTTTTTCACACTTTGGCCACAAGGTTTTTAATAAAAGGTTTATTTATGGCCCATTTGGTATCCGGGTTTGAGGGACTTTAGGATGAAAGTGGTCTAAAATAATTTGTTTGGTACAAGCTCTTTGGGCTCGTTTACACCCCTAATCACGCGCCCTCTTCATGCCCAGATCTAAAGTCTATGTAGCTTGATGTGTTTTTGATAAATGATATATAAAATTATTGTGAAAGTGATGAACAAGAATAAAAGATGTAGAAGAGATAATTGTTATTGATTAATAATGAATACTAAAATGTTACAAGCAGGATGTATTTATAAGGATAATAATTTAAACCCTAACTTGTTCCTAAAGATTAGATGAATAGACATAAAACCCATAAGCCCATAATATTTTACAATACTACTCCTTGGATATTCATCGTGTATTATGCGTCATAAACTGGCTCATTAAAAACCTTACCAAGAAAAAACCCAATGGGATAAAACCTTGATAAAGGAAAAAGTGTGTAGTACGCATAATACTCCTCCTCAAATTAATGTATATCTTTCAAGCGTCGAAGGCCGATCTTCCGAACCAATTGCTCAAAAACTTTTGTTGGCAAAGATTTTGTGAATAAATCTGCCAAATTGTTACTTGATCGAATCTGATAAACATCAATTTTGTAAATCATATGTAAAGAAATTTTTTGGTGAAATGTGCTATACACGTCGCATTGTCTTCATATAATAAGGTTGGATTTCCTTTGATAGACTCGAGACCGCATTCTTCTTGGATGTGTTGAATCATTTATCTTAACCAAACGCAGTTTCGACCGGCTTCATAAAGTGCAATAAGTTCAGCATGGTTTGATGATGTAGCAGTTAATGATTACTTTGTCGACCTCCAAAAAATTGTAGTGTCTCCATAAGTGAAAACATCCTTCTTATTTTTATTATTTAATTGTAGTTATTTATGTTATATTTGCATTTTTTTTTTACTTATGGACCAACGTCTTTGTTTTTTTTTTGGATTGGGATCCTCTCATGTTTCACTTGAACATGAGAGGTAATGTTGGGTTTGTTGTGAGTGGGACTTTTAAATTTTAATAAGTTATAGGTCCCACATATATGACTCACTTTTTTTTTCACTCACAAAAATACTCAACATTACCTCTCATGTTCAAATTGAACATGAGAGGATCTCAATCTTTTTTTTTTTTTTTAATAAGCTTATATAACTTGTTTTAAACGTAACATGATATCTTTTATATAATAAGAGAACTCACTTTTGACCAAATCGAGGGATTCGATTGACCAATGAGAGGGCTCGGTTTTGAAATTGAGCCCTCTCATTGGTTAATTGGATTTCTAATTGAGAAAAAGTTGGTACATTTCAGGTGTTTTCTAAAAGGCTCCCCAAACATAGACGTGTCGAAAACACGGAAAAAAAAAAACCTTTAATGAACCGGGTGTGTTTTCTGAAACTTTGGTGTCATGGGACTCTTTGGCATATCAGAGACATGTTTCTAAATATGAGAGGCACGTTCTAGAAGGTTTTAAAAACGATGGTTATCTTTTCCGATATCTTTTCTATATTTGAATTGCGTTATCTATTGGGCACGGTTGCGAAAACCTAATCCTGAGCCTATATATACTCGCCCAATGTGGGTGCTCATCGTTCATTAGTCTTCTAACCCTTTTGTCTTTGTTTTCTTATCTTAGGCAAAACCATGTTCATGATTTCAGTTTCTGATGTTGACGGCACACCTGGTGAGTGCAAACATTTGAGTTATATGGGGTATTGATTATTAGTTTACATTTAATTTGTGTATTGTTTTTTGTTTTTCGCAGAGTTTATTATAAAGGTTTTAAATCCACAAAACGATCCTAAGTTATGTTTAGGATTTATGCTACAAGATTTGAGGTAACAAGCTAACAGTAAATTCTTTAAAATTATTTTTATGTTAATATTATTTTGTTGAATTGTATAGATATGTGACAATTCCAAACAAATTTTTGTTTGAACTATCCTTTATCATGGCAGAACATGGTACATGTTGCTGTAAGTCATTACGATAATTAACATATCATTCAATCATATATTACTTTGAAGTTGGAGGATTAACCTTACTAAAAGTATGAATTACATGCAGTTGATGTCATGTTGGATTTGTATTCTGTTCCTAAAACAAGTTTGATCACCAACAGAGAAGTTACACGTAATTAGATCTATAAAAAGAAGTAAAACTATTTGTCTTAAATATATTAACATGATAAATCATATTATTCTTAATAATTTACAATTTTTATGTTTTTACAGTTTGCAGGATAATCATGATAATTAGTTTGAGATTCTCAAAATTGCTGATGATTTATTCAAAATTAGGGTTAAGAAGGTCAAAATGGAATATAAAAAAAAGATATTTTGATGTTTCTGATGAGGACGTGTCTAACGTGGGAAAAAGCGTTTAGTATTTGATTTGATAGTTCTGATGTAAGTGTTTTTATTTATTCACCGAATGTAAAATTTAATGTTTTTATTTTATGTAGTTGTATCGAGGGTAAAGAGCAAGAAGGGTTTGAAGGTGCTATATGCTGCGACAATGATGGAAAGTATCGCAATTATACAACAAACGTTGTATATAAAGAATTCCTTCAACGTCTATAAGTTTAGTTATTGTTTTAGTACTATTTGTTTTTTTGTCAAACAATGAGTGTATTTTGTTTTTAGCACGTAACAGATGCGTTGTTTTACCAATATAATATTTATATGCATTGTGTTTATAGTTGTTATTCATCACATATTTGCTTCTCAAATGAATTTTATTGAAACATAATGCTTTTCACCAAAAAAAAACAAACGTATATACACTGCATTATTATATATTTCTTCATAGAATTGATATGAACATTATCCTAAAACATTTTATAACAAAATAAACTACATTACTTCAGTTTATATTTTACATTTTAAATAGTCAATCTTTATTGATATTGTTATAATTTTAAATTATACACCATATCACCTCCTAAAATATATGAATCAATGATATATATCCAATACCTTATATACATCATTGTCGACACATTCAAAACCTTAAAACTTTCAATACAATCTGATCAAAAAATGTCGACACCTGCAAATCCATCGGAAACAAATGCATCGAGTTCTTTGAATGGAGAAACACACAAGAAAGATGGCGAAAACATTCTTTTGGAACTACTAATAACATAAAATGCGTCACATCATGTTAACAAGGCTAACGAAAAAGAAATAAACAAGGTGAAAAGTAAAGAACAACCTGAAGGTATATTTTAAGTAGACGTAAACATATATAAGCAAATCTGTAATATATTCCTTTATATACTTACTTTTTGAATACTAATTTGTTTAAGATAAGTATCTTTGCTATAACAGTACTTGGCATAAGATTAAGAAGAAATATAATTGCGATTGTTATTACATGATGTCGCTTGTCAAGGAGGCTGATGAAATAATCAAAGAACTACGTGTAGAAGGACACAACATAACATATGATTTTATGTTTGTTAACAACGTTAGTCACGATGAAGAATAAGTTTCCTTATGTGTCATGTTGCTGGAAATTTTATTATCAAAAGTTTGTTTGTTTTTCCTACGTTTTAAGTATTGTCTTTCATAAACGTCTTTTAATAATTTGGTTGTTTGCATTTTTTGCAAGCCATGGTTGTTATTTTTTTAACGTTACTATCAAGTAATGGGAAACGATAGTACAATATACTATCCAAGTATGCTTTTTGTTTATTTTCCAGTATGCAATATGACGACCAAATTTTATCTTATATGCAATTTATAACGGACTAAATGAATTATAACCACAAACTTTGTTGTAATTTACATTCTTAATCTATTATCAAACCATTAGTACTATTTTCTTTTTCTTAAAATTAGCCGCCCATCGGGCAGGCCTTGAAGCTATTACAGTTATATGAAAGAGCTTTAACTCATTATACATAATCACACTCAGTTCAATCTTTTTTGTTTTAAATTTGTATCTTCTTAAATTAAATTTTAATTGTAACGTTTGAAACAGTTTGTAGCAGTTAGGTCGATCAACCTGAACCCAGCATATTAGTAATGGGGTTACACATATCGACCTGTTAATCCATTATATTTCAAACTCATTTATCCCCAACCATAAAATATTTATTTCATGTTGAATCGTCTATCGATCTTAACATGCAAGCTGTTAAAGCTGTTACCGAATTCTTCCTTGTAGCCAAGTTAAATGGCAGTGAAGGTGTGTTTGTGATATAAAAGTGAGTGCGGTGGTGGTTGTGTGGTGGTAGAGTGTGGTGGTGGTGGTTGTGTCAGGGACGGAGCCAACACCAAATATGACCGGGTGCACAACAAATTTTGTACTGTAATATTAGAAACACATTTCGGTGGACCGGGTATAGTTAAGATACATTTAGAAAAAATCGATGTTTTTTTTTTCTTCAAATTAACACTAAATCGAAAAAATCCATGGGGTTCCCGGGCACCCGCGGGAACCCCCTGGCTCCGTCCCTAGGTTGTATGGTGGTAGAAGATGGTGGAGGGAGACGGTGGTGGTGGTGCTGGGTGTTTGGTGGTGGTGGGATTACAATATTTTTAAAAAAAACAAAAGAGAGTAATTGTGGGAAGAAAACGATTGTAAATTAGTCATTTCACATGGCCACTAAAGGGAAAAGTTAACGAGCGTAGCAAAAATAGGGGATTTAACGGCTCAAGGGCATTTCTCGCGAAAAAATAAAACGTTAATTTTACAGCTTGCATCATTTTTCGTTCAAGGAAATTTCTCGCAAAAATGGCAAAGTTTAGGGACATTTTTTGCAGTTTACTCTTTAAATATTTTTAGAAAGTCCTTACACTATTTTCGGAAAACATGTACAAAGTTGAAAACTATTAACATACTATTAATACACATAGAAAATCGGGTTGACCCGGTTTAATATGACCCGTTTTTTTGACTCATTCCGACGGGTTGACCAGGTTTAATTTGACCCCTTTTTTCGACCGGAACGGTTCAACCGATTGAACCGCCTGGGTTGAACCGGGTTTCAAAACATTATGTTTAATCCCCAGATTCTTAAACTTTTATTATTTTTCATTTATAACCCATAAACTTTATTTTATCACTAAAACTATCTGACGCTATAAAATCTTGTTGCTATGCACGCGCACTTGTGTAGTTTATTTTTAAATATATTGCAATTATTTATACACTAACGTGAAAGTTAGTGACATTCTATGTACGACTCATTCAAAGAAATATCATACGTAACATAAAAGTCTAGTCTGATTTCCAGCTTGCAATATTGCCACTTGATTAACCATACACGAAACTTCAGCGAAAGGGAAAGGAAATAGACTTGTTTCTGCCTAATAATTACGTATTACTACGTACTATGTTTTACAAGTGGGTATAATTAATAAATGCTGATTTTATTATAGTTTTTATTAAGTGCGACATACTCTAAAACTTAAAAAATGTGCAAGTTATATCATATTTCAAATACAAATACAAAAACATTAGAAGAAGAAAACTTATAGTTAATTGGACTTTATCATAAAACTACAAGTGCAAGTTTTTCATTTTGATCCCGTTACATTTTGAGTGATTCAAAATTTGCATAAAAAAAAAATAAAAAATCCAAAAGCATCTGTTTGCAGTGCCTCTTTTTATTTAAATGAATCTCCTATCTGAAAAAAAATGTTTATACAAAAACACATACGATCGAAAGCTGTACATATCGTACAATGTCGAATTAAAATTCAGAAGTTAGGCTATACCTAGATTCTTAAGATGACGATCAACTTCTTCAGGCCGTAAATGATCCTCGATGCTTTCTTCTTCCGGTAACATCCATTCGCCATCTTGTTTTTTTTTGAGGCCTTTGTTCTCGACTTGTGACCAATTCGGCGGTATCGTATATTCATGCTTCAAGATGTCACCATTCTTGTTCATCAATGCCTTGTCACGTCCTGTTGCAAGCCAAAATTCGCCCCCTTTACCGTGGTACCCGTCTATCAGATGCAAGAGAAGTTCCAAGTTATGCGTTGAGACCATGTCCAAGTTTTTTTTCACGAAAGAAGATCTCGTGTGATCCAAAGCAAGCTCCTCCCCAATGTGCGAGTAGAACATTGTTGTCCAATCAGCGATACGTTGAATCATAGATGGCGTATATTCGTGAAAAAGAATCCCGGGTACATTAGGCACTCTATCATGGATATTAAAGACTCTTAACACCTTTATTCCTAGCTCTTCAACTCTCCTTTTAAACCTTGTGTTACCAACCCTTGGACCAGAAAATGACAAGACTGATATAGGTATTTTGTTCATGTTGTCGAGTACATCTAGACCAGATTCTGCAATGTCGTAAGCACTTAAAATAGACAAAGCACTCCCCAAGCTGTGGCCGGTTATCGTGATGCTCATTTCTTCCCCCTTTTGTCTGTAGATCTTTGTTAGTCTTGCTACTTCGGCTAGAAGCTGCAGGTAAAGATACAAACGTTAGTAAATTACACGAGTATATATATGCAAGTCATTGTTCTTTAAAAAGGGACATTTTCTAATTCGATGAATGGAACTGTGACAACATAGAATTAAGATATATGTAGTACCTGTTGACGGGCGGAAAATTTTGAATATGCACATCTTTGATCTTTATCCGTGTATATATGCAAAAACCCTGCCATGACTTTAATGCTCGGGTCTTGGCTGATTAAATTTTGAGCCGAAACAGGCTTTAGGAAGTTCATTAGATCCTCCATCCATTCTAATTTTGTGACGGTTCCCCGCCATGCAATGGTGATGTCTCGCCTTCCCAATCGGGCAGTGGTCTCATCGTCTGAGACCGCCACATAGCCCATCCAGTTCACCATAGGGTTCCATGGCCCGTTTGAATGGATGGTCTTTGTGAAAAATTTAGGAATGAGGTTACTCGTGTTGCTTGAGTAAATATAGCTCGTGATCATGTATCCCGAGTCATTCATCCCAAGATCTTGGAAAAATGTCCTTGGTGGAGACTTGCAACATCCACAATACTTTGAGTATGGGTTGTTTTCAAACGCGTCATAACAGGCTTGTGCCATTTCTCCATAACGGATAAGCTCAGATCGTAAGAGGGGATCCATTTGGTCGAGCCTGCTAGATGAATTGTCTCGGCCATTTTTCTTACTTAGTTTTTCATGTAGGGAACTTGTCTTTGATATAGGTTTACTTGTGGTTGATGCCTCACATGTCACAGGAGACAATCGAATTGCTTTCGGAAATCGCGAATAAAATTTGTTTGGGCTTGAAGTGTTGATGAGAGGCTGCTTATGGAGTTGAGTATTGAAGGACAGATTTAGCTTGAAGGTGGCCATTGAAGGATTCAAGCTATGGATGATTATGAATTTATAAGGAACAATTGTAAGTCAAGTCTTCTCGTTCCACAAAAGAAAATGTTCGAAGTCTTAAATAGTGGGTGGGACAAACATATTATTATATTGGCTTTCACATTTGCATTTTGTTCATTTGGATTATTCTATCATCTTTAATACGGAGCAGTTGGTAAACCAAAAAGTTATAAGCTATAACAAAGCCATAACGTTACGTTTTGTAAGATGTAAATTAAAACGATACAAAATATGAAAATATTTATAAATTTTTATATTATTTAATAGTTCATATATATCAAGTTCATAAAAAGTGTTAAGCATAAAGAAATTAAATCAAAAAGCTATTATTGCATGTAATCTACTTTATTTATAAAAAAAGAAAAAAGAAAAAAAAAAAGATCGTTCTTCACCGAAGTTGAATTCAAAACCTCCCGCTTTATTGCGTCTTATCGCGTCTCATCTCACATCACGCCTGCCTTTGTCTATTTCGTAACGTGAAAGTCACCCCTCGCGCCTTAGCGCTACATGGCGCGCCTTTTAAAACCTCGGTAAAAACCAAGTGAAAACTGTGATGCAACAAGTGAAAATTGCAAAACTGTGATACCCGATCAAACAGGACATTTATTTCCAACTTAACTTAACTTTGACTTTTGAGTAAATTACAAATTTCGTCCCCATGGTTTACACTTTTTTTTCACCTCTCATCCTTTAATTTTAATAATTATACCGCTCGTCCTTGTGATTGTCCATTTTTAACAGACCAGTCCTTTGACCTAACAATCATTAATTTTTCCGTTAAATCTCTACTGATAAGAGCCTTTTTTTTGTCTTTTCACTTTCACGCATCTTATACCTACACTTATGTCCTAGTTCTTCATTTTCTTAACAACCATAATAAAAAAATACTACAAAATTAAACCCATTTATAAAACCATGAATTACCCATTATCACCAAAAGAATTTACCTAAGGGTTATGGATCTTTTAATTCATCAGAATCTTCAAACATGATGAAACAAAATAAGTAAACCCATCACACCCTTCAACCCATCTACCTCAACCATTGACACGCCACAATGGCGGCGAAATAGTGGTAGAAAGTCTAGGAAAAAATTGGTGTTGATTTGAAACGCAAAAAGGTTTTATGGGTTTTTCCAGATTCGTCGACGTCATCATTTATAGGTTCGCAGGGAAAACGGTTTTGACGGATGTAGGAGTTAGTATGAACATAGTGTTTTTTAACTTTTACTTTTTAAATGATTTGATTTTGTAAGAATTTTGCTCGCCAAGGTTATGATTTGGTTGATGTTTTTTGTTTTGTTGGGTTGATTTGGAGGTATGTTTAATGGTTTTTTTTTTTTTTTTTTTTAATCTATTTTAACGAAACATAAACAAATTTGTTATGTATTTCATCATATATGAAATTGAGTGACGGTGTATGGTTTGATTGAAAGCTTATGACTATTGTAAACTTATGAATATAAATTGAAAGAAAAATAAAAACACATCTAAAACAAATTTAAGGTTGAAGAAGAAAACAAATGTAAAGATCAAAATGTCCTTATCTGAATGGATTTAACGAAAAGAAACTAACGATCGTCGGGTCAAAGGACTGGTCTGTTAAAATGGGACAACCACAGGGACACGCAGAGTAATTATTAAAGTTAAAGAAAGAAATGTGAAAAAGGTGTAAACCACAAAGACGAAAGTTGTAATTAACTCTTGACTTTTTCCCTGACCCACCTAGCTTGGAAACTCTTAATCATAGAGTCCATACCTCTGACAATTGTTAGATTTTAACGATAAAACCCCTCATGTGCCTTTATAGCCTTCCATAAGAGGGTATAAGTGTCATTTCGCTTCACCTCCCTTTATTTTTAATTTTTTATCCACCAATACATACAATATAATAATTTTATAAATAAAACTAAAGTACAATATATACCATGAAGAACCGTAGAGTAGAGGGGTTGAATACGCTCTTCTACTTCTTCTACTTCTTTTAAGTAAGTATATTAAGAGTCAAGTTTGCATGTAAGTGTGTATAAACAATTAAGCAATATAAATCATATGTAAAGTTATGAAAGAGTTAAGGGAAGAGAGAACAAACTCAATGATTTATACTGGTTCGGGATGAAGGGTTTACATCATCTGTACGTTCAGTTTCGAATCCGCGACACCTATACTATTCACTAGTACCAAATCCTTGTGGTAAATAAACGGTACACCTTAGCTCATAGTCACATGACTCACAAGAAAATCCCCGAATTACGATCTAATTCGCGCGTTTTCAAATCGGGTATGATTCCGTTAGGAACAAGAAAATCAACGATCCGAATCGGGACCATGATGTGATTTTTTTAACGTCAATATTTGACTTAAAAACCTCCGAAACTTTAATATGTAACTGCCGATTGGTTACGACTTATGAAAATTTTATTAATGTTAAACTATTTTTATATTATAAATGACAGGATATTTTTATAACCGTTAAGAATATGTCAAACTATTGGGTATATTGTACCGGAGCGATCCCAAATGAACCTGCCCCCATCAAACTAAATTCTAGGTACCTAGCAAACAGCAATCCCGATCCTCGACCCCGTACCGGGACAATCCCGTTCCATGTGACTATGCCTTATCTTTCATCGATCTACACCTAAACCCAAGCTAGCACCTAACGGAGACCACACCTGGAACCACACACAAAGACCTCGCAAACTCTCCACACTATTACAAACACTTCCACCCTATGAAGTACCAAACCCCAAAGCTTGACTGCACCCGACACAAGACTTTACACCCTTGTTTCTCCACACCCGAAGTAAGACTTAGCAGTTAGTTAAGAATGAATATGAGAGTTTAAGTATTGTGTTACAAGACTACAAGAATACTTGAAGAAGATAGAAAAAGAAGATAAACTCTAGAAAACATACAAGAGTGGATTAGGTTCTTATATGTTCTTCTCCTGCAAATAAGTTTGCTTTCAATAGATGACAAAAAGATGTTTAAACACAAGAAGGTATGATAGACTTAGCGAGATATAAGAGAGAAATAAGAGGGGAGATATGTTTGGCAAGAGGTGAGGATTAAGCATGGCAAGAGGGTGTTATTTATAAGCAAGAGAACCAAGACAAACGATGGCGTGCTGGCTCGGCGCTCGAGCTCACTGGGTCTGTTTTGTCTCTTGCCAAGTTAAATAGTCGTTGCCTTTTGCTAAACCCCTATGTGAACTTTTCTTTTAAGCTTCCCAAGAGCATTTCCAAGCCCCAAGATGTGTTAGGTAATACCAACTCGTTGGCCAAGAGATTAAGGGAGGTAAAAGGGTTGTGGATAAAGAAATAGATGGAATCACCCATTAACCACAAGACCACCTCCTATAAAGAGGGAAATGAGGTCTCTTTGGCTTGTCCAAGAGATATAGCAATACAAAGGGGCTTTTTGTTTGAAATTCAAAATTCAAAATTCAAATTTAAATAATTCAAATGTCATAATCTTTTTAATTCCACAATTAACTTATAACTAATTACATTGATTCAACTAAGTTAAATACTTTGCGTTTAACAAACCATTAACCCACAATAGGAAAATATTTTAACTAAATATTTAAAGTGAGTTTAACTTATTTGTTTAAAAGGGTGTAAACCTATTTAGCGATTAGTCAAGTCATAATTATAAATTATACTTGTTTGTTTACATTCATTTGATCATTTCATGAAAACATAAACCTCAAAGTGTTAAACTTGTTTTATAAAATGTTTTGAGTTGAGTTTTATAAAAGGTTATGTGTTGGGTTCAATAAAACGGGACTAAACATTTTGACACAATCTTTCTAAGTCCTAAACCACTTATGATATTAGAAAACATCTTGAAATTGATCTTCATTTTGTAAGAGAAAATAATGGCTGATGTCATTACAACAGATAAATTAGAAACTGCAAATCAGATTGTAGATGTTTTTACAAAAGGGTTGGGAAAATTTCAACATCAAAACTGAGATGTTTGATGTATTCTAGAAAGATTAAAAGAAAGGAAGGGGGGTTTAAAACTTAATCATATTCTGAAAAATAGTACAAATACTCATTGTGTACTTTGCGGTTGGAGATGTTTATAATTATGAGGGACTAGATATGCATTTCTAGAATATAAAGGATTGAAAGTGACCAGGATAGAAAGTGCGTATGGTTAAGGCTATATAAAGAAAAGTTTGAGATAGGGTTTCATACTAAGGTGGCGTTTAGTTGAAAAACAATTTCTTTCATTTTCAATTTCTTGTTTTGTAAAAAAAGGGAGGGGAGTTTTATTTCCACAAAACAATAGAAAATTTAGAAAACGCGTTTAGTTTGAGAAACATGTGTTTGTGTTTTCCATTTTGCAAAACCAGAAAACATGTTTAACTGTTGTTGTTTTATATCTCAATTCTTTATTCACCTTTGTAATATTATAAAAAACATCTTCAAAACACAAAAACAAATATTATAAACTAACAAACTAAATTATAAAATAACAAAAAAAAAAATATAATACGAGAAAATAAAGAATTAAAAAAGTAAAATATAACATCAAAAAATCTTCAAGCGACTATAATTCAAAAAAGTAAAATAACTAAAAAAATGTTTTTTTTTTTTTTTTTTTTTTTTTTTTTTTGCGTTTTCGTCAGTTTTATTAAGTTTTCGTCTGTTTTTTAACGTTTTCGTCCGTTTTTTTTTTTTTTTTTTACGTTTTCGTAGGTTTTTTTTACGTTTTCGTCCATTTTTTAACGTTTTCGTCTGATTTTTTTACGTTTTGTCCGATTCTTTATGTTTTTGTCCGATTCTTTACGTTTTCGTCCGATTCTTTACGTTTTCGTCCGAATTTTTACGTTTTCGTCCGATTCTTTACGTTTTTGTCCGATTCTTTATGTTTTCGTCCGATACTTTACGTTTTTGTCTGTTTTTTTACGTTTTGGTCTGAATTTTTACGTTTTCGTATGTCTTTTTACGATTTCGTCCGTTTTTTTACGTTTTCGTCTGTTTTTTAAGGTTTTCATCAATATTTTTACGTTTTTGTCTGTTTTTTACATTTTTATTTGTTTTTTTACGTTTTCGTCCGTTTTTTACGTTTTCGCCCGTTTATTATGTTTTCGTCCACTCTTTTATGTTTTTTTACGTTTTCATCCATTTTTTTACGTTTTCGTCATACGAAACCTAAAAAAATGTAAAAAAAAGACGAAAACGTAAGAAAACGTTAAAAAAACATAAAAGAAGGATGAAAGCATAATAAAATGGAGGAAAACGTATAACAACAGACGAAAACGTAAAAAATGGATGAAAACGTAAAAGAAGGCAGAAAACGGACGACAACGTAAGGAAATAGACTAAAACGTAAAAAAAATAGACGAAATCGTAAGGAGACGGACTAAAACGTAAAAAAACGAACGAAAATGTAAAAAAAAAGAGACGAAAACGTAAAGAAAAAAATGGACGAAAACGTAAAGAAAATACGAAAACGTAAAAATTCAGACGAAAACATAAAAAAACAGACGAAAACGTAAAGAATCGAACGAAAACGTAAAGAATCAGACGAAAACGTAAAAAAACGGAAGAAAACGTAAAAATTTAGACAAAAACGTAAAAAAAAACAGACGAAAACGTAAAGAATATGATGAAAACGTAAAAAGACGGACGAAAACGTAAAGAATCGGACGAAAACGTAAAAAATTGGACGAAAAAGTAAAGAATCGGACGAAAACGTAAAAAATTGGACGAAAACGTAAAAAATTGGAAGAAAATGTAAAGAATCGGACGAAAACTTAAAAATTCAGACGAAAAACGTAAAGAATCGGAAGAAAACATAAAAAAATTGGACGAAAACGTAAAGAATCGGACGAAAACATAAAAAATGAGACGAAAACGTAAAGAATCGGACGAAAACGTAAAGAATCGGACTAAAACGTAAACAATCGGACGAAAACGTAAAAAATTGGACGAAAATGTAAAGAATCTGACGAAAACGTAAAAATTCAGACGAAAAACGTAAAGAATCGGACGAAAACGTAAAAAATTGGACGAAAACGTAAAGAATCGGACGAAAACGTAAAAAATTGGACCAAAACGTAAAGAATCGGACAAAAACGTAAAAAATCGGACGAAAATGTAAAGAATCGGACGAAAACGTAAAAAATTGGACGAAAACGTAAAGAATCGGACGAAAACGTAAAAATTCAGACGAAAACATAAAAAAAGGAGACGAAAACGTAAAGAATCGGACGAAAACGTAAAAAATCGGACGAAAACGTAAAGAATCGGACGAAAACGTAAAGAATAGGACGAAAACGTAAAAATTCAGCCGAAAACGTAAAAATACAGACGAAAACGTAAAGAATCGGATGAAAACGTAAAGAATCGGACGAAAACGTAAAGAATCGGACCAAAACGTAATGAATCGGATGAAAACGTAAAGAATCAGACGAAAACGTAAAGAATCGGACGAAAACGTAAAAAGTCGGACGAAAACGTAAAGAATCGGACGAAAACGTAAAAAACGACTGTAGCGACACCGGCGAGGGTGGTGATGGCTGATGTGGGCTATGGGAGTGTGGTGTTTGGGGTTAGAGTATTGGTGGAGTGTGTGAATATGTGGTTTTAAGAGAAATAGAATAGAAATTGGAAATAGGAAATAAGGAAAACAAAAAAAAAATTGTTTTCTTGTTTTCTTTGTTAGGGATGGAAATAGAAATTTTGTGTTTTGAAAAACATTTTGTTGGAAAACGCTAATTTAAACATGATCTCTGTTTTCTTCGTTTTTTACAAAACATTTTGTGAAAAACAAGGGTGTTTTCCTCCAACTAAACGCACCCTAAAAAACGGTCTCTCTTGTTTTCTCTCAACTCAAAGATATATTCATATACACAGATTAAAATATGTGATTTGGTAATAGTGCGTATAACATTAATTAAGTAGATGAATGAGCTACACGTGATTAGCAGTGGTAGTTTGGTTGATTTGATCGATTGGGGTTATATTTGTTGAATTGAGATTCAACGCACTAAATTTAGTAGTATTTGATTATGTTTTTGTTCAGTTTCCCTCTTTATGTCAACATGAAAACATCCATACACCAAAAGTTAACAGCATCGAACCAAAATTTATGTGCCTCAAACCATACAAATATGTATTCTTATTTAAAGTCAAGCACTAAGATACAACTGTTAAGTACGGAGTAACTAATAAAGAAAAGAAAATCAAAAAACAATTAAATGAAAAAAAAATACCTGAATTTTATAAGAAAATATGCTTACGTAATCGAGAGTATGACAATGAAAGAAAGAAAAAAAAAAAGTATTTCGTTGACTTTGAAGAAAGGATAGTGACACTGACAAATATAAAAAAAACTTGATATTGGACCGGTCTTAATATTGGGCTCCATACCTATTAATCTATCATACAATCTCAAATTATCTTGAACCCACTATGGTTATTTGGGGCTTTATTTGTGAACCAAGGATTATCTTCCAGACTTCCACAGCCCAACATTCAGTCTAATGGTTACGCGCACTCACAAATTTGGCTCTACCTATAAAATGACCAGAAGGTGAATGATAATGTTTAATTGCTTGTCACGGAGGGACTCAAAATTTTCGGGAGGGTATTACACAATCTTCATTTGGGTTAACTAAAGTTACACCATAACAAAACGAAAGTAGCAAAAGAATTATCGGGGTTTCCCATAACAAAAATCGACAGTTTTTTTACTCTTCGTGACCTAAAATCGGGTGTAGCCCGTGCCACACACGGCATCAGCGTAGGTCCATCCCTATTATCACGCTTTTAACTTTTCTCATGGATGTTATATATATATTCTTTGACTAGATTTACTAGAGCCACATAAATTTTACAAAAACATTTTTACACAACGATGTGGCATGATACTTGGACCACTTATTTACTCACTTCATTCACAACTCTTTCTTTTATAATAAATTATGATTATGATGTGTATTTTGTTACACATCATTGAATGAAAGTTTTTTTTGTAAATTTTGTGTGATTCAAGATTTTTCTTCTTTGACATACAACTTACATCTAGACGGAATCTTTTGTGTTTGCTTATCTAGACAAGGGCAACATGTACAATTGGACAACTTACATCATAGGGTGACATGTGTCCCGCATGTGTAAGGTAATGTTTTTTGGGCAACTATTAGTAGATGGCTTGATTTCAAGTAAAGCACAAGTTTCCTTATTTTGCAAGCCTAGCACCTTAACCCTATCAGCAAAAGCTTGCTTTGCAGTCACTTTGGGGGTTGGATTCATGCTTGCATCAACCCTCTTTGAGCATGGTGGTGGGTATGATGCATTAGAAGAACCAGTCTCTTGTGGAAAATACTTAGACCATGGTGGTGGGTATGATGCATCAGAAGAATCCCAATCAGAAGAATCACTGGAAATGCTTATGATTTCTGCAAAAAAAAAAATAATAATAATAAATAAATAAATAAATAAATAAATAAATAAATAAATAAAAATTAATGGTGTGTTAAAGATATGAGAAAGGAGATTGTGCAGTTAAATACAATACCTGGTTTCTTGTTTTTGCTCATTTTTGCAGATGTAGGTTTTCTTAAAAATGTGAGTTGAAAATGTGCAGTGCTAGAGGAGAAAAAAATAGTGTAAAGTGCTTTATTGATTCAATCATGAGCTAATACCAACAAAACCATGACTGCCCTTTTAGTCCATATCAGCAAGCTCATGACTGCATTTGTATCAGCAATGTCATTACTTTGGCATTTGTATCACTGTGTTTTTGTATCATGACTGCAAAGTACTTTATTTATTTTGTCATGGCATTACTTTGCCATTTGTATCACTGTGTTTTTTGCACTCTTTTTGTTACACATATCAGCAAAACCATAACATCTCCATTAATAACATACTGCATTTCCATTCAAAAGTTAAAATACATTTCCTTCATTGATCAAAGTTATACATTTTCAATGCATTTTAGTTCTACAACTAAAAAGCTTTCATAAACATAAAGAAAAGCATTCCTAACAGTACAAAGATAACCCTAGATTGCATATTAACTGTAGACTTCAACACTGCAACTTCTTCTTCCAAGCTCTTTTTTTTTCAGCTCAAATTGCACAGCTTCCTTCTTCATTTTTTTGTCCACATCTACCAATCTACCTTTGTAATGCTCAGTTGGCAAATCTGGATCCCACCAGTGAAAGAAATTACACTTCTTTCTTGCCTATTTAATCAAAAGAAAGTCAAAACATGTTTTTTACATACAAAAAACATTAACACAAAACATGTGTTTACCTTATAGTTAGGACATCCCAAAAACCTTATGCATGGGTTCTGTTTAGTCCAAGAAGTCCACTTACCACTAACATCACTACATTCGCACAAGACACAAACACGATTGATCAAATTGTCTTTTTCCCAACCTGCATTTCTTCGATTCCAGTAAACCCAATTTGATGAGTTTGATGAATTTGATGAGTTTGTCATGTTTTGATATTTGGGAACAAACGAGTTTGCCCTAATTTGATTTTTGGGGAGACACAGTTTGCCCTAATTTAATTTTTGGGGACAAAAGACTTTGCCCTAATTTGATTTTTGGGGAGAAACGATTTTGCCCTGATTTGGGCAAGATAACGTTTATAAAAGAAAAGAAAAAAAATTTCAAATTTGGCCCTTCAAATTTTATAAAAGTTTCAGTGTATACTTAACGAAATTTTTGGTTAGTTGTTAACGGGAAGTTAGCAAAAAACCCAAATCCGCTAAAAAAAATAGTTTGCAACCTTTTTATGCAAGAAAAAAAGAAGAATGCCTTAATTGGAAATGGACCCTAACTTTGATGCCTTTTTGTGCCATTTGCCCATTGTAAACTTATGAATATAAATTGAAAGAAAAATAAAAACACATTTAAAACAACTTTAAGGTTGAAGAAGAAAACAAATGTAAAGATCAAAATGTCCTTATCTGAATGGATTTAATGAAAACAAACTAACGATCGTTGGGTCAAAGGACTGGTCTGTTAAAATGGGACAACCACAGGGATACGCAGAGTAATTATTAAAGTTAAAGAAAGAAATGTGAAAAAGGTGTAAACCACAACGACGAAAGTTGTAATTAACTCTTGACTTTTTCCCTGACCCATATAGTCCATAGGTTGGAAACTCTTAACCCTTAGAGTCCATACATCTGATGATTGTTCGATTTTAATGATAAAACCCCTCATGTGCCTTGCATATGAGGGTATAAGTATTTTTAATTTTTTTATCCACCAATACATACAATATAATAATTTTATAAATAAAACTAAAGTTCAATATATACCATGAAGAACCGTAGAGTAGAGGGGTTGAATACGCTCTTCTACTTCTTTTAAGTAAGTATATTAAGAGTCAAGTTTGCATGTAAGTATGCATAAACAATTAAGCAATATAAATCGTATGTAAAGTTATGAAAGAGTTAAGGGGAGAAAGAACAAACTCAACAATTTATACTGGTTCGGGATGAAGGGTTTACATCATCTGTACGTTCAGTTTCGAATCCGCGAAACCTATACTATTCACTAGTACCAAATCCTTGTGGTAAATAAACAGTACACCTTAGCTCATAGTCACATGACTCACAAGAAAATCCCCGAATTACGATCCAGTTCGCGCGTTTTCAAATCGGGTATGATTCCGTCAGGAACAAGAAAATCAACGATCCGAATCGGGACCATGATGTGATTTTTTTAACGTCAATATTTGACTTAAAAACCTCCGAAACTTTAATATGTAACTGACGATTGGTTACGACTTATGAAAATTTTATTAATGTTAAACTATTTTTATATTATAAATGTTAGGATATTTTTATAACCCTTATGAACATGTCAAACTATTGGGTACATTGTACCTGAGCGATCCCAAATGAACCTACCCCCATCAAACTAAATTCTAGGTACCTAGCAAACCGCGATCTCGATCCTCGACCCCGTACCAGAACGATCCCGTTCCATGTGACTATGCCTTATCTTTCATCGATCTACACCTAAACCCAAGCTAGCACCTAACGGAGACCACACCTGGAACCACACATAAAGACCTCGCAAACTCTCCACAATATTTACAAACACTTCCATCCTATGAAGTACCAAACCCCAAAGCTTAACTGCACCCGGTACAAGACTTTGCACCTTTGTTTCTCCACACCCGAAGTAAGACTTAGCAGTTAGTTAAGAATGAATATGAGAGTTTAAGTATTGTGTTACAAGACTACAAGAATACTTGAAGAAGATAGAAAAAGAAGATAAACTCTAGACAACATACAAGAGTGGATTAGGTTCTTATATGTTCTTCTCCTGCAAATAAGTTTGCCATCAATATATGACAAAAAGATGTTTAAACACAAGAAGTATGATAGACTTAGCGAGATATATGAGAGAAATAAGAGGGGAGATATGTTTGGCAAGAGGTGAGGTTCAAGCATGGCAAGAGGGTGTTATTTATAAGCAAGAGAACCAAGACAAACCACGGCGCGCTGGCTCGGCGCTCGAGCCCACTGGGTCTGTTTTGTCTCTTGAAAAAAATACCTGAATTTTACAAGAAAATACCGGCATCAGCGTAGGTCCGTCCTTGTTATCACGCTTTTTACTTTTCTCATGGATGTTCTATATATTCTTTGACGAGATTTGCTAGAACCACATAAACTTTACAAAAACATAGCTATATAATGATGTGTCATGACACTTGAACCACTTATTTACTCACTTTATTCACTACTCTTTCTTTTATAATAAATTATTTTGTACACATCATTGAATGATTTTTTTTTTTTTTTTTTTTTTGTTTTTTTTGTTGTTGTTGTTGTTGTTGTTGTTGTTTGTGATTCTAGCAATTTTTTGTTTGACATACACCATCTTCTTCTATTGGCATGCATTTTTCCTTTGGGTTTTGCTAATAACAGCCTTAAGAGGGTGTTTTTTCTTACAATTTGATGTAATAGACTATTTCAACTAATCAGAATTAAGTGTTAGTTATGCATCCACCTTTTTCGTAATTATTTTCGCAATTTTAGTGATTTTTATCCAATCATGATAATTTATTAATAACATTGTAATAACAATCACTTGCTTAAACACAGCCCTATGAGCAGAGGGTGTCATCACCCTGGGTTAAACTTTCACCTAGTGCCACGTCATCGCCACATCAGCTTTAACCTTTTCACCTTTAACTAAAAAAAACACCCTTTATCATCACTAAACCTTAACTCAACTTTAACTCAACTATTTTCAAAATCAACCCCTAAACTAAAACTAATACTTCATTTAATAACTAACATAACATTTAAAATACGAATTACATTAAACATTAAAGTTAAAACACGAATTACATTAAAATATGTATTTCATATTTTATATAAAATCTGCAGTCCAATTCTTCCTTTTAGAATTCGTCCCTTTAGATTTAAGCCAACCGATTAAACATCAATCCCAGTCCAATTCTTGTGAGTCCAAGTCCAATATGAAAAACTAACCAAGGCCCAACACTAAACCTAATAAGCCTAATTTTGGACTATATAAGACCACTACTTTCCCTAGCTACCCTAATCACTTTATCACACACAAACATAAACGCAGTCAGACAAACGTTTTCTTGCAGCCACCACCAAATCAAAGCTCAAATCGTCCCTTTGTTTTCTTATATCTATACGATTAGCAAACACCCTCTTTGTAACTACACCAACACGAATCACAACACACTCTATTTCTTGGATTCTTTTTGCTACGAAATCAAACGACGATTTAGTATACCAAGAAATAGAGGGGGCAAAAGTGTTTTTTTTATATTCCAAACACCCTTCACGCACCGTTAAAGGTTTAACGTGGGTGAAAGTTTTGGCCTTTAACGCAGACCCCCGGTGTGGTTAACGTAGCTTTAACGCACCAAAGTGAAGGTTTCACCCACTTGGTGCGTTAAGACACCATGTGCTCTAAGGGCTGTTGTTAGCAAAACTCTTTAATCTGATTTACAATACCTTTATTATCGCGTTACAATTTATTTATTCTGAAGATGCAAATAGAATTTAAAAACCACCATTCTTTTCAAAGGTTATATGGATCATGATGGATCATGTGCATGTCAGCATGGGGATTGGGAAAGCCGTTAATGTCACATGTTTCTATGCACTTATATTGTTATTCTTTTCTCGTAACATAAATTTAGATATCCAATATGAATAGGAAACACGACTAAGGGTGTGTTTGGTATACCACTATCAGAATCAATGAATCACAATGGTTATCGTTGCAAATGTTTGGTTAGTAACTTGAGGAATCAAATTATCTCTCCATACCTATAAACTCATAGTAGAGAGAGTAGACTCCTTTTCTAATTGATTTCTGTGGGACCCACCACTAACATGTAAATTATTTTTCTAATGCAAAAGTCACCACATTTTCTTTCTTGATTTCCACATTTTGTTATTTTGGGACTCACCATTAACATGTGAAAATCATACTCTAAAGTTCACACCAAACAATAGAAATAGAATCGGTATCCTTAATCCCATACTACCCTCTAATCAATGTCATACCGATTGTGATTCCGGGTAGCATACCAAACGCACCCTAAGATTTCCATGTGTTCATTACAGTAGATTATTGAACATTTACAACTTTATCTTATCAATGACCATCATCAAACTAAGCCTACATTATAATGTACATCTCCATAATCAACACTTCACCAACACTGTAATCCCGACTAATTTGAGTTCGAGGTTCCTAAGAAAAGCTCGATGGTTTCCATTGACATGCACATTATCAACTACTAGTGAACGAAAATAGACGCAAAAATTAGCACCATACGTGAAAAATGGAAGAAGATTCATGGTCAAGACAATTAGGTTGGTATGGCTGACACTATGGATCTACTGTTACGATCCGAGCTGATCCGTTAGGGAGAAATGGCTGAAGCATGTTATGAAGCCTTTGATAGCGACCCATATTCAAAGTATTGTGGAAGTTGTAAGGTTCCACCCAAGACCTTTTTCCAAGATCTTGGGATGAATCATCATAAGGGATATGAGATCACAAGCTATTTACTCAAACAACACGTGTAATCTGATTCCTAAATTTTTCACAAAGTACATTCAGCCAGATGGGCCATGGAATCCTATGGTGAATTGCATGGGCTATGTTGCAGTTTCAAATGATGAAACCACTGCACATTAATTTGGGACGACGAGACATCATCATAGCATGGCGTGGGACTGTCACGAACTTGGAATGGATGATGGATCTCATGGACTTCCTGAAGCCTGTTTCGGCTCAAAAGTTGGCTAGCCAAGACCCAAACATCAAAGTCATGGTCAGGTTTTTGCATATTTATATAGATAAAGATCAAAGCTGCAAGTATTCAAAGTTCTCCGCCCGTGAACAAGTACTACCCTTACACTATTTATATTACTCACATTATCATTCTTATAAACTTTGTGTCACAGTATTTATCATTATGATTAACGAATTGAATGAGACGGGTCGGCTAAATAACCAATTTTTAAATATGGATTTACAATTTATTAGTATAGTTTAACTTATTATAATAACTCTACCAACAGCTGTTGGCTGAATTGACGAGACTAGCCAAGATATATGGGCCAAAAGAGGAGGAAATTAGCATCACGATAAATGGTCACAGTTTGGGGAGCGCTCTTGCAATTTTAAGTGCTTATGACATAGCAGAATCCAATCTGGATAAACTAGACAACATGCAAAAATTCCATATATCGGTATTCTCATTTTCTGGACCAAGGGTTGGCAACTGATGAACTCAAATAAGTACATTTTATTACTATCATTTATCCTATTAATTATCTTGTTTTACTATATTATGTATGAGGATTGATACTTAATCGTTTACTTTTGTAATTCTCAGGTAAAAACAAGCATTTGGTGAAACTTAGCGATTTTGGACTAATTATGGAGCAAAACGTACATAAAGTTGAAGGTCTACTGACATGGACAAGATCAAGTCAATTCTGCTCCAGATGCGCCGCATCTCACTCTCGACATGCGCCGCATCTCTATCAAGATATCACCAGATACGATCCAAGATACAAGAGGACATGCGCCGCATCTAATCATGGAGTTACGCCGCATCTTCTGGCGGTGTACGAATATTCCTGAATATTATAATCTTGGACCCCACGCGAAGTTAAGTACATGCGCCGCATCTACTTAGTAGATGCGCCGCATCTTCCCTCAGACAGAAACTATAAATACCCCGTAGACCTGACGAATTAGAAGTTCCGGAAAACCTAAAACCGAAGTTCGAACAGGAGAAACAAAGGACGAATTCAGTCAAGGAGGCAGCACAAGACACACCCAAATCAAAGATACAAGAGCTGTAAGAAGGTGCTGCATGTGTTTAATTCATTAAGTAGTTTTGTTTTATTGTGTTAGCAAACTTTAATTCATCAGGATTGGTGGCTTGTGTAATGTGACAACGAAAGATTGCACTCCCTTTAATACTTGCTTTCCCATCAATTAAAGTTTATATGTTGATGTCTTTGGTTACTACTTATTAGTGCATTGATAACCTCTATGTTTATTAGTGGCTTGCGGGCATTTGACTGCGGGACATAATGTGGCTCCCACGGTTATTACTAAATTGATCACTTAGGAATAACTTTTAGACATAAGTAATCATTAAGGGTTTACTCGCCGATAAGATTAGGACCAACGAGAAAGGGTTAACTACATACACTTCATATAAAGCTATCAATAAAACAATTGACAATCTACTTAATCATAAGGACAGCCCTCTTATTGTCTCAAGTATTTATCTGTGTACGTGTGTGCTACTTGCTGATTCGTGCCTATTGGTTTATTTTATTATTTAATTGCAAACAAACCGTGCCAGTCTCTCAGGCTGAAACCCCCTTGCGTTAGGATATTAAAATACTGATTAGAATAACGAGATAATACGTTCCACTCTTAGTGATCGACACTCTACTTACCATTATCTTCATACTGACCGGGTACACTGCTCGTTAAGTGTGTGTGTTATTGATAAGTCGGCTAAATATAAATTTAAAACTTGAGTAGGCATTAAAACTGCTAAACCGCAACGACACATCACGCGCATCAAGTTTTTGGCGCCGTTGCCGGGGAGTGAATTGTTATTATCTGTTAATTTAATTAGTATTTTAATTAGGTTTTTCTTTTTATTAGATTAATTGCATCATTGTACTATTTTGCATATTTGTTGTATTGTGTGTTAATTGTTTTCTTTTATTTTTGTGTGTTTATTTTCGTTTGTGTGTTTAATTTTTGTTTTTATTTTTCGTATTTTTCTGTTCTGCTATCGTTGTACTGTGCTAAATCAAACGATACGGCGCATCTGATCTCTCAGATACGGCGTATTGCGTTTAATTTTTTTTTTATATACAACGCGTTTAATTAATTCGATACGACGCATCTTTTCCCCAAGATACGGCGTATCTGTTTTTAATAAGAAAATTTTTCTAAGCGATAAAGTAATACGACGCATCTGCTTTTGCAGATACGGCGTATCTGTTTTTCGAAAATTTTTTTTTTTTCTAAACGTTAACGCCATACGACGCATCTGCTTTAGCAGATACGGCGTATCTATTATTTTAATTAAAAACAGTTTGCGAATTATTAAACAGATACGGCGTATCGATCTCTATCGATACGGCGTATCGATCTCTATCGATACGGCGCATCTTACTGAATCAAAAATCTTTTATTTTTAAACGTAACGAAAATACGGCGCATTAACTTTCGTTAATACGACGCATTTAATTTTAATTAGATAAGCTGATTTTTGATTAATTAATTCGATACGGCGCATTCTTAAATTCTAAGCGGCGTATCTATTTTCTGAATAAAGTCTGATTTAATTTTAACGTATTAAGATACGGCGTATCCAACTTTTTGGATACGGCGCATCGTCTGCAGATATCAGCTATTTTTATTCTTATATCCGTTTCTATATTCATTAATTTCTCTTCTAGCGAACAAATCCTACTGATGATTTTACCTTGGATGACAGATTTTGCTATGGAAGACATGTCAGTTAACGGATATCTTGCTAAGGATGCATTATGGGTATATTGGATGAGAGGAGAAGATGAAGAAGTAGAAAGCGATTATGGGTCGTCACTTCATGATTCAACAATCAATGAAGGCATTGAAGAGTTATTCAGAATAGACATTGATGTGTTCGATTATGAGACACCCTTGTGCAAGCAGTTCAAGGAATTTAACTACCTTCTTCAAGTCGACGATGATGTGCTTACTGGAGAACTACCAGGATTTAAGACTTATGACGATTTCAAAAACACCTGGTACTATGAATGGAATGATCAAGTACCATGGGTTTGGGATAAACCATGGGAATTTGCGCACATTAATCACACCTGTACACCCTTCGTTTTCAAGGACGGGAGTAGTGTTTGGCCGACCTGTGATTATAAAAGTGACGGAACCTGTAATGGGGGAAGTATAATTGGGATGAGATGGGTTGGAAACGATGTAACCTTTGAAGATTATGAGTGGTACGATAATGTTGAAGACTGCCCACAAAAGGCGGAGGCTTTACAAGAAAAGGGCAGAATTGAACGCTTGAAAGGACTTAAGGGAACATCGGATACTACTTTCTGGGAATGGGTGCATAAACAGTTTGATGATTTCACAAAGCTTAGTCGACGGTTACAATATGATTTGGAAAGAGAATGGGAGGCGATTCAAGATGATAATAATAATGAGTCGTTGATTGAAGAACTAGATGATTATTTGATTAAGGATCCCTATTTTAAGTTTGTTGATAAAAACGAGGAAGAGTTCACCAAAAGAAAGTGTCAACTACTTGGGATTCCTTACAATGAGCCGCCCATGATTATTTCTGAAAAATTTAAAATCATCAAATACTCTTTGGGTCCTGATGAAGAATATACTGCGGTGAAGACAAAGAGTTATACTAGATTAAGTCGAACGGAAGAAAACGCCGCAGAGATATACGGAAAAATCTTTCGGATGAAGGACGAAGGATGGACCGTGACAAGGACTTATTGCTGAGCTGAACGTGAGTCTAACTTGAAGACTCTGGAATAAAGACAAGTGCTTACCGGGAGACAACCCGGAGAATTTTTATCATTCTGTTTTCTGTGTCGAGTCAGTCCAGGCCGCATGAGGATACGGCGCATCTCAATTCTGAGATGCGACGCATCTCCTGCAATGGTCATATCTTATTTTATTTTTCTGCATTTTTATTTTCGACTTTAAAACTATTTATCAGTTTATTTTAATGCGGCGCATCCCTGGTTAAGGATGCGGCACATCTTTATTCTGATCCGTATTTATTCCAGGCTCGATACGGCGTATCTTCTTCAATAAGATACGGCGCATCGACTGACCTGATGATTTTCAGTTTTAATTTTTAAGTTTTATTTTTCCTAACTACTAATGTATTATGCAAAGCTTGAACCTTTCTTATCTTAGGTGTGTTTTAAAGTGTTGGTGGTATTATAGTTTCCTGGATTTCCTGTGGATACATCAAGTATGAAGCTTTAACGTTCTAATCCACAAGAAGTTGATTTTTGCTCTTATACTAATGGAGGATCATACCGAGCAAATCTCAGGGGAGTTTTTCTGTTCTAATTCTTTTATTTTCCAGTTTTTAACCTTTTATACAAACAACGAGGACGTTGTTTAACTTAAGTGGGGGGATTGGAGAATTAGAACACTTAACAATTACTTGTCCTAAACTTTTTCAAAAATTATGCTTAAAATGTGCTTAATATATCAAACTTAAAAATTTTTTAGCATGTTTTTGTTTAAGATCTAAGTTGCATAACTGCACACATGACGTTATTTTCAAAAATTGTGATTTTTCAAAATTCACAAATCTATGAGTGTGCCGGTGACTTGTAGACTTTAGAACTTGGCTTGTATACTATTCGAGACCACCATAATAAGTATTATTTATATAATTGGAGTGACTTGTCTAACTTGGTAAATTTCTAGGATTACACCCAAATAGCCTTTATATGTTTTGTGATATTAGCTAACTACACTGGTTAGTTAACCCCCGTATAAACCCTTTTGTTACTCTCATTTTTAGAGTAAGATACCCCTAGAAAAACCCTCAGAGCCATTCCTTTCGTTTCTTACACCTATGTTTAAAATGTTTCGTTACACCCTTACACCTTAGCCTACCCTGTAGATTAGAATCCGTGGTTGGTTGATTGCTATAGGCAGAGTGTGTTTCCTTACATTACCTGTGTTCGCGTGCGTAATTCATTATCTATGGTTAGGTCGGGAAATTGCACAATGCAATTGGAGTGAAAGTAAATATTGTATATCTTGGAGTTTATTTTTCGTGTGTTTACTACTTTCACTATTACCATTATTTCTGAAGTCATGAAAAGTATGGAAAAATTATCCGGAAAGAAAGTTATAGTGATGTGGTGAAATTTTACACATCTATGTTTATGTTTAAATAAAAAAAAAAAAAAAAAAAAAAAATCGAAAAATGAGAAAAGAAAAAGAAAGAAAGAAAAGTTGGAAGTTAGTTTTAACCAACTTATGTAAAGTTATGTAAGTGGTCGATATCGCCACTATTTGTTGTACTATATCTATGGATTGAATGGGAATTGGCAGTTATGGGAACGCCAATTAAGGTTTATTCTTTGATTAAGATCTTGTTGAGTATAATTCGTGTCTACCTAAAGCGTGTGTTTCAAGTGTTAAAGCGTGAGTTATTCGATGATATGAGTCTTATTCATGGGATGGTTGGGATAGTGATTAACCACACTTAGGATTTTAATTTATTTGTTTTGTTTATTTTTATTTTTATACCAATTTATATCCCAAATGTTATCCATGCCCTTTATTATTCTTTATCCAACCAAACCTTTGATTTATTGAGATTAGGGATTTGAGCAATCTTAAGTATCGTAGTCGTGGATTCGGCTATGTATTTATGATTTTGTCGCCCTTTTTGATATATTATTATTGGTGAAGTTTGGACCTATCTTTAGCCTATTCGAGTTAAGGATTTGAGCAATTGCAAGTATCGTGTTCGTGGATTCGATCATGTATTTGTGATTTTGTCGCCTTTTCTGGAATTTGAGATCAATAGTGAAAGAGAATAATTAACCCTTAAGCCTAAAAACCCTTTTTAACCGCTTTAGACTTGTTACTCCTTAGCTTTAGTGGTGGAGATGTGTATACTTGCCAAGCTTATGATAGAATATTCGTCGCGACTGGACAGTTAAACGATTAGATTTGCTTTTATCGACTTATTTTATTTTACTTCTGAATCGTTAAGTGTTTAGTTGTGTGATTATGAAATGAACGAATGCATACTTAAATATAAAAATAAATCCTAACATCTTTTAGGATACATTTTCATAAAAGAAATTCTAAGGTTTACTTGGGGACAAGTAAAGTTCAAGTGGGGGGATATTTGATGAACTCAAATAAGTACATTTTATTACTATCATTTATCCTATTAATTTGACTTGTTTTACTATATTATGTATGAGGATTGATACTTAATCGTTTACTTTTGTAATTCTCAGGTAAAAACAAGCATTTGGTGAAACTTAGCGATTTTGGACTAATTATGGAGCAAAACGTGCATAAAGTTGAAGGTCTACTGACATGGACAAGATCAAGTCAATTCTGCTCCAGATGCGCCGCATCTCACTCTCGACATGCGCCGCATCTCTATCAAGATATCACCAGATACGATCCAAGATACAAGAGGACATGCGCCGCATCTAATCATGGAGTTACGCCGCATCTTCTGGCGGTGTACGAATATTCCTGAATATTATAATCTTGGACCCCACGCGAAGTTAAGTACATGCGCCGCATCTACTTAGTAGATGCGCCGCATCTTCCCTCAGACAGAAACTATAAATACCCCGTAGACCTGACGAATTAGAAGTCCCGGAAAACCTAAAACCGAAGTTCGAACAGGAGAAACAAAGGACGAATTCAGTCAAGGAGGCAGCACAAGACACACCCAAATCAAAGATACAAGAGCTGTAAGAAGGTGCTGCATGTGTTTAATTCATTAAGTAGTTTTGTTTTATTGTGTTAGCAAACTTTAATTCATCAGGATTGGTGGCTTGTGTAATGTGACAACGAAAGATTGCACTCCCTTTAATACTTGCTTTCCCATCAATTAAAGTTTATATGTTGATGTCTTTGGTTACTACTTATTAGTGCATTGATAACCTCTGTGTTTATTAGTGGCTTGCGGGCATTTGACTGCGGGACATAATGTGGCTCCCACGGTTATTACTAAATTGATCACTTAGGAATAACTTTTAGACATAAGTAATCATTAAGGGTTTACTCGCCGATAAGATTAGGACCAACGAGAAAGGGTTAACTACATACACTTCATATAAAGCTATCAATAAAACAAGTGACAATCTACTTAATCATAAGGACAGCCCTCTTATTGTCTCAAGTATTTATCCGTGTACGTGTGTGCTACTTGCTGATTCGTGCCTATTGGTTTATTTTATTATTTAATTGCAAACAAACCGTGCCAGTCTCTCAGGCTGAAACCCCCTTGCGTTAGGATATTAAAATACTGATTAGAATAACGAGATAATACGTTCCACTCTTAGTGATCGACACTCTACTTACCATTATCTTCATACTGACCGGGTACACTGCTCGTTAAGTGTGTGTGTTATTGATAAGTCGGCTAAATATAAATTTAAAACTTGAGTAGGCATTAAAACTGCTAAACCGCAACGACACATCACGCGCATCAGCAACACAAGGTTTCGAAAGAGAGTGGAAGAGTTAGGAATAAAAGTGCTGAGAGTCTTCAACATCCATGATAAGGTGCCAAATGTGCCGGGGCTTCTTTTGAATGAACACAGATCGCCTTTTGTTAGAAACTTGGCCGATTGGGTAGCATGGTTCTACTCACACACAGGGGAGAAAATTGGTTTGGATCACACAAGGTCTTCTTTTGTCAAAGAAAGCTTAGATGCGGGCTCAACACACAACTTGGAGCTTCTCTTGCATCTGTTGGATGGGTATAGATGTTGAAAAATTTAGTGCACTTGAGGGATTAATTCACACCTGGTAATGGGCTTGGAGGTACGGAGTGTACACCCATCAGATCAATGTTTACCCTGACTCAAATTAAGTGGTTTGTGGTTCTGCTGCTAGTGTAAATGATAATACTGCTGATGCAGATCATTCTGCTGCTAGTATTATTCATTGTACTGCTGATGCAGAACATTCTGCTAGTGTTATTGATATTGCTGCTAGTACAATAATACTGCTGCTGAGTTGCCAGGCAAAAGATTCTGCTGCTAGTACAATTTATTGTGCTGCTAGGCATAAGATTCTACTGCTGGTATGCTGGACAGAATTTGTAACTAACTTTGACCTATTTTGGGAAGGTTCAAATTCGTAATTAAGATCATGATCTTCTGGTCTTGTAACCACTGTATCTAGAATTAAGGAAAGTATATGGAGAATATTTGCCCAATATTTTCTCATATTTCTTTCGACTAGGGTTTTGAGTATATCTCTTATATATATAGAGATCAACACATCGTCATGGAATATACACAGAAAACCTAAACACTTGAAAGTAATTCGGTTCTTGATTTGTGCCTAAAACAAGAACATCACTTGGTTTTATCCCATATAGATATTCGTGTAACTGATTGACTTTGGTCAAGCACGTCACAAGTCAAACCTCTCACGAAGAAAAGTCAACTCGCGACGATTAAACGCAACAACCAATTGTAATAAACTGGATAAGTTAATACCCAGGTCGTAGTCCCAACGAGGTGTGAAATTGAGGATATCGTTTGAGGTTCGGCATTAAAATGTTTGAAAAGACGAGGGTCACTTGGGTTACTAATATCTACGAAAACGAAAATAAAATAACGTAAACCGGTAACTAAAAAACGAGCATAAATGAAACAATCTACAAAAATTAACCCTACGAATATCAAAATAATTTTCCTACGCCCTAAATGACAAAAGAAAATTTTAAAAAAAAGAATTATAATTTTTTGACTTTTTAATAATTAATTACGAATTAAAAACTAATTTATAGAAAATAAATGATTAAAAATACTAAATGAAAAGAGAAAAATCTGAAATTTTTTGTAAAAATACTTTAAACAACACTAATCCTAGGAAAAATGTAAAAAAGTTCCCAGCTTATTCCAATAAGCTGGGAAAAAGCTAAAAGGGTCGAATAAGCTTAAAAAGGAAAGAGGTGTTATAAAATAAATAATGCAAGCCATAACTGAAATAACACCCAAGGGCAGTTGGTTTGGTGTTGGTGTTGTGAGTTGGCAGACCTGGGTTCGAGTCCCAGGTTTTGCCATTTTTTTATTTATTTAATTTTTGTGATTTTCTTTTTAAAACTCAACAAACAAGTGATAATAAGCAAAATGTAAAACTGAAATACTTTTTAAAACTCACAAATAAGCTCAGAATAAGCTTATGGAAATGTGATCAGTTGGGAAGAAAAATGGAAATACTAATGTAATGCAAATGGGCTATATAAGCTACTCTAATAAGCTAAGGATATAAGAACAAGCTGATTTCTAACCAAAAGCTAAAATGAGAACTTCAATAAGCCACATGAACAGCTAACATGATAAGCAAATAAGCTAAAGGGGGACTGATGTGCAGGCTTAAAAGAGGTTTTGAGGTGATCCAAAAGCCTAGAAATAAGCTATCTAACCAAAAGCTTATTACCCATGACTGATAATGATAAAAGTTTACACTATAAGCTACTACTAAAATCAAAAATTTAGCAAATAAGGTGGCTAGATAAGCAGATAAGCAGATGAACAGTTTGACTATTTGAACAGATGTAAGCATGTGCAGGGCAAAAACAAGGATATTCAAGCTGATAAAAAGCACTAAGAAGCTAATTGAAAAAATTCTCAAAAATAAGAACTAACAAGGTGAGCAGCTGAACATTGACTATGCAAAAATTTGGCTTATAAAAACTGAAAATGAGTAAACTAAAAATCATCAAAAGGACTGCAAAAATGGAAAATCAAAAACTTAAGGTCTACTATGAAATGGACTGATATGGGCAAATTTAACGCAAAAACTAAACTAAGCTACTAAAGCTATTAAACTATCCTACATTGGCCCAAATCAGATCCAATAAGCACATAAGAAAAACTAATAAGCCAAGAAATAAGCATAAGCACAGTAATATTGACTTTGGTTGACCAAGATATAAAAACAAGAAATCTTAAATTTGAATTAACTGAAATTAAATTACATTGCTGGAAATTAAATAAAAGATAAATAACAATAAAAAGAGAAATACCTAAATTGAGCTAAATTAAAACCTAATCTCTACTGTTACATATTACTACTATTTATACTAAAAAAAAACTAGGGTTTCTTTTCTGCTGTGCTTCTTGCGTGAGAGTGTCCCCAAATTATCTCTTTGTGTTTCTTTGTTGGCCCTTGGATTTTCCTTGTTGCCCACTTCCGTGAATTACAGCCGTAGGATCTTTTTTTGCAACTGGGATTGCCAAGGTGGCAATGGAGGAGGGGGAACAATATCATGTGATGGTTTCGGCATGGAGTGAGATGAGGTGGAAAGCTGGATAGTGACTGGAGAAGGGATTAAGGATTTGGCGGGCAAAGGATTAGGAAGAAGGTGGAATAGTGTTCTAATTGGGGGTTTGACTATCCTCTTTGACCCGTATTTTTAACTAATAAGGGATTGGGTTTGGGCTTTGGTGGTGATGGGCTGGTGTGGTTTGTGGAGTGGGTTTAAGGGTTTAAAAATTGGGTTGGGTTTTTATGGGATCCGGATAGTTAGTTAAGGATTAGGATTAATGGATTTAATAAAGGACCACAAATGTAAATGTTGAAACTTCAAGGACTAAATCTACCAATTCTTCAAAGTTCTTCTAGGGTCCAATTTTGCCAAGTAAGAATAATCCAAGGGTCGTTTTGGGATTTTCGAGCTCGAATTAAATCCATATGAAAATTGTCTTTTCCGGCTTCGGTTTTCGGCTCTTTTCCATATCACGCTCGGTTTTGTCCATATTTGCCCCGTTTTCAATCCTTTTGTACCTGAAACACATAAAACACAATCCAAGGATATTTGTAACAATATTTGGTCCATTTGGGTGTTTTTGGTCATTTTTGTGGGGTTTTTCGGGTATAAAATGATGAGTAAAAGGCCACTCATCAATCCCCCACACTAAACAATTTCTAGTCCCTAGCAATCCGATCATATAAAGTAATGAACGGATCAAAATTACCAAGACTATCCCGTTTTGACTTTATTATAAAATGCAAGTAATTTTAACGAGAACAAACGTAAATATCATGCTTGATTTTCAAAAATGGCATCATGGAACGGGAATCACACAAAATGGGTGACTCCGGGGAATTGTAATCGTCATCCTCTTTTTATACTCCCCAACTAAGTTTAAAAACCCTTGTGCAAACGTTTTTGTAAAATGCTAACACTACTTATGGAAGTTAATTGTGTATTACTCCTTGTTCCCAAATTCCTATTTTCCTCTATTTATTTTATTTTTGGTGAGAAATGAATTTCTTCAAATTCTCGTTTCGATAATTTTTAGTCCGATAAAGATACCTAGTTTAGATGCTAACTAGTTTCTAATCTTCCTCCGAAAACCGTTGCCATAAAAATGAGGTCCACATCAAGGTGATTTAAAATGGGGCTTATTATTCTTTTTTTTTTTTTTTTTTTTTTTTTTTTTTTTTTTTTTTTTTTTTTTGACAACTTAACTTCTTATTGTACCATAAATTACGGTGCTTCACGGAGAAATTCCAAGACCTTATACCTTAGGAATAAAGGATCTAAGGGCCGTTACAACGGAAAGTTCCAAGACTTTAGACATTCCGGAAATGAGGTTCCAAGGGTGTTAGACCAAGACCTTACACCTTCCTGAATAAAGATCCAAGGGCCGTTATAAGAGGGTAGCCAAGACCTAAACGCCTTTTGGAAATAAGGATCCAAGGACCGATCTCGAACCGTAGCTTATAGCACATAAACTTAAAATTTATTGATTTTATTTTTATTTTTTATTTTATTTTATTTTATTTTTAGTGCCACCACTCCAAATCTCGTATACCATAAACTAAACGGAACTTTACGGATAATTCCAAGACTCTAGACATTCATGAAATGAGGATCCAAGGTCGTTAGACCAAGACCTCACACATCCTGAATTAGAGATCCAAGGGCCGCTTTATGTGTAACACCCCAACCCGATAAGGGTAAAGATGTCATAATAATGGTTTCATATCAGATTAAACAAAGCATACATCAACAATAATACAAAGGTTCTCAAGGGTTACAATGAAATTCTGAAATTTACAAGGTTACAAAGGAAACAAAAGCTAAATACTAAGTCTGCAAATGCAATTCCTTCTACAAGTCTTTACTTCAAAATAACTATCAAGGTCTTCTAAGTCCAAAAGTCTCTTCACTCATACCCAGCTTCCAACTAAACCTGCCGCGGGAAAAAGAAACGCGGCTGAGCTTAAAAAGCTCAGTGAACAGATATATAATAGACGGAAACGAAAGCAAAAGAAAACGAGCATACATGGAATAGTGCAAATGGAAATAACATAAGGTATAGACAAAGAATATAATAATGATGGAAGGAAATAAAAAGAAATAAAAAGAAATAAAAGGATCAGTAATCCACCACGAGCCCAGAAACAAACCAAATCACATCATCTCAAATGTAACCAAATAGAGTAGCTAGCTCCCAGATATGTGAAAGACGTGTATCGCACACACCATCAGTCACCAGATAAATATAACAATAAACAAATAACATATACAGATAACAGGTCAAATCTAGGATGCACCCATACGCCCCCGCAGACAAATCAATAATCATAATTATAATGGCCATAGCAGATAAATAAATAAGGGACGGAACAGGTCATCACTCTCCTGCCCTAGAGTCATGTCAAAGGTGCGTCAATGACATGGACATGAAACCCTCATGCGTAGTGATTGGCTCGTAATATCAAACTGTAGTTCAAGGTCAAATGTGCTATCAAAATAATCAAAAGTCATATCTTAAGGGTACATGGCAAAAGGTTCATGTCAAACAGTCCAGAAATAACTATCAAAGGTTCAAATCAGAGTTTATCAAATTAAGTTTTATATCAAAATTAAGTTCAGATTATAAGGACTACATCAAATGTTTCAGAAAAAAATTTCACAGGTTCATAATTAAAGTTCGTAGCAAAAGTTCATTTTAGAGGTTCTTGTCAAAAGTTCATTTAAAGCATTTCTTTAATCATGGTTTTCAATAAAATGATCTTTCCGAATAGTTTTATAAAATAATCTTGCAAAACGGTTCTTCATAAAAATATTCTTTAAACTAGTATCCACAAAGGTTAACAAATGTCATATAAAAATAGTATCATATCACCACCCATAATCATTCTTTTAAAATAACTGATTTTTCTCAAGACATTTCCAGGTCATAATTAAAAAGGTTTTCACATTTATTTACCAAAATCAAATGAACCTTCGAATGTGATTCGAATACTAATATATAACAAGGTAACGAACGAATATCAAATGGATCATTATAGAGGCTCAAAGCAAAAAGGGTCATATCGAACATCAAGGTCAAAATGAATCAAACAAACGAACCAAAGTGTAGGGGAACATAGCAATGGCTTAGGGAAATCCTAAACGAGTCAATACAAGAGATCAAGAGAACGAAGGCACCTTACAAGAAGGGCAGAATATCTGTACCTTAATTGCAGAACACAAGGATAGCAAATGACAAGGATCAAATTACTCCTTCCTCGAACCTAATGGAGTAGAAGACAGAAGTTCAAAAGGGTTTTCAGTTATCTTTCCATTTTAAGTAACTTTCTATTTTTAGTAACCTTCTAGATTTAGTAACTTTCTATAATTAACAGATTTCCATATTTAGTAAGATATCAGTATCCCAGATTAGGTTAAGTCCTTATTTCAAGATTATTATGGAATTAAGGTACATTTTATCAGTTACAAAAGTTTAGGGTTAATTATGACAAGTATACATAGTTTAGGGTTATAATTGTAAATTCATTAGATTTAAAGGTTTAACATGAAAATACTTTAAGTTACTGATTTAATACACACTTTATTCAGAATGACATTTTAATCTCTTAAGTTTCACAATTTACATTTTATACCCCTTAGTTATATAATTTACAAAATAAACCCTACATTTACATAATTCATGATTTAATCCCAATAATATTCATATTTACCAAACAAGCACCTTATTTTATAAAGTTATAGAACATAACCTCAGAATTATATGAAGTACGAATTCGACCCCTCAGAATTTAGTAATTACACAATTGGTCCCTTAACTTTACAAAACTTACAATTTAAATCATAATTTATTTATAATTACATATCAAGCCCATAAATACTCAAATTTACACATTACACCCTTAATGACATTATTTACTCAGAATAACTTCAAGTTTCCCAAATTTACACTTTTAGTCCCTCTATTTTAATTAATTACAATTCGTACCTTGCAAATACAATTAATTCATTTTCTTGCAATATTTACACTTAGGACCCTCAAGTTATATTTTTCCCACATTCCTACTGACTTATATAATATTACAAAAATATCCCAGAAGTTTCAAAGTTGGCAAAACATACCCTTATACTTTTAAAAACAACCATCGGATTGATTTTATTCTAAAACAAAACCCTAATTTGTTCCAATCATTAAACCATCATTATTCAATCATTATTAGCATTAATTACACCAGATCTAACAACATAAACCCTAACCCTAATTCGTTCTAGGGTTTCTTCCTAATTTTTCTTTATTTTTCATATAATCCGATTTAAAACAATTCATGATCAATTATTCTGAGCTTCTAAAAATCACATGGTTATTTTTCTAGGCTTATATTATCATCATAGAACATGTAAAAATTATGGTTACAACCCAGAAAAATCGTATAGCAATATTTGGAAATTAAGTGTGTTTTATCCCTTTAATTTTTGTACGCATGATTAATCTTGCATGATTCATGTTTATCATTTTTCCTGAGTTATATTCGACCTAAGGATCATTAGAAAAATGCTAGATTAATTTTAGAACATAAGAATTAGTCGTGTGAATTGTTACCTATCGTACGCAATGAACCAAACAAACAAATGTGCCACGATCGAACGAAGCCTTCCACAAGCCAACTCTTATTTTTCCTAGCTAGATTACACCTTGAAGAACTCCAGAAAATTGCTTGATCAGGTCCAGAAAGTCGTATGGAGGTTTGGTCATTTTTTGTTTAGTCGATTTAGGGTTTCGACTATTTAGGGTTTTACAAAATAATATGGTTTGTTGTTATGCTTATCAAACCGACTAGGAGGGGGGATAGGGTCCAGAAATTCGGCCCAAGGTTATCACAATATCACAAATTTATTTTGTGTATAATTCCTTAAATTAGTTTTGTATTTATCCTAGTTTAAATGATTTAGTAAATATATTAACTTTAATTATATAATTTTCGGATTACATATATATATATATATATATATATATATGTATATGTGAGTTTAATATTTTTGGACATTCAAATTAATGTGATGTTGTCCCATAAATTAATTTACTTGATATGTAGCTCATTTTCAGAAGTTTGGAATTGTTTCAGAATTTTATAAGTTATTTATTTAGGTTTTATGGTTTCAGGGGTAATTTGGTCATTTTACAGGTTATCTGAATTTCAGGTATTACAACTTCTTCCCCACTAACAAAAAAATTTCATCCTCAAAATTTGCTGGAAGCAAAAAGAAAAGAGAGCGGAAAACAAAACGAAGACATACCAGACTAGAACGAGAATTGCGGATAACTAGCTCGTATCGATTCCTCGGTTTCCCAGGTAGCCTCACGCTCCGGGTGATTCCTCCAAAGAATCTTTACGAATGGAATAACTTTATTTCTCATGACTCGAATCAAAACAAAGTGGGTTCAAATTTCTCAGAAGAAGACATTAATTTAATTTGATCGGAGGGTCCATATATCATAAAATGGATGATAAGTGAATCTTCAGGATCTCCTATGGAATACGAACAAGAGTTCAAATCAAACTAATTGTATCAACAGAAAAGAGATTTATAGGAATCTAAGATTTATAGCTGAGGTCAACAGAATGCGAAATGAGATTCCAAACTTATCCAGATATCAAAGGAACGAAAATAGAGTCTACGCATAGGTAGAATGAACCTAAAGTCCCACTAATCACGGATAATCCAACGGGGATTCAAAATCTAAACTTTTTAGGTACTCCCCAAGATATCCTATGCCCACAACAAGCGCACGTTATATGATGTAAGTATTATCACGTTGGCCAGACGTCATAATACTGGCATCATATAAATATGCCCTCATGATGGTCATACTTTATCTCAAGTCGAAATCAAAACCGCCTATCTTAATCCACCTAGTACTTCTACAGTCTCGAGGTCAACAAAATCGAATGCCATAGTCAAGGGAGAAAACAAAACTATTCGCAAGGGTATCACAACCTCAGACTGCTTAGCAAAAGTGAGGCACGCCATCACAACATCATATCTTCCACCATTCACCAAAATCTCTAAAAACAAAGCTATCACTGAACACACGAAAAATAAACACGAACAGAAATGCTTATAGGGAAACTTAAATCACGAGAGGATATTCTTACTATATAACGAAACTTAAGTGATTCAACGGAAGTGGAAATTTGTCCTCAATATCTTTGATCAAATCAATTCTTCCAAACATAAAGGGTCTGTTTCTAAAATCCGTTTATTCAACACATCCAATTATCTTCAAGTCCGGTTAATCTGTCTTCGTTTGTCCATCAATCTGGAAGTGAAACAAAATCGTGTATGTGTGCCTGGTTCATCAAGCCTTCTGCAGTTCTTCTTGTAATGTGATGGGGTAATGTAAATTTCTGGCACGATCTTCAAGTCCTTCATCATCCAGTCTGCTTCCGCTCTCAATTCATCTTAGTACAACCAAGATGAATAGGGAAATGAGACTGCATGTTTTCATCAGCTCCAGGTTCGCCATCTTGACCAGAATCTCTTATTTTGCATTGCCAACCCTTCTACCTTGTAAGGAAAGTCTTCACTCTTTAGGGTGGCCGCCGTTGTTGTCTTGATGCGCTTCTAGTTGTCTTGATGCGTACGAAAAAAAAACTTTCTGTGCAGCATGGGAGTATCACCGAGTCTCTTTCTGAAGTATCCCAAAATTGTTCCGCCCGAGGGTAAGGAAACTAATTTCTATTTCAGCTTTTCCAAAACTCCATTCTTAATCAAACTAAGCTGTTTCTCTCAGTTCACGAAATTTCTCAATGGTATCGCAACTCGTGAACATCATCCAGAATTCTTCGGCAAGGTTCAAAAAGGTTTCAGTTCTCCATTCTGTTATCGGTCTTGACCAATTTGTGATAGTTCTCAATTAAGAACATCGTTGTCTCAACAAATATCAATCTCTCAGAATGCACAAATGATCGACGAATTTCCTAACAAAGTGCAAAGATGATTTTTCATGCTCTTCCTCGTCTCCGAACGTACTATTAAGTCACACAATGACCATTTGTCCAAGTACTCACAAGAAAACATTAATTGTCAATCTCATAAACGGTCGGAGTTTTAGCTAATACTATTAGCATTACTAACCGTCATAGCATTCTTTTATGGATACGGAAGGCGATTCCAAGAAATAAATCACTTTGTCATAAGGAAAACTTCACGCTCTGAAATTAAACAAACACATAATCGTTTCAGGGTGGAGGAATATTGGTTCCTAACAGTATTACGGTTCAGCTTCCTGTAGTCGATACATGTCTCCAGTCATCATTCTTCTTCATCGCGAACGGAACTAAAACACGCCCAGGAATACTCTTAAGTAAGCTCACTTCTTGGTCTTCGGTTGCTGCTCTTCCCGGTTGCTCAATCCAACAGGTATGATTCCGGACACATCTGAAAGACACATTCGCTTGGTGACTAGACAATATTTCGATATCATGTCAAATCCTATTTCACGCTCGGGTGGAAAATTTGGTGGTTCAACCAGGAATCATATTCAAGAAATTCAGGGTGCCAAATAACGTTCAAGATACGATTCATCTATTGGTGTACAAAATGGGTCCTAGGGAAACTTTTATAACCGCGAAAGTAACACACGAGTCTCCAGAGTAATAGTGATAGTAGCGAGTTTAACAATCGGTAATCATGGTAGAGAGTTCAAAATTGTTGCCAACGTTAAAGGTGAGACATAGAAAGGGAAATTGTCAATATTTGAATGATCAATCAACCAATTCCTTGAAAGAATAAAATCGAAGTTAATTATACAAGGAAAGACGAATCACAAATCAAATCTTTATCTTTCAAAAGTGAGGGGGAAGATTTTTTTATACTTGTGGTTACACACCACAAGACCTCCCTTAGGAATAGAGATGGGTGAAACGAAATCAAATAGTGTCGGAATATTTATAGATACTTATCAAAAGCAAGAGACAAAAAGAGAATACATCAAGTACGTCATCGCCATGAAGATCTCAGAATGACCGAAGAGGCATCAAAATGATTGACGAAAGGATCAGAGGTCAAAGTCAAAATTTGAAGATAAGGATCGAATAGTGTCAGGCAATTATTGTGCTATTCTTAATGCCTTCAAGCTACTAGGTTCAAATCTTAGGTGGTGCAAAGTATAAAGTTTGTATTTCCAAAAGTGATATCAGATATCAACAGGATCTAACCAATGGTGATAATTGTCAGGATTCTCATAGGAGTAGTAATGGATCACTCAGAACTGAGTAGTATCAGATGATACACTTCATATCCGACATGAGTAATGAATTCGTAGAATGTGTCAAACACATTATGGTTGAATGACCATCTGGATGGTCGGAAAGGTATCAAACCATTTATCAAACAAATCAGAAATGGGGATTCAAAATCAGAAAGTGAAACTTAAATGGTGCAAGGTTTTCACGTAGTTCTCGAGGTATTTCAAACTTACTTGGTTACTAAACTTAAGTTGCAAGATTTCTAGCTTCTGAAACAAAAGTTCTTATAAGGCTTAGCTAAAGGCAAAGGCACGAATCAAAGTAATGCGGAAGCAATGATACTTAAACAAATACCTTATAGTCTACCCATTTCTCACCGGTCAAAACTTACGTTCCTATTGGGAAAATCTTAAAGCAATTTTCAAAGGTTGTCTTACGAGCGCCTACAGGGAAAACTTAGTGGTCCTAACTTACACAGGTCAAAGGTAAATGTATTACGAATCGCAGCCTGTCTCTCTGATACCATAAATTGTAACACCCCAACCCGATAAGGGTAAAGATGTCATAATAATGGTTTCATATCAGATCAAACAAAGCATACATCAACAATAATACAAAGGTTCTCAAGGGTTACAATGAAATTCTAAAATTTACAAGGTTACAAAGGAAACAAAAGCTAAATACTAAGTCTGCAAATGCAAATCCTTCTACAAGTCTCTACTTCAAAATAACTATCAAGGTCTTCTAAGTCCAAAAGTCTCTTCACTCATACCCAGCTTCCAACTAAACCTGCCGCGGGAAAAAGAAACGCGGCTGAGCTTAAAAAGCTCAGTGAACAGATATATAATAGACGGAAACGAAAGCAAAAGAAAACGAGCATACATGGAATACTGCAAATGGAAATAACATAAGGTATAGACAAAGAATATAATAATGATGGAATGAAAAAAAAGGAAATAAAAGGATCAGCAATCCACCACGAGCCCAGAAACAAACCAAATCACATCATCTCAAATGTAACCAAATAGAGTAGCTAGCTCCCAGATATGTGAAAGACGTGTATCGCACACACCATCAGTCACCAGATAAATATAACAATAAACAAATAACATATACAGATAACAGGTCAAATCTAGGATGCACCCATACGCCCCCGCATACAAATCAATAATCATAATTATAATGGCCATAGCAGATAAATAAATAAGGGACGGAACAGGTCATCACTCTCCTGCCCTAGAGTCATGTCAAAGGTGCGTCAATGACATGGACATGAAACCCTCATGCCTAGTGATTGGCTCGTAATATCAAACTGTAGGTCAAGGTCAAATGTGCTATCAAAATAATCAAAAGTCATATCTTAAGGGTACATGGCAAAAGGTTCATGTCAAACAGTCCAGAAATAACTATCAAAGGTTCAAATCAGAGTTTATCAAATTAAGTTTTATATCAAAATTAAGTTCAGATTATAAGGACTACATCAAATGTTTCAGAAAAGAATTTCACAGGTTCATAATTAAAGTTCGTAGCAAAAGTTCATTTTAGAGGTTCTTGTCAAAAGTTCATTTAAAGCATTTCTTTAATCATGGTTTTCAATAAAATGATCTTTCCGAATAGTTTTTATAAAATAATCTTGCAAAATGGTTTTTCATAAAAATATTCTTTAAACTAGTATCCACAAAGGTTAACAAATGTTATATAAAAATAGTATCATATCACCACCCATAATCATTCTTTTAAAATAACTGATTTTTCTCAAGACATTTCCAGGTCATAATTAAAAAGGTTTTCACATTTATTTACCAAAATCAAATGAACCTTCGAATGTGATTCGAATACTAATATATAACAAGGTAACGAACGAATATCAAATGGATCATTATAGAGGCTCAAAGCAAAAAGGGTCATATCGAACATCAAGGTCAAAATGAATCAAACAAACGAACCAAAGTGTAGGGGAACATAGCAATGGCTTAGGGAAATCCTAAACGAGTCAATACAAGAGATCAAGAGAACGAAGGCACCTTACAAGAAGGGCAGAATATCTGTACCTTAATTGCAGAACACAAGGATAGCAAATGACAAGGATCAAATTACTCCTTCCTCGAACCTAATGGAGTAGAAGATAGAAGTTCAAAAGGGTTTTCAGTTATCTTTCCATTTTAAATAACTTTCTATTTTTAGTAACCTTCTAGATTTAGTAACTTTCTATAATTAACATATTTCCATATTTAGTAAGATATCAGTATCCCAGATTAGGTTAAGTCCTTATTTCAAGATTATTATGGAATTAAGGTACATTTTATCAGTTACAAAAGTTTAGGGTTAATTATGACAAGTATACATAGTTTAGGGTTATAATTGTAAATTCATTAGATTCAAAGGTTTAACATGAAAATACTTTAAGTTACTGATTTAATACACACTTTATTCAGAATGACATTTTAATCTCTTAAGTTTCACAATTTACATTTTATACCCCTTAGTTATATAATTTACAAAATAAACCCTACATTTACATAATTCATGATTTAATCCCAATAATATTCATATTTACCAAACAAGCACCTTATTTTATAAAGTTACAGAACATAACCTCAGAATTATATGAAGTACGAATTAGACCCCTCAGAATTTAGTAATTACACAATTGGTCCCTTAACTTTACAAAACTTACAATTTAAATCATAATTTATTTATAATTACATATCAAGCCCATAAATACTCAAATTTACACATTACACCCATAATGACATTATTTACTCAGAATAACTTCAAGTTTCCCAAATTTACACTTTTAGTCCCTCTATTTTAATTAATTACAATTCGTACCTTGCAAATACAATTAATTCATTTTCTTGCAATATTTACACTTAGGACCCTCAAGTTATATTTTTCCCACATTCCTAATGACTTATATAATATTACAAAAATATCCCAGAAGTTTCAAAGTTGGCAAAACATACCCTTATACTTTTAAAAACCAATCGGATTGCACTTTTTATTCTAAAACCAAACCCTAATTTGTCCCAATCATTAAACCATCATTATTCAATCATTATTAGCATTAATTACACCAAATATAAAAACATAAACCCTAACCCTAATTCATTCTAGGGTTTCTTCCTAATTTTTCTTTATTTTTCATATAATTTGATTTAAAACAATTCATGATCAATTATTCTGAGCTTCTACAAATCAAATGGTTATTTTTCTAGGCTTATATTATCATCATAGAACATGTAAAAATTATGGTTACAACTCAGAAAAATCGTATAGCAATATTTGGAAATTAAGTGTGTTTTATCCCTTTAATTTTCGTACGCATGATTAATATTGCATGATTCATGTTTATCATTTTTCCTAAGTTATATTCGACTTGAGGATCATTAGAAAAATGATAGGTTAATTTTAGAACGTAAGAATTAGTCGTGTGAATTGTTACCTATCGTACGCAATGAACCGAACAAACAAATGTGCCACGATCGAACGAAGCCTTCCACAAGCCAAATCTTATTTTTCCTAGCTAGATTACACCTTGAAGAACTCCAGAAAATTGCTTGATCAGGTCCAGAAAGTCGTATGGAGGTTTGGTCATTTTTTGTTTAGTCGATTTAGGGTTTCGGCTATTTAGGGTTTTACAAAATAATATGGTTTGTTTTTATGCTTATCAAACCGAATAGGAGGGGGGATAGGGTCCAGAAATTCGGCCCAAGGTTATCACAATATCACAATTTTATTTTGTGTATAATTCCTTAAATTAGTTTTGTATTTATCCTAGTTTAAATGATTTAGTAAATATATTAACTTTAATTATATAATTTTCGGATTACATATATATATATATATATATATATATATATATATATATGTATATGTATATGTGAGTTTAATATTTTTGGACATTCAAATTAATGTGATGTTGTCCCATAAATTAATTTACTTGATATGTAGCTCGTTTTCAGAAGTTTAGAATTGTTTCCGAATTTTATAAGTTATTTATTTAGGTTTTATGGTTTCAGGGGTAATTTGGTCATTTTACAGGTTATCTGAATTTCAGGTATTACATTATGAACCGCCGCTTATGTTACACGACACTTGTAGTAACCTTGATGTGTACCCAACTTTTATAAGCAAGAATTTTCTTAAGAAGACAAAAACTAATCATTACCAAAACCTAATACCCTTAATTATTCCTAGATTACTAGTATTGGGTGAAATAAGCTTATGGGAACAAAAAGCCACAAATAACTTCGATGAGCTCTAAAGAGAACCAACTACTCCACGTTTAGCATTTTCATTTGCACAATTCGTAAAAACTTAGCCTAAAAGTTAAGGGTAGCAGCCAAATCAACACTTTTGCAGAGTTGGGATTCCCCTTGTTCTAGCCTAATCAAGTCTAAACTTCCACTAATACCAAAGTATTAATGTATAGCAAATTATTATTATTATTATATATATATATATATATATATATATATATATATATATATATTTTAATGTGCAAAGCACTTCTTTTTCATGAAAAATACGATAAAAAATTTTAAAATTTTTGGTCAAAACGGGGGTGCTAAGGGACTAGTAGGTACAACATGCGAAAATTTTAAAAAATTTTGGGTCAAATTCGCAAGAATTCCCCCCCACATTAGAATTGAATATTGCCCTCAATATTCAAAGTATCGGTTATTATGCCGACACTATAGAACGTAAAAAGGTAATACTACTAGCTAAGTGTGGAAACGAAATCTTTTTCACAAAAAGGATTAATTAAGATATCCCTGGATAAACATAAATATAAAGATCGGATATTGGGCGGCTGGATTGAAAACAGACGCGTCAATCATCACGATCTACGAGAATCCTGAAAACAAAGGCAAACATACAACAACAAAGCAACAAGTAGAGGAATTCCCCCACACTTAGTGTTAGAAAATAGAAAGAAATAGAAGGATAAGCATGGGGTGTGATGCAGAATTATCTCCTAGTTTGACTTGAAGACTATTTTTATCTATTATTTGATTTCTTTTTGTCTTTTATTTAGTTTCCTATTTGAACAATGATTCTCCACCTATATAATGGGATCTAGGGTTTATTATTTGTTGAGTTTTTGATTGAATAAGAATTTATAAGAACTTTGTTCTTGGAACCTTTGGTTCATTTATCGTCTTTGATTACTAAATTGTTCTTGAGCCATTTGATCGCTTCCGAAACTGCATCATTTGGTATCAAAGCTTTTGGTTTTCAAATGGCTCTGCGTGAAGGAAGATGCTTGCTTGATCGTAGATTCGCCGACAGAGGCAACGACATCAAAGTTTTCTATTCACGTGCTCGTGGAGAATATCGACGCCCTACTCGCAGAGTCGCCGACCGAGGCAGCGATGGAGTCTATCATGACCCACGAGATCTTGAAGTGATCAGACTCTGACAACGAGTCCGAGATCTTGAAAAGATCAGACGGCTCCGTCAACGAGTCCGAGATCTTGAATTACAACGGGAGATGCGCGTTAAGGAAACCGAATCGGGAAGCATCGTCTGGGACGATGTGAATGAGGAAGAGGAGCATCCTTTCTGCCATCCCCACCCCGGTTCTTTGAACCTATTTATCAAGAGAATGTGAGGGATGACGAACCGGGTTCGAGTACCGTCGTTTGGGATGTAAGCGATGGCGAAGAAGACGATGAAGGTGTTGTAGCGGTAGAAAACGGTGGTTTTACGGTGGCTGTCTCCGGCAAGACGACGGCTATTGATGGTCATACGGTGGCCACATGTGATACGGTGGCTAAGGATGGCCAAGCGATTTACTTGGCTGACTCGGATGTGTCGCAGGTGCATTTCAACACAGAGACGGTTGATGTGGTGAGCAATACGAAAGGACAGATGTCTGGTATATTGATTAGAAGACTTGATACAGGAGAGGAATTGGTACTTGAGGCTAAAGGATTTTTTATGCAATCGGTCATTCACCAAACAGCCAATTGCTCGGAGGACAAGTTGATCTTGATGATACGGGGTATATTTTGGTTGATTTGGTTTCTATAGGTAGGGAGAATATAATTAAGAAAATGGATTACGTGGAATCCATGAATACAAATTTGGATGATTGGGAGCAAAAGAAAATATATTATATGGGTTCACAAATGGTCACTAATTTAAAAGTGATTGGTGAGCCTGTTTCGTGTCCATCGAATTTTACCAATGGGTCGTTGAAATTTTTTGGTCCAATAGCATATGAAGCTCGGACCAATAATACTCAAGTTAGATTTTTTTGGCGGGTTGTGATGATAATAAAACGGAATCGGGTTGATGTTCCTTTTGATCCAGGTGGCTTTGGTTCAAAGTCACAACTCGAGGATGAGTTGTTTTCGAAGACGGGGAGAATGATGCAGAATTATCTCCTAGTTTGACTTGAAGACTATTTTTATCTATTATTTGATTTCCTTTTGTCTTTTATTTAGTTTCCTATTTGAACAAGCCACCTATATAATGGGATCTAGGGTTTATTATTTGTTGAGTTTTTGATTGAATAAGAATTTATAAGAACTTTGTTCTTGGAACCTTTGGTTCGTTTATCGTCTTTGATTACTAAATTGTTCTTGAGCCATTTGATCGCTTCCGAAATTGCATCAGGGTGCCTCCCACGAAGTGCTTGTTTTTTATCGAGTCGTATAGCTTAGACTCGCCCCGAATTCATTTGTTCTTGGGGGAGCATGTGGAAGAGAAGATCTCCATCGGACTTTCATTCAATATGTTTGAAGAAACATTGAAGTACTTGAAAGTTCCACTCCGATGAGATACCCACGGCTTAAAAGAATGAGAGATGTTGGGTCAAAGATGGTGTCTTCACTCCCGAATGAGTGAAAGAGAGGAGAAGTCACCGTATAGGTGAAGAAAGGGAGAAAGACTCGAACGACATATGCGAAGTCAATATAAGGGCGACCCTCAATAGGAATTGTCACATATGTCGGAGAAATAATATGCTTTTGAATCTCGGGATTAACAATTGAGGTCGTATCATCAAGTTTAGAAATAATAGAGTCATTGACCTCATCGTTCTCTAACACTTCATCAAAAAGATGATTTACGTTGCTTGAAAAGTACTCGTCATCAAATTCAAAAAGAGAATTCGAATAGACTTTGAGACTTTCATTTTGAACTTCTTCATCAGAAAGTGATTCGTCATCACTAGAGGAAAATCATCTTTGAAATTGAAAAGAGGGTTAGAAAACGTCCCGGAAAAATCATCAGTAGTGTCAAGAGGATGATCACTACAAAAAGACAAATCACATTCATTGTCGGATATATCCTCAGACTCACTTGGGATTGGGAAAAGGTTCTCAACACTAGACTTTATGAATTCGTCCGATTCCTTTTCAGGAATAGTGCTAAGATGCTCATCCCCCATAATGAGAGAGTCCTCGGAGTCCATAGTCGGTAAGATGGATGTGTTTGCAATAGACTGAGGGAGTTGAGAATTGATATCATTCAAAGGAATAGTACTCTCCTCGTCGTCCTCTTCATCATTGTTGCTAGCATAAACAGCTTTAATAAGTTCTATTTGCTCTTCTGCTAGCAATTCTGCAATACTCTTGTTTTCCTGATTAATCTGGACGGGTGTGATTGCAGCTGATGAATTTTTGTAAAACTCCCAAATTTGAATAGTGTCCTCATCATCGTCATCGTCATCGAGAATGGCAGCCTTGAGAAACATGGAACGCCTTTGCGCTGCTCGTTCTCTGGCTAGTAATTCTGCAATAGATTTTTTATGAGGATCTTCTTGGGGAGGTTTATTAACCAAATCCTTAAGATCTTTTAGGACATCAAGCATATCAATGAGAAGTTGTTCTTGTTCTTCATTGAATAATTCTTGAGGAGATGGCTGAGGTTGTGGTTGAATCATTTGGTACTGTGGAGGTTGGTCATGATAAGAATAGTCATAATTGTTATAAGGACCACGCTCATAGACAAGCGGGTTCCTCGTTTGACAATCAGAGCTATAGTGAGGACCTCCACAGTACTCACAACAATACGTTTGTTGTGACTGATTTGGTGAATTATATGGATAGTGGTCATAACCGAAGTTTTGATTACATGAAACTTGCTCATAGACAAACGTGTTGTTTGTTTGACAATCAAAACTTGGGTGTGGACCTCCACAATATTCACAAGAATATGTCTCCATCTGGTGTTGTGGGGGCCGGTTGAAAAAGTCGGTTGTTTCATGGTAAGAATAAGGATTTTGGTCATAGACAAACCCGTTTCCCGATTCCACCATGCTACAACCGGGACAATTCCCACCATTTGGAGGACCTCCACACCATTCACAACCATAATGGTAAGATGAAGACATAAAGAAGAAAAATTAAACGGATAGAGGGTAAGAAATAAAGAATTAAACGGATAAGAGGATTGAGAAGAATATTTTTGGATTTTTAAAATTTAGAAACATGGAAAAACACAAAAGAAAAAGGAAAAATAATTTGGAGAAGAAAATCTTTTTGGGTTTTTTTATGTTAAGAAAGTATTTACAAATGAAAAACGATAACTTCACGAGGAAGGGTCTTCAAGTCACTAATCGTCAAACCGTAACCATATTGTCGCAACACACCTCCCCGGCAGCGGCGCCAAAAATTGATTGACTTTGGTCAAGCACGTCACAGGTCAAACCTCTCACGAAGAAAAGTCAACTCGCGACGATTTAACGCAACAACCAATTGTAATAAACCGGATAAGTTAATACCCGGGTCGTAGTCCCAACGAAGTGTGAAATTGAGGATATCGTTTGAGGTTCGGCATTAAAATGCTTGAAAAGAAGAGGGTCACTTGGGTTACTAATATCTACGAAAACGAAAATAAAATAACGTAAACCGATAACTAAAAAACGAGCATAAACGAAACAATTTATAAAAATTAACCCTGCGAATATCAAAATAATTTTCCTACACCCTAAATGACAAAAGAAAATTTAAAAAAAAAGAATTATAATTTTTTGACTTTTTAATAATTAATTACGAATTAAAAACTAATTTAGAGAAAATAAATGATTAAAAATACTAAATGAAAAGAGAAAAATCTGAAATTTTTTTGTAAAAATACTTTAAACAACACTAATCCTAGGAAAAATGTAAAAAAGTTCCCAGCTTATTCCAATAAGCTGGGAAAAAGCTAAAAGGGTCGAATAAGCTTAAAAAGGAAAGAGGTGTTATAAAATAAATAATGCAAGCCATAACTGAAATAACACCCAAGGGCAGTTGGTTTGGTGTTGGTGTTGTGAGTTGGCAGACCTGGGTTCGAGTCCCAGGTTTTGCCATTTTTTTATTTATTTAATTTTTGTGATTTTCTTTTTAAAACTCAACAAACAAGTGATAATAAGCAAAATGTAAAACTGAAATACTTTTTAAAACTCACAAATAAGCTCAGAATAAGCTTATGGAAATGTGATCAGTTGGGAAGAAAAGTGGAAATACTAATGTAATGCAAATGGGCTATATAAGCTACTCTAATAAGCTAAGGATTTAAGAACAAGCTGATTTCTAACCAAAAGCTAAAATGAGAACTTCAATAAGCCACATGAACAGCTAACATGATAAGCAAATAAGCTAAAGGGGGACTGATGTGCAGGCTTAAAAGAGGTTTTGAGGTGATCCAAAAGCCTAGAAATAAGCTATCTAACCAAAAGCTTATTACCCATGACTGATGATGATAAAAGTTTACACTATAAGCTACTACTAAAATCAAAAATTTAGCAAATAAGGTGGCTAGATAAGCAGATGAACAGTTTGACTATTTGAACAGATGTAAGCATGTGCAGGGCAAAAACAAGGATATTCAAGCTGATAAAAAGCACTAAGAAGCTAATTGAAAAAATTCTCAAAAATAAGAACTAACAAGGTGAGCAGCTGAACATTGACTATGCAAAAATTTGGCTTATAAAAACTGAAAATGAGTAAACTAAAAATCATCAAAAGGGCTGCAAAAATGGAAAATCAAAAACTTAAGGTCTGCTATGAAATGGACTGATATGGGCAAATTTAAGGCAAAAACTAAACTAAGCTACTAAAGCTATTAAACTATCCTACATTGGCCCAAATCAGATCCAATAAGCACATAACAAAAACTAATAAGCCAAGAAATAAGCATAAGCACAGTAATATTGACTTTGGTTGACCAAGATATAAAAACAAGAAATCTTAAATTTGAATTAACTGAAATTAAATTACATTGCTGGAAATTAAATAAAAGATAAATAACAATAAAAAGAGAAATACCTAAATTGAGCTAAATTAAAACCTAATCTCTACTGTTACATATTACTACTATTTATACTAAAAAAAAACTAGGGTTTCTTTTCTGCTGTGCTTCTTGCGTGAGAGTGTCCCCAAATTATCTCTTTGTGTTTCTTTGTTGGCCCTTGGATTTTCCTTGTTGCCCACTTCCGTGAATTACAGCCGTAGGATCTTTTTTTGCAACTGGGATTGCCAAGGTGGCAATGGAGGAGGGGGAACAATATCATGTGATGGTTTTGGCATGGAGTGAGATGAGGTGGAAAGCTGGATAGTGACTGGAGAAGGGATTAAGGATTTGGCGGGCAAAGGATTAGGAAGAAGGTGGAATAGTGTTCTAATTGGGGGTTTGACTATCCTCTTTGACCCGTATTTTTAACTAATAAGGGATTGGGTTTGGGCTTTGGTGGTGATGGGCTGGTGTGGTTTGTGGAGTGGGTTTAAGGGTTTAAAAATTGGGTTGGGTTTTTATGGGATCTGGATAGTTAGTTAAGGATTGGGATTAATGGATTTAATAAAGGACCACAAGTGTAAATGTTGAAACTTCAAGGACTAAATCTGCCAATTCTTCAAAGTTCTTCTAGGGTCCAATTTTGCTAAGTAAGAATAATCCAAGGGTCGTTTTGGGATTTTCGAGCTCGAATTAAATCCATATGAAAATTGTCTTTTCCGGCTTCGGTTTTCGGCTCTTTTCCATATCACGCTCGGTTTTGTCCATATTTGCCCCGTTTTCAATCCTTTTGTACCTGAAACACATAAAACACAATCGAATGATATTTGTAACAATATTGGGTCTATTTGGGTGTTTTTGGTCATTTTTGTGGGGTTTTTCGGGTATAAAATGATGAGTAAAAGGCCACTCATCAGTACTGCTGGTACTACTGGTGCTGTAGCTGGAGTTGTTTTTCATCATCATCTGTTGCTGTTTTAACAAAAACAACAATTTAATGAGAACTTATTTAGTCCAAAACTCTCATTATTGTCTAACATACAATATAATTTCTACCCAATAAAAATCTCATCTTTATTAAGTTAAATAAAAAGGTCATAACATAAGTGACCGTGTTTCTTCAATCAATTTTGTGGATTCATCCTCTCTGAAAGGTTTTGGCAACTTGCCAATAACTTGTAAACTAAAAGTCTTTCACAGGACATCAAGTATGCAGGATATACATGTATAATTCATCTACAGGTATATGGAGGGCAAAAACGACTGTATATTTCATTTTAGATGCATCTAACTGCATACCTGGATTTGGATTCGATGTTGCTGCAGTAGCCATCTCAGCATGCAACTTTTCCAGTTCCCAAGCCATAGCAAATCAACTCTTTTCCATCACTTGACCTTGCTCATAGTTGTCTGCGTGCCTCTACTTCTCATGTTCAATAGCAGGCCTGATAAAGTGAACATTATGTGAAAACGCATCCTTTGTGAAGAATTAAGTGATTCAAATTTTTTTCGAAACTGCTAGTTATATCAAACAAATTTCTCTTAATAATACTATTGTAGTTGTGATTTCACTGTTGGTATATTTGTGGCAGACGGGACTTTGATATAACTGATTAATAAACAGTGTTATTGCTACGTGTTTAAGAACAATTTTAGATTTAACTGAACTTCTTAGCGTCTGAAATCAACTCTCTACCACCAATAATTAACAATTCTTTAGTTTATATGCAAGTATGCTGTTACGAAAGTAAATAACTAATTGTAAAAGATTAACTAAAAGGAAAAGAGAGGTGAACCGAACCAACCTTGATATGAACAACTGAATACAGTCCGAAAAGTGATACCAACCAATCTTCAAACTGAAAGATAGAGCACGAAAAAAGATATATTACATGTATTTCAATTCAAAGACAGTCTTATTGTAATGTTACGTTGTCACAGAAGTGCATATGGCAAACTGGAATACCTCCTTTTCCTAGTGGCAGTGTGGTACTGACCGTGCTCGTTTGTTCCCTCCAAATGCTCCATCTGACATATTTAAATTATCAGTCGCCATATATTCAAACCTGTTTGCTTATATAAGTTTATATAAGCCACCAATTTCACAAATAGCTTGGAAAAATGGTTTTATGAAACATAAGCTGAAACTACATAAGCTTGTAAGCCTTAAAAAAAAGCTTAAACCAACACCCCTTTAATATAACACCGACCACAAAAAGTGGTAGTTTGCAAATCAGTTTTCCCATATGTGTGGCTTAATACGCATTGCTCATAATTTTATATAGCTAGTAGACAGTCATACCCTTAGTCAATCACGCCATGAAGTTGAATCAAGTTTAACTTCTACACCTTACGATGTAACGGGGAGGCGATCACACTGTACAACCCAAAACCTTCTTCATATGCTTCTAATATGTAGGAAAGATAACATTTTCATTTATACCAAAGGACGTGACCTTGCAAACAAAAAAATTAAAAAAAAATCAGAATGGGTCGGGGAAAATTGGGGCAGAATAGGGCCTCTAATAATCATAGCTGCATCAAACAAATCATTTTGTAAACTCATGTATTCATATAAATGGATTTTATCTTTGAAGCAATCTGAAAACGGTCTCAAGGTTCAAAACCTTGTTATTTTCCACACGCACACTATTACAGCGTTGAACATGACAATTTACAGCATTGAACATGATAATTTACATGACAATTTTCACAATAACCAACAATCATGTTCAATGCTGTAAATTGTCATTTTCCATCTACGACACATTTAAATTTGCATACCTCATACTGAAGCTCTAGTCGAGAAGTGACTTTTTTAGGTTGTATATGGTATTAGTCCCTGAAGCCTGGTTGCCTCACTGCACGTAAATAATATTTACATACACTTACTGAAGCTCGAGTCGAGAAGCTGCTTCCAGATTCTCAGTGAAATCCAAAAGTCTAGAGTTGTTATCCAACTTTGGCCTGTATTAAACAATTTATATTCTTCAAAGCATTCATATAATGGGCTAAAATCAAAATATAACAAATTAATATTTGCTAACCTGTGGGGGAGCCGACGGGTCCAAGCAAAGATCGCGGCTATACTGTTTGTGCTGGTTTCCCTTCCTTTTTGATGCAGCCTGTAATGACGGGTTACAGTCCCGTCAGCTGCTTCAGCTTCGATGGTATTCCCATCAGGACAAACCAAGACTGATGTCATCAATCCAAGAGAATCGAAACCTGTTCATGTGAACAAAAGTAACCCTTTATATAAAAGCGACAGTATTTTGATGAAGCCTTTAAATTTTAATTAAATGACTATTTATTTCGCAATATGTCTTAAAAATTGTCAAATGTTTTTGTGTCATACCTGCATACCAGAATCCGGAAAATAAGCATCGCTATGGCTCAGATAAATGCATAAGCGCAATAGCTGTAAAATTATCATCATCGCCTATAGAAAGAGAAAAGTCGGCTCAGATTTAATCGTGCCCTGGTACACGCGTGAAGGTTGCCGAGGCGAGTGTTTCTCGCACTCTGCCATCCGTCCACACAGTCCAGCAACACATCATATTCGAACAATCATCACAGCCAAGTAAAACGCAACATACTGGAATCTAAGTTCCTGTGCATATAAAATGCTGAAGAACACCGATGAGAATAAATATATATTAAACCAATTAAGAAACGGTGCTGTTTCATCCCTGGATCAGCTTTTACATTCAGGATTGGGAGCAAGAGAAATGAAACAAATCTGGCAGCCAAACCGGCTCTCGTTGATGTCCAAATGAAAACCTTAAATAACATAAAGCCTCAAAAGTACGACAAATAAGGCTCAGATCTGCCATGGCTGCAACCACAGCTCGTGTGCGGTTACCGTGGCAAGATAGATTTCAGAAAAAAATCGTCATCGCCTAATCATCTGCCATTAAAAGGGCGGTATACCAGAGAAATGTAACAAATAAGAGTCAGATAAACGCATAAACCCAAGGGCTCAGATTAATTCGTGCGCTAGCACACGTGTGAAGGTTGCTGAGGTGCGTGTTTCTCGCACTCTGCCATCCGTCCACATAGTGCATCAATACATCATATTCGAGCAATCATCATAGCCAAGTAAAATGCAACATACTCATACGACACTTGCAAATGCCTTAATTACAATATATACTAAACGACAATACAAACGACGCTTGAAGAGGTATATTTTATTAGAAAAGAGTATGGTATATAACCTTCTTATTAATGATAGCACACGTGCAACTGAAGGTGTGCATTGTGCCTTGTTTGAAAAAGCAGGCACAAAATCTTGAGTTTTAGGTAGAAGCGATACCCAAAGAGTAAGAAAAAGGAATGGGGAATGGACACACAATTCTACCATTATACCATCAGTACTATACCATAAGTATCCAACATTATACCATCAGTATACCATCGTACCATCTAAATGAGGCCACAAACGGGCGAGAATGGACAAACCTGGACAGGCCAGATGGAGGCGGGGAAAAAAGAGAAGAAACGGCACCGTGGTCCTGTTTAGCTGAAATCACAGGGTCAGATAGGGATATAATCGAAAAACAGGATACATCCGCCATGGCTGCAGAAGTAATAAACTGCCTTGGCAAGATACGAACGATCTCAATTATATCGAACCACCCACTGAGAGAAGAACGCATGAAACTTAGGTGAAAAAGATCCCGTGCTTCTGCCAAAAATAAAGAAGACATAAAATAGATATTAAGTTATGCTACAAAACAAACATGAGTAAATCATCAGCCATTCAAACGGCGGTATAGCAGAGAAATGAAACAAACCTGGCAGCCAAACCGTTCCTCGTTCATGTCCAAATGAAAATTTTAAATAACATAAAGCCTAAAAACTACGACAAATAAGGCTCAGATCTGCCATGGCTGCAACCACAGTTTGTGTATGGTTACCGTGCCAAGATATATTTCAGAAAACAATCATCATCGCCTTAACAGACAAACCAATGGTCGTCTGCAACCCATATCAGTAAATATGTAATTGATTATGGTAAACAACGTCATTTAGCAATGGTGTTTAACTGAAATCACAGGCTCAGATAGGGATACAATCGAAAAAGAGGATACATCCGCGATGGCTGCAGAAGTAATAAACTGCCTTGCCAAGATACGGACGTTCTCAATTATATCAAACTCGAACCCACTAACATGCATCATAGCCTCTTACAATGACAACTAACACCATACAAATATAAAAAAATATGATCGAAACTCAGGTCTGCAAACACAGAACCAATACGAACTGCCAACATTGAGCTCAAAAATTAAAGTAAATAGTTAGCCTCAGATCTGCAAATTGATTTCAGTTGACACAAACACCAAGATTTTAACAGGGCTGCAAAAAAAAAACCCCGTTGCATAGTAATTGTTTATACTACACCGTCCGGTATTTGGCATGCCAACTTGTGCTAAAATCTTGAATGAGTTATTTCATTTTCTCCAAATTATACCAGTCATCATAGGCTTATAATATATATACGTGGAAAATTAGATTACCCGATGCCTTGGTTGCGCAAATGGAGGTTGCTGAGGCTACTGTCTATCGCACTCTACCATCCGTCCATGTTTTGCATCCAGCCAAATTAGTTCAGGTTAATTCATGGCCTAGTTGCATTCGCCGAGGTATCCGCCATGGCTGCAAACATAGCATGTTGGCCCGCCAAGACACGGACATTCCTCAAGTTTTTACGAACCTGCTGCCATTCATGTAAGACCGTTAAAAGTAGCGTCGTCAACCACCCGACTTGGCTGCAATCACATTGTCGGTGTGACTGCCTAGCCAAGAAACGATTGTTGGCTAGCCACGCGTAGTAAAAAATAATTTATATTAATGAAGCACAAATTCAGCAGTTGAGAAGAGAGCAAGAAAGAAATGTTCATGAATATCTAGACCGAACAAATAAGCAACCACAGCAATAACGAAAACCCACAAATTAGGGTTTTCAACTAATTATTTTAAATCATCAATTAGCAGCCAAACGGCAACCAAACCCCATTACTATATATATTAAAGCACAAATCGTAGTAAAAAAACAACGACAGCCAATAACGGAAACCCAAAAATTTGGGTTTCCAACTAATCATTTTAAATCATCAATTAGCAGGCAACCGGCAAGTAAACCCCATAAAAATGAAAAGGCCTAAAGCCAAACAGCCACTAATTGCAGACATCAACCCCAAAATTAGGGTTTTCAAGCAATCATTTAATTAACAACAATTCTCACCACCGGAACCGTCAATGAGCATCCAATCGGCCACTAAACCTTGTATAAATCAAAAGCCCCAAACTTGCACACATCGATCGAAAAGATACGCACAGAGAAAGGCAGGTTCGAGAGAAACGCAGCAAACCAACCTCAATTATTAACGCAACAAACTAACCATCAATTATTTCACCACACAAAGGCACGGAACGGGCTAACAGAAGGAGGGTGGGCCACAAAAGTAGGCTAAGAAGAGCCCGTAATTTTTGGCGGGAAATCCAGGAATGAAACGGCATCGTTTACGTTGTGGTTTAATATATATATATATATATATATATATATATATATATATATATATATATATATATATATATATATATATATATATATATATATATATATATATATATATATTTTTTTATTTATTTTGAATTTAAAAAATAAAAAATAAAATAAATACCAAACGGTTGAACCGGCCGGTTCAACCGGTTCGACCGGTGTCCGGCTGACTGACCGGTTCGATGAAAAATCCATTTTTTAAAACATTGGTAATATCTATACATTATATATAACAGGAGGCGTTACACGTAGATAATGCCACGTAAGTCCACGTCATTGCCATTTAATTGTCATTAAAAGCCATGTCATCACATTTAGTCCACCTAAGCATTATTTTAGCCAATTAAAATTCGGATTAATTAAAAATTTGACATTTGCAATAATCGAACCTGGGTCATTTAATCCACATACAAATGTTTCAACCACTAGACCAAGGCAGTTTTTGTGATTTACAATACAAGCAAAGTAAGTCATGCTTAAATAATTGATATTGTTAAGTTATATTTAAAGATTAGATCAGGTATAAAATTAAATTATTATATGTATATTTTTTCCATAATCCTAGACCACAAACGCAAATCTGGAACAAAAACACACACAAAACCTAAAACACAAATCCGGAACAAAAAAGACCCAAACAAATTCACCAGCAGCCTCCAATCTCATTATCATGTTGCCAATAATCTTATTACCTATTATGAAGCATGCATCCACAGCCTTTGAACCAAGGTAATCTTAAGTTTTCAATTGACTCTCCTCAGATCATGTTAAACAGTGTATTTTTCGATTTTGATTAGGTAATTAATTCTTTATTTTTAATTTGACATAATAAAGATAATCTTAAATCTCGATTTGAACCAAGGTAATCATAATTCTCGATTTTGACATTCGGTTGTTTATTTTTATCTTAATGGTCGTGAACAGTTTGTACTGCTGGCGTATCAGGTTTGTACTGCTCGAAACATCTCAACTGATTTTGTTTGTTGCAACCTCAATGACGTAAGCACATTCAAACATTATCTTCTACACCATTTATGTTACAGCTAATTATCTTATTATGGTAATTTGAATCATATACTGATATTACTTGCAAAGTGCATATCCAAACACCCCCATAGTACCAGACTTTCATCAATTTATCAAAATTAGATGATAATCGTCTATGCTGATTCAGTATTCGTTTTTTTCTCGGCTGTATAGATGTAAATGTGCAGACAATTACTTGATCCCCACGGCTACGAGCCAGCGGTGATAACACTCAGCCGTTCACTAGAGGTTGGTTGTTTTGTAGTTTTAATGTTAGCCGACTCTTGGTCTTGGATATGCTATGATTTTCTTTCTGCATTTTATTTTTGAAATACCTGTTATGAATTATGATGGTGGAAATTAATTTAGTGTTAACTGTCATTGTTACAGCTGAAGCCAACATACCCAATATACAAAACTTGCATCTAAGCGAGAATTCGAAGTTGGAAGACGCGAGGAGTTTATCAAAGTACAGAGTTTATATATACCGAGAGTTGTTTTAGGATTGATGGGTTTGTATGATACTCCAACCACATGTGATGTCAACGTCACTCCGTTTGATAGTAATTTACTCGATCTTGATATATCTGGTTTGGACCGCTATGCCCTTGAGAAACTGTCAGGAATTTCCTCTAAAGTCAAAAAGATGACGTCTATGTGGATCTCATTGAATTGGAGGAAATTGACGGGACAAGTAAGATGGAAGTTGAAAATGCTAAGTTAAAAGCGGAACTTGCTTCGGCTACTGCTCTTCTTTGTTTTTTCCAAACTGGACCAGTAATTAGATAGCAATTGTCTTAAAATATCTGAGATCGTTATTGGTTTTGCTGAAGTTGATCATAGTAAGTTTCTTTTAGTAATCATTAGTTTTCGTTTCTTCAGGTTGGGGCATAGGTATAAGTGTTGGAGCATAGCGATAGAGGGCTTCAATTCAAATGGGGTCATTTTCATTGTACTATGGTGACAAAATCACCTTCAATAGCAGCAGCGATTATGAGAATCACCTAATCCAATCCACCACTGGCGACAAAATCACCTTCAATAGCAGCAGCGATTATGAGAATCACCTAATCCAATCCACCACTGCCGTAAACTATTTTGCTGTTTGACACTAAACCCAAAGTGTGCAAAACCAGTCACACCTGACTCTGAATGCAGAAATATGCAAGTCTCTGAACCAGAGACAAAGTGAGTCCTCACTTTTGGATTGTCAAACCAAAGTAACCCAGATCCTTAAACCATATTCCAATACACAAATCAACCCTTGATGTCTTAGTACTGAGGGGCCGTTTGGTTTGTTGCTAGGAATCACAATGGGTATCGGATTTGGTATGGATTAAAAGAAATAAAAATTAAATAATAGTATTAATGTTGTTTGTTTTATAAAATGTAATTGGGATTTGGATTTGGATTTGGATTTGGATTTTGATTTTGATTTGATGTAGGAGAGAGAAAAAAATAATATTGTATTATTATAATAATAAGAAAAACAAAAGTTGAGAATAGGCTTCACGTGCTAGTACATGAAAATAAAGAAAAAGACAAAAAAAGTTCAGAAGTTTATCATAAAAACCCACGAATCACCCATGAATGGTGGAAACCCATGTCTATGGAAATCATACACTGTGTCAACACCCATAGGCCTAAAACAAACATTTTTTTCTTTGATTTCATTCCTCAATTCTCAAACCCCCATAACAAACACACCCTGAATGATCAATGGTGTGTGTATCAGTTAAAGTGGAATGAGTCATTGACTCAGGGTACATGGATCAGAGGGTATGCATCGGGTTTGATATACTTGTCAAATTGCACTCCTTATCTAAGCATAAGTATCAGGGATATATGGTACTCAAGGAAATCATCTTGTGGAACTCAAGGATACTAACACATGTGTCCGGATGAGCCCCAGGTTGTAATGTTGTTCATTATCAGACCTTGTCATGATCATTGGGGCTGATATGTTAAGTGTCAAGTGGTTCAAGTCATTGACTGGTGTTATTTCGAGCTGAACCTAAAAGAGTGTCCCTGTTTCACTCAAGTTCAAGTAAAGTGGCTGAGATGGATGCGTAACCATGATCAAGAAGGTGGTATTATGAATTAGAGGAGTACTGTTTTTTTTTATGGTTGATCAGAATGTAGAAATGGAAAAAAGAATACGAGTTAACTGATGCTCGTGACTCAAGCATTGGATCAACAATACAAAAAGATAGAGTGATCAGTGGGTGGTTGTTCTCAGGCTTGACCTGAATGGTGATAAAGATCAGAGGTTTGAATTGAATCAGAGTATTCTTTACAACTGTCAGAGTGGTTTGATTCAGGCTTAGGTATAAGGGCTTGGTTATACAGCAGTGGCTTAACTAGAGTGGGTGAAAACAGTTGGAGGACCAAAGTCATCTCAGCAGCGGCTTAACCAAAATGGGTGAGAACCTGAAATTTATCAGGGGTGTTTCAACCCATCTCTGAGAAGTCTGTAAGCTTAAAACAGTCATGATGAAATCTAATGGGTAAAAAATGGTTAACCTGAGGGAAGAAGAGCAGCTATACCGAAACACGGTACATCAGCTGTTGTGCAATCAGGGTGTGGAAATGATCAAACGTGAGGGAAAATGGGTTATCAATCTGCTGGCCTTGCTAGGGGTCTAGCATTTAGTGTTGATTTTAGCACATGTCCTGATGGCACGCATTCTGTACCCTTACGTTTTCATTTTAGTTTGCATTCTTGGAGAATTATTTGTACCTTATACCTGGAATTATATGTGTTGGAGGCGATGGAATCGTGAATGAGGTTGGTGTTTATTTCTTCACTTAGTCATATATGTCCACAATAGCTTTTATAATGCAAGTGCTTAGCATCTCGGAAATACAAGAGCATGAGTTTTGAACACATAATTTCTAAGTTTTCCTTAACAAAATCAACGGCATACTAGGCTGTATAAGTTTTAATATTATAGTACATGGTTTGGTGGTTATATTAATATAGCAATTATAAATAGTCTACAACTGGAGTAGTTCTTATAGTTTTTGGATAAAACTCATCTGATTTCCAAAGTCGGATGTGGAATCATTTCCAGAGCTTACTGAAATGTAGGAAGAGCAGCCAAGTAGTGCTCAAGTACAACAATAATTATAATTTTTTTAATATCAATAGGTTCGATGACTTCCCTATCCACAACAAACTAGAGTTGACCACAGCTGGCTTGAATAAACAACTACTGTTCTTTCTTCAACGAGAATATATAGTTCATGGAAGTGACATAATGCATCCAAGAAGCTATCTCTTTATATAATAGAAAACTTTGAGGAGCGTATATATCTATATTTCCTGTCAAAAGTTAGTGACTTATCTTGACCTGAAGTCATATATAGAAGCTTAATTTGTTTTGAATAGTATTTTTTTTTGGGTAAAGGGCCTCCACCCGGTAAAATAATTTGTTTTGAATAGTAAACCTCATCAATTATGTTTTTTCCTACATTTTACTAGCGCTCTAGCTGTACTTGTAGTTTATTTACGTGATGTCATTTCTTGTGAAGGTACTGAATGGTCTTCTTTGTGGAGACAACCAAAAAGAAGCAATTTCAATCCCAATTGGTATCATACCGGCTGACTCTGATAATTCTTTAGTATGGACTATTCTTGGAGTTAGGGATCCTGTATCAAAACGGGTTTATTTACCTAAAAAAATGCCAGCTATTGCTTTTAAGGTACACGGTTGTTTATATAATTATGGTTCAAATAGGCCAATTTTCATATATTTTTGCTGAGGTGCCGTGTTTTTGGTGCTCTTAAGGTACACGATTGACGGTTGTTTATATATTATGAATCAAGCTCTCCAAAAGCAGGAATTCAGTGTTTGTGTCAGCAAACATTGCACTACTAATGTAAAATCTGAAACAATTGTGGGTAGTAGAAATTTGAAGGGAGCCATGCACCTAACTCCTGGAAAAGATCTTAATGAATGCTGGCCATAAATGGTAAAAAAAATTGGACTAATCATTAATTTTTGTAATTTGGAATTAGCATACGAAATATATGTTGTCGAGTTTTAGTATCTCAGCGTTGAATTATATGTAACCGAGCGCTTTTTTCTGCAGCTGTTAATTTCTTTGGTGGGTGAAACGACCCGGTTTGACACGTATATGAAAAAAACTCCTCTTAAATCCCCTGTGTCTTTGCTTTATTTGTTTTGGGGGTGTTTAGGTATGAAGATACTTGAAGTATAGGAGTAGATTAGACTGTGTTGGCTTATTTTTTAGGGGGTGATTGTGTTAGCCTATTTAGTAGGCTTATGAGCTAATGTAACTTTTGAAACACTCATGAGCCTACTTTTCCCGTCTTTTGAGCTTATTAAATTGAGCATATGGTCATAAGGTCAACTTGATAAGCTGATAGGTCGAAAAAGTTTGACTTATGAGCTTTTCGAAACTTACTTGAGCTCATACACTCAATAGATGATGACTACTGTTGCTACTTGGGTGCTAGCAGAAGATCCAATCGATTTTGCATCCAATATCAAGTATGATGCTCAATACAGTGCACATCTTTCGCCTATCAAGTTTGAGCCTAAGCAAGCGTAGTTTGCAGCAACATAGAATGTTCGTGACCAACTGATACATGTAAAATTTATGCTAACTTTCTTCATTTGATCATAACTCAATGGCAAAAATGCATGTCAGATATCATATTTGTTCTTTGATATGCTGCATTAAATGGCAAAAATGTTCGTGGCCAGCTGATACAAGTGAAATTTATACCAACTTTATTCGTTTGATCATGGCTCAATGTGCATATCACATATCATCTTTGTTCTTTGATATGCTGCATTATGTGTTTGTTGTGGGTAGGCGGTTAAAAAATATTTTTTTGGTTTTGATCAGTTTCTGTAATCCATATCTGGATATTGGTTTGGGCGACTTAAAATTGCCAGACCCGTTCGGTCTATTTGACCCATTCTCTTTGTAGCAAAGATATTTACCTGACCAGTTTTATTCATTTGAGATTAAGAATAGCCTGAATTCATAAATGGATTGACATCGCAACATCTACTTCCCCTTAATGTGGAACAATTAGGAAAAGTATTTACTTGAAAATATATTACTTGCTTGCATTGCGATGGCGAGCACCAAAAGAATGTTTCTGTAAGGTGACCGCTTCAGTTGCGCGTATCTGCCATACGTTTGACATAGGACATTAAATTTTAGGTCATTAATTGCATAGTTTTGAGATGATAACCTTATCCATTTACTTTTTGGTCTTTCATAATACAATATCTATTTCAAATAGCAACATAACGCACTACAGCCATGAGGCAATCAAATTATCAAGATATAAGGATGGGTATATAGCCTATATTTATAACTTTACTATAATATAGTACGAGGAGTATCTCTTATGTTCTTTTTTGGTTAATCTTTAGGGATTAGTGCTACTCATTAACCTCTAAAACATGTAAGCTTATTATGCAGATAAGAGCAAGATTTTCATTAATGGGTGTAACAGGTATTTAAAATGATTGACTAAACTTGAGTGGTTCAAAAAGTACTGGACACTAGACTCTTCAACTTTGAAATGATGCTAATAGATATTTTTAGAGTTTTTTTTTAACTGATATCATTAACCACTATAGTAGGAGGGTGTTTGCCCAAGTATAATTTAGGTGCGTAACGGGTTATTGCATTTTGAAATAAATTCTAATAGCTTTCAAGGTGTTTGACTAAGCTTATTTCGAAAGGTTGAGGGATCTCCTGGGGATAAATAAGCTAATAAGCATAATCATTTGGATTAAGACTATCCAAATATACATAAACTTTTAGCCATGCGCTTACCCAAACACCCCTACAAGTAGCATAATAAATTAATAGGTTCCGTATAATTGGTAATGCTAATTGTAAATAAAGAACTTTGCATTTTTTAAGTTTTAATTTGCATTTTTACTGATTTAAATTATTTAAAATAGGATGCATTCTTTTTTTTCCAGGTTGTATCTATACACGTTTGTTGAAGGTGTAACCATCGTTGCTCTGGTGAAGTAGTGTGGATGCCGGAGGCAAACAACTGCTTTTGATGCCACCAGATTCGATATGCCATCAGTCATGGTTAAAAAAAGACAAACTGATTCATGGCTTTGGGTTTTGTTAACAATTTTATCTTCCAAACTTCTTGCCAAGAAATGTTCCTTAACGAAGCGCTTTTATTGTCATCATTGGATTCAGATTTTTAGTTTAAACACAATTTGTAAGTTTAAGTGCATGTTAGCTTTATGGTGACCATTTTTTAGTTTCTTACAGAATTATCACTTGCAGCGTTATTTAAGGTATGTATTCATATGTGTGTCAACATCGAGTTTGTGTAAATAATGAGAATAAGGGCCAGTGTAGCAGTGTTGAAGTCCAATGTCGAAAGTTAAAGCTCTTATCCCTGTGCCCCTATATTTTTTACACTTTTCATGCTTCATGAATTATAAAAGCTTCACACATAACCATCAATGGTGCTACTGAAACAGTGGTTATTCAAAATAAGCTAATTGATATGATTGGTGTCATAGTTACCATGGCTGATATATTTATATTTTGTGAAAAAATAAAAACAAAAAAATTCCCCTATTATGACATGTTAATTATTTGTATCCTCATATTTAATTGTTGACTATTGACATATCATCCAAAATTATAAGACTACCAATTGACTTTGACAAATAAAAAGTACTACAAATACACTAATACTGACAATGTAAAACACAACAAAACAAAATATAAAGAACATTGACAATTTCTAATCGCTAAATAATCCAATATTCGCTTTTTTTTGTGTCTCGGTAATTAACAATTATAATAAAGAACGTGAAAATTACAAAAGAAAAAATTACAAAGCATGCCCGCCCATCGGGCGGGCTTCGACAACTAGTATATATATATATATGATCTTGTGGAATTTTTTTGGATTTTTTCGCGAACTTAAAAAAAAAAAAAAAAAAAAAAAAAAAAAAAAAAAAAAAAAATCTTTTTACGTAGTGTACGGATATTTGTCTTTTTATTTTAACTTTACCATATATATATATATATATATATATATATATATATATATATATATATATATATATATATATATATATATATATATATATATATATATATATATATATATATAGTAGGGATCCAGTGAGAAGTAAACTAAAATAAGAAGTGACTATAACCGCACATTTGAGATGCAACGACTTTTATACCGAGTACTCAGTAAATTATAGACCACTTCAAATCTTCGTTTTCAAGAGGGATGATCAACTCCGCAAATATCGATCAAAACTTGAACCCTTGTATAAGTATGCAATTTAAGAAAGCACAACAATTGAAATGGGCAGTCCGTATTGGTATCAGAGCTATTCCCATGTTCCGATCTTTCCATTTTTTTACCCATTTTGTTGATATAAATAATACCTAAACACGTTATTAATATTTTTCGATATCTCTACGTTTTGATAATTACAAAATGTAAAATCATTAATCGGAAAATTATGACGTAAACAAGTATTTAGTTGTAAATATCTATTTCTACAACTCAAATCACTTAAGGTATGAATGAACTAATGCTTAATGCATTATATGATCAAAGGAACATTTTCTTAATAACTAGATTTTTTATAAAACATCAAAAACATTTTATATATTTTTGAAAAATATTTTTGGTATTAAATAAAAATGTTTAATCTTTTATAAAAATATGAATTCAAATTTTTAACCAAAATCAGTTAAAATGTTTCAGAAAAACCTTCCCCACAAAAGGACAAATCTGGGCAACGGACACCTTGGGCGGCCCCCTTAATTTTACTAGGCGGCCCCCTTAAAATTAAGGGGACCGCCCCCCTATTTAAGGGGGCCGGCCACGCTCCAGTAGGTCTCCAGCTGTCCAGTTTTTCTCCTATAAATACCAGCCTTCTCCTGGATTTTTACTCACCTTTTGCACCCCAAACTTTCTGTTTTAAATCTTGTAAATACTTTCTAAAATCCTTTGATCATATAATCTTAAGCTTTGGTTTCCAAGTGATCCAAGCTTCCTTCATTCAAGTGCAAAAGAAGAATACTTCTATCAATCAAGATTAGAAGTATTACAACTTAGTATCATCTTGTTACTTAAGTTGTTAGTTTAACAAAGTTTGTAAATCATTCATTCATTTGTGTGTAAGGTGTGTATAGTAGATTAGTGTTGTATGTAAGTAGTGAAGAAGTTGTATAAGTAGTTGTGGTATAGAAGTTGTGAAGACATAGTGTAGAAGTTGTGAAGCCGCGGAGTAGAAGTCGTGAACCCGTTGTGTAGAAGTTGTGAAGCCGTAGCTTTGAAGACGTGAAGTCGTTGTGTAGAAGTCGTGAAGCCGCAGCATAGAGGTTGTGTAGCGGTCGTGTTGAAGCCGTGAAGTCCTAGTCGTGAAGTCCTAGTGTTGAAGTCGTGAAGCCGTAGCATAGAGGTTGTGTAGCGGTCGTGTTGAAGCCGTGAAGTCCTAGTCGTGAAGTCCTAGTGTTGAAGTCGTGAAGCCGTAGCATAGAGGTTGTGTAGCGGTCGTGTTGAAGCCGTGAAGTCCTAGTCGTGAAGTCCTAGTGTTGAAGTCGTGAAGCCGTAGCATAGAGGTTGTGTAGCGATCGTGTTGAAGTCGTGAAGTCTTAGTCGTGAAGATATAGTGTTGAAGTCGTGAAGCCGCAGCATAGAGGTTGTGTAGCGGTCGTGTTAAAGTCGTGAAGAAGTCGTGAAGCAGTCGTGAAGCCGTTGTGAAGTAGTCGTGAATAAGTTGTGAAGAAGTTGTGTTGTGAAGTTGTGAGATTGGTTCTAGCTACGATTAGAACTCGACATTTAGCTTTGTGTCGTTAAACCCGTGTAAGCCAAATTTGTGTACGGTTTTCTCCGCCATAAGGGAGCTTATTGAAGTTGTGAAGAAAACTCTCGAGCTCGGTGCTCGGGGAGTGGAGTAGGGCAAGGAAGGTGTCCTTGTAGCCGAACCACTATAAATCTCTCGTGTCTCGGTTAGATCTTTCCATACCTTATTTATTTCTTTACTTGCATCGTCATTACTTTCATACACATAGGCTTATATAATTGCTAGTATTAATTAGAGGTCGACTTCACATAAAGATCAATTTAAAAATCCATTCAAGAAACCAAAACTTTTACAATCAATTTAAAAGAATACATATATAACTAATAACAAGATTTAAGTTTTATTTTTCATAACAAACTTGAATCTAAGTTTTTAAAAAGTAAACAAAGGTTTTATAATAAATTAAAAAGACGTAAAACTATTCAACCCCCTTCTAGTTTTCCACACATTTCTTGGGTAAAGTCTCCCAGCAATACATGCATTTCTATTCATTTAGATGCACCCCTTTGCATTTCGAAAGTTATTTTGAAGTGTAAGTGGTGCAATTTAATTTTTATGATTTTGACGCATGCAGAGGAACAAAATAAAAGAGAAATCATGAAATGCATCTAATATGCGTGTATGCATCTAATTAAAAGCTAGAAAATACATTATAATCTATTATGATGCATCTAAGATTATAGTGATGCATCTAATTTAGGTCGGTGCATCTCAGATATGTGGTTATAATTACTTCTCATCCTTCTTATTTTAAGATTACTTCTCATTTGATCCAAACTGTCTCTCTCTCTCTCTCTGTGTGTGTGTCTATATATATATATATATATATATATATATATATATACACACACACTAGTGTATTTTCCGATGACGAGTAATAAACGCGGACGTTTCCGTCACACGTATCTTCACCTTATACTTTCACCATGAGCCATCACTAAAAAGTCTTTTACGATAAACCACTTTCGAAATGTACTTTACCACATGACAAGAAAGAAATACATGAGCACTTTGACACATGTAAACCTTTCAAATGAATCAATACGTTTAAACACGAGTTGTACACTAAGACTTGTCATACTGATCTAGGTCGCGTGTCGAAGCAATTTCACTACACTATTTGATTTTTCTAGCAGATTGCTACTAATTGAGGTGAGTTTATAGCCCCATTTTCTTATAAGTACTGTTTTATAAACCTTGGGGTGAGAAACATGCAAAACTGTTTTCATGGACTAAAATTGAACTTTTGTTTTTACACACTAGTATGCGGATAACCTAAGTATGACTTATCCCACTATGCTCACTATCATCAACCGTCAATTCCTCTGGGAAGCGCGAATGATATAAATAGATCTATTGGGGGTGACTCCCTCGTTCGGATTGGGCAGACGGGTCAATACGAGCGTATACCATGTCGGACTTGCCGAGTGTATCGGGATAAACACTCGCTGGGCCCCATTATTATTATCCTATTCCCGTTGGCATACTGAACTGTTGTAACATCGGTTGTATGAGCTTAGTGTTTGCATGTGGTTAGTGTGTACCTGTTGATTATTTGATATGGTCCATATGTGCTTATTTACTGTAAACCTATGAACACACTAGCGTTAGCTGACTTTTAGCATGTTTTTCTAAGGTATTTGAGTATGATTCTGTCGGAGGCAAGGCATGGTCATAACTACTCTGAAGTGTTTTCACACAAAAGTGAAACGTTTTATTGGGACGAACATGTTTTTATGGGCTTATTTTCTTTAAACTAAACTATTTGTATGTGTTGTTCCCTTATCACACTGATAGTAATAACTAAAGAGTTAAACTACCCGTGTTCCATGACTAAGTAATGATTAAACTTTGTTAAAAGATAAACATAAAGTAAAAGACACAAGGTTTTCAACGTTTAATTCTATTTGCAATTAACAAAGAATTATACCCAAAGTGTTTGCAGAATAACACTTAGGATTGAATGACAAGTATGGTGTATGACTCCTCACTAAACTTAAGCTAAGCTTAAGTAGCAACAACTATGAACCTACTGAGCTATCTAAAGGACATGTTGCTATTTGGAGAGAGTAAAAGTTGTTTGTGAATGTCTAAGCATTTAATGCACAAACTGGTCAAACTTTTACTCTCTCTTATGATCCTATTTATAGACATGTAAATATACAACCGTTAGGTACTAGACAAAAGATGACCTATGCTAATCAGGACAAAATACTGATGTATTTTATCTCTGTTACAAGAAGTTATTTTAGGTATAAAACAATACTGCTTTCTGAGATACAGTGATGACACTGTCCTAACATTTTTCCTTTCAGCGAAAGTTTGACTTCAGGTTGATAAGGACTTCGTCTTATCCATTCAAACATTTCCCGCCTTGTCCCGCCCATACTTCAGTCTTCAAGTCTTCAGTCTTCAGTCTTTAGTTGTTGAGTAGTCTTGGGGTTCAGTGATTATTGTCATCACTAACTGAACCCATCACCTTCTTCTTTGGCTTAGGTGCCACTCACTGAGTTCTGCCTCACTGTGTGGAGAGGCTTTCTTTGTAGACTCATCCAAAGCATCCTGAAGGTGACACACTGAGCAACTGTTCACTCAGTGACTTGAGTGTTGTTAAAGGTTTTAAACACTTAGGTTATTTTCTATTCAAATCCTTGTTTAAGTGTACTTGGGTACTGAATGAACCCAACAGTCTCCCCCTATTTGGATATAAATATAGCCTAAGTGTTTTTATCAGTGTAAGTAAGCAATTGGACTTCTTCTTACACTAAGCATACATATAAAGCAATTTAAAGAACATTTGTTTTAAAACATGGACCATCATCTTATTCATCAGTTACATGGGTCCTATCATCTATAACAAAATACTCAGGGTTAAGTACTTAGACTTTCTTAATACCCATGAGTTCAAGCTTAGCTCTCTTGGTTAATAACACATCCTTTTCAGGTCTCTCACTCATCATCTTATCCATCAGTTTAACAAACTCATCATTTTCAGGACTCTGCACATGGAGTGCCATCAGTTTGTAGGCCAGCAGTGTTGTGGTCTCTACTAGGTGAATGCCACTGACTCTCTGAAAGGCATGTTGACCAAACTCATCAATGAAGAAGATTTCAAACTCAGGATACTTGATCACCTTATTGTTAACAAACTTGACACCTTCAAGAGGAATTCTGTTGAAGTGAAGTGCAGCAACGAATGCTTCAGGTTCATGCTCAATAGCTTTCCTTTTCTTCCCTGTGTACTTTGTTGGCTCAGGGATTGTGAGACCCTGAGATGCAAGTGCTTTTTGGTGGTCAATTCCAAGACTTTTAGCAACCCTTTCCAATTATTCATATTTCTTTCTTAAGGCATCTAGCAGGTCAGGAATGCATTTGTTCTTCTTTTTGTTCAGGATGGGCCCCATCATATCCCACTCTTTGATGCCAAAGTCTAAGAATTTAAAGGGGGCATTCTTCTCATGCACTATTGGTCCTCTATGGATGGTGATAGCAAGAGGATCAGTGTTTTCATGAATGATCATATCAGTGATGGGACCTTCACCCTTGGTCTTGGTCATTGTCCAGACATACCTTTCATAGTTCCTCCTCTTCTTCTCACTGTTGAGCTTTAGTTTCTGGCTGTGTTGTTTGATGAGGTCAACTTGAAGTTTTAGAAACTGTTCTCCTTTGATGTTCTGGTCAGTCTCCTTGATGAGTTCAATGGATACTTCAGCAATTGCTGTCCTACTGAGTGCTTCAACTTTGATTTTATCTTCCTTCTCCATCATAGCTGCAACTTCATCATGTGTTCCCCTAAATACCTTACCATTGCGTAGGAGTAAGTCAATGAGGACTGGTGCATCAGGATCAAGACGCACTTCCTTTGTTGCCTTCACAAGTTTGGGAGGTGAGTCCTCAGTTTCTTTGACTCCCTTCCTTTTATCAGTGGGTTTGGGTGTACTGAAGGAGGATTCAGGGAATACTGTGGTTGTTGTTGCTTCAGTTGGAATAGGAGTTGTTGATATGACTAACGCTGAAGTTGTGATAGGTGTTGGCATGAAGCTTTGGAGAGGAACTGCTTCAGTGATCACTTCAGTGGTTTCAGGCAATGAGCTTTCAGGTGTCTGATCATCTCCACCTGTCTATTTGTGTGGATCCATCTGTTTGAATAGTTGTTGTACAGGAGTTGGTTTAGCCGGAACAATTTTCTCCCCCTCAACAGATGCTGGAGCTTCATTGGAAGCATCTGTTGATTTAGGAGCAGGTTAAGCTTGAGAAGACTGAAGAAGCTTCATGATATCAGAGACCATGCCCTTGATCTCTGAGGTTTTTGTCTTCAGGGTGGAGATGTCAGTGCTCATGGTGACTTGAGCCTGCGAGAGTTGTGTGACCCTGTCCGTGAAACAGCTGACTAGCTCATTGTGTTTCTTTGTGAGTTGTTCGTATGATAAGTTGTTCTGTTCATGACTTGAGATAAAGTATGACCATCATGAGGGCATATTTATATGATGCCAGTATTATGACGTCTGGCCAACGTGATAATACTTACATCATATAACGTGCACTTGTTGTGGGCATCGGATATTTCGAGAAGTGCCTTAGAGCTTTAGAAATTCTGATAACTGTTTGAGGTTATCTGCGTTAGTGAGACTTTAAGTTCATTCTACCTTTACGCGTAATCTGCTTTCACCATTATGTGAATTGATACGTCTGGATTCTCGTCATGCATTTTACTGACCTCTGGACTCCCGATAAAAATCTTAGGTTCTCTTATAGAACTTCTACCAATTGATGTTATCGATAATCTATTCCTGTACGTTCTAATCTGACTTGTCAAATCAAATCCTGTGGACGGCATATCCGTCAAAATTCTGTGTAATTCTTACGTCTCTTCCAAGAGAATCCGATTATCATCTATTAGTATGGTATGTCCTTGTTTTGTTTCTGTTCTCTTTTCTTTCTGCTTTCTGCAAATTTCGAGGACGAAATTTTTTTGTTAGTGGGGAAGAAGTTGTAATACCTGAAATTCAGATAACATGTAAAAAGACCAAAATGCCCTCTAAATTTAAAATTTTAAGAACTTATGAAATACGCTATAAATTAAAACTCGAGTTATACAACATGTTATGACTCCAAATTATATGATATGAACATATAACCTAAAGTAAATACGAAATGTTACGGGAAACCTTATAATATAAAAGTATGGCACGTTTAAGAAAGTTCATATGGGTCGAAATTAATAAAACATTCGCACGTTTTCCCTTATGCGTTTCCTTTGGGCCGAATTGACCTTGACACTTGTGCACAACCTTTAGGCCTTAATCCATAATGATAATACTTCAAGCTTGGCCCATCCTTCCCCTATCAATAGGTCGGTTTCCCTTATTTTTTTTGATATGCCGAATATTTTTTTGAAACCCTAAACTCTCTCTCTACAAAGTTCTTGGCTGCCTCTCTTTGTTTGCTGTTGTCGATCCACAAAACAACCACAAGGAGGCTTTGATCTTGTGTTCCTGCTCTATTCGTATCACAAATAAGGTAATCAATACACATCATGATTTAATCCATTCGAATTTTGAAGCGAAACCCTAATTATTTACATAAAATCATAAAACTGCTGCTGATCAGGAATATTAATCCGACTTTAATCAATCGAATCTCGATGATAACTAAGTGTTTTTAGGTGGTTTTTGAGTCTAGAATTAAATTCAATGAAATAGATTTCTTTAGAAATTAACCTTGTAATTTTTAGAGGCCTGGAAGACCACTTTTAGATTTTTGGAAAGTTAAGTGTCAAATCGGAATAGTATGTCTGGAAAAACAGTCTAGGTTTTCCATTTTTCTTTTTCAAACCGTAACGAATTATAAGGTCTCCTTTGAACCGAGTAATATTTGATGAGTCTATTAGTTACTGGAATTTTTCTAGATTTTTATAAATTTTATAAATGGGTCTGAGGATTAATTACTTTTCGGGTGTTTTAATTGATCCGGTTCTGGAACAGGTTTGGAAAAAGGATTTTTCATTCGTACCCATACTAGTAAATAAAATCTGGAAAATTTTGGTAAAATACTAGGGGAACTGAGGTACCTCTGAGAATTTTGGTGAATTTTATTTCGAAGATATAATATGATTCATAATTTATTTTAAACAGGCCCAGTCCATACTTAAAAACTGTTAAAGTGTAAAGAACTTTTAAAAGTTGTTATGTGGTTACTTTTCTAATAACTAAAGGGGTATGAATTGTAATTTGTGAAACTTAAAGGTTAAAAGTGTAATTCTGGAAAACTTATGTATTTAAATGGATGACTTGTGATACTTTTATTTTAAACCTTTGAATTATATGAATTTACAATTAAAACCCTAAACTATGTATACTTGTCATAATTAACCCTAAACTTTTGTAACTTGATAAAATGTACCTTAATTCCATAATAATCTTGAAATAAGGACTTAACCTAATCTGTAATATTAATATCTTGCTAAATGTGAAAATCGGTCAAATCTGGAAAGTTACTAAAAATAGAAAGTTACTTAAAATGAAAAGGTAAACTAAAAATGGTAATCTGAGTTAGAATCGTTTGTAATTCCGTCTTCTACTCCTTTAGGTGTAAAGAAGGAGGAGCCCTGATTCTGTTCCGTGTTTGTCTTGCTTATTTTGCTTTGCTAATAAGGTACAGATATTCTGCCCTTTTTCAGTAAGGGTTTTTCATTCCCTTTTCTTTCAGTTTTTCATTTTCCTTATTAGGATTCCCTATACCATTGCTATGTTCCCTTCTGTTTGTGAACCTTTCATGTGATCTCTTGTTTTGTGAGCTTTCTATGACCTCTCTTTCATGTCCTGACCTGTTTAACTGCTGAGTTGATGTCCTTGTTATAATTCTCTTTGCTTTGAACCTTTTTCATGATTCCCTTTTGTTACGACCTCTGATATAAAAATCTGTTATGTGAAAACCTTTTTAATTATGACCTGGAAATGTTTTGAGAAAAATCAGTTATTTTAAAATAATGATTATGGGTGGTGATATGATACTATTTTTATATGACATTTGTTAATGATGCGTGGTTTTGCAACCTTACAACAGGTTTTACCTCTCGAGGGATCTCAAGAGGCTTACAACCCCACCAGGCAGTGTACCTGACCGATGTAGTATAGTGTAGTGGTAAGTACAGGGGATTGATCGTTCTCCACAGGGAATAGTGTTCGTTAGGTTTGAAAAACTACTCTAATAGGTCTAAGGGTGAGAGAAGATTCTTTTTTATGTTTTTATAATTTTATGAAAGCAAGTAAAATCTCGGGTTTGAAAGAGTGGGCGGAATTAGTTGCTAGTCAACTAACCCAAATAACTACGAATGCAAATAAAATAAAATAACTGAAAATGAAAAGGTGGTAAAACTTATATAGAGAGAAATGTGTTTACTTAGATTTCCTTACTCCCTAACTATCTTTTACCGGTTGATTAGTGTGTATTAGTTGCGTGGATGACGGGTGTATTCCTTAATACTATTTGTGGGGTGGCGTACGTACTTCCCCAACTCTACAAGCTCCTACTTCACTCCTATGTCGAGCCGGCTAGGAAGCTCCTAACATGGGATCACTAGAATTCGCTTGTGCATTAAATACAACCATAAAAACCTTTAGTACGCATTGGTTCATGTTTCTTAAGACGTTCAAGCAAGTTACCGAATAGGAAGTTAGCCAGTTTTCTTAAGCCTAACATAGATGAACAATCATCCAATACAACTAACAACACACTAATAACCAATAATCAATAGCTAGGTTTCATTAGATCTAAGCAAACACAAGATAAATCTAGCCTAGCATGTTAAACAAAAGACAAGAACAAGATAGAATCAAACAACACATAGACATATTGAATGATTAATTGATAACTTATCTTCAATGTAACATGGAAGATCTCAAGGCAAAAAGCCTTGAAAAAGCTGCTAAATTCGTCTTAGGGTTTTCACACACAAAGTTCCTCAATAAGTTCCCCCCTAATGACAAAAAACTGCAAAACTATATATAGACTTTCAGATCTGACGGCGTCACGTTATGGAGTGTGACGCCCTCACCTCGCCGCTTTTAGGGTTCCCGGATGACCTTCTTGATGCCGTCCCTCTTTAGCTCTCCAAAATCCGTTCTGGCTTATCAAGGCTTGACGCCGTCAGATTTAGTCGTGACGCCGTCCCTCTTTAAATTAAGCCGTGACGACCTTGATCAGATTAAAGGGTGACGCCGTCAGAATTCCCATGCAAATTTCACTGGCTTATCATGAGTAATTTTCACATCCACCTTTTTCTTGCCAAGCCATGACGCCGTCTGGAGTAAATCCTGACGCCGTCCAGTGTACTTTTCAGCCGATTTTGAGACTTTGTCGTTTTCTTCACTTTAATGCTCCAAAAACGTCCAAAATGCCTCCTTTTCCAGATTTCTTCTCAAAAGTACCTAAAATGACAAAAGGAACGATTTAGGGCAATATTTGATCAAATAAATACGATTTAGGGCTTAAATGACCCTTAAAAGCGGTACACTTTTCGCTTCATCAAATACCCTTACACTTGAGATTTGCTTGTCCTCAAGCAAATGCGCTTTTATTCTAATCAAAATACAAGTTAGGGGTCATTTAATGCTAACATAAAAGTAATTACAACAAATAATCGTTCTACTTTAATCATAATAAGCACGGAGATTACAAACTAGCACCTCACAAGTAGTGTTTAGATACTCACATCTCTCAAGTGTCATCAAAATAAATCTCATAAATGAAAACGGATAATATCTCTCACTACCTGTCATAGCAAATAGATTACCATAGGCTTGGAAAAGGATCGAAAACCTCCTCCACTAGGCGTAAGCACCAAAGATAAACTATCAAAGAGGGCTTTTACATGGGTTATAACGTTAGGTGTAGGGAAAAGGAAAACACGGTTTTGTTGGATAAAGGATATTTTACTGGTGGCGAGTTAAAGATCTTGATCAATTACATGTACTATACAATGTTGCTAAGCAAAAACTCGACTCGATCTTAAGCTAAAAACAAAATAACAAAAACATAAAATAAACATAAAATGAAACGGGATGGTAGTCCGTATGTTTTTTCTACTTTTCTTTTTCTCATTTTTTTTTGTATTTTTCTTGATTTTTTCGATTTTTTTTTATTTTTTTTTATTATTTTTTTTTTGCATACACTTTTGCCCTACCATCCAAAATATTACATCATAGGGGCGTTGCATTCCCCTTACACTTGAACTTTTACACAGCTTTACAAATAACTATTCTAATGACTCGAATTAAGATAATTGAAAAACTTGGAGTACTTTTAAAATATTTAGCACATATGGGGGTAATAATGTTGTTCTTCCCCATTACTCCATTACACTAGTACTTTACCCATGAGTCCCAATCGTCCCAAAACAATATGTACAAGGATATGACTCTACTTAGCAACCATGTAATCAATTAGATAATTAACTTGGGTTTAAACAAATGTTGTAACAATAATGCACTAAAAATGAGTGCATACAAGGTAGGCTAAGGCGATTTGGGTGTACATTTAAATGGGTGTAAACAAATTCTTCCTTTAAGTAAAATGCTTAAAGTTAGAAATGAAAAGATAGGTTCTGAGGGGTGTACTAGGGGTATCGTGTACTAAAAATGAGTACAACGCAAATGGTGTGGGAGAATTACTTGACCAATGTAGCCAAAGTAATTATAACAAAAACACAGGTGTAAAACAATGGGTTAATCCTAATGCCTCTTATCATGTAGTAAATCTAACTACACGAATGTAGTCTCACTTGTGGCCTCGGAATGGTCCTAACGCAAGTTCTAGAATCTAAATGCTACCGGTACACACATCATAGCATAAATGCTTTTCCTACCAATTCTAGGGGCGAACCTCACATATTTGGGGTGGAAAATTTTTTAGTGGTACGGTTTTTGTGCTAGTCATATAACTCCTATCCGTGAGACGCTCATTAAGATCAAAGTTTCACTCCTATATGTTGTAAAAAATTTTAAATTTGGCACTAAAATTGCCATAACAGGTATTTATCTCAGTTTTATTACACATCTACTATTAAACAAACAAAAATCAAGCGTAATAGCATTCTCTAATCGTACTTTTACCCCCCCTTACACTTAAGATGAACATTGTCCCCAATGTTCAAATAACAAATGTAAAAGCATAAAGTAAAAGAATGAAATCAAATACTCCCCTGATTCGCTCGGTGGATAATGAAGTAACACGGTTAGATCTTCTTCCAAAGAGAATGTAAAAGCTTCATGACTAATGCATCACCAAAAGTTTGATTCCACATACATTTCCTTGTCCAAAATAACCTGTTAAACCTGAGAAAACAAACACGAAAACCTGCATAACATCGGCGGGATAAAATATATATATAAGGATATAATGCTTGTGGAATGATAATTTTGCAGATTCCTGGAGATTATAAGTTATAGATTTAATAAAAACTTTTTATGAAAACAAAATTTTCAGAAAATTAAACCTGACGCCGTCAGGTTGTAACTCCTGACGCCGTCAGAAATGATCTGACAGAATTCTCATGTTACGTTTCCGGAAAAAATTTTGGAAAAACCTATACCTTACTTCCTGGAATTCCTGCAAAACATCATTATGACTCGATACAAGCATTTGACTCAAACAAATACTAATATGTATGTTCATTTATTATTATTACGATTCATGTTCATTTGTGTTCTAATAAACCAATTTAGATTTCCCTTACACTTAACTTTTGCAAAATACCTTTATATGTAGTTAAGACGAAGTTAAAAACAAGATAAAGCATTTTCACAAATTAGTTTTTAACATGAATCAATAATAATAAAATTTAAACATACATACGGAAACAAATAAAATCAAACAAACAAATAAATAAACACATAAAGCAAATAAAACTTGGGTTGCCTCCCAAGAAGCGCTTTTCTTTATTAACGAGTCTTGTAGCTAGAATCAAAGTCACGCTACCCTATGTAAGTAAGCTCGTCATCGAGGACGTCTTTAGGGTTAAGCCTGGTTTGAAGTTTCCTATTGGTCCGCTTAGTACGATATATCTTTTCAAACTTCTCTCCATCCGGGTCATACAATGTCATCTTAATATGCCATGACCTATCTCCATCTTTGGGTGGTTTGTCCCAATCCCATTTATGATCATCTTCCTCACGAGTCCACTTATTCATTCCTAGGTTAATTGGCAAAACTCCTAGGAAATCAATCATCTTCCTAAAAACTAGAGGGTCTTCAAATGGATCCAATTCGGTGTCCCTAGCTAAGAGTTGCTCTACCGTATGTGTTCGGTTCACAAAGTCCTCTTCTAGGTAAAATGGGCGTTGGGATCCTATGAAGTCTCTATCGATCCAAGGTCCATATCTAGATGGTCTCCTATTTAATTCTAACCAATGGGGTGTTGGTTCCTCACTAGTATCATAGGCATGTTTCTTAACATCATAGACTGACCAAGTATCACCTTCTCCTACCGCTATCTTAGATTCCTTACAATCAATCATAGCACTAGCGGTCGCCAAAAATCCTCTACCTATTAACAAGGGGCATGTAGGGTCGCTAACCATATCAAGGACGTGGAAATCGGCTAAAATGGTTAGTTTTCCAATGTGTACTAAAACGTCCTTAACTACTCCAACCGGGTAAGCAACACTTCCATCCGCTAAGCCTATTATTACCTCGGTTTCTTCAAGTTTTCCAAGTTTTAGAGAGGTGTAAAGAGGTAACGGAAGTAGGTTAAGGCTTGATCCAAGATCGGCTAATGTGTCATAAGCCTCCGAATTACCGATCTTGCAAGGTAGAACAAATAAGCCCGGATCATCTAACTTCTTAGGTAGCTTATTTTGAATGAAGGCGGTCCCTTTTTCGCCTAACTTGAGCTTCTTCTCATCCAACACATCAATAATCGGACTTTCAAGGTGGAGCTCCTTGAATTCTTCGTCAAGGTTTTGAGTGGGAGGTGTTTCAACTATGACATGGGTTTGTTTGAAACACGAGCTCATGGAATTGACCGAATAATATTGTGGACAAGAACTAGGAGACGTAACCGATGAAATGGCGTTGACGTTTAGTTTCGGGTTCTTGACCGTGTTGCTAGGGAGTGCTCCCATTTCTCGGTCATTGAGGGCTTTCAACAAAGTGTCAATCTTATTGGTCATCTCGCTTTGTTTTTGTTTGAAATCGGCTTCAAACTTGGCTAAACGAGCTTCTTGAGATGCCATAAATTGGGACATCAATCCTTCAAAGTTATTGGTACTACCATTGCTGGAAGGATTGTTGTTGAAAGTACGGTTCGAGTTGGAACCGCTTGATTGGAAACGATTAGGTGGGTTAGAAGAATTGGTCTGTTGTGCGTTTTGGCTTTGTTTCCACCTAAGGTTCGGGTGATTTTTCCATGAGGGGTTGTATGAATCACCGTAGTGGTTTGGCTCGGGTTTGAAAGTGTACCACTTGTCTCCCGCTCCGTCGGTACGCGAGGATGCGTAGTCCACAAAAGCTTGTTCGGGGAGTTCCATGCAATCACGAGTGTCGTGGGGACCACTACATAATTCACATGAAGAAGTGATTTTGTTCACTTGGCTTGAAGGTTTAGGAGCCTCGTTGGATTTCATGAGAAACTTGACTTGGTCTTCAAGTTCTATGATCCTACGGTCGGAAGTGCTTGAATTGTTCGAAGGCAAAGATATTGCCTTGACCGTTTTATTCAAATCACGGGGATCACTCCAACTTTCGTTGTCATAAAGAGCAAGATCCTCTAGGAGAGCCCATGATTGTTCCGCACTTAGATCACGTAGCTTACCACCGGCCGATTGGTCAATGGTTTGCCTCGTGTAGAGATTGATATGGTCATAGAAGATTTGGACTTGGAGCCACAGTTCTATGCCATGATGAGGGACTTTTTGGAGTAAGTCCTTGAATCGAGTCCATGCCTCGTAGAGGGTTTCGCCTTGACGTTGTTGGAACATCAAGATATCATTCCTTAGCTTGGTAGTTCTTCCCGGTGGGAAAAACTGAGTAAGGAAACGAGTGGTGAGATCATCCCAAGAGGTGATGGATCCTGCGGGTTGACGCTCTAGCCATTGACTAGCTTGGTCCCGCAGAGAGAATTGAAAGAGACGCAGTCGGGTCGTCTCTCGAGTGGCAACATCAAGGTCTATAGAATCAACGATTTTGAGAAAGTCCTTGAGATGTTGATTAGGATCTTCAGAACGAAGTCCATGGAATGCGCATCCGCTTTGCACCAACCGGATGGTGTCGGATCGCAAGGGAGTGACATTGGCTCCTTGAGTGAGCTCAATGGTGTTTCGATAGCCATGGTGGCTAGGACGGGAGTATTCTCCTAAAGTACGGGCTCTAGGAGGTGGTGGTGGTTGTTGTGGTGGTGGGATGTTGGGATCAAGGATATTACCATCTTCCATGATGTCTAATGGTAATGGTTACGAACAAAGAAACGAAGAAAATAGATAGACTAAAGAAAACCTAGAAAAAGAAAATAAAAATCTCACCAGAAGGGAATCTAATGAGTAGACCTATAAAATAAAAATTCAACCTAAACAATAACTATTCCCCGGCAACGGCGCCAAAAACTTGATGCGTGGTTTTGCAACCTTACAACAGGTTTTACCTCTCGAGGGATCTCAAGAGGCTTACAACCCCACCAGGCAGTGTACCTGACCAATGTAGTATAGTGTAGTGGTAAGTACGGGGGATTGATCGTTCTCCACAGGGAATAGTGTTCGTTAGGTATGAAAAACTACTCTAATAGGTCTAAGGGTGAGAGAAGATTCTTTTTTATGTTTTTATAATTTTATAAAAGCAAGTAAAATCTCGGGTTTGAAAGAGTGGGCGGAATTAGTTGCTAGTCAACTAACCCAAATAACTACGAATGCAAATAAAATAAAATAACTGAAAATGAAAAGGTGGTAAAACTTATATAGAGAGAAATGTGTTTACTTAGATTTCCTTACTCCCTAACTATCTTTTACCGGTTGATTAGTGTGTATTAGTTGCGTGGATGACGGGTGTATTCCTTAATACTATTTGTGGGGTGGCGTACGTACTTCCCCAACTCTACAAGCTCCTACTTCACTCCTATGTCGAGCCGGCTAGGAAGCTCCTAACATGGGATCACTAGAATTCGCTTGTGCATTAAATACAACCATAAAAACCTTTAGTACGCATTGGTTCATGTTTCTTAAGACGTTCAAGCAAGTTACCGAATAGGAAGTTAGCCAGTTTTCTTAAGCCTAACATAGATGAACAATCATCCAATACAACTAACAACACACTAATAACCAATAATCAATAGCTAGGTTTCATTAGATCTAAGCAAACGCAAGATAAATCTAGCCTAGCATGTTAAACAAAAGACAAGAACAAGATAGAATCAAACAGCACATAGACATATTGAATGATTAATTGATAACTTATCTTCAATGTAACATGGAAGATCTCAAGGCAAAAAGCCTTGAAAAAGCTGCTAAATTCGTCTTAGGGTTTTCACACACAAAGTTCCTCAATAAGTTCCCCCCTAATGACAAAAAACTGCAAAACTATATATAGACTTTCAGATCTGACGGCGTCACGTTATGGAGTGTGACGCCGTCACCTCGCCGCTTTTAGGGTTCCCGGATGACCTTCTTGACGCCGTCCCTCTTTAGCTCTCCAAAATCCGTTTTGGCTTATCAAGGCTTGACGCCGTCAGATTTAGTCGTGACGCCGTCCCTCTTTAAATTAAGCCGTGACGACCTTGATCAGATTAAAGGGTGACGCCGTCAGAATTCCCATGCAAATTTCACTGGCTTATCATGAGTAATTTTCACATCCACCTTTTTCTTGCCAAGCCATGACGCCGTCTGGAGTAAATCCTGACGCCGTCCAGTGTACTTTTCAGCCGATTTTGAGACTTTGTCGTTTTCTTCACTTTAATGCTCCAAAAACGTCCAAAATGCCTCCTTTTCCAGATTTCTTTTCAAAAGTACCTAAAATGAGAAAAGGAACGATTTAGGGCAATATTTGATCAAATAAATACGATTTAGGGCTTAAATGACCCCTTAAAAGCGGTACACTTTTCGCTTCATCAGTTAACCTTTGTGGATACTAGTTTAAAGAATATTTTTATGAAAAATCGTTTTGCAAGATTATTTTATAAAAACTATTCGGAAAGATCATTTTATTGAAAACCATGATTAAAGAAATGCTTTAAATGAACTTTTGACAAGAACCTCTAAAATGAACTTTTGCTACGAACTTTAATTATGAACCTGTGAAATTCTTTTCGGGACCATTTGATATAGTCCTTATAATCTGAACTTAACTTTGATATAAAACTTAATTTGATAAGATTTGATTTGAACCTTGACTTTTATGTCTGAACTATTTGACATGAACCTTTTGCCATGTACCCTTAAGATATGACTTTTGATTATTTTGATAGTACGCCTGACCTTTGACCTACAGTTTGATATCCGAGCCAATCACTAGGCATGAGGGTTTCATGTCCATGTCATTGACGCACCTTTGACATGACTCTAGGGCAGGAGAGTGATGACCTGTTCCGTCCCTTATTTATTATTTACTATGGCCATTATGATTATGATTATTGATTTGTCTGCGGGGGCGTATGGGTGCATCCTAGATTTGATATGTTCTCTGTTTATGTTATATGTTTACTGTTATTATACCTGGTGACTGATTGTGTGTGCGATACACGTCTTTCACATTGTCTGAGAGCTGATCACTCTACACAGGTTTGTTTTAGTATATTGGTATGCTATGATATTATTTGTTATCTGGGCTCGTGATAGATTCCTGTTTTTCCCTTATTCTATAACTTTATTGTTTCCTTTCCTTATTTCTTTTCTTTTGTCCTTATTCCGATCCTTATTCCTTTTGCTTTGATTTTGTGTCGGTATGATCTGTATTCTTGGTTTTCTTTGTACTACTCTCTATTACTGCTTTTGTTACCGTTATATCTGTTCACTGAGCTCTCGTAGCTCAGCCGCATTTCTTTTCCTGCGGCAGGTTTTTAGTAGGAAGCTGGGAATGAGTGAAGAGTGTACCTTTGGACTTAGAAGATTTGATAGCTATTCTGGATTAGAGTTGACTAGAAGATAATGTATTTTAGAATTAGTGTTTTTGGAATTTCTCATTTGTAACCTTGTAGATTCAGTATTTTCATTTGTAATCCTTTGAGATTTTTGTATTACTAAAGATGTATGCTTTGTTTTGATCTGATGTGAATCCATTATTGTGATATCTTTACCCTTGTCGGGTTGGGGTGTTACAATTTATGGTATCAGAGAGACAGGCTGCGACTCGTAATACATTTACCCTTGACCTGTGAAGTCTGGACCACTAAGTTTCCACTGTAGGCGCTCGTAGGACAACCTTTGAGAATTTGCTTTAGGATTTCCCTATAGGAGCTTAATTTCTGACCAGTGAGGAATGGGTAGACTATAAGTCATATGTTTAAGTAGCATTGCTTCCGCATCACTCTGATTCGTGCCTTTCTTTTGGTTAAGGACTATTGAAATCACATTTGGAAAATTAGTGCTTATGCCTTGCCCCACCTAAGAATTTGAAACCTAAATAAAACCTGAAGCATTGAAATTGCATAGTAATTGTTTGACACTATTTGATCCTTGTCTTCAGATTCCGACTCCGACCACTCATCCTTTTGTTAACCATTTTGATGCCTCTTCGGGCATTATGAGAATCTCCATGACGATGACATACTTGATACATCCTGTTATTTGTCTCTTGCTTTTGATAAGCATCTATGAATCTTCCGACGATATTTGATTTCGTTTTAACCATCCCTGTTCCCATGAGAAGTTTTGTGGTGTTTAACCACGAGTGTAAAAATATTTTCCTTCTCATTCTGAACGATAAGATTCTTCCTTGCTGATCCGTCCTTCTTTGATAGTAACCTTGATTTTATTCTTATAAGGATTGATGGGCTGATCCTTTAATACTGAAGACTATCCTCCTATGTCTCACCTTTGGCGTTTGAAACAATTTTTGGGAACCCTTGCCATGATTACCGATTAAACTTTTGCTACCACTACCTGATTTTGACCTTCACTTCCGACTTGTTTGATAAACAGTTTGATGTTTTCTCCGATCATTTCGAAGGTTATTTAACCCTAATGTGTTTGACCCATTCTCTAAATTCAATAACCGTGCTGGATATAAATGTATCATCTGATACTACTCTGTCTTGCAAAATCCATTACTACTCCTATGAGAACTCTAGTGATTATTAACCATGGATATAGGAAGTTTATTCCCTCCCTTTTAATTACGAATCTTGCCTGCCAACCAGTTTCCTTCGGAAGGATTTAATACAAATACTATCTCTGTATGGGATTGTTAACTGAGCATGATGATGCTGATAACTGATATTCCTTACGCCTCACTTTTGACAATTATACGATGTTCGTATTACCGATTATTCGCAACCTACCTGACACTTGTGCTAAATAGCTAATAAAACTCCAACACCTTGAACTGTTCGCTTATCTATCCTCAACACTATACTGAACCATGTACTTGACTCCGACATATGAACTATCCGTCTGGTTTAATAACCATATTCGTTCTGCGGATCCGTTTACTTTTGATATATTCGATTTCGAGGCCTTTTGGTTGACTGGCTTTTTATAAGCCACCAGAGACTACCATATCTTATATGAGACCTCTTGAAATCTGTTCTCATCCTACTTTGGTTATGACAACCTTTCCCTGACACCCAATAATATCCATCCTTAGAAAGCTTTGGCATTGGAAGTCTTGCTGTACGATTTTCTGATGTTTCTAATGAACCTTTTTGATTCCCTACTGCTCGGGAGATGGAGTTGGCATTGAACTTATCCAGTTGACGAACCATGATACTGTTGAGGTTGAGAGATTGAAGAAGCTGATGTAATATGTTTTTGTCCACCTCAGTGTTCCCTTTGAATATCCTATTAATTTATGAAGAAGAAGGAGGAAATTTTGCGTCTGCATATCAACTATCGTAAACCTAACCGAAATTCTAACCGTAATCACTTTTCATTGCCGCGTATCAATGATTAAATTATTCTATCCTTTAAATTTTGTATCAGACGACCTCATTTAATGTTTGAAGGACTGATGAAGCAACCACAAGAACTCCTAAGATAGGAGATGGCTAACTGAGAGTAACTTCCGTGAAGCATTTCAGTTTTATTCGTAAAGAGGAAGATAGGTGATGTGATGTAAATATGAAGTTTTCCCTGAAGTGATTCATGAAGCTGTTTTCGTACTCGTTGTGACCATTATGAGTTTTAAATAAATGCCAATTGTATTGGTTAATAAAATCATGTTTTCACGAGTATTTGGACAATTGTCATAGTATAACAGCATGTTTTTGCTCTGAGACGAACGAGGAACATGTAGACCATCTTCGTATTAAATGGAATGACCTTTGTTCTGGAAGAGTAGATTTGATTGGCGTTCAGAGATTGTAGCAGACACCACTACCAGGCATCCAGTGACGACAGCAGTCTGAGTTGGCGAATTCCGAACTGTGCTAGTAGACCTGTCCAAGACTCGCAATCTTGCTTCTCTATTCATTTTAGTTGTACTAAGATGAATTGAGACCAGAAGCAGACTTGAGAATGGAAATCGAGATCATGATTTTGAATGGAAGAAAATTCTGAAGTGAACGTTTGTGTTTGGAAGAATTAATTATGTGATGGATGAAGCTATGGATGACGTAATTCATTTCCTCTTGACCTATTTAAATTTCGGTTACCTGATGATAAAATCCTTTGAATGATTTAGGTTCCCTATTAGTAATTCCGCTCTGTGTTCATTCTGCGTATGTTGGGAGATGGTTTTGATATGTGAATTTGGACGAATGAAGGATGATCTTATGCTTTTAACGAAGTACCGAATTCGGATAGACATTCTGGGACTTCCGTTAACTCTTTCGAGTGATTCGTTCTCCTCTTAGTTAGGGTATTCGATTTTGATGACCTCTGAGACCATAGAAAGACTAGGTGGATTAAGATAAGTTGTTCTGTTCACGACTTGAGATAAAGTATGACCATCATGAGGGCATATTTATATGATGCCAGTATTATGACGTCTGGCCAACGTGATAATACTTACATCATATAACGTGCACTTGTTGTGGGCATCGGATATTTCGAGAAGTGCCTTAGAGCTTTAGAAATTCTGATAACTGTTTGAGGTTATCTGCGTTAGTGAGACTTTAAGTTCATTCTACCTTTATGCGTAATCTGCTTTCACCATTATGTGAATTGATACGTCTGGATTCTCGTCATGCATTTTACTGACCTCTGGACTCCCGATAAAAATCTTAGGTTCTCTTATAGAACTTCTACCAATTGATGTTATCGATAATCTATTCCTGTACGTTCTAATCTGACTTGTCAAATCAAATCCTGTGGACGGCATATCCGTCAAAATTCTGTGTAATTCTTACGTCTCTTCCAAGAGAATCCGATTATCATCTATTAGTATGGTATGTCCTTGTTTTGTTTCTGTTCTCTTTTCTTTCTGCTTTCTGCAAATTTCGAGGACGAAATTTTTTTGTTAGTGGGGAAGAAGTTGTAATAACTGAAATTCAGATAACATGTAAAAAGACCAAAATGCCCTCTAAATTTAAAATTTTAAGAACTTATGAAATACGCTATAAATTAAAACTCGAGTTATACAACATGTTATGACTCCAAATTATATGATATGAACATATAACCTAAAGTAAATACGAAATGTTACGGGAAACCTTATAATATAAAAGTATGGCACGTTTAAGAAAGTTCATATGGGTCGAAATTAATAAAACATTCGCACGTTTTCCCTTATGCGTTTCCTTTGGGCCGAATTGACCTTGACACTTGTGCACAACCTTTAGGCCTTAATCCATAATGATAATACTTCAAGCTTGGCCCATCCTTCCCCTATCAATAGGTCGGTTTCCCTTATTTTTTTTGATATGCCGAATATTTTTTTGAAACCCTAAACTCTCTCTCTACAAAGTTCTTGGCTGCCTCTCTTTGTTTGCTGCTGTCGATCCACAAAACAACCACAAGGAGGCTTTGATCTTGTGTTCCTACTCTATTCGTATCACAAATAAGGTAATCAATACACATCATGATTTAATCCATTCGAATTTTGAAGCGAAACCCTAATTATTTACATAAAATCATAAAACTGCTGCTGATCAGGAATATTAATCCGACTTTAATCAATCGAATCTCGATGATAACTAAGTGTTTTTAGGTGGTTTTTGAGTCTAGAATTAAATTCAATGAAATAGATTTCTTTAGAAATTAACCTTGTAATTTTTAGAGGCCTGGAAGACCACTTTTAGATTTTTGGAAAGTTAAGTGTCAAATCGGAATAGTATGTCTGGAAAAACAGTCTAGGTTTTCCATTTTTCATTTTCAAAACGTAACGAATTATAAGGTCTCCTTTGAACGGAGTAATATTTGATGAGTCTATTAGTTACTGGAATTTTTCTAGATTTTTATAAATTTTATAAATGGGTCTGAGGATTAATTACTTTTCGGGTGTTTTAATTGATCCGGTTCTGGAACAGGTTTGGAAAAAGGATTTTTCATTCGTACCCATACTAGTAAATAAAATCTGGAAAATTTTGGTAAAATACTAGGGGAACTGAGGTAGCTCTGTTAATTTTGGTGAATTTTATTTCGAAGATATAATATGATTCATAATTTATTTTAAACAGGCCCAGTCCATACTTAAAAACTGTTAAAGTGTAAAGAACTTTTAAAAGTTGTTATGTGGTTACTTTTCTAATAACTAAAGGGGTATGAATTGTAATTTGTGAAACTTAAAGGTTAAAAGTGTAATTCTGGAAAACTTATGTATTTAAATGGATGACTTGTGATACTTTTATTTTAAACCTTTGAATTATATGAATTTACAATTAAAACCCTAAACTATGTATACTTGTCATAATTAACCCTAAACTTTTGTAACTTGATAAAATGTACCTTAATTCCATAATAATCTTGAAATAAGGACTTAACCTAATCTGTAATATTAATATCTTGCTAAATGTGAAAATCAGTCAAATCTGGAAAGTTACTAAAAATAGAAAGTTACTTAAAATGAAAAGGTAAACTAAAAATGGTAATCTGAGTTAGAATCGTTTGTAATTCCGTCTTCTACTCCTTTAGGTGTAAAGAAGGAGGAGCCCTGATTCTGTTCCGTGTTTGTCTTGCTTATTTTGCTTTGCTAATAAGGTACAGATATTCTGCCCTTTTTTCAGTAAGGGTTTTTCATTCCCTTTTCTTTCAGTTTTTCATTTTCCTTATTAGGATTCCCTATACCATTGCTATGTTCCCTTCTGTTTGTGAACCTTTCATGTGATCTCTTGTTTTGTGAGCTTTCTATGACCTCTCTTTCATGTCCTGACCTGTTTAACTGCTGAGTTGATGTCCTTGTTATAATTCTCTTTGCTTTGAACCTTTTTCATGATTCCCTTTTGTTACGACCTCTGATATAAAAATCTGTTATGTGAAAACCTTTTTAATTATGACCTGGAAATGTTTTGAGAAAAATCAGTTATTTTAAAATAATGATTATGGGTGGTGATATGATACTATTTTTATATGACATTTGTTAACCTTTGTGGATACTAGTTTAAAGAATATTTTTATGAAAAACCGTTTTGCAAGATTATTTTATAAAAACTATTCGGAAAGATCATTTTATTGAAAACCATGATTAAAGAAATGCTTTAAATGAACTTTTGACAAGAACCTCTAAAATGAACTTTTGCTACGAACTTTAATTATGAACCTGTGAAATTCTTTTCGGGACCATTTGATATAGTCCTTATAATCTGAACTTAACTTTGATATAAAACTTAATTTGATAAGATTTGATTTGAACCTTGACTTTTATGTCTGAACTATTTGACATGAACCTTTTGCCATGTACCCTTAAGATATGACTTTTGATTATTTTGATAGTACGCCTGACCTTTGACCTACAGTTTGATATCCGAGCCAATCACTAGGCATGAGGGTTTCATGTCCATGTCATTGACGCACCTTTGACATGACTCTAGGGCAGGAGAGTGATGACCTGTTCCGTCCCTTATTTATTATCTTCTATGGCCATTATGATTATGATTATTGATTTGTCTGCGGGGGCGTATGGGTGCATCCTAGATTTGATATGTTCTCTGTTTATGTTATATGTTTACTGTTATTATACCTGGTGACTGATTGTGTGTGCGATACACGTCTTTCACATTGTCTGAGAGCTGATCACTCTACACAGGTTTGTTTTAGTATATTGGTATGCTATGATATTATTTGTTATCTGGGCTCGTGATAGATTCCTGTTTTTCCCTTATTCTATAACTTTATTGTTTCCTTTCCTTATTTCTTTTCTTTTGTCCTTATTCCGATCCTTATTCCTTTTGCTTTGATTTTGTGTCGGTATGATCTGTATTATTGGTTTTCTTTGTACTACTCTCTATTACTGCTTTTGTTACCGTTATATCTGTTCACTGAGCTCTCGTAGCTCAGCCGCATTTCTTTTCCTGCGGCAGGTTTTTAGTAGGAAGCTGGGAATGAGTGAAGAGTGTACCTTTGGACTTAGAAGATTTGATAGCTATTCTGGATTAGAGTTGACTAGAAGATAATGTATTTTAGAATTAGTGTTTTTGGAATTTCTCATTTGTAAACTTGTAGATTCAGTATTTTCATTTGTAATCCTTTGAGATTTTTGTATTAATAAAGATGTATGCTTTGTTTTGATCTGATGTGAATCCATTATTGTGATATCTTTACCCTTGTCGGGTTGGGGTGTTACAGTCAGAGACTGAAGAAGAGAAGAAAATTGAGTGCCCTGACTGTACTCAATTGTTCAAGAGAGGTCTTCAATCACTGACACATTTATCAGTGGAGGCTCTGGCTTCAGTAGTGAGTCTATTGAACTCTTTTCAACATTGTCACAGAGATCAACATAGGAAGCTGCTGCCTCAGTGTGTTTGTCCCAGATGTTGTCTTCCAGTCTGTTGTATAACCACTCATTGTGCCATTCAAAGGTTTTAAAGAGAGTCTTTTCAGTGATTGGCTGGATAGCATCAAGGTCTCTGAAGTCGGATGATGATCCTGATGATGATGATGATGATGTTGGTGAGGCAGGGTGTTCTTCATGATGTTGTTGTTCATAGTGAGGTGAGTTATGTTGTTGTTGTTCTTTAGGAGGAGGAGATGAAGCATTTAGCTCAGTTTGCTGAGGGGAGCTGTCAGTGTGAGGGTGGTCATCAGTATCCATATCTTCCCTAGCAGCCAAAAGTTCATCCCCTTCAAAATCAACTAGTTCTTCCTCTGACTCTTCATTTAGTAATCTTTCAATGTCAGCCAGAGTTGGAATGAGGGTTACTTCCAGCTCCCCCTCAAAAGAGGGTTTGCCTTCGTTTTGGTCAGTCCCTGACCCCTCTAGGAGAACAGAGTGGGTTTTCTCTGCCTGGTCCATGGAGTCAGTTCCTGAAGAATAGAACTGAGTAACCAATGATTGTTTGAGGGGCCCCGTTCCATCAGGGCTGTTCTGCCCTTCTGAAGATATAGGCCCCAAGTTATCTCCCTCAGGAAAAAGCGGTGTTTTGTGAGTGCCCTTACCAGGATGTGATTGGGTGTGGTCCCCCTTTCTAACAGGGTAGTGCTGCCCTGACGAAGATATAGGGACCTCTTCTCCCTGAGACCCTAGTTGTGATTTACCAAGGCCGTGAGCAGGATGTGATTGGGTATGGGTCCCCTTCTCAGTAGAGTATTTTTGGGTAAAAGGGATTTTTCACCTTGGTAAAATTCATTACACCAAAAACAATGAAGTACAAAGGACGAGGGTGAATCCTTCATCTCAGTCCCAAAGGACACTTACAGACTCTCAATATAAGTATGACAAAGCATACTTATAACTTAAAAAAAGGGAACTACCAATAATGACTAAAGTACATAAGACAATACAATACTACTCAAGTAAATGCACTTGAGCCTTCAAAATCATTATGGCGATCCACGTTACTTCCACGAAGAAATCACGTATAATATGGCAGCAATGAACACCCAAGATAGTCCACAACCCCATACCATAGGAATCCAACGACTTACCACAAGTCCAAGTATCCAGCCTTAGCTTGTACATACAAAGACTCGTACCTACTATACCCAAAGTTGCCACCAAGCAAAACATCCAAACGCAATGACGTATAGTTGAACCAATGCGATAGTAGCCACAAAAGTGATCTTGATCATTTAAGAATAACAAATACCATGCATACCAATCCAACGTATGCTGATACTCCTAACACACAACCATGGCACGATCCAAAAATGGATCGACCATAGGCATAAGCAGGGAATTACTCCAAATCCCAACGTGTAATTCCAACTAGGTCATGATCAACAAAGGGGAAGTGCAGGGAAGACCTAGAAGGAAACGATACCTAGGGTTTAGAAAACGTTAATCTCCATTAACGACATCATGAAACCTGATGATAAAGCGCACGCCCATCACACCAGGTCGAAACAACATAACAAGGGTTCAACCAATCAACCCTACCAATCAATAAAGCTGCACCACAGCCCCAATCATACCGCAATCCAATACAGCCGCCATTATTAATTACAAGAAAACCTTGATCGAAATTAAACTCAACCGCTGTAAAGAACTACAAGCATACGAACCTAGGATTATCAACCAACCCTAAACTCCAACCACAACCTTTTCATTGATCCGCATGATAGAACAAACAGATATAGGAAAAATAAATAATTATACGACCCAACAAATAAAATAATTAGCATGTCTATACCAGGTCGCAATAAACTTAATAATAGGATACAAGCTTGAACCCTAACTTCCTACACTGTGATCAACGTTAATCACAGTAACAACCATTATGACCCAATTCGGTCCCACGTATCTGCCATAGACATGAAATAGGGTTTTACCAAACCCTAACTTACATAATACCAAATCAATCGCGATCCGCCTTAGCATAATCATTTGCAGCAAGATCCAGAATAAAACAAAATATAGGGTTTCTGAAACCCTAACCTCCAAATCAATCAACTCACAACAGCCTCTCTCTCTAAAACCCATGTACAAATCACACAGAATCCAAATGGAACATACCGGCGACAAAAACCCTAAAAAGGGATTACTTGCAAATCGATGGTACCAAAAACCAAGAGGGTTTCGTTTAAGCGTTTAGGGATAGTCCACCAACACCAATAAAAGAGAAAGATATAGCAGTTAAGGACCATCAGATCATGCGCATCAAGAACCGAAACCCTAATAGGGATCGAATAAATGAAACCTTAATAAAGATCGACAATAAAAGAACACGTTTAATCTAATAACCGATGAAAAACCAATGAATTAGATTAAAACTTAGATGCATAAATTATGATAGGGACGATATCCATAAGAACCCTAAATATATGATAAATTAGGGTCGAATAAGTGATGATAAACAGCGCGCTACCTCTAGGAAAACACCACCATTAAAACCGATTGCATACCAGCAGGTAGAGAGGCGGTTTAAAGAGGATGGTATGGCCAGAAGATGAAAGAGAGGTGGTGATGCGTGGGTTTTGCAACCTTACAACAGGTTTTACCTCTCGAGGGATCTCAAGAGGCTTACAACCCCACCAGGCAGTGTACCTGACCGATGTAGTATAGTGTAGTGGTAAGTACGGGGGATTGATCGTTCTCCACAGGGAATAGTGTTCGTTAGGTGTGAAAGGCTACTCTAATTAGGTCTAAGGGTTGAGGAAGATTCTTTTTATGTTTTTATAATTTTATGAAAGCAAGTAAAATCTCGGGTTTTGAAGGAGTGGGCGGAATTAGTTGCTAGTCAACTAACCCAAATTACTACAAATGCAAATAAAATAAAATAACAAAAATGAAAAGTGGTGAGAAACTTATGTGTAGAGAAATGTGTTTACTTAGATTTCCTTACTCCCTAACTATCTTTTACCGGTTAATTAGTGTGCATTAGTCGCGTGGATGACGGGTGTATTCCTTAATACCATTCGTGGGGTGGCGTACTTACTTCCCCAAACTCTACAAGCTCCTACTTCACTCCTATGTCGAGCCGGCTAGGAAGCTCCTAACATGGGATCACTAGAATTCGCTTGTGCATTAAATACAACCATAAAAACCTTTAGTACGCGTTTGGTTCATGTTTCTTAAGACGTTCAAGCAAGTTACCGAATAGGAAGTTAGCCAGTTTTCTTAAGCCTAACATAGATAAACAATCATCCAATACAACTAACAACACACTAACAACCAATAATCAATAGCTAGGTTTCATTAGATCTAAGCAAACACAAGATAAAATTAGCCTAACATGTTAAACAAAAGACAAGCATAAGATAGAATCAAACAACACATAGACATATTGAATGATTAATTGATAACTTATCTTTCAATGAAACATGGAAGATCTCAGGGCAAAAAGCCCTGAAAAAGTAGCTAAAATCGTCTTAGGGTTTTATCCCAAAATTCCACACACTAAGCTCTCCCCTAATGACAAAAAATTAGAAAACTATATATAGACTTTGACATCTGACGGCGTCACCTTATGCATTGTGACGCCGTCACCTCGCCGCTTTTAGGGTTCCCGGATGACCATCTTGACGCCGTCCCTCTTTAGCTCTTCAAAAATCCATTCTGGCTTATCAAGGCTTGACGCCGTCGGACCTATAACGTGACGCCGTCCCCTTATGATTTAAGCCGTGACGCCCTTGATTTAGTTAAAGCGTGACGCCGTCAGAATTCTCATGCAAACTCACTGGCCCGTCATGAGTAAATTTCACATCCAACTTTTCTAGCCAAGGCATGACGCCGTCTGGAGTTAATGTTGACGCCGTCAAAGGTGACTTTCAGCACAATTTTGAGACTTTGCCGTTTTCTTCACTTTTATGCTCCAAAAACGTCCAAAATGCCTCCTTTTCCAGATTTCTCCTCAAAAGTACCTAAAATGACAAAAGGAACGATTTAGGGCAATATTTGATCAAATAAATACGATTTCGGGCTTAAATGACCCCTTAAAAGCGGTACACTTTTCGCCTCATCAAATACCCTTACACTTGAGATTTGCTTGTCCTCAAGCAAATGCGCTTTTATTCTAATCAAAATACAAGTTAGGGGTCATTTAATGCAAATATAAAAGTAATTACAACAAATAATCGTTCCACTTCAATCATAATAAGCACGGAGATTATATACTAGCACCTCACAAGTAGTGTTTAGATACTCACATCTCTCAAGTGTCATCAAAATAAATCTCATAAATGAAAACGGAAAATATCTCTCACTACCTGTCATAGCAAATAGATTACCATAGGCTTGGGAAAGGATCGAAAACCTCCTCCACTAGGCGTAAGCACCTAAGATAAACTATCAAAGAGGGCTTTTAAATGGGTTATAACGTTAGGTGTAGGGAAAAGGAAAACACGGTTTGGTTGGATAAAGGATGTTTTACTGGTGGCGAGTTAAAAATCTTGATCAATTACATGTACTATACAACGTTGCTAAGCCAAGACTAGACTCGATCTTAAGCTAATGAAAGAAAATAACAAAACATAAACATAAAATAAACATAAAATGAAACGGGATGGTAGTCCGTATGTTTTTTTCTACTTTTCTTTTTCTCATTTTTTTGTATTTTTCTTGATTTTTTCGATTTTTTTTTTTTTTTTTTTTTTTTTTTTTTTTTTTTTTGCATACACTTTTACCCTACCATCCAAAATAATACATCATAGGGGCGTTGCATCCCCTTACACTTGAACTTTTACATAACTTTACAAATACTAATCTAATGACTCGAATTAAGATAATTGAAAAACTTGGAGTACTTTTAAAACATTTAGCACATATGGGGGTAATAATGTTGTTCTTCCCCATTACTCCATTACACTAGTACTTTACCCACGAGTCCCAATCGTCCCAAAACAATATGTACAAGGATATGACTCGACTTAGCAACCATGTAATCAACTAGATAATTAACTTGGGTTTAAACAAATGTTGTAACAATAATGCACTAAAAATGAGTGCATACAAGGTAGGCTAAGGCGATTTGGGTGTACATTTAAGTGGGGTGTAAACAAATTCTTCCTTCAAGTAAAATGCTTAAAGGTCGAAACGAAAAGATAGGCTCTGAGGGGTGTACTAGGGGTATCGTGTACTAAAAATGAGTACAACGCAAAGGGTGTGGGAGAATTACTTGACCAATGTAGCCAATGTAATTATAACAAAAACACAGGTGTAAAACAATGGGTTAATCCTAATGCCTCTTATCATGTAGTAAATCTAACTACACGAATGTAGTCTCACTTGTGGCCTTGGAATGGTCCTAACGCAAGTTCTAGAATCTAAGTGCTACCGGTACACACATCATAGCATAAATGCTTTTCCTACCAATTCTAGGGGCGAACCTCACATATTTGGGGTGGAAATTTTTTTTGTGGTACGGCTTTTTGTGCTAGTCATATAACTCCTATCCGTGAGACGCTCATTAAGATCAAAGTTTCACTCCTAAATGTTGTAAAAAATTTTAAATTTGGCACTAAAATTGCCTTAACAAGTATTTCTCTCAGTTTTATTACACATCTACTATTAAACAAACAAAAATCAAGCGCAATGGTATTTTCTAAAATCGTACTTTTACCCTCCCCTTACACTTAAGATGAACATTGTCCCCAATGTTCAAGTAACAAGATGTAAAAGCAAAAAGTAAAAGAATGAAATCAAATACTCCCCTGATTCGCTCGTTGGATAATGAAATTACACGGTTAAATCTTCCTTCAAAAGAGAATGTTGAAGCTCCATTACTAATGCATCGCCATAAGCTTGATTCAAAACATTTCCTTGTCCAAAATAACCTGTTGAACCTGAGAAAACAAACACGAAAACCTGCATAACATCGGCGGGATAAAATCTATATATAAGGATATAATGCTTGTGGAATGATAACTTTGCAGATTCCTGGAGATTATAAGTTGGAGATTTTAATAAAAACTTTTTATGAAAACAAAATTTTCAAAAATTTCTGGAAATTAAATCTGACGCCGTCAGGTTATAACCCCTGACGCCGTCAGAAATGACCTGACAAAAATTTTCATTTTAAGTTTCCGGAAAATTTCTGGAAAAACCTTTACCTTACTTCCTGGAAATCCTGCAAAACATCATTATGACTCGATACAAGCATTTGACTCAAACAAATACGAATATGTATGTTAATTTATTATTATTACGATTCATGTTAATTTGTGTTCTAATAAACCGATTTAGATTTCCCTTACACTTAACTTTTGCAAAATACCTTTATATGTAGTTAAGACGAAGTTAAAAACAAAATAAAGCATTTTCACAAATTAATTTTGAACATGAATCAATAAGAATAAAAATTAAACATACATACGGAAACAAATAAAAACAAACAAACAAACAAATAAACAAATAAAGCAAATAAAGCAAATAAAGCTTGGGTTGCCTCCCAAGAAGCGCCTTTCTTTATTAACGAGTCTTGTAGCTAGACTCAAAGTCACGCTACCCTATGTAAGTAAGCTCGTCATCGAGGACGTCTTTAGGGTTAAGCTTGGATTGAAGTTTCCTATTGGTCCGCTTAGTACGATATGTCTTTTCAAACTTCTCTCCATCCGGGTCATACAATGTCATCTTGATATGCCATGACCCATCTCCATCATTGGGTGGTTTATCCCAATTCCACTTATGATCATCTTCCTCACAAATCCACTTATTCATTCCTAGGTTAATTGGCAAAACTCCTAGGAAATCAATCATCCTTCTAAAAACTAGAGGGTCTTCAAATGGATCCAATTCGGTGTCCCTAGCCAAGAGTTGCTCTACCGAATGCGTTCGGTTAACAAAGTCCTCTTCTAGGTAAAATGGGCGTTGGGGTCCTATGAAGTCTCTATCGATCCAAGGTCCATATCTAGATGGTCTCCTATTTAATTCTAACCAATGGGGTGTCGGTTCCTCACTAGTATCATAGGCATGTTTCTTAACATCATAGACTGACCAAGTATCCCCTTCTCCTACCGCTATCTTGGATTCCTTACAATCAATCATAGCACTAGCGGTCGCTAAAAATCCTCTACCTATCAACAAGGGGCATGTAGGGTCGCTAACCATATCAAGGACGTGGAAATCGGCTAAAATGGTTAGTTTTCCAATGTGCACTAACACGTCCTTAACTACTCCAACCGGGTAAGCAACACTTCCATCCGCTAAGCCTATTATCACCTCGGTTTCTTCAAGTTTTCCAAGTTTTAGAGAGGTGTAGAGAGGTAACGGAAGTAGGTTAAGGCTTGATCCAAGATCGGCTAATGTATCATAAGCCTCCGAATTACCGATCTTGCAAGGTAGAACAAATAAGCCCGGATCATCTAACTTCTTAGGTAGCTTGTTTTGAACAAAGGCGGTCCCTTTTTCGCCTAACTTGAGCTTCTTCTCATCAACAACCGGACTTTCAAGGTGGAGCTCCTTGAATTCATCGTCAAGGTTTTGAGTGGGAGGTGTTTCAACTATGTTGTTGACCAATTTGGATGTCATAACTTCTTGGTCACTTGGAATGATTTGGGTTTGTTTGAAACACGTGCTCATGGAATTGACCGAATAATATTGTGGACAAGAACTAGGGGACGAAACCGATGAAATAGCGTTGACGTTTAGTTTCGGGTTCTTGACCGTGTTGCTAGGGAGTGCTCCCATTTCTCGGTCATTGAGGGCTTTCAACAAGGTGTCAATCTTGTCGGTCATCTCGCTTTGTTTCTGTTTGAAATCGGCTTCAAACTTGGCTAAACGAGCTTCTTGAGATGCCATAAATTGAGACATCAATCCTTCAAAGTTATTGGTACTACCATTGCCGGAAGGATTGTTGTTGAAAGTACGGTTCGAGTTGGAACCGCTTGATTGGAAACGATTAGGTGGGTTGGAAGAATTGATTTGTTGTGAGTTTTGGTTTTGTTTCCACCTAAGGTTCGGGTGATTTTTCCATGAGGGGTTGTATGAATCACCATAATGGTTTGGCTCGGGCTTGAAAGTGTACCACTTATCTCCCGCTCCGTCGGTACGCGATGATGCGTAGTCCACAAAAGCTTGTTCGGGGAGTTCCATGCAATCACGAGTGTCGTGGGGACCACTACATAACTCACATGAAGAAGTGATTTTGTTCACTTGGCTTGAAGGTTTAGGAGCCTCGTAGGATTTCATGAGAAACTTGACTTGGTCTTCAAGTTCTACGATCCTACGGTCGGAAGTGCTTGAATTGTTCAAAGGCAAAGATATTGCCTTGACCGTTTTATTCAAATCACGGGGATCACTCCAACTTTCGTTGTCATAAAGAGCAAGATCCTCTAGGAGAGCCCATGATTGTTCCGCACTTAGATCACGTAGCTTGCCACCGGCCGATTGGTCAATGGTTTGCCTTGTGGAGAGATTGATATGGTCATAGAAGATTTGGACTTGGAGCCAAAGTTCTATGCCATGGTGAGGGACTTTTTGGAGTAAGTCCTTGAATCGAGTCCATGCCTCATAGAGAGTTTCGCCTTGACGTTGTTGGAACATCAAGATATCATTCCTTAGCTTGGTAGTTCTTCCCGGTGGGAAAAACTGAGCAAGGAAACGAGTGGTGAGATCATCCCAAGAGGTAATGGATCCTGCGGGTTGACGTTCTAGCCACTGACTAGCTTGGTCCCGCAAAGAGAATTGGAAGAGACGCAATCGGGTCGTCTCTCGAGTGGCAACATCAAGGTCTATAGAATCAACGATTTTAAGAAAGTCCTTGAGATGTTGATTAGGATCTTCAGAACGAAGTCCATGGAATGCGCATCCGCTTTGCACCAACCGGATGGTGTCGGATCGCAAGGGTGTGATATTGGCTCCTTGAGTGAGCTCAATGGTGTTTCGATAGCCGTGGTGGCTAGGACGGGAATACTCTCCTAAAGTACGGGCTCTAGGAGGTGGTGGTGGTTGTTGTGGTGGTGGGTTGTGTGGGTTAAGGATATTACCATCTTCCATGATGTCGGACGGTAATGGTTACGAACAAAGACACGAAGAAAATAGATAGACTAAAGAAAACCTAGAAAAATAAAATAAAAATCTCACTAGAAAGGAATCTAGTGAGTAGACCTAATAGAAATAAAAATTCAACCTAAGCAATAACTATTCCCCGGCAGCGGCGCCAAAAACTTGATGCGTGGGTTTTGCAACCTTACAACAGGTTTTACCTCTCGAGGGATCTCAAGAGGCTTACAACCCCACCAGGCAGTGTACCTGACCGATGTAGTATAGTGTAGTGGTAAGTACGGGGGATTGATCGTTCTCCACAGGGAATAGTGTTCGTTAGGTGTGAAAGGCTACTCTAATTAGGTCTAAGGGTTGAGGAAGATTCTTTTTATGTTTTTATAATTTTATGAAAGCAAGTAAAATCTCGGGTTTTGAAGGAGTGGGCGGAATTAGTTGCTAGTCAACTAACCCAAATTACTACAAATGCAAATAAAATAAAATAACAAAAATGAAAAGTGGTGAGAAACTTATGTGTAGAGAAATGTGTTTACTTAGATTTCCTTACTCCCTAACTATCTTTTACCGGTTAATTAGTGTGCATTAGTCGCGTGGATGACGGGTGTATTCCTTAATACCATTCGTGGGGTGGCGTACTTACTTCCCCAAACTCTACAAGCTCCTACTTCACTCCTATGTCGAGCCGGCTAGGAAGCTCCTAACATGGGATCACTAGAATTCGCTTGTGCATTAAATACAACCATAAAAACCTTTAGTACGCGTTTGGTTCATGTTTCTTAAGACGTTCAAGCAAGTTACCGAATAGGAAGTTAGCCAGTTTTCTTAAGCCTAACATAGATAAACAATCATCCAATACAACTAACAACACACTAACAACCAATAATCAATAGCTAGGTTTCATTAGATCTAAGCAAACACAAGATAAAATTAGCCTAACATGTTAAACAAAAGACAAGCATAAGATAGAATCAAACAACACATAGACATATTGAATGATTAATTGATAACTTATCTTTCAATGAAACATGGAAGATCTCAGGGCAAAAAGCCCTGAAAAAGTAGCTAAAATCGTCTTAGGGTTTTATCCCAAAATTCCACACACTAAGCTCTCCCCTAATGACAAAAAATTAGAAAACTATATATAGACTTTGACATCTGACGGCGTCACCTTATGCATTGTGACGCCGTCACCTCGCCGCTTTTAGGGTTCCCGGATGACCATCTTGACGCCGTCCCTCTTTAGCTCTTCAAAAATCCATTCTGGCTTATCAAGGCTTGACGCCGTCGGACCTATAACGTGACGCCGTCCCCTTATGATTTAAGCCGTGACGCCCTTGATTTAGTTAAAGCGTGACGCCGTCAGAATTCTCATGCAAACTCACTGGCCCGTCATGAGTAATTTCACATCCAACTTTTCTAGCCAAGGCATGACGCCGTCTGGAGTTAATGTTGACGCCGTCAAAGGTGACTTTCAGCACAATTTTGAGACTTTGCCGTTTTCTTCACTTTTATGCTCCAAAAACGTCCAAAATGCCTCCTTTTCCAGATTTCTCCTCAAAAGTACCTAAAATGACAAAAGGAACGATTTAGGGCAATATTTGATCAAATAAATACGATTTCGGGCTTAAATGACCCCTTAAAAGCGGTACACTTTTCGCCTCATCAGGTGGCGGCCGGATCAATTCAGGACCCTTTTCTCCCTCGGGCAAAAGTTGTGATGTACGAGTGCCCTCATTGGGATGTGATTGTTGGATGGTTCCTGACTCTACCAACTTATGTATGTTAGTGGAGTCTTTAGGAGAGGGTTTACCCGAGGACACTGATTGTGATTTCTCAGTGCCCTCCATTGGCGTTTGTTTTGGGGTCAAGGTTGTACTGGCGTCCTCAGTGGGTGTCTCAGAGGTCAGTGGCTTTTTGGGCCTTCTTTTCTTAGGCTTTGAATCAGAGGTCTTAGTGTCGAGTGGTTTGGGTTGAACCACCTTCCTGGACCCCTGTTTCTTTTTCTTCTTCTCTTTCTTGGAAGGAGAAGGTACTGGTGAGACTGCTTCAGCACCCTGAATGACTGTCAACATATATGTTGTCAGGTTGATTAGTGTGACCTCATTGGTGTCCCTAGAGAAGTTGGCCTTGTGTAAGACATTAGGTATAGATCCCTGAATGTTTGGCCTAACGTACTCAAAGCCCAGTAAGTCTTGAAGCACACAGGAAATGAACCTAGCGTAAGACATGTATCCTTGCCTGGATTTCCCTGAGAGCTTGACTATGAGGTCTTTGAAGATATTTTCTCCAATGTCAATTTTTCTACCCTCTAGGAGACTGAACATTATCATTTTTTGAGCAGTGTTCAATTGCTCCGTGGAGGATTTGTTCCCACCCAGGACCTGAATGACTAAAGTCATCAGTATCCTCCAAACGACAGGAAACCATGTTTTTATTATGGGGGCTTTGGCCAAAAGAGTCCCTGGGGCCACATCAAGGTGTTGTTTGTCATGTATCCCAAGTAAAAGCAATTCGGCCTTTACTTCACTGTCATTGGGTGGTTGGGCAAAATTTTCAGAATCAAGGCCTGTGGCTTTGATGAAGGTCTTGCAGTTAAGGGTTAGGGGCTTTTTCCCATTTTTCACTGTAAACTTGATGAGAGCCTCCTTGGTGGCATCAGGGTTTTCAACCACTACTGTACACCAGAATTCTCTCAAATAGTCATTGTAGATGACTGAGGGTGTTTTTGTGAAAGCTGTGGAGAGAAAGCATTTTTTAAGATACTTCATCATATCATTGTAAGCAGAAAAGGTTTCTGGATATGAGAAGTTCCCCACAACATTGTTTTTGGTCATATCAACGCTCTCCAATTGGAATTCCACATTAGGAGCGCAAGAAATAACTTTGGAAGTAGCCATTTTATAGCAAAAAGGTCTTGTTTTTGAAGAAAACTTTGGTTATGAAAGATAAAACACACACAGTTTTTTTGAGAGGAAAAATTGCAAGAGTTTGATTAGTTTTGAAAAACGTATGTGTATTTTTCTTAGTGGGGGTATTTATAGGAGAGAGATAGGGTTTGAAGTTTTTGGATATCAAAAGGGTTTTATTTTTATTTGAAGATAGTTTGTTTTTGAAAACGGTTTGATATCCGCATTAAGTGCCACCTATCCCATCATCCGACAATTTCGCAACTAGTAAGGTGAACAGTTGCGCGTCTCTGCAAAAATGTATTTTTGCAGAGTGACATCACCACATAAAATATCTAAGGAAATTATGTGTGGGTAAGAGGCATTAAATGCCAAGTGGGTTATGTGGAGGTAATGTGGGGGCCCAAGATGTGGATGCCAGAAGGTAAAAAACATATATTCCTATATTAAATATATAACTGATAAGGATTTATTTGATACCTTTTTAAGGGGTTATTTAAGCCTAAAATCGTGATTATATGATCAAATATTGCCTCAAATAGTTTCTTTTCGTATTTTAGGTACTTGGGACGTGATTTCTGGAATTTGGAGCATTTTAGACTTTTTTGGGCTTAAAAGTCAAGAAATCATCAAAGTCGCAAAAAACCTGTCAGGAATTACACCTGACGGCGTCACGCCTTAATAGGTGACGCCGTCACTTGAAGAATCTGGAGCTTGGAAATTTACACACGTCGCCTCAGAGAACTTTTGAAGACTTTACACCTGACGGCGTCAGGTGTAATTGGATTAAGGACGTCTCGTGTTAATATAATAAGAGACGGTTCAGAAAGCTTAAAGAATGACGGCGTCAGATGCAACCTGACGACGTCAGAAGACCAAGAGAGACAGCGTCAGAAGGTCGAATTGCACAAGAAGAAACCCTAACCACGATGGTCTGACGGCGTCAGAATCTATATCCTGACGCCGTCAGCTCTGTAAATCTATATATACTTTTCAATTTTTCATTCATTAGTGTGACACTTTGGAGACCTAAACCCTAAGACGAATTTACAGCTTTTGTAGGGCTTTTATAGCCTCTTTTCTTCCATGTTCAACTGAAGTTAAGTTTTCTTTTAATCATTCAATATGTCTATGTGTTGTTTGATTATTTGTTTATCTTTTCTTCCTTTTAACAAGCTAGCTTAAGTTAATTAGTGTTTGCTTAGATCTAATGAAACCTAGTTATTGATTATTGTTGCGTTGTCTTTTGTTTAGTTGATTGCTTCACTTTAGGCTAAGAAAACTGGCTGACCTCCTTTGCGTAACTAGCTTGAACGTCTTAGAAAACGTAATCGTATGTGCACTATGGTTTTTCTCGTTGTATTTAATGCATGAGTTGAGGTTAATGATCCTGTAATTGCGTGATTAACTTACGGTTATTAGGTAAAATTGATACTCATAGAGCTGGGGAAAGTAGCACACCCCCACGACTGGTATTAAGGAATACAACGCTTCAACTAAAACAACTGCACTGTGACATTCAACAATTCAATAAAAGATAACTAGGGAGTAATTAAATCTAAGTAAACACGTTTGTCTCACTATAAGAAGTTCACCACTTTTATTTTTCTTGTTATTTTTATTTTTGTTTAATTAGTAGTTTTTGGGTTAGTTGACTAGCAACTAATTCCGCCCATTCATCTAAAAACCAAGATTTTTACTTGCTTTCATAAAATATAAAAATACAAAAAGAATCATCCCTCACCTTTAGGCTTAAATTGTCATACACTTCAACCTAACGACACTATTCCCCTAGAGAACGATCAATCCCCCGGACATACCTATACTACACTACAACGACCAGGTACACTGCCTGGAGGATTGCAAGCTTCTCGAGATCCCTTGAGAAGTAAAACCTTTTGCGTGGCCATAATCCTCGCATCAAATTTTTGGCGCCGTTGCCGGGAAATAGTTATTGCTTAGGTTTGATTTCTATCTCGTTTAAGTCTACTCACTAGATTCATATCAAGTGAGATTTTTATTTTCTTTTTAGCTTCCTTTAATCTATCTTTTTCTTTATTCTTTTGTTTGTAATTCTCTTCATCTACCATCATGATAGACGAAGACCTCAATAATCTTAGGCACACTAGGACTCGTAGTTCCATCAAAACACTCGTTCAGCCTTACGCAGAACCAGACAGAGAAATGCGTAAGCTAAGAAGATTCCTTCACACATCCGAACCTTAAAGTACTACCATCAATTTTGATGATGCCCTTTCTAAAGGAGAATCTGTACACCACTCCACACCACCAAGTCCCAAATCCGATCAAAGTGAGAAAATTTTAGAGGACCCTATCCCTAAGAGCCTTAAGGAATATTCTTCCCCCATACCTCATGGTTTCTCTAATGCTATCGTTTGTCCAAATGAACACACCAACGAAGTCTTGCACACAAATGACATTTGGCTTGTCCAAAATGTGTGCAAGTTTCATGGGTTGAAAACTGAAGACCCAATTCAACACATCAAGGATTTCCTGAAAATAGTCGACACCATCTGCGCGGATGGGGCCACTCGGGATACATCCCGACTAAGATTTTTCCCTTTTTCTCTCCAAGGAAAAGCAAGGGAATGGATTGATAAACTGCCTTTGAGATCAATCTTTACATGGGAACAACTTATCTCAAAATTCTATGATAAATTCTTTCCACCAGGAAGGACCTCTACAATTAGAGACAAAATCCTCCGTTTCCACCCAGGAAAGACAGAATCCATTTATAATTCATGGATTCGTTTCAAAGATCTCATACGACAAGCCCCTCATCATGGCGTTGAGCTTTGGCTCCTAGTTCAGATCTTATATGATAACATTTCTCGCAGTGACCAGCAAGGGATTGATAATTCGGCAAAAGGAAAAATCACTAACCTAAGTGCGGAAGAAGGATGGAGTAGTATCGAAGAGTACGCTCTGGATCAAGACAACACCTGGGATGAACCCAGTTCGGTCATGAATATTTTTAAAGTGTTGCAACCAAACACCCACGAGAGTCGGTTGAAAAGGCTGCAAGAATAAGTATCATATCTAAAAAGGTCGCAAAACACAAAAAAAATTGTGAACCCATATCTAATATGTGACCAATGTGGGGGCCCGCATGAAGTAGAAGAATGCGGGGATGAAACCACCACTGAACAAGTTTGCTTGTCAAGCCAAGACATCTTCGATGATCCCTCCCTACTTGTTTTCTATCAAAACAATGACTACACCCCATGGGGTAATCTTGTGCTAGAAAATGAAACGGAAGAAGGGCCTGAATTCGAAGTCAGAAGCATTTTCGAGAAAGAAATTGGGCACTTTACAATGGAGAAAGCCATGCAGTTAAAAGGGCTCAATGGACTCATTACTGAGCAACAAAAAGAACTAGAAGCCAAATTTTCAGAACTTCATGTTGCCCTTGATAACAACAAGGAATCTCAACCTGGCCAACTAGATCCGTTGTTCGCCATTACAACTCGATCAGGAACAACGACTAAGGACCCACCATACCCGAACCAACCTCCTGAACCCAAAATCTCCAATGGAGGGGAAGTGGATAGAGAGGAAGAGGCACCTGAACAAATCCCTCGTGTGATTCCCCCATCACCCTCTCAACCCACACAAACCACGAAGGTTTCGTTCCCCTCTCGCTTGAAAAATCAAAAAACCGAGAATGATAACAAGAGATTGTTATCATACTTAAAGGATTCTGTTGTCACTATTCTACTTCTGGACGCGTGTTATCATATGCCCAAATATAGCACGTACTTCAGGAGATTTCTCTCCAACATGAAGAAAATCAAAAGCTTGGTGACTTTGGGAGAAGAATGTTCTGTTGTTACCCAAAAAGGTTTACCCAAGAAGGTGGATGACCCGGGCAGTTTCACCTTACCATGTTCCATCGGAGCCTTAACAGTGAGAAACGCCCTGGCAGACTTGGGAGCAAGCATAAACCTCATGCCAAACTCCATGTTCCTTGAACTTGGGTATTCAGGATTGAAACCGACGCGAATGAACATTCAGCTTGCTGATAGGTCGGTCAAATACCCCCTCGGAATATGTGAGAATGTGTTAGTAAAGATAGGAAAATTTAAAATCCCAGTAGATTTTGTGATCTTGGAAATAGAGGAGGATGATGTTGTCCCCATCATATTAGGCAGACCATTTCTAGCCACTATTCGTGCGATCATTGATGTTCATGATGGCAAACTAACTTTGCGAGTGGGGGCTGAAAGTCTGACCTTTGATATCAAAGACACAATGGATTTCCCTCTTCCACGAGACAACCCCTTATACTTTGTCGATGAAATTGACGAGTTTGTTGATATAATTGATGAATGTGTTGATGAACAAATCGCAACAGGGTGGTTGCAGGAAGACGAGGTTTTACCAATCGACGAAGAAGAGGGAGAGACAGGAATAGTTAATGCAGTTTCTTTCTATCCCAATAAAGAAATCATTGAGCCACTCGAGCTTAGGAAACCAGAAAATAAGCTCAAACCGTCCATCATTGAACCTCCCAGGTTTGAATTAAAAGAACTTCCAAGCCACCTGGAGTACGCCTTCCTTCAAGGGAAGGACCAACTCCCAGTAATCATAAGTTCTTCCCTTAAAGCTGAACAAAAAGCTAAACTTTTGGCTGTTTTAAAGGAATATAAGGGGGTCATTGCTTGGAGTGTTGCAGATATTAAAGGGATCGACTCGACATTCTGTACCTACAAAATCCTCATGGAAGAGGATTATAAACCTATTGTGCAGCCCCAGAGATGAGTGAATCCCAACATCAAAGAAGTAGTAAAGAAAGAAGTTATCAAACTCCTAGATGCAGGTCTGATTTACCTAATTTTTGATAGTCCTTGGGTTAGCCCGGTACAAGTTGTTCCAAAAAAGGGAGGGATGGCCGTTGTGAAAAACGATAAGGATGAATTGGTCCCTCAAAGAGGGGTCACTGACTGGCGAGTTTGCATTGATTATAGGAAGTTGAATGATGAAACTCGAAAGGATCATTTCCCATTACCTTTTATAGATCAAATGCTGGAAAGGTTGGCTGGACATGAATATTACTGCTTTCTCGACGGATTCTTGGGATATTTCCAGATTCCTATTGCCTCTGAGGACCAAGAGAAAACTACTTTCACATGCCCTTATGGGACATTCACTTATAAATGAATGCCCTTTGGATTGTGCAATGCACCAGCTACTTTTTAGCATGCATGACGAGAATATTCCATGAGCTAATGGAGGATAGCATGGAAGTTTTCATGGATGATTTCTCAGTGTTTGGGGATTCCTTTGACAGATGTCTTACTAATCTTATGAAAATGCTCAAGCGATGCGAAGAAACTAACTTGGTCCTGAATTGGGAAAAGTGTCATTTCATGGTAAATTAAGGCATTGTTCTTAGACACAAGGTCTCCGGGAATGGGATTGAGGAGGATCGAGCCAAGATCGAGGCAATATCCAAATTACCCTACCCCACAACCGTAAAAGCCATCCGCAGTTTCCTTGGTCATGCTGGCCTTTATAGAAGGTTCATCAAGGACTTCTCAAAGATAGCTCGACCAATGACTCAACTGCTTGTCAAAGATGCCCCTTTTGATTTCTCGCAGGAGTGCAAAGAAGCTGTAACACCCCGACCCTACAAGGGTAGAGATGTCACAACAATGGTTTCATATCAGATCATTCAATAACAAAACAGCGGAAGTCTTAACATCAATAATCAAAGGAAAATAAGCCAACAAGACTTATATCAAGTGCATAATATCAATGAAGACGAAAATAAATGAAGTACATAATAATCCAAGTGCCCAAACAATGGCATAAACAAGTCTAAGTCCAAAATGGCAACTAAGATGACTAAGGTCAATGCTTCACACAAATGGCTCTCATCCCAAAGCAAAACCCAGCTCCTAGCTTAAATACCTGCCGCAGGAAAAGGAAATGCGGCTGAGCTACGAGAGCTCAGTGAACAGATATAACGATAACAAAGCAGTAATAGAGAATAGTGAAAAGTAAATGAAGTAAAGATCATTAAGAGTTAAGGCATAAGAAAAAGGTAAGAGTAAATGAAAAATAAAAGATTATAAGGTAAAGGAAAACAGTAATCCACTACGAGCCCAAGTCAAGTCAAGTAATCAAGTAGCCACATCCGGAGGGGAGACCTCGGGATAACAAGTACAATATGAGGGGATACCTCCAAGGGGTTGGAGTAGCTAACTCCCAAGATGTGAAAGACGTGTATCGCATACACCATCAGTCACCAAGTAATATCATGATAAATCCATCGAAACAAGTCAAGTCAAGTCAAATCTAGGATGCATCCATATGCCCCAGTAGGCCAAGGTCTTCCTCTACGTAACAAGTCAAGTCAAGTGATGCGTGGTTTTGCGACCTTACAACAGGTTTTACCTCTCGAGGGATCTCAAGAGGCTTGCAATCCCCACCAAGCAGTGTACCTGACCGATGTAGTATCGTGTAGTGGCAAGTACCGGGGGATTGATCGTTCTCTAGGGGAATAGTGTCGTTAAGATTGAAAAACTACTCTAATAGGTCTAAGGGTGAAGGAAGATTCTTTTTGTATTTTTTATATTTTTATAAAAGCAAGTAAAATCTCGGGTTTGAAGGAGTGGGCGGAATTAGTTGCTAGTCAACTAACCCAAATAACTACAATTGCAAATAAAATAAAATATCTGAAAATAAAAAGGTTGTGGAACTTATATGGAGAGAAATGTGTTTACTTAGATTTCCTTACTCCCTAACTATCTTTTACCGGTTGATTAGTGTGTATTAATTGCGTAGATGACGGGTGTATTCCTTAATACCAATCGTGGGGTGGCGTACGTACTTCCCCAACTCTATAAGCTCCTACTTCACTCCTATGTCGAGCCGGCTAAGAAGCTCCTAACATGGGATCACTAGAATTCGCTCATGCATTAAATACAACCATAAAAACCTTAGTACGCATTGGTTCATGTTTCTTAAGACGTTCAAGCAAGTTACCGTATAGGAGGTTAGCCAGTTTTCTTAAGCCTAACATCGATAAACAATCATCCAATACAATTAATAACACACCAACAACCAATAATCAATAGTTAGGTTTCATTAGATCTAAGCAAACACAAGATAAATCTAGCCTAGCATGTTAAATAAAAGACAAGAACAAGATATAATCAAACAACACATAGACATATTGAATGATTAATTGATTACTTATCTTCAATTGAACATGGGAGATCCAAGGGTATAAAACCCTTAAAAGTAGCAGAATAATCGTCTTAGGGTTTCTCCTCACAAAGTTGCACACTATGACTAAAAATTATGAGAATATATATAGAAAATCAGATCTGACGGCGTCACGTTATAGAGCTGACGCCGTCACCTCGTCGCGGTTAGGGTTTCTTGATGGCCTTCTTGACGCCGTCCCCTTTTAATCCTCCAAAATCCTCTCTGGCGCGTCAAGGGTTGACGGCGTCACAATGGTGCTTGACGCCGTCACAGGTACTTTTCCAGCCGATTTTGAGACTTTGTCGTTTTCTTCACTTTTATGCTCCAAAAACGTCCAAAATGCTTCCTTTTCCAGATTTCTTCTCCAAAGTACCTAAAATGACAAAAGGAACGATTTAGGGCAATATTTGATCAAATAAATACGATTTAGGGCTTAAATGACCCCTAAAAGTGGTACACTTTTCGCTTCATCAAATACCCTTACACTTGAGATTTGCTTGTCCTCAAGCAAATGCGCTTTTATTCTAATCAAAATACAAGTTAGGGGTCATTTAACGCTAATATAAAAGTAATTACAACAAATAGTCGTTATACTTTAATCATAATAAGCACGGAGATTACAGACTAGCACCTCACAAGTAGTGTTTAGATACTCACATCTCTCAGGTGTCATAAAAGTATATCTCATAAATGAAAATGAATAATATCTCTCACTACCTGTCATAGCAAATAGATTACCATAGGCTTGGGAAAGGATAAAAAAACCTCCTCCACTAGGCGTAAGCACCTAAGATAAACTATCAAAGAGGGCTTTTAAACGGGTTATAACATTAGGTGTAGGGATATGATAAACACGGTTTTGTTGGATAAAGGATATTTTACTGGTGGCGAGTTAAAGATCTTGATTAATTACATGTACAATATGGCGTTGCTAAGCCAAGACTAGACTCGACTTAAGCTAATGAAAAAAATAACAAAAAGATAAAATAAACAAAAAATGAAACGGGATGGTAGTCCGTTTTTTTTTTTTTTTTTTTTTTTTTTTTTTTTTTTTTTTTTTTTTGTGCATACACTCTTGCCCTACCATCCAAAATAATACATCGTAGGGGGGTTGTATCCCCCTTACACTTGAACTTTTACATAACTTTACAATTAACTATTCTAATGACTCGAATTAAGATAATCGAAACACTTGGAGTACTTTTAAAATATTTAGCACATATGGGGGTAATAATGTTGTTCTTCCCCATTACTCCATTACACTAGTACTTTACCCATGAGTCCCAATCGTCCCAAAACAATATGTACAAGGATATGACTCGACTTAGCAACTATGTAATCAATTAGATAATTAACTTGGGGTTTAAACAAATGTTGTCACAATAATGCACTAAAAATGAGTGCATACAAGGTAGGCTAAGGCGATTTGGGTGTACATTTAAGAGGGGTGTAAACAAATTCTTACTTTAAGTAAAATGCTTAAAGTTAGAAACGAAAAGATAGGCTCTGAGGGGTGTACTAGGGGTATCGTGTACTAAAAATGAGTACAACGCAAAGGGTGTGGGAGAATTACTTGACCAATGTAGCCAATGTAATTATAACAAAAACACAGGTGTAAAACAATGGGTTAATCCTAATGCCTCTTATCATGTAGTAAATCTAACTACACGAATGTTGTCTCACTTATGGCCTCAGAATGGTCCGAACGCAAGTTCTAGAATCTAAGTGCTACCGGTACACACATCATAGCATAAATGCTTTTCCTACCAATTCTAGGGGCAAACCTCACATATTTGGGGGTGGAAAATTTTTTTAGTGGTACGGTTTTGCGCTAGTCATATAACTCCTATCCGTGAGATGCTCATTAAGACCAAAGCTTCACTCCTATATGTTGTAAAAAATTTTAAATTTGGCACTAAAATTGCCTTAACAGGTATTTCTCTCAGTTTTATTACACATCTACCATTAAACAATCGAAAAATCAAGCGTAATAGCTTTCTCTAAGGTATCGTACTTTACCCCCCCTTACACTTAAGATGAACATTGTCCCCAATGTTCAAATAACAAGATGTAAAAGTAAATAAGGTAAAAGAATGAAATCAAATACTCCCCTGATTCGCTCGGTGGATAAAGAGGTAACATGGTTAGATCTTCTTCCAAGGTAATGTTGAAGCTTCAAGATTAAAGCAGCGCCAAAAGCTAGATTCCACATACATCTTCTTGTCCAAAATAACCTGTTAAACCTGAGAAAACAAACACGAAAACCTGCATAACATCGGCGGGATAAATCTGTATAAGGATATAATGCTTGTGGAATGATTATTTTGCAGATTCATGGAGTTTATAAGTTAGAGATTTAATAAAGCATTTTATGATTCCGGAAGAAAAACAAAACTTACAAAAAAAAAAATCCAGAAAACTGTTCCTGACGCCGTCAGAAGTGATCTGACAGATTTTTCATGTTAAGTTTCCGGAAAATTTCTGGAAAAACTCAATCCTTATTTCCTGGAAATCCTGCAAAATATCATTATGACTCGATACAAGCATTTGACTCAAACAATTACTAATATGTATGTTAATTTAATATTGTTATGATTCATGTTCATTCGTTCTAATAAACCGATTTGGATTTCCCTTACACTTATCTTTTGCAAAATACCTTTATATGTAGTTAAGAAGAAGTTAAAAACAAGATAAAGCATTTTCACAATTTAGTTTCGAACATGAATCAATAATAATAAAAATTAAACATACATACGGAAGCAAATAAAATCAAACAAACAAATAAATAAACACACAAAGCAAATAAAGCTTGGGTTGCCTCCCAAGAAGCGCTTGTTTTTGTTCGAGTCACGAGCCTGACTCTACCCTTATTTAACGGAAATAGGGGAGGTTTTCCCTACACTTAGGGTTAAGTGCGGGTGATAGTAGCGATACACACCAGCTCGGTAGGAGTATGCCACGTGAGGAAAGATTGGTGGATGAATTATATACTCAAAGGGGTGTGCTCCTTTCATCATAACCTTACCTAGTTCACTTTGGTCAATGGGTGAATTAAAGTTTTCTCCTAGAAAGGGATCATCTTCTATCAACTTCGAGAGACTCCTAGTTGGGAATCCATCTTGACCTAATAAACCCGGTTTAAACCCATAATGTTTCTTGTGATTAATCATGAATGGGTGATGTAAGTATGTAAGGTCATGGTTCACTCCTATATTAGCTTCCACTCCACATGGCCTAGAGTCTACTACCTTAATTTTAACATTACCCGGACTACATGGTTTGATGGGTGGATCGGGACCTCTTTTGTCTCCTAGATGTAAATCTAAGGATGAAAAGTTGTGTAAAGGTTGAGGTTCCGGCTCATCAACACTAGGAAATTCCCTAGAACTAAGAGTAAGGTCATCACTAAAAGTGTTCAAACCTATATCCTCTAGTTGTGCTTGGTCCAAGGGTTCTACCTCCATCGGGATTCCTAAAGTCTCTTCTACTTCTTCCGGGTAAGTCACGGGCGGTGTGGGTGCCTCAAATGATGGTTGAGTATTTTGTGGGCTTATGGTGTTTACCTCATCATTCCACGTGTCAAGATCACCTATATCCTCATCAATTGTTTTCTTAGGTAGTGATGATAACAAACCTAGCGCTTCATCCAACTTATGGTTTATTGCTTCGGCTCTATCCACAATTCCTTGGCAAACTAGGTCGCTTTTCCTATTGGCCTCACTAAGATGAGATCCTAAACATGGAGGTTGTTCATAAGAATCTATCCTAGGTGAAGGCTCATATGATTCATAGGTGTCTCTAAATGAGGTATTTTGAACTCCTTGGTGTTCTAGCCACTCAACCATATCTTGCAATCTTAGAAGTCTAAGTGAAAAGTCCATTTGAAGCAAATTACAAACAAAATCACAAAGAAAAGATAGACTACGAGAAAGCTACAAAATAAAAAGAAAAAATCTCACTTGATAGGAATCTTGTGAGTAGACCTAATAAAAATAAAATTTCAACCTAAGCAATAACTACTCCCCGGCAACGGCGCCAAAAACTTGATGCGTGGTTTTGCGACCTTACAACAGGTTTTACCTCTCGGGGGATCTCAAGAGGCTTGCAATCCCCACCAGGCAGTGTACCTGACCGATGTAGTATCGTGTAGTGGCAAGTACCGGGGGATTAATCGTTCTCTAGGGGAATAGTGTCGTTAGGATTGAAAAACTACTCTAATAGGTCTAAGGGTGAGGGAAGATTCTTTTTGTATTTTTTATATTTTTATAAAAGCAAGTAAAATCTCGGGTTTGAAGGAGTGGGCGGAATTAGTTGCTAGTCAACTAACCCAAATAACTACAATTGCAAATAAAATAAAATAACTGAAAATAAAAAGGTTGTGGAACTTATATGGAGAGAAATGTGTTTACTTAGATTTCCTTACTCCCTAACTATCTTTTACTTGTTGATTAGTGTGTATTAATTGCGTGGATGATGGGTGTATTCCTTAATATCAATCGTGGGGTGGCGTACGTACTTCCCCAACTCTATAAGCTCCTACTTCACTCCTATGTCGAGCCGGCTAAGAAGCTCCTAACATGGGATCACTAGAATTCGCTCATGCATTAAATACAACCATAAAAACCTTAGTAGGCATTGGTTCATGTTTCTTAAGACGTTCAAGCAAGTTACCGTATAGGAGGTTAGCCAGTTTTCTTAAGCCTAACATCGATAAACAATCATCCAATACAATTAATAACACACCAACAACCAATAATCAATAGTTAGGTTTCTTTAGATCTAAGCAAACACAAGATAAATCTAGCCTAGCATGTTAAATAAAAGACAAGAACAAGATATAATCAAACAACACATAGACATATTGAATGATTAATTGATTACTTATCTTCAATTGAACATGGGAGATCCAAGGGTATAAAACCCTTAAAAGTAGCAGAAAAATCATCTTAGGGTTTCTCCTCACAAAGTTGCACACTATGACTAAAAATTATGAGAATATATATAGAAAATCAGATCTGACGGCGTCACGTTATAGAGCTGACGCCGTCACCTCGCCGCGGTTAGGGTTTCTTGATGGCCTTCTTGACGCCATCCCCTTTTAATCATCTAAAATCCTCTCTGGCGCGTCAAGGGTTGACGGCGTCACAATGGTGCTTGACGCCGTCACAGGTACTTTTCCAGCCGATTTTGAGACTTTGTCGTTTTCTTCACTTTTATGCTTCAAAAACGTCCAAAATGCTTCCTTTTCCAAATTTCTTCACCAAAGTACCTAAAATGACAAAAGAAACGATTTAGGGCAATATTTGATCAAATAAATACGATTTAGGGCTTAAATGACCCCCTAAAAGCGGTACACTTTTCGCTTCATCATCAAGTCAGGGACGGGATAGGACATCACTCTCCTACCCTAGAGTCATGCCATCGGTGCATCAATGACATGGACATGAAACCCTCATGCCTAGTATACAAGTGGTGGCTCGTAGTCTCAAACTGTGGGTCAAGGTTCAAGTATCAAGTATCAAGTGTCAAGTGTCCAAGTTCAAGTTTCATATCAAGTGGTTCAAGTCAAGTAAATCATATCAAAGGTTCACAATTCAAGGGAAACAAAGCAAGGTTCACAAATCAAAGGGAGCATAGCAAGGTTCAATTTATCAAGAGGAGCATAGCAAGGTTCAAGTATGCAAGATAGATAAGATAGAGAGTTCATGAGAAACCTGTGAGAAGGTCAGAATATCTGTACCTTATTAGAAAGCAAGCAAAACACAAAAGTAGCAAACACTGACAGGAATCAATTCACTCCTTCTTCACACCTAAAGGAGTAGAAGACAAAATTACAAATGGTTCTAATTACTGATTTTAGTTATCTTTCCATTTTAAGTAACTTTCCATTTATAGTAAGTTTTCACTTTAAGTAAGTTTACTCATTTAAAGTAACTTCTATTTTTAGCAGGTTTCCAAAATTAGTAAGTTTCCATTTTTAGAAAGTTTCCTTAATTAGAAAGATTTAAATATTATAATTTAAGTTAAGTCATTAAATAAATATTATTATGGAAATAGGGTTCATTTTAGCAAGTAATAATATTTTAGGGTTAAATATGACAACTTTCTATATTTTAGGGTTTTAATTGCAATTATGTCAAAGATAAGGTCTAAAGTGCAAATATTACAATTTATTCATTTTAATCCATAAGTTTTCCATAATTTCAATTCCAATCCTTTAATTTTAACAATTTTACAAGTTAAACCCTTTTATTAATTAAATTTACAAATCAATCCTTATAGTTGATTAAATTACAATTTAATCCTTATAATATTCATATTTACACATTAAGCCTTCAATTATCCAAAATTACATATTACACCCCTTACATAAACATTTATACGAATTACCCTTTACTTACATAATTTACAAAACAAGTCCCTCCATTTATTAAATATTCAATTCGGTTTTAATAATTAAGTAATTTACCATTTAAACCTTTTTGTTACAAAATTTACACATAATACCCCCATGTTATATTTTATACGATTTACCCCTGGTCTAAAACATGTTACAAAAATAACCCACAAGTTTATAAATTTACAAAACACACCCTAGACTTTTAATTATCAAATCGGTATTACATAAAATATATAAACCGTAACCCTAAAATTCCCCAATCATTACCAATCATCATTATAACCTTAAAACACATTTATTACACCAATTTCATCATCAAGAATCAAAACCCTAGTTCATTCGATCCACCTTTTCATTTTAAAACCTTTTTTTTTTTCTTTTAAATCCGGTTTCAATAATAATTCCCCAAGCGTGATCTAGGCTTCAACAAATACAAGTAGCATTTTTCTAGTGTTATATGATGAGTATAGAATCAAGATAAAATTCGCATGACCGGTTTTGTGGTTTTGTTGTACGATTTGGTATATAGTTTTATCATAATTAATCTAGCATGCATGGTGATGTTTCATACGTATAAACATGAAGAAAATGAGTAAAAGGGATGATACAAATACCCTCTTGTAAGATTCGAACCAAGGATGAACAAGAAAGAATTTTTGTGTTGTCGGCTAGAACAAATCGACCAAGCAAAACTCCCACGATCAACACGAACGACCCAAAAGCCTTGGAACTATTTTTAACACCTTCTTTGCACTTGAAAAAACCCAGGAAAAATATACCACAGCCTCCAGAAAATCGTATGGGGTATTGAAAGTTTTTTTTTTTGATTTGTTTTAGGGCGTTTAAAGGAATTATAAAAGGGAACAAATATAAAACCGTGTGAATGGGTGAGGAGGGGGCATGGATTTTGGCCCAAGGAATTATGATAAGATCAATTACTGATTTGTGAAGATCTTCTCTCATCTTGTGATGTTTATCTCTTAGTTAATTGATTTTAATTATTTAACAAATAAATCACATATATATGTATATGTATTTCGGCTTATATATATATTTTATGAAGTGAAAAGTATTTTTAGGACATGTAAAATGTTAAAATGTTCAAGCAAAAATTATCCTACTTCATATGTTGCTAATTTCCAAGAGTTTGTGATTTATTTGGTGTTTTATTTAATCATTAAGTGAAAATTTTAAGTTACAAGGGTATTTTGGTAATTTTGCATGTTTTGAAATTTTGGGTTTTACAGAAGCATTTGATCGATTGAAACAAGATCTTACACAAGCTCCAATTATGGTCACTCCTAATTAGGACTTACCATTTGAAATCATGTGTGATTCCAGTGATTACGCCGTTGGGGCAGTTTTGGGTCAGAGGAATAATAAACACTTTCAACCCATCTACTATGCTAGCAAAACCATGAATCCCGCGCAAGAAAATTACACCACTACAGAAAAAGAACTCTTAGTTGTAGTGTTCACCTTTGACAAATTTCGAAAATATCTGGTCTTGTCAAAAACCATCATTTTCACCGATCATTCAGCCCTGCGATATCTTTTCTCCAAGCAAGATGCTAAACCATGACTAATTCGTTGGATACTATTGCTGCAAGAATTTGATATCGAAATCTGTGACAAGAAGGGCGCTAAGAATCCAGCGGCTGATCATCTCTCTCGTTTGGAAAACCCTGACCTCGGTGGATTAAATGTCAGTGAAATTCGGGATTCATTTCCTGAGGAGCAACTGATGTTAATTAATGATTCTGAACCATGGTATGCGGATTTTACTAATTATTTAGCAAGTAGGGTTATTCCAAATCACATGACTAAACAGGAAAAGAAGAGGTTCTTCACTGAATTAAAATATTATTTTTGGGACGAACCTTTCATGTTTCGTTGATGTCCTGATCAGATTATCAGGCGTTGCGTTGCTGATAACGAAGCAAGTAGAATCATGAGGGAATGTCACGCTGGCCCCTCTGGTGGGGGTATCATGGGATAAGCACCACTGCACGAAAAAATTTTGATGCAGGATTCTATTGGCCAACCATATTTCATGACGTGAAGAGATTAATACAAACTTGTGACGCATGCCAAAGGGCTGGGAATATCTCGAAGAGAGATGAAGCACCTCAGAATTATATACAAGTTTGTGAATTTTTTGACGTATGGGGGATTGACTTTATGGGACCTTTCCCATCGTCTGAAGGAAATGAGTATATTCTAGTGGCCATTGATTATGTGTCAAAATGGGTAGAAGCACAAGCACTTAGAACTAATGACGCTAGGGTAGTCATTCACTTCCTAAAAAAGTTGTTTGCAAGATTTGGGATCCCCAAGGCTTCTATAAGCGATAGGGGAACCCAATATTGTAATGCCCAAATGGAGAAGGTCATGAAAAGATATGGGGTCTCTCATAGATTTTCAACCGCATACCACCCCCAAACTAATGGGCAGGTTGAAAATACCCATCGAGCGATAAAACGTATATTGGAAAAAATGGTTAATCAAAATAGAAAGGATTGGTCATTTAAACTGGATGAAGCTTTATGGGCATTTCGGACGGCCTATAAGACACCCATTGGGAAGACTCCGTTTCTTCTAGTCTATGGAAAGGCATGCCACCTTCCGGTTGAACTAGAACATAAAGCGTATTGGGCACTAAAGGCTTGCAACATGGACTATAATGTGGCTGGAACAAATAGGTTTTTACAGCTTCAGGAGCTTGACGAATTGAGGCTCGAGGCCTATGAATCGTTAATAACATATAAGGAGAGGGCTAAAAAATGGCACAATCAACGAATTAAAAGCCCTAAAGAATTCTCGGAAGGGGATAAAGTACTCCTTTACAACTCTAGGTTGAGATTATTTCCCGGAAAGCTTAAGTCTAGGTGGTATGGACCCTTTACGGTAAAGAGTTTATCAAAGACGGGAGCTGTGGTGTTAATTGATCATGAGAATAGGGAATTCACAGTGAACATACAACGAGTTAACTCTATCAAGAAGGCAACAATGACTTAGTTAATGAGGAAGACATTGTCTTTGATAATGGAGTCACGTAGTAGGGCATGACTTTGAGTCTAGCTACAAGACTCGTTAATAAAGAAAAGCGCTTCTTGGGAGGCAATCCAAGCTTTTAATTGTTTGTTTGCTTGTTTGTTTATTTTTATTTGATTTCATATATATGCTCCATCTTTATTTGTTTATTATTCATGTCTTACGTATTTTGTGAAAATGATTTATTTTGTTTTTAACTTCGCCTTAATCACATATAAAGGAATTTTACAAAAAGATAAGTGTAGGGAAGATCAAATTTGTTTTAAGAACGGATTTGACATGAATAATAACAAAGATTGATTTGGCATGTATATTAGTGTGTTTGTTTGAGTCAAATGCTTGTATCGAGTCACAATGAATGTTTTACAGAATTTCCAGGTTTTGAAACTCAGATTTTTCCAGAAATTTTCCAGAAACAAAATATAAAAATTCTGTCAGATCATTCCAGACGGCGTCAGGTACTATATCTGCACAATTTTCCAAGTTTTGTTTTTCTGTTGGAAATCTTATATTTTTGAAAATTTTCAGAATTTTAAATTTCCAGGAATCTGTAAACATTTATTTTACAAGCATTATATCCTTTTAATTCATATAAAGCAAAGTATGTGCTTGTTTCTAGGATTTAAACTTTATGTAGATTTTACCGCCGATTTTATGCGAGGTTTTGTGTTTGTTTTCTTAGTTATTCACATGTTATATTGGACAAGAAGATGATTTATATTTCGGAAGTGAAGATTATCATGTTCATTTTCTTGGAAGAAGATTTAACCATATTTCCACATCGTCCATGCCGAGCAAATCAGGGGAGTAATAGTTTCTTTCATTCTCTTTTATCTCTACTTTTATACTTTGTAGGAACATTGGGGACAATGTTCGGTTTAAGTGTAGGGAGGGTAAATTGGGATACCTTAGAAATTGTAACTCCACTTGATTTTTGCTTTGTCTTAGAGTAAATGTGTAATAAACCTAAGAGAAATACTTGTTAAGGTAAATTTGGCACCAAATTTAAAATTTTTGACAACATATAGGAGTGAAACTTTAGTCTTAATAAGCATCTTATGGACAGGAATTATATGACTAGCACAAAAAACTGTACGAATCAAAAATTTCCACCCCAAAAATGTGAGGTTCGCTTTTAGATTATTAGGAAAAAGCATTCATCTTTGATGCTTATGAGTGTGCCGGTAGTATATAGATTCTAGAACTTGCGTTTATGATGCATCCCGAGACCGCTAGTGAGACTGCATTCGTGTAGTTAGGATTTGCTATATGGTAAGAGGCATTAGGATAACCCTTGTTTTAAACCTGATTCATAATTACGTTGGCTACACCGGTCAAGTAATTTTCCCACACCTTTGCGATGTACTCATTTTTAGTACACGATACCCCTAGTACACCCCTCAGAGCCTATCTTTTTCGTTTCTAAATTTAAGAATTTTACTTAAAGGAATAATTTGTTTACAATCCACCCCCAAATGTACACCCAAATCGCCTTACCCTACCTTGTATGCACTCATTTTTAGTGCATTATTGTTACAACATATTTGTTTAAACCCTTTGTCAATTATCTAATTGGTTACATGGTTGCTAAGTCGAGTCATATTTTGTAAATACAGTTTTGGGATGATTGGGACTCATGGGTAAAAGTACTAGTCGTTACAAACTGAAAGGGAAAATCATTAACCCTTATATACGTTAACTGTTAGGTTTTGAGATGCTGCTGCTCATATTGATACAACTGCTCAATGAAAAATACACTAAGTGTGATACTACTCCTGGTGAGAATGATACTATTGCTAGTGTATTTATACTACTGCTGGAGTTGCAGAGAAGATAAGGAAAATACGTTAAGTAGATACTACTGCTAGACATAAAAGATACTACTGCTAGAGATAGTTTTTTCTGCTGAAGAGATAACTTTGTATAGTCGGTTAGATAAGTTTATAATAGATTCTAAAAGATTTATCTTGTATAGGAAGCTATTGTAAACCGACTAGAACTCCTTAGTCTATAAAAGGAGGTTCTAGGGTTAGAGTTAGATATATATAACACATATTATACACGTATCATTTTTAGAGTCAATTCACTTCAAGGTTTTTGTAAACCCTAATACTTTTGAGTATTCATATTTAATATATTGAAGTGTTTAGTGAAATAACAACTGTGTTCATTGTTCTTCTTAAGATTAAACATAAGATTACGCATTATGTTTAATATTGTTTCAAGACAGTTTCTATACTTGTTGTTTTAGATTCACATCTAAGATAACTAACTAATCTAATTGCTCAACTGGGATCAACAACTGGTATCAGAGCTTGTGATCTAGAAACTGATATCAAGAAGAATCTGTGTTAACTCAAGTTTTCTTTTATGGCTTATGCTTCTTCATTATCTGGTTCTGACTCTGAGGTATCTAACAGTTCAAGTTGTTCATTTAAATCTTGTTTAGATACTGCTGAAGAGCTTAAGTCTAGGAATGAAAGTCTTAGAGTTGAAATTGAGAAACTTAAACTAGATAACTTAGGTTATAAAGTTGGTTTAAAATCTGTAGAACAAAGGCTTGAATTTTTTAAACAGAATGAGATAGAGTATGTTGATAGAATTCATATACTAGAAGGTAAGCTTTTTATTAAAAACAGTGAGATAAATATGCTTAATAAAAAGCTAGAAGAGGCTGAACAAGAAAAAGATGCAGCTTTGACTGAAAAAGAAAAACATGTAGTTAGAGTTGAGAAACAGAAATTTGCATCTGATCTTGTGCATAAGTCTATTGAGAGTCACTTAATGAGGAGAGGTAGTGGCATAGGATATAATGATGTATCTCCTCCAGTTAAGAGTGCATTTGCACCCCTTAAGAAAGAATTGTCTTTTATAAATGAACTTGATAGAAAACCTGTAGGTGAATCTAGTGAGGCTAATAAAGAAACACGTAAGGTAGAAATGATGTTTTCTGATGCTCCAATTATTGAAGATTGGATGTCAGATAGTGATGAGGAAAAGGTTGAGTCAACACCAATGGATAAAAAGGAAGAAATTCCTAAAATAGTTGAAACAAAGGTTAAACAGGTTAAGTTTGTGAAACCTGTATTAGGTAATAGGATCTCTAGGAAAGTGGTTGAATATAATGAGGAACCTAGAGAGCAAGCTAGAAGGTTTAATAACAGACCTAGAGGTAATCAAAGGAATTGGAACAACCTAATTTCTCAAAAGTTACGAAGTGATTTTTAGTTAGTTAAAAAGGCTTGTTATCAATGTGGTAGTTTTGAGCATCTACAGGAAGATTATTTTTACTACCAAAAACCTATTTGGAATTATGCTAGGAGGGTGAATCATCAAAACTTTTCAAGAAACACTCACCCTCATGCTAACAAAAACATGGTTCCAAGGGCAGTATTGATGAGATCTGGTGTAACTAGGTCAATTACTACTGCTCCACCAAAAAGGTCTTTTCAAAATAAGAACAGAGCAGTTTCTACTGCCAAGGCAAAAACAGTTCCTACTGCTAAAGCAAAAGTAGTTTCTACTGCTAATGCAAAAATGGTTTCTACTGCTGAGCCAAAAGTTATCACTGACACTGTTTTGGGCAACCATTTTTATGTTGTAAAGGCCTCAGCTTGTTGGGTCTGAAAACCAAAAATTAAAGTTTTAGATCATGTTTCCAGAAACAGCAGTGCATCAATGGATTTAAAGAAATTTGATTATGTTGATGCACAAGGCAGATCCAAGTCAGTGATGGCTTGGGTCCCCAAGAGAAACTGATTCTCTTATTTTGTATGCAGGGCAACTTACAGGTGGAGTTAAAGGATTTGTATTGTTATTAGTCAATAAGTTGTTTCTGTTGCTTGCTATGATATGTGTTGCTAGTTATATTTAGTTCTGCTGCTTGTTGCTTATACAACTACTAAGTATAACTGTGAATTGTGATTATTGTGGCATATTCTTTCTTGTGTTTTTGTGGTTTTGGACTAATCTTTTGCAGGAAAAGTCAAAGGGGAATGCTTGTTTGAAGAGGAAAAGGTGTTTGGAAAGTTCAGCAGATATTCTACTGCTAGTTACAAAGTTTCTGCTGCTAGGCGAAACTTTCTACTGCTAGGGATTCTACTGCTCATTTTGTAAGTGCAGGGACAATTATGTAACTTCTTCACCAAAGGGTTTAAAAACCTAATTCGATCTCATAATCAGTTTTATGCGCTCATAAATCACTCTAATTCAAACCCTAACACAATTTTTAACATCTGATTTTAAAACCCCCAAATCAAAACCTAATTCACAATGTCGACAAGAATCTTTTCTGATAGTCACAATCAAATTGCTTTTCTTCAAAATCCTACGGAATCTGATGGATTTGCTGAGGTAATTGATTTTCTTAATGCTACTCACATTAGGTATGCATTAACAGCAAAACCTACTATATTTGTTTCTCACAGTGATCAGTTTTGGTCTACTGTCAAGACCATAACTACAAATGGGGAAGAACAATTAACGGCTAAGGTAGATGGCCACAAGATACTTATTTCTGAATCATCTGTGAGAGAAGCACTTCACTTTGCAGATGATGAGGAAATAGTATGTCTTGAAAATTCTATCATTTTTGAAGAACTTAACAACATGGGGTATGAGAAGAAAGTTGAAAGTTTAAAATTTTATAAAGGTCTTCTCTGTCCTCAATGGAAGTTTTTAATTCATACCATCCTACATTGTTTAAGTCCTAAAACTTCAGGTTGGAATGAATTCAGTACAACTCGGGCTTCTGCTATGATTTGTCTGGCTAAAGGACAACCTTTTAATTTTTCAAATATGATAATGGATGGTTTGAAAAAGAATGTAAAAGGAAATTATTACTTTTATCCAAGGTTTCTGCAACTTATTATGAACAAACAACTTTCAAATAATAAGGTTCATAAAAGAGAATTTGTTTGCCCTGAACTTCAAAAGAAACTGTTTTCATACTTGAAAAAGAATGGCAAAGATTTTTCTGGGACAGTGACACCACTATTTTCATATATGTTGTCATTGGCTCAAAATCAGGGTGAAGGTGCAGAAATCACAACTGTAACCCATCACACACCTACAGTTTTGGAACCTTCATCTTCACAACCTCAAAAGACCCAAAACCTTAGGGATTCACACATTGAGAACACTGAGCTACCTCAGGCTAGTGTTAGGATGGTTGTAGCAGATGTGGCTGTCACAGGTGTGGTGAGTGACATGTTGGAAGGGGCTACCACTACTGCTGCTAGCTTAAAAGCAAAGCAGGACAGTGGTAACATCAGTAAGACCCCAACCAAGGCAACATCTAATGTCTCAGGCTCACATGAACCTGATGCAGGTGATGGTAACCCCAGCCAAATGGCTAATATGGGGGGATCAGATGTTCACACTAGGTGTGAGACTGAGTTTACATCCAATGATTCACCTCTCACGGAAGGTAACACATCCCGAAGTGATGAGGATAGAATTGAAACTGAGGAATTGATGGAACAAAATGTACAAAATGACAATTCCAGTGATCCACCTCTCGGGCTAGGTAACACAAGCCGAAGTGGTGAGGATAGTATGGAACTCATCAAAGTATTAATGGTAATATGTACCAAACTTGAAGAACAGGTTCTTGGCCTACAACAACTCACAGCTGCTCAGGGTGATGGAATCAAAGGTTTGAAGCTGAGAGTTAAACAATTGGAAGGCAAGAGGTCAAGAACTACTCACTTTAAGAGATTGAAAAAGGTGGGTACAACACAAAGGATAAGCTCCTCTGAAGATGCTAGTTTGGGGGAGGATGCTCCCAAACAGGGGAGGAATGAGACCAAGGATTCAGGGGAGGCTGAGGCTACTAACTTTGAAAGTGCTGCTGTAGAGATGGATGTGGATAGTGGTGACAATGTTGCTAAATTTATGGTGGTTGAAAAAGAGGGAAATGAGGTTGTGCTTGAAACAGTGAACCAAGAGCAGATTGTGGAAAAATTGAAAACTTTGGATGCTGATAATCTTGTAAAAGCTTCTGAAGTAATACTGGAGTCAATCAAAAGCTTGGGAGAAACTACTACTACAAGTTCTGTTGTTGGTGATAGTAGAGAAGTATTTAAGGTTGATACTACTGCTAGTGTTAATCTTTCTACTGCTAAGGTAAATCTTTCTGCTGCTGGAGAAAAATATTCTACTGCTGAGCAAGAGAAGGATTCTACTGCTAAGGATGTACAGATAATTGATGATGATGTTATACTTGCTCAAGCTATTATCCAATTGAAAACATCACAACCATCTAAACCATCACCACAAAAACCACAACCATCACCACAAATTTCAAAAGCATCAGTCAAAGGTGTTGTGATAAGAAAGCCTTCCTCAACACCCAAGAAGGTTATTCAACAAGAAGACAAAGGCAAAGGAAAAATGATTGAAGAGCCTAAACCTGATGGTCTTAAAGATATACCTTTTGAGTATTGGCCTAGAGAGAAGCAGATTGCTTTCAATGAAGAAGCTGCAAGAAAATTAGCTGCTGAATATGAAGAAGAAAATGAAGCAGTTCTTGAACAACAAAGAAAGCATGCTGAAGATGAAGCAAAGACAAAGGCTGTACTTGATGCTTGGGATGAGGAAAGGATCAATTGTGATGCTGATATTGAGCTTTTCAAGTTGATTAAGGAGGAAGAGCAAGATACATAAACTATAGAAGTAAGAACTCAATGGTTAAAGGAGTTCAAAGAACAAAGAAGAAAATGGTATGTTGCTGAGAGGCTTAAGAGAAAAATGCTCAGACCACCAACTGTCAAACAAATAAGAAAATTCCATGAAAGGTACCTGAAGAACATGAAGGGATACAAACTTAAACAGCTCTCTTACTACTCTGATGATGAAATAAAAAAGATGTTTGAGAGAGTTAAGAAGGAAATTGATACATTTGTACCCATGGATACTGAGGAAGAGGTACAAAAGACAGTGGTGGAGAAAGAAAAAGTGGAAGAGAAAGTAGAGGAAGAAAAAGAAAGCTCTAGCTTAGGTGTAAAGAGAGCTGGAAAAGTGTTAAAAAATTTTGGAAGGAAGAAGAGGAAGGATGATAAGTCTAAAGCAGTTGAGCAGGCATCTGAGTCAGAGCATAAGACAGAGCACACAGATGATGATAAACATATACCTGATGAACATGACAAAGAACAAATGAAGGCTCTTACAGTTATTTCTAAACATAAAGAACCTGAAGTTGTTGATGTTGTTTCTTTCGGAGTCAAACATCCTATCATTTCAGTTACTTCTGGAATTCAAGGTGGGAGTGAAGCTTATTGGGATATCAAAAGAACCAATGGTAAGAACTATAGGTTTCTTAGCTTCATACAAATGATACAATTCTTTGATAAAGATGATTTTGTTACACTCTGGAAGCTATTCAAAGAAAAATTTGGTGATACAAGACTAGAAGAGATTTATTACAGAATAATCTACTATTATTTGAAAGTAATGTTTGAACCAAGTGATAGAGATTATGAGTGGAGGAAACTTAAACATAACACAGTTCAACAATGGAGATTATATCAGTGTTGTGGTGTTCATGTATTGTTTGCTCATGGACTGGCTATCTACATGCTTGTGGAGAAAGATTACCCTGCTCTTAATTTCAACAAAGAAATTGTGTATCAGATGCTGAATAATACAAGGTTGAAGTTACAACATGATTACTTTTCTGATGACAAGCATATCAACTTTTGAAGAAGTATGAAAAAGTTCTCAATCCCAATCTCAAGAAACAGGATTAATATGTTTGGAAGTGTAACACCCCAACCCGACAAGGGCAAAGGTGTCACAGATACGGATTCTTATCAGAACAAACACAAGCATATGACATAAATAATACAATAGGATTCTAAGGGTTACAACAAAAATCTGAAATTACAAGGTTATAAGAGATATACAATAATCACTAAGTCTGAATAAAACTTTTCATAACATCTCTAATCTAATTTAGCTAGCAAGGTCTTCTAAGTCCAAGGTCCTCTCTATTAATAACCCAGCTTCCAACTAAAACCTGCCGCACACGAAAAGAAAACGTGCGGCTGAGCTTACAAAGCCCAGTGAACAGATATATAATAAACGGAAACGAAAGCAAAAGAAATGAGAGTAAAAGTAAAAGAACAGATACAGTATAACGAAATAGATAAGTAAAGGTACAGAGAGAGAGTAAAGGTTTAGGACAGTAATCCACCACGAGCCCAGAAACAGAAATGTCATATCCATGTAACCATATAAGAAATCCAGAGGGGATGCCTCTCAAGTACCCAGATAATATGAGGGGTGACCTCATGTATCCAACAGAAATATATGGAGTAGCTAGCTCCCAGAACATGAAAGACGTGGATTGCACCCATCATCAGTCACCAAATATCAGATATATCAGATCTTCACAAAACAGAACAAATCTAGGATGCATCCATTCGCCCCCCAGAACAGATCGGCCATAATAAATCATATAGTGTGCATGCATAATCAAAATCAGGATGGGGACGGTGTAACCAGATCACTAGGGCTACACACTAGTCATGCCAGTGGTGCATCACAGACACGGCCATGTTACCTTCATGGCTAGGGAACACATTTGGCTCGGTATCAAACTGGGAGTCAAAGGTCAAAGGTCAAAGGTTCATATCAAAATCAGTGTGTCATATTAGAATGTTCAATATCAGAAGGGCAAATATCCCAGGTCAATATCCAAAAGGGTCAAAGTATCAGATAGTCAAATCTTCAAAAGGTTCAATATCAAAAATACTTTTCAAAAAGGTTTTCTCTTAAGGTTCAATTAAAACAATCATTCAAAATAGTTTTCATAAATGATCTTTCAAATAGTTTTCATAAAACGAACTTCAAAAATAGTTTTCTTTAAGTCAATATATGTCCCAAAATCAGAGATCAAAGGTCGAAGCAAAGGTATCATAGCAAAGGATCGTAACAGAGTATCAAATAAGAGATTTTAACAGATCAGAAAAGAATCATAGGAAACCTTACAGAGAAGGTCAGAATATCTGTACCTTATTCCAGAAGCAACCACAAATCGTCAATGGGTGACACAAAGCGGATCAGGACCTCTCTTTCTTCACACCTAGAGGGGGTAGACAAGAATTACAAACCCTTTCATTTTAAGTAACTTTCCATTTTAGAAATTTTCCTCTTTTTAGCTTTTAGATTCCTCAAGTTACTCTTTTAGTCCTTTAGGTTTCATAATTTACATTTTATACCCTTATAATGTCCATAATTACACATTAGACCCTTAGTTTATCAAAGTTACATATTTAACCCTTAATCTACACTTTCAACCTTTAATTATCAATAATTGCATATTAAGCCATTAAATTACCAAAACGACACTTAACCCCCTGAATATATTATATTACTCAAAACAGCACTATCTATCCAGAATTTACAAGTTTAGTCCCTCCATTTAATTATTTTACATTTCGAACCATATTAAACCCTAAAAACATTTTAATCCTTTAAAATACAAAAATGACACTTGACCCCCTCCTTTTATATTTTATACGGTAAGTATATGCCCCAAAATAAGTTCTAAAAATAACCCTTAAGCTTTAAAAGTTACAAAACTCACCCAAAACATTTTTAGCAAATCGTATAACACTTTATTTAATCAAAACCCTAACCCTAAAAATACAAATCATTATCCAATAATTATATCATTATTAAATCCTCATTAAATGACCAAGAACAAGCCCTCAACCCAAACCCTAAGTCGAATTACACTTTATTTCTTTTTCTTTTTAATTTCTTTAAAATCGGTAAAACTAAATAAATCAAGAATAATTATTTTAAGCCTTAACAATTCGAACTATAATTTTTCCCAGATTAGTATGATCATATGGAGTCCAAATAAAATAAATATGAAGCCTCAAAAATTCGAATTGAATTATTTAGGGTTTATACACGTTTTTAAGATTTAATTCACAAATAATTGTTAGATCATGCATGGATCGACTTTTACATTTTATTTGGTGTTCATAACATATATAGGGTCTGAGAAAAATACCAAATCAAGATTTGAACGTGTGGAATGAGGTGTACGAATTCTTTTATACGCGTATGGCCAAAATGGGTCAAAAATCACCACGGCTTCAAAAATGATCTAAAAATCATGAAACCAATTTTCACAGGTCACATATGATGTGAGGAACACAAGAAAAATAAGAAACGAATTTTAGGGTGGTCGAATAAAGCAACTCGAATTATACCTCCTTTTGTATGTCGCGACTTACAAGAATTCACCACGGTCGATTCGAACGATGAAAACCTTTACAATGATTTTTCTTGCACTCCTTGGATGATGCTTGAACTCAGAAAAATAGCCTAAGGATTTTAGAATTCCGAATGGAGGTGGTATGAATTATCTTGTGTTTTTGTTTCAATCGGCCAAATTAGGGTTGGAAGAAAATAATGTGATTTCTTTTAAAATAGGAATGCCGTGTGATTAGGGGGAGGGTTAAGCCAACAATACCGGCCTTAATCAATGGCCTAGTCAAAGGGAATAATTACACACTTAATTTGCATTAAAATGCATTTAAATTCCATTATTAGAATTTAATTAATAATTATTATCATGGATTAATAACCATTCGGTGGTACAAGGGTATTTTGGTCATTCCACAACTTTTATAAATATTAATCGAAGTTGTCAAAATTATTTTGTATCATATCTTGTTCGTTTCCAGAAGTTTGGGATCGATTCGGGACTTTATAAACTTTTAATTAATTTTTAAACTTGCAGGGGCATTTTAGTCTTTTACATGATTTAGATTTTTTTTTTTAGGGTTTTACAACTCTTCCCCTCTGAAAGAAAAATTTCGTCCTCGAAATTTGCAAAGAAGTAGAAAACACAGGGGATAGTGGAAGCAGGTTACACGCAGAACAAAACCTAACAGATTGAGAATCACGACTTAACACGAATCACATCTAAAACCCCAACCATATCTCAAGCCTTATTGTCAAAATACTTAGGAAAACCCGAAATCCAAACAAGGTACTAATGTCAAAGGAATCCAAACATGGTCTTAAACACTAATAGCATAAATGGCTTGAGCTCTAATCTTAACCCTAAATCGAGTTGCTTGCAGCAGATTTGGAATAGTTTAGCAGAATGGATCTTAACGTAAGATGACGGAGATAAACGGATGGAGTAAATTCTCTTAAGGTAGAGCAAAATGAAGTACATACTTGGTGTCTTCCATCGGATCATGATCATAAAATACTCAAAACAAATCAAGCCAAAATCTCAGAATTCAACTTGGAATGGAATTATTAGATCAAAATCCAAACTATTTGCACGAAAATCAAGAGAAAGTCAGTGCGTCATAAACGGAAGGGAAACATGCATATCAATCATTCAAACAAACAGAAAGAAACAAATCATGCAGGCGATCTCTTCAGGCTGAGGCGGGAGTCGCATCGGCAGGGTCCTTCTTGTCATCCTCGAGGTTGTCCACGTTGCGGGGCTGGATTCGTACCACTCCATTCTCCTCAATGAAATTGGGGCACTTGCCTGCGTACCGAATGGTCGCTCCATCTTTGTAGATCACCTGGGTGGAGTACTCTAGCACTTCTGCTCCATCTTTGTTCACTATGGTCAGCTCCTCCTCGATATAACACGGCCATATACTAACAGGAATTAACTTCCTCCTTGCCGTTCTCCATATCTTCCCAATCTTCCTGTTGCCGGTAGGATAAACGATGGTCCATCGTTGTTTCTTCCGTGCGGGGTACTCTCGAGCGCGTGTGGAAACCATCTACACGATTAGCAGAACGATCAGAAGGAGTATATTGATGACAAAATAGAATACGAAAGGTGTCGACCTGATCAAGTAGGATAACGGAAGCAACGGAAGAGAGTGCGTGGACGGAAACCTAATGTCTACCCAGATCCTCACAGGTCAGAACTTAAGTTCCTATAGGGAAGTCCTAAGGCAAATTCTTACAGGTTATCTTATGAGCGCCTACAGTGGAAACCTAATGGCCCAAACTTCACAGGTCAAGTGTAAATGTATTACAAGTCGCAGCCTGTCTCTGATACCATAATTGTAACACCCCAACCCGACAAGGGAAAAGGTGTCACAGATACGGATTCTTATCAGAACAAACACAAGCATATGACATAAATAATACAATAGGATTCTAAGGGTTACAACAAAAATCTGAAATTACAAGGTTATAAGAGATATACAATAATCACTAAGTCTGAATAAAACTTTTCATAACATCTCTAATCCAATTTAGCTAGCAAGGTCTTCTAAGTCCAAGGTCCTCTCTATTAATAACCCAGCTTCCAACTAAAACCTGCCGCACACGAAAAGAAAATGTGCGGCTGAGCTTACAAAGCCCAGTGAACAGATATATAATAAACGGAAACGAAAGCAAAAGAAATGAGAGTAAAAGTAAAAGAACAGATACAGTATAACGAAATAGATAAGTAAAGGTACAGAGAGAGAGTAAAGGTTTAGGACAGTAATCCACCACGAGCCCAGAAACAGAAATGTCATATCCATGTAACCATATAAGAAATCCAGAGGGGATGCCTCTCAAGTACCCAGATAATATGAGGGGTGACCTCATGTATCCAACAGAAATATATGGAGTAGCTAGCTCCCAGAACATGAAAGACGTGGATTGCACCCATCATCAGTCACCAAATATCAGATATATCAGATCTTCACAAAACAGAACAAATCTAGGATGCATCCATTCGCCCCCCAGAACAGATCGGCCATAATAAATCATATAGTGTGCATGCATAATCAAAATCAGGATGGGGACGGTGTAACCAGATCACTAGGGCTACACACTAGTCATGCCAGTGGTGCATCACAGACACGGCCATGTTACCTTCATGGCTAGGGAACACATTTGGCTCGGGTATCAAACTGGGAGTCAAAGGTCAAAGGTCAAAGGTTCATATCAAAATCAGTGTGTCATATTAGAATGTTCAATATCAGAAGGGCAAATATCCCAGGTCAATATCCAAAAGGGTCAAAGTATCAGATAGTCAAATCTTCAAAAGGTTCAATATCAAAAATACTTTTCAAAAAGGTTTTCTCTTAAGGTTCAATTAAAACAATCATTCAAAATAGTTTTCATAAATGATCTTTCAAATAGTTTTCATAAAACGAACTTCAAAAATAGTTTTCTTTAAGTCAATATATGTCCCAAAATCAGAGATCAAAGGTCGAAGCAAAGGTATCATAGCAAAGGATCGTAACAGAGTATCAAATAAGAGATTTTAACAGATCAGAAAAGAATCATAGGAAACCTTACAGAGAAGGTCAGAATATCTGTACCTTATTCCAGAAGCAACCACAAATCGTCAATGGGTGACACAAAGCGGATCAGGACCTCTCTTTCTTCACACCTAGAGGGGGTAGACAAGAATTACAAACCCTTTCATTTTAAGTAACTTTCCATTTTAGAAATTTTCCTCTTTTTAGCTTTTAGATTCCTCAAGTTACTCTTTTAGTCCTTTAGGTTTCATAATTTACATTTTATACCCTTATAATGTCCATAATTACACATTAGACCCTTAGTTTATCAAAGTTACATATTTAACCCTTAATCTACACTTTCAACCTTTAATTATCAATAATTGCATATTAAGCCATTAAATTACCAAAATGACACTTAACCCCCTGAATATATTATATTACTCAAAACAGCACTATCTATCCAGAATTTACAAGTTTAGTCCCTCCATTTAATTATTTTACATTTCGAACCATATTAAACCCTAAAAACATTTTAATCCTTTAAAATACAAAAATGACACTTGACCCCCTCCTTTTATATTTTATACGGTAAGTATATGCCCCAAAATAAGTTCTAAAAATAACCCTTAAGCTTTAAAAGTTACAAAACTCACCCAAAACATTTTTAGCAAATCGTATAACACTTTATTTAATCAAAACCCTAACCCTAAAAATACAAATCATTATCCAATAATTATACCATTATTAAATCCTCATTAAATGACCAAGAACAAGCCCTCAACCCAAACTCTAAGTCGAATTACACTTTATTTCTTTTTCTTTTTAATTTCTTTAAAATCGGTAAAACTAAATAAATCAAGAATAATTATTTTAAGCCTTAACAATTCGAACTATAATTTTTCCCAGATTAGTATGATCATATGGAGTCCAAATAAAATAAATATGAAGCCTCAAAAATTTGAATTGAATTATTTAGGGTTTATACACGTTTTTAAGATTTAATTCACAAATAATTGTTAGATCATGCATGGATCGACTTTTACATTTTATTTGGTGTTCATAACATATATAGGGTCTGAGAAAAATACCAAATCAAGATTTGAACGTGTGGAATGAGGTGTACGAATTCTTTTATACGCGTATGGCCAAAATGGGTCAAAAATCACCACGGCTTCAAACACGATCTAAAAATCATGAAACCAATTTTCACAGGTCACATATGATGTGAGGAACACAAGAAAAATAAGAAACGAATTTTAGGGTGGTCGAATAAAGCAACTCGAATTATACCTCCTTTTGTATGTCGCGACTTACAAGAATTCACCACGGTCGATTCGAACGATGAACACCTTTACAATGATTTTTCTTGCACTCCTTGGATGATGCTTGAACTCAGAAAAATAGCCTAAGGATTTTAGAATGCCGAATGGAGGTGGTATGAATTATCTTGTGTTTTTGTTTCAATCGGCCAAATTAGGGTTGGAAGAAAATAATGTGATTTGCTTTTAAAATAGGAATGCCGTGTGATTAGGGGGAGGGTTAAGCCAACAATACCGGCCTTAATCAATGGCCTAGTCAAAGGGAATAATTACACACTTAATTTGCATTAAAATGCATTTAAATTCCATTATTAGAATTTAATTAATAATTATTATCATGGATTAATAACCATTCGGTGGTACAAGGGTATTTTGGTCATTCCACAACTTTTATAAATATTAATCGAAGTTGTCAAAATTATTTTGTATCATATCTTGTTCGTTTCCAGAAGTTTGGGATCGATTCGGGACTTTATAAACTTTTAATTAATTTTTAAACTTGCAGGGGCATTTTAGTCTTTTACATGATTTAGATTTTTTTTTTAGGGTTTTACATGTTTGGAAGCATCCTCCTGGTGATTGTTTATGCTAAACAGGAAACTTGGTGATTTTGGAGTAAAATATCAAGTTTAGGGGAGGATTGTTGGGTTTTTAGATGTTGTTGCTCATATTGATACAACTGCTCAATGGAAAATTCACTAAGTGTGATACTACTGCTGGTGAGAATGATACTACTGCTAGTGTATTCATACTATTGCTGGAGTTGCTGAGAAGATAAGGAAAATACATTAAGTAGATACTACTGCTAGACATAAAAGATACTACTGCTAGAGATAGTTTCTGCTGCTGAAGAGATAACTTTGTATAGTCGGTTAGATAAGTTTATAATAGATTCTAAAAGATTTATCTTGTATAGGTAGCTATTCTAAACCGACTAGAACTCCTTAGTCTATAAAAGGAGGTTCTGGGGTTAGAGTTAGATATATATAACACATATTATACACGTATCATTGTTAGAGTCAATTCACTTCAAGGTTTTTGTAAACCCTAATACTTTTGAGTATTCGTATTTAATATATTGAAGTGTTTAGTGAAATAACAACTGTGTTCATTGTTCTTCTTAAGATTAAACATAAGATTCCGCATTGTGTTTAATATTGTTTCAAGACAGTTTCTATACTTGTTGTTTTAGATTCACATCTAAGATAACTAACTAGATCAATTGCTCAACTGGGATCAACATTAACGTTTAAAGTATTCCAATTGTTTTAATTTTCTTGATTCGGGTCATTAAAATAGTTACGTGTAAAGTATATAAAAGTTCAAGTGTAGGGAGGATGCAAGCTCCCTTTGATGTATTATTTTGGATGGTAGAGCAAGAGTGTATATCAAAAAAAAAAAAAAAAAAAAACGGGCTACCATCCGCTTCTTTTATTTTATTGTTTAAGTCAAAATAGTGTCTTGAAAAATACAAAAAGAGTTAGTAGTTAGCGAGTCTAGACGAGTCTTGGCTTAGCAACGCTTCATTGTACATGTAATTGACCAAGATGATTGACTTGCCACCAGTAAAATTTTCTTTATCCAACAAACCGTGTTTATCATGCCCTTACACCTAACGTTATAACCCTTTAAAAGACCTCTTTGATAGTTTATCCTAGGTGCTTACGCCTAAGTGGTGGAGGTTTGATCCGTTCCCAAGCCTATGGTAATCTATGTGCTATGACAGGTAGTGAGTGTTTCAGTTTCAACTTTTCCATATGTGTTATATAACTTTATTACACCCGAGAGATGTGAGAATCCAAACACTTATTGTGAGGTGCTAGTATATAATTTCCGGGCTTATTTCGATTAACGTGGAACAATTGTATGTTGTAATTACTTTTATGTTAATGTTAAATGACCCCTAACTTGTAGATTGATTAGTATAAAAGCCCATTTGCTTGAGGACAAGCAAATCCCAAGTGTAGGGATATTTGATAAGGATTTATTTGATACCTTTTTAAGGGGTCATTTAAGCCTAAAATCGTGATTATATGATCAAATATTGCCTCAAATCGTTTCTTTTCGTATTTTAGGTACTTGGGACGTGATTTCTGGAATTTGGAGCATTTTGGACGTTTTTGGGCTTAAAAGTGAAGAAATCAGCAAAGTTGAGAAAAACCTGTCAGGAATTACACCTGACGGCGTCACGCCTTAATAGGTAACGCCGTCACTTGAAGAATCTGGATCTTGGAAATTTACACACGTCGCCTCAGAGAACTTTTGAAGACTTTACACCTGACGGCGTCAGGTGTAATTGGATGAAGGATGTCTCGTGTTAATGTAATAAGAGACGGTTCAGAAAGCTTAAAGAATGACGGCGTCAGATGCAACCTGACGACGTCAGAAGACCAAGAGAGACGGCGTCAGAAGGTTGATGCGTGGTTTTGCGACCTTATAACAGGTTTTACCTCTCGAGGGATCTCAAGAGGCTTGCAATCCCCACCAGGCAGTGTACCTGACCGATGTAGTATAGTGAAGTGGCAAGTACCGGGGGATTGATCGTTCTCTAGGGGAATAGTGTCGTTAGGATTGAAAAACTACTCTAATAGGTCTAAGGGTGAGGGAAGATTCTTTTTGTATTTTTATATTTTTATGAAAGCAAGTAAAATCTCGGGTTTGAAGGAGTGGGCGGAATTAGTTGCTAGTCAACTAACCCAAATAACTACAAATGCAAATAAAATAAAATACTTGAAAATGAAAAGGTTGTGAAACTTATATGGAGAGAAATGTGTTTACTTAGATTTCCTTACTCCCTAACTATCTTTTACCGGTTGATTAGTGTGTATTAATTGCGTGGATGACAGGTGTATTCCTTAATACCAATCGTGGAGTGGCGTACGTACTTCCCCAACTCTACAAGCTCCTACTTCACTCCTATGTCGAGCCGGCTAAGAAGCTCCTAACATGGGATCACTAGAATTCGCTCATGCATTAAATACAACCATAAAAACCTAGTACGCATTGGTTCATGTTTCTTAAGACGTTCAAGCAAGTTACCGTATAGGAGGTTAGCCAGTTTTCTTAAGCCTAACATCGATAAACAATCATCCAATACAATTAATAACACACTAACAACCAATAATCAATAGTTAGGTTTCATTAGATCTAAGCAAACACAAGATAAATCTAGCCTAGCATGTTAATTAAAAGACAAGAACAAGATATAATCAAACAACACATAGACATATTGAATGATTAAATGATTACTTATCTTTAATTAAACATGGGAGATCCAAGGGTATAAAAACCCTTAAAAATGGCAGAAATTCGTCTTAGGGTTTCTCCTCACAAAGTTGCACACTAATGACAAAAAATTGCAAAACTATATATAGAACTTAGTGGCTGACGGCGTCACGTTATAGATCTTGACGCCGTCACCTCGCCGTGGCTAGGGTTCCCGGATGGTCTTCCTGACGCCGTCCCTCTTTAATCCTCCAAAATCATCCCTGGCTTATCAAGGCTTGACGACCTTCTTGACGCCGTCCCCCTTTAATCTTCCAAAATTTCTCTGGCTTATCAAGGGCTGACGGCGTCACAATAGAGCTTGACGGCGTCACATGTACTTTCCAGCATATTTTTGAGACTTTGTCGTTTTCTTCACTTTTATGCTCCAAAAATGTCCAAAATGCTTCCTTTTCCAGATTTCTTCTCCAAAGTACCTAAAATGACAAAAGGAACGATTTAGGGCAATATTTGATCAAATAAATACGATTTAGGGCTTAAATGACCCCCTAAAAGCGGTACACTTTTCGTTTCATCAAAGGTCGACTTGCACAAGAAGAAACCCTAACCACGGCGGTCTGACGGCGTCAGAATCTATAACCTAACACAGTCAGCTCTGTAAATCTATATATACTTTTCAATTTTTCATTCATTAGTGTGACACTTTGGAGACCTAAACCCTAAGACGAATTTTACAGCTTTTGTAGGGCTTTTATAGCCTCTTTTCTTCCATGTTCAATTGAAGTTAAGTTTTCTTTTAATCATTCAATATGTCTATGTGTTGTTTGATTATTTGTTTATCTTTTCTTCCTTTTAACATGCTAGCTTAAGTTAATTAGTGTTTGCTTAGATCTAATGAAACCTAGTTATTGATTATTGTTGCGTTGTCTATTGTTTAGTTAATTGCTTCACGTTAGGCTATGAAAACTGGCTGACCTCCTTTGCGTAACTAGCTTGAACGTCTTAGAAAACGTAATCGTATGTGCACTACGGTTTTTCTCGTTGTATTTAATGTGTGAGTTGAGGTTAATGATCCTGTAATTGCGTGATTAACTTACAGTTATTAGGTAAAATTGATACTCATAGAGCTGGGGAAAGTAGCACACCCCCACGACTGGTATTAAGGAATACAATGCTTCAACTAAAACAACTGCACTGTGACATTCAACAATTCAAAAAAAGATAACTAGGGAGTAATTAAATCTAAGTAAACACGTTTGTCTCACTATAAGAAGTTCACCACTTTTATTTTTCTTGTTATTTTTATTTTTTTTTAATTAGTAGTTTTTGGGTTAGTTGACTAGCAACTAATTCCGCCCATTCATCTAAAAACCAAGATTTTTACTTGCTTTCATAAAATATAAAAATACAAAAAGAAGCAGCCCTCACCTTTAGGCTTAAATTGTCATACACTTCAACCTAACGACACTATTCCCCTAGAGAATGATCAATCCCCCGGACATACCTATACTACAGTACAATAACCAGGTACACTGCCTGGAGGATTGCAAGCTTCTCGAGATCCTATGAGAAGTAAAACCTTTTGCGTGGCCGCAATCCTCGCATCAATAACCAGTTACCAACCTAGGACATTTACTAATTAGATGCATAGAGCATTTAGTTTGGCATTGAATGTCATCTGTTGAAATCTTGAGTCCCCTAAATGAGATTTCATTAAGTATGATGATGTTAAGGAGGATCTTTCAGTGAGGGTGTTGTTTGAGGACTCACTGAGGGTTAATGATGCTCAGGGAACTTAGAGATTATTTTCACCAGGTTGATTATTTTAATCAGTGACCTGATTGTCAATGTCCAACATGCCCAATTTTGCTTTCAGTCTTGTGAAAGTAGGTTCATCCAGAGGTTTAGTGAAAATATCAGCCAAATGATATTCAGTGGGGATGGAGTGAAGTTCAATGTCTCCATTCATGATGTGGTCCCTGATGAAGTGATATCTGATATCAATATGTTTGGTTCTTTGGTGAAGGACTAGGTTGTTTGAGATAGCAATTGCACGTGTGTTGTCACTAAAGATGGGGACCATCTTGTAATAGATGTCATAGTCACGGAGTTGACTTTTCATCCAAAGTACATTTGCATAACAACCAGCAATAGCTACATACTCAGCTTCAGCTAATGACATGGCCACTGATTGTTGCTTCTTGGTACTCCAACAGACAAGCTTTCCTCCAAGAAATTGACAGGATCCTTGTTGGGAATTAAATATTCTGAAGTTTAAGTATCGGGAAAATCTCTCAAGTGATTAAGTCAGGTAGCAGTAGAGTTAAGTCTGGTGAGTTCCAAAGTTAAGTCTGCTGGTTATCTGCTGGTTAAGTCTGGTCATTGAAGTTAAGTCTGGTGGTTAAGTCAAGTGTTAATTCTGGTGACTTACAGAGTTAAGTCTGCTTGCTGAAGATATTAAGTCTGGTTGACTAAAAGTCAATTATACACGGTAGATAATATCTTATCCCATGTGCTCAGTCTTTATCTTATACTCACAGAACAAGTTGTAAACAAAGATACATGTTGTACCTTGGTTACTGACACATAGAAGATAAGCTAGCAAGTTGTTCGACAAGACTTAACATCATTGTAAAGATCTTTCTTAATATATAAAAGAAAGATCTTAGACTAATTTTCATAACTTAGTCTTCTTTTGAATGTGCTTAGAATATCTCTCAAGAACAAACAAACAATATCACAAGTCATAGAAACATAAGATTCAAGGTTGTAACCCTAGTGATAACTAAAGATCACTCGTATTATTATCTTAATAATATTGAATCGTTTGGTGATAAGCTTTCATTGTTCATTGTCATATAACAAACATAACTGTTCCATTTCCATAATCATAATAACCTTCTAAGTTTGATTAAGTAGATTCCGCATACTTAATCATATCCACTCAATATATCATAAACACAAAGTTGCAAAGGTTTAACCACCTTACAGTGTTTCGATCAACCTAACAAGTGGTATCAGAGCAAGGCTTATATTATTGATTTAGAAGAAGAAGAAATAGAAATGGATGCACAAGATACTGCTACAAATGTTGCTGCAAAGTTACCCATGATCAAACAGAATGAGTTTGAGTTATGGAGGTTGAGAATTGAGCAATATTTCATGGTTCAAGATTATGTTCTTTGGGATATCATTCTGTATGGTGATTCATTTACACTAGGTTATACAGATATTATTATTGAAGGCAAAACTGAAAGGAGAAGGAATACTGGACCAGCTAACAATGATGAAAAGATACAAAAGAGGAATGATCAAAAGGCAAGAAACTTATTGCTTATGACCATTCCTGGTGAACAAATGCTATCCTTTAGCAAGTATCCAGATGCAAAAACTCTTTTTGAAGAGATTTTTGCATGGTTTGGTGGTAATGAAACTACCAAGAAAACACAGAAGACATTGCTAAAACAACAATTTGAAAACTTTAGTTCAAATAGCAATGAATCACTTGATAAGCTGTTCTCAAGATTACATAAGCTTGTCGGTCAGTTAGCTGTGTTGGGTGTTGAGATAGCCAAGGAAGATCTCAACATGAAGTTTTTGAGAAGCCTATCTGATGAGTTCCATACTCATGTGGTTGTCTGGATGAACAAACCAGACATTGAAACCATGAAACTCAATGATTTGTTCAACAACTTCAAAATTGTTGAACAAAGTCTAAAGAAGTCTGGAATCTATAGTACTAGTTCTGGGAATGTGGCACTCTTGTCATCTCCTAGTATTAGTAATTCAGATGAGGTAGATGAAGAAGTAGGTGTTTCTACTGCTATCTATGGTGGTCCTTCTACTAGTTCACAAAAGAATGTTGCTGGACTTGGAGATCCAGCATTCTATGTATTCATGTCTAGTCAAACTAGTGGTTCTCCTCTAACTCATGAAGATCTTGATCAGTTGGATGATAATGATTTGGAAGAGATGGACATCAAATGGCAGGTTGCTTTACTTAGCATGAGGGCTAAGAAGTTCTGGCAGAGAACTGGTAAGCAGATTACCATCGATGGTAATGAAACTGTTGGGTTTGATAAGAAGAAAGTAGAGTGTTTCAACTGTCACAGGTTAGGACACTTTGCTAAAGAATGTAGAAACCCAAGGAAGCAGGATAATAGAAGCACATGGTATAGGCAAGAGAAGAAGAAGGAAGTCATAGTGGAAGAACCAAGGGCTATGCTAGCCATAGATGGTGTTAACTATGATTGGAGCTTCGTGGCTGATGAAGATGAAGCACCAACAAATGCTGCACTGGTGGCCACTGAGACTGCTCTAATGGCCTTTTCTGATTCAGAGATAAATTCCATAATTAAATGTACTGAATCATGCTCTGCTCTTAAAGCTTATGAAGATCTTAAAAAGAGATTTGATGATCAACTAGAACAATTATATGATGCATTAGCCAACTTAGGTAATCATAAAAGAGGTATATCTGTTGTTGAAAAACAACTTGTACATTTTCAAGAAAATGAGTCTAAGTTTACTGATGACATGAATGCTCTCCAAAGAAAAATAGATTTTCAAGCTGAAATAATTTGTTCAGAAAGAGCAGCATTAGCTAAAGCCCTAAATAACAGTGAAAATGTTAAGATAATAGTAGATGCTTTAGCTTATGCCTCAGAGGGAATTAATAAGATTTGGGAAGCTCAAGTAATCAATAAAGCTAAGTCTGGTTTAGGATACAAATCTGTTCCTCCACCATACAGAGGTGTTCCTTCACCTCCAGGTATTGACCTAGCACACACAGGTTTTGCTGAGTTTCAAGAACCAATTATGGAATATGGTTCTAAGTCTACTGAGGGTCCTAAGATAGAAAAAGTAAGTGAGAGTTTAAATAAAACTTCACTTCCTAAGGACAAGGTGTCCTTTGTTAAGAAAGGAGATGCTATAGTTGTTGAGGATAGTACAACTGATTGTGATGAAGATGAATAGGTTATGTCTAAACCTGAAAAAGTTAAGAAAGCATGAACAAAGGTTCCTAAAGTGGTCAAAAAGGATACTGATAGGCCTAGAACAAACATTAAACATGTTAGGCAACCAGTTAGGTATTGTGAACAATACAGAACCACTAGCAAGCCCAGAGGTAACCAAAGAAATTGGAATAACCTCAAGTCTAACCAATTAGGTGATGACTTTGCTTTTTACAACAAAGCTTGTTATACATGTGGTAGTTTTGACCATCTTGCAGCTTTCTGCAACCATTGGGTATCTGGGTATGAAAACAATAGAGTGAACTACAAAAGGCAAACACCTAAATCTCACCATCACTCTAGTTCTAATGTTAATAGAACAAAATCCAAAACAGTCTCCGTTAAGTCTGGCTTCAATAAAGTTAATTCTGCTAGACCATATATGACTGTTTACCCAAAATCAACAGCTAAGGGTGCAAAAACATCTTACAAACATGTACCAAAGACTGTTCAAAGGCCCATTCAAACAAAAGCAGTGGTCCAAGAACAAGTTTGGAAACAAAAGGGGACAACTACAAAGCCAGCAGTTAATTCTGCTAAGCCAGCAGTTAATTCTGGTAGGCAAGTAGTTAAGTCTGCTGCTTGGGCAAAGAGGGCCAATGCTGTTAAGGCCTCAGCATGTTGGATTCTTAAATCCAATGTTGCATCAACTATTCTAAAAAGATTAAATTACATTGATGCAAGAGGCAGATCCAAGTCAGTAATGGCTTGGGTCCCCAAAGGAAACTAATACTTCACATTTCTGTGCAGGAACATTCAATTGATAAACAAGAAGATCAAGGATACTCAGATAGTGGATGTTCAAGGCACATGACAGGCAACAAGTCCTATCTTTCTGATTTTCAAACATTAGATGGTGGCTATGTTACCTTTGGAGGAGGTGTTGGTGGCAAAATTTTCGGTAAAGGTACCATTAAAACTGGAAATTTAGATTTTGAAGATGTGTACTATGTACAAGAGCTAAATTATAATCTTTTTAGTGTCTCACAAATGTGTGACAAAAAGAACAAAGTTCTTTTATGTGACACTGAATGTCTTGTACTTTCTCCTGATTTTAAGATGCCTGATGAAAGTCAAGTACTTAGCCTTCAATCTCTGAGATTGCTTAGATGATGAAGCATACTTGAAAGCCTGAGCTTTGTAGCTTACTTGAGCACTCAGAGAGGCTAGGTGTGATTTATGATCAGATGTCCTGTGATCTTCTTGTTTGCAAATCATGCAGAACAAGATCCTATAACAATCATCAGTGGTGTGATTTGTGTAATTGCACAGTTCACATTTTTGTTGAGGTTTAGGTGAGGATTTTGATTTGGAGGTGCTTGAGGAAGCTGATGTCTGTTCCTTGACTTGTGATAAAGTAGGTTTTTCTGATGATTCTAATTTTTCACTCAATTTCCTTACAAGTTCAGCCAACTTATCATATTTTGAGTCAGTGCATTCAGGTTTTACTTCTGTAGGGACTGAAGGTGTGGAGGTTTCAGTAGGAACTGAAACTTTTTTTGATTGGTGTGGGTCTTTTTAGGATGGTTCTTCCTAAGCCTGATTTCCAAGTTCCAAAATTCTCTCAGTGTTGAAGTTAGGTAACTTGCTATCTGGGTTGACTTTTACAACCCCGTCACTGGATTTTGGTTTTCAAAGGGCATGCCAGCAGGTAAGAAGGCCTTTTCACTTTGAGTCTCACTATAAGATTCAGTGAGTTAATCTTCACCTAGTACTCTCCTTTTGGTACTAGGTGTGAGATTCACAGTTTCATAGAGTCTGGGGTTTTTTGTTGTCCAGCTTTCTATAACAGCCTTTTCTTTCTTAAGTTCATCTTCAAGAACATGATTTTGTTTCACAAGTTCAGTGTTTTGAATCTGAAGTGTAACAGCCTCAAGTTTGGCTTGTTTTAAAGCAAGAAGTTCATCTCTACACTTACTTAATTCAAAACTTAATTTGGTATATTTTGAAAATAGATTCAACCATTGCTCTTCAACATACTTAAGATCAACATTAATGTAGTTTAAATAGGATTGCCATTCAGAGTCATCATCCATAGACAGTAAGATATTTACATTTCTCATGGTGATGTTGACCCATTATCTATTCCTGGCATGACTCTTTCCAACTGCCAGCTTATCATCTTCTGAGAGTGCCATCAGTGCATTGACATGAACTTCTTCATCTTCAGAGGATACTGCTTCCTCATTCCAATCAAAAGTTTCAGCAACATGCCCTTTGTTTTTAGCCTAAGAAGGTTTAGGGACTTGGGAAGGCTGAGAGTTTGAGAGGACTGACTCAAGAAGTGCAAGTTTGTCTTTAGCCTTTCTATACTTAGCTTCAAAATCCTTTTGTGGAAAATTTTCAGTTTTGAAAGGATTGACTAGACTGAAGCATTTTTGGTTGAAACTTGCTAGTTCCAGAAGAAGAATTGTCTCCAGAAAACTTGTATGAGGGTTTTGAGGTGGTTTTAGAGAAACCATCTTTTGCAAAATGACCCTTTTTGCCACATTTAAAACACTCAGTGTTCTCATTAGGTTTAGCACTTGAAAAGTTTTTGTTTCTTTTGATAAAATGTTTTGAGTTAGCAAGAAGTGCCTTTTCTTGAAATTCTAATTGTAAATCATTAAGGTACTCCTCACTAGTTCTCTCATCAGCCTCATCATCAGAGTTTTTTTGGAAATCCTGCACAACACCATTAGAATAGAAGACAGTGGATATGGGTGCAATAGTCAAGGTCTTTTTGGTCTCTTGAGACTTTTTTGAATCAGGGTATCTTCTAGAGATTAAGTTGTCTTCATAGACAAACTTCCTATATATTTCAGGAAGCTCAAGAATTTGAATGTGGTTAGCATTTCTAAGACCCTGAGATAAGTTTTACCACTTCCCAGGAAGACTGTTGACAAAGCCAACATTAATTTCATGCTTAGACAGGGTGACACAATCATTGGTCAATTCATTAAGAAGGGTTTTGTATCTGGTGTAAGTCTCAGAGAGAGTTTCAGAGTCTTTAGCCCTAAAGGTGTTATACTCAAGTTTCAAGTCCATGATCCTGTTTTCCTTGGTATCTAAGGGACCCTCAAAGCTGTGAACCAAGTCAGTCCAATTCTGTTTGGCAGTAGGACAGTTAATGACTGATTCCATTATATCGTCAGGAAGACATGATCTAATGATGCTTTTTAGGCGTTGGTCTTGATTGACCACCCTTCTCTCATCAGAAGTCCACTGAGCTTCAGGTTTGGGTAAACCTTCAGCAGTCTTAGGGACAAAGGGACCTTCATTAATACACTTAATGTAGTAAGGTTCCATTCTTGTTAAGTAGCAAAGCATGCGCTTTTTCCACTTGTTGATACATAATCTGGCGCGGGCTGGATTCGACGATTCTCCCTGGGCCATTCGTCGTCTTCTCAAGCCCTGAGTAGACCTGTTCAACAAAGAGAACCCGTTAGGAGTGGACCCGAGGCCGTAGCCCCGGGATCCACCTCCGACGGTCAAGTTAGTATTGGTGCGATATAGGTTGATTAGGGTTAGGTTTAGAGTAACCTGTTGAAGATCGTCCTGAAGAAGGGGATTCCACCCCTATATTTATAGGTCATGGATTAGGGTTAGGCGTAGAGTGGGCTGTTGTTCGCCGGGCCTGGCCCACTTGTCGTGGGTCAGTCAAGACCATATGTCTACAAGCCCCCCAAGTCTAGTGTGACATAGTGCGTGGCTATGTTATGCTAGACTTAAGTCCTGTTCGTGGCCGCATAGGCCCAATCAACTATGACGGCGTGACCATAACGCGCAGCCCAAATGCAACAGTGCGCACTGGATCTGTGGTGCAGTGCGTGATGACCATGTTGGCGCGTCCTTGTTGGCGCGAATTTGTAGGCGCGTCCTTGTTGGCGCGAATTGAGTAACATTGACATTGCGATTGTGATTGTCTCACAATGGTGAAGGTGGATTCCTGTATGCTGCGTCCTGGGTAAGGGCGTGCCTTTGTACCAGTAGCGGTGCAGCATGATGCGACAGAAGACGTACTTCTGTGGCAGAGGTGCGCACAGAAGACGTGCTTTCTATGGCAGAGGTGTGCGCTGTGCGCAGTGGTGCACATTACATCCGTCTTTACAACCAACAGAGAACGTCTCCCCTGCGGCAATAGGGTGCGAATATTTAAATCCGTCTTTGTACCGGGCTTGCAATACCTCTTACGTACGATCTGCTTCCAAATATACCTGCGTGATGCGTACTCACACAGTGCGTATCCTGGTAGCCCCCCAAGTTTGATGGTGCTACTCGTGTAGGAGCATTAAACTTAGTTATTCAAATCCTGAAAAAAAATACTTAATGCAAATATTAGAAGTATATGCTGCGCATCGCAACATATAAAAGGTAATGAAGTAAAAAATTAGCGCATAGCATATATATAGCACGTAGCATGTAAAATTAACAATAAGAGAAGTAGTAGTGCGAATTACACCTAGCGTGAGGTTTTACAAACTACATAAAAGAAGTAGCACGTAGCTAATCTGCGAACGTAGTGCGCTCATGATCGTTTTCTTTTTTATTATAAAAACAATGGCGCGGATGGACGTACCGTGACCGCGACTAATAGTTTCAATTGCACGCACAGACGCAGATGGATGTATCGTGACCGCATAGACTCTAACGTTTGTGGATGATCGCAGATGACCACGGCTTTCGTCCAGTGCGCGCATGGCAATTGACTAGCATCGTGGTGCCTGTACGTGACAGTGCGCTCATGGCGCCAGTCTGCGAAGATCTCTATACGCACGGCCTAACGCGGGTAGATTTATCGTGACTGCGCTGTTCGCGGCTAAAAGATATAGTAGGTCCGATCGTGCGGACTTAGTGTGACTTAGGTAAAATCGTGTTTTCCAAGTTAAAAGATTTACATAAAATCTTCTTAATATTTAAAAGATATTGCGAGATTTACTTGTTGTGAATCTACCGTAGTGATATACGTTGTAGCTCAAACACGATCGAATACCAAAGTGATATACGTTCAATCGTGTATAATAAAAGAGATAAGACAAATAAACAAACATACCAGTCTTTGTTATATACGTCTACTGCTTGCTGCTTCCCGTAAACAACGAAACACATTGCTTGTTCTTGATCACTTGGATCATCACACGATCAAAACCCGCAAAGGGATTTATTACCGATGCGTATAAGAAGTAAAAGAACCAGTGGATGCAATTAATATTGCATGCATAAAAAGTCATTAGTATGCATATGTATGATAATCATTACCATGCATATTATATTGTTTCTTTTCCCTTTTTGATTCGTGGAACACAGGAGACCAATTCAATGAAAAAGAAAAACATAATAGGTTTTGTTTTATCTTTGCGTGTCATGTTTTTTGGGTTTCGGGAGTAACCGAATGAACAAAAGATTCGATTTAGGTTGTGAGATCAGCCGTATATTTTTGACCAAAAGGAAAAATATATCTTTAGGTTTTAAGCCCGACGCAGATGGATACACAGCCGTATATCTGTGTGTCGCGTACAAAAAATAAAGTTACCGGCTTTTGAACTCGTTGGTTGCTTTCCGATGACGTGAGAACACGAAACTTGTCGTAGTCATTGTCCCACGGATGGCGCCAACTTGTTGATACATAATCTGGCGCGGGCTGGATTCGACGACTCTCCCTGGGCCGTTCGTCGTCTTCTCAAGCCCTGAGTAGACCTGTTCAACAAAGAGAACCCGTTAGGAGTGGACCCAAGGCCGTAGCCCCGGGATCCACCTCCGACGGTCAAGTTAGTATTGGTGCGATATAGGTTGATTAGGGTTAGGTTTAGAGTAACCTGTTGAAGATCGTCCTGAAGAAGGGGATTCCACCCCTATATTTATAGGGCATGGATTAGGGTTAGGCGTAGAGTGGGCTGCTGTTCGCCGGGCCTGGCCCACTTGTCATGGGTCAGTCCAGACCATACATCTACACCACTTATTGAATTTTCCAACCTCAAGTCAGGGAGCTGTAGCATTATAGCTTCCTCCCTTTTTGTCGACTAGTTGGGGTACATTACTTTCAGCCATGGTAGGATCTTGATTTTAAAAACATTTTGAATGGTTTATGAAACTTGTTTTATAAATCAAACCGCTCTGTTCCCTTATCACCCTGATAGTAATAACTAAAGAGTTAAACTACCCGTGTTCCATGACTAAGTAATGATTAAACTTTGTTAAAAGATAAAAGTAAAGTAAAAGACACAAGTTTTTCAATGTATAATTCATTTGCAATTAACAAAGAATTGTACCTAAGTGTTTGCGGAATAACACTTGGGACTGAATGACAAGTATGGTGTATGAATCCTCACTAAACTTAAGCTAAGCTTAAGTAGCAACAACTATGAACCTACTGAGCTATCTCAAGGACAGGTTGCTATTTGGAGAGAGTAAAAGTTGTTTGTGAATGTGTAAGCATTTAATGCAAAAACTTGTCAAACTTATACTCTCTCTTATGATCCAATTTATAGACATGTAAATATACAACCGTTAGGTACTAGAAAAAAGATGACCTATGTAAAACCCTAAATTCTAACTACCAAATTTTACGTCTAATTTGAAATTTTCCTAAGTTGTGGATACAATTTGTTATAAAACCAAAAGCAACTAAACGAATAAACAGTAAATGCAAATAAAAAAAAAAAAAAAAAAAAAAAAAAAAAAAAAAAAAAAAAAAAAAACTTTACAAATGAGATTTTGAACATAAATGGAATTCCAAAATACCTATTTAACATAAAATAAAATTCGAAGGATCATGTTACGCGACACGAACTTTAATTGGGCCGTTTCCTTTTACTACGCGTTCCATAAACAACAAGTGACCCAACTAAATGGAACCCATGATCTCCCTTGGCCCTCTTTAAGCCCATTCGAACCCACAACAAAAACAAAAAAAGGGGGCCGGTTCTCATTTTCCTAAACACACACACATTTTGAAAACCCTAGCCCAAATATTCCTCCCTCAAACTTACGGCATCCACTTTGCCTCTCTTCTTCCATTTTCTGTCGATCACCAAGGGTCCAAGAACAAGAGTTGAGTGCATCAAGGCTGTCAGGAAATGGTTCTACCCGCGTTCAAGCTCTAGGAGTTGTGAAAAGTCCGGTTTTGGTTCTCTTTTGCTCGACTCTTATTCCATTCGATCCATAGGTATCCTTTTTGATCTTTCCTTTGATTCCTATTGTTCAAATCACGTTTAATATTGTTATGTAATCACAATACATGGACCGAATTATGTTTATACATATATATGCACGCATATAAAAGATTGGAACCACATAAAATCATAGAATTAAGAAAACCTAAAATTCATAAGATATGAATCGGCCTGGAGATTTTGTGATGGAATAATTCGATTTGAATGTGTTAAGACCTGTTTTAATTGACCCTAATATGTTGTGGACTCACCTAAAATCGTTTGGTGTCTAGAATTAATGAACGGGATGAAGAAACCCTAAGATAAACATGTTTCTGTGGCAACTGCTGCTGATCTGGAACTTTGCTCGACTTTAACCGGCTGTAAATTTATGATGTGAACGGGTATTGGGATGGTTTTTGAGTCTAAAACTAAGTTCAATGAAGTGGCTATCTGGATAAATTTATTTTGTAATTTTTAGAGGCCTGTAAGGCTACTTTTTGATTTTTAGAAAATCATGTGTCTGGTCGTATTTGTAAAGTCTGGAAAAACAGTCCGGGTTTTTCATTTATCATTTTCAAACCATAACGAATTAGGATGTGTCCTTTTAGCTGAGTAAAATATCACATGTTAGCTAATTACTGGAATTTTTGTAGAATTTTATAAATTTTCTAGACTGGGAAAGAAGATGAAAAATGGTCGGGTGTTTTTAATTAATCCGGTTCTGGAACAGGTTGGGAAAAAGGATTTTTAGTTCGTATCTACACAAATTAATAAAATCTGGAAAAATTACATAAAATACTCAAGACCCTGGGTAACGTCTGTAAATTTTTATAGATTTTATTTCGAAGGTTTAATATAGTTTGCAAATTATTTAAAACGAGTCCAGTTAATACCTGAAAACTGTCAAGACATGTAAAAAGGATGTAAATTGTTATTTTCCTAAGCTAAGGGTTATAAATTATGAATCGTGAAACTTGAGGGTATAATTCGTATAATAAGTTAATTTGAATGTACACTCTGTAATCTTGGAAAATAAAATGCGTGATGTGTTAATAAATTAATGAGAGGGGTTAAAATGTAAACTATGTAAATCTAGGGTTTCATTTTGTAACTTTGATAAGTAAAGGGGTATGAAGTGTAAATTATGAAACCTAAAAGACTAAAAGAGTAACTTGAGGAATCTAAAAGCTAAAAGAGGAAACCTACTAAATCTGGAAACCAGCTAAATATAGAAGGTTACTTAAAATGGAAGGGTTTGTAATTCTTGTCTACCCCTCTAGGTGTGAAGAAAGAGAGGTCCTGATCCACTTTGTGTCATCCATTTCTGATTTGTGTTTGCTTCTGGAATAAGGTACAGATATTCTGACCTTCTCTGTAAGGTCTCCTATGACTTCTTGCATGTTCTGATCTGTTTAACCTCTGATTTGATACCTGAGACTTGACCTTCTGATAATGAACCCCTGCATTTATCTCTTGTCTTGAATCTTGATATGAACCCTGACATGAACCCTAATATGATACCTGACATTGATACCTTGCTATGATTCCTTTGTCTGGAACCTTTGACCTAGTATATGAATCTAGACTGTGAAGCCTTTAATTTCTGACCTGGAAAATGATTTGAGAAAAGCTATTTAAAAATGAAGTTTACAAATGTGATACAATACTCTTTTGATTGGGATTTTACTAACTTGTATGAAAACTATTTTAAAAGACTATCTGCATGAGAAACCATTTTAAAAGATCATTTTATGAACTCTACTTTGAAGGATTATTTTTATGAAGACCGTTAATAAAGATTATTTTAAATGGACTCTTAATTAGAAACCCTTTTTAAATGAACTGTTACTGACCTGCTGATTATTGACCACCTGATATTGACCTGCTGATATTGACCTGCGGATGTTGAACCTTCTGATATGACAACCTGATTATGATGTGAACCTTTGACATGTGACCCTTGATCCCAGTTTGATACCCGAGCCAAATTTGTGACCCTAGCCATGAAGGTAACATGGCCGTGTCTGTGATGCACCACTGGCATGACTAGTGTGTAGCCCTAGTGATTTGGTTACACCTTCCCCATCTTGATTCTGATATGTGCACACTCCTGTTATTATGGCCAATATGATTTGTTCTTGGGGGGCGAATGGATGCATCCTAGTCTTGTTCTGGTTCTGATATATCTGGTATGTCTGGTGACTGGTACTGTGTGTAATACATGCCTTTCACAACCCTGGGAGCTTGCAACTCCAACCCTGGAGGTATCCCCTCAACCTTGTCTTGGTATGCTGAGGTCACCCCTCCATACACCCTGGTATATGATTTGATATGGTATGTTTCTGGGCTCGTGGTGGATTACTGTCCTAGACCTTTATTCTCTCTCTGTACCTTGACTTATCTATTTCGTTATACTGTATCTGTTCTTTTCCTTTTACTTTCATATCTTTTGTTTTCGTTTCCGTTTATTATATATCTGTTCACTGGGCTTTGTAAGCTCAGCCGCACGTTTTCTTTTCGTGTGCGGCAGGTTTTAGTTGGAAGCTGGGTTATTAATAGAGAGGACCTTGGACTTAGAAGACCTTGCTAGTTAAATGGGATTGGAGATGATTAGAAAAGTTATATTCAGACTTAGTGATTATTGTATATCTCGCTTGTCACCTTGTAATATCAGATTTTCAGTTGTAACCCTTGGAATCCTATTGTATTATGTATGTCATATGCTTGTGTTTGTTCTGATAAGAATCCGTATCTGTGACACCTTTGCCCTTGTCGGGTTGGGGTGTTACAATTATGGTATCAGAGAGACAGGTTGCGATTTCGTAATACATTTATCCTTGACCTGTGTAAGTTAGGACCACTAAGCTTTCCCTGTAGGCGCTCGTAAGACAACTTTTGAAAATTTGCTTTAGGATTTCCCTATAGGAGCTTAAGTTCTGACCGGTGAGGAATGGATAGACTATAAGGCATTTGTTTAAGTATCATTGCTTCCGCATCACTCTGATTCGTACCCTACTCTTGGTTTAAGCCTCTTGAGATCCCTCTTGGAAATTGAAAGCTTATGCCTTGCACCACCTAAGTTTTGAAACTTAATAAATCTTGAAGCCATTGAAATTTCATAGTAATTGCCTGACACTATTTGATCCTTACTTTCCGATTCCGACTCTGTCCTCTGATTCTTTTGTTAATCATTTCGATGCCTCCTGGGCACTTTGAGAATCTCCATGGCGAGTAGTTTGGATTTCCCTCTTGATTTTGACACTTGATTTTGTTGACCTCCGAGACTGTAGAAGTACTAGGTGGATTAAGATAGGTTGCTTTGCTTACGACTTGAGATAAAGTATGATCATCATGAAGGCATATTTATGTGGTGCTAGTATTATGACGCCTGGCCAACGTGATAATACTTACACCATCTAACGTGCCCTCATTGTGGACATAGGATATCTTGGGAAGTACCTAAGAAGTATAGAAATTGATCTCTGTTGGATTATCTGTGGTTAGTGAGACTTTAAGTTCATCCTACCTGTTCGTATACTCTGCCCTTGTTCGTTAGATGCCTGGACAAGTTTAGACTCTCGTTTTGCGTTCTGTTGATTTCAGTTATAAACCTTGAACTCTTGTAGAGCCCTCTACTGTTGGTACAATTCATTTGATCTGAAATCTTGTCCGTATTTCCATATGAACTTTTCTTTTTGGAAAAAAAACCTCTTCGAGCGTAAGAATGTTAGTGACGACCTTTTTGCGACTCGCTGCGACTTCGTCTAACTTTGCGGCTTCAATTTTCGAGGACGAAAATTTTCTTTTAGAGGGGAAGAGTTGTAAAACCCTAAATTCTAACTACCAAATTTTACGTCTAATTTGAAATTTTCCTAAGTTGTGGATACAATTTGTTATAAAACCAAAAGCAACTAAACGAATAAACAGTAAATGCAAATTAAAAAAAAAAAAAAAAAAAAAAAAAAAAAAACTTCACAAATGAGATTTTGAACATAAATGGAATTCCAAAATACCTATTTAACATAAAATAAAATTCGAAGGATCATGTTACGCGACACGAACTTTAATTGGGCCGTTTCCTTTTACTACGCGTTCCATAAACAACAAGTGACCCAACTAAATGGAACCCATGATCTCCCTTGGCCCTCTTTAAGCCCATTCGAACCCACAACAAAAACAAAAAAAGGGGGCCGGTTCTCATTTTCCTAACACACACACATTTTTGAAAACCCTAGCCCAAATATTCCTCCCTCAAACTTACGGCATCCACTTTGCCTCTCTTCTTCCATTTTCTGTCGATCACCAAGGGTCCAAGAACAAGAGTTGAGTGCATCAAGGCTGTCAGGAAATGGTTCTACCCGCGTTCAAGCTCTAGGAGTTGTGAAAAGTCCGGTTTTGGTTCTCTTTTGCTCGACTCTTATTCCATTCGATCCATAGGTATCCTTTTTGATCTTTCCTTTGATTCCTATTGTTCAAATCACGTTTAATATTGTTATGTAATCACAATACATGGACCGAATTATGTTTATACATATATATGCACGCATATAAAAGATTGGAACCACATAAAATCATAGAATTAAGAAAACCTAAAATTCATAAGATATGAATCGGCCTGGAGATTTTGTGATGGAATAATTCGATTTGAATGTGTTAAGACCTGTTTTAATTGACCCTAATATGTTGTGGACTCACCTAAAATCGTTTGGTGTCTAGAATTAATGAACGGGATGAAGAAACCCTAAGATAAACATGTTTCTGTGGCAACTGCTGCTGATCTGGAACTTTGCTCGACTTTAACCGGCTGTAAATTTATGATGTGAATGGGTATTGGGATGGTTTTTGAGTCTAAAACTAAGTTCAATGAAGTGGCTATCTGGAGAAATTTATTTTGTAATTTTTAGAGGCCTGTAAGGCTACTTTTTGATTTTTAGAAAATCATGTGTCTGGTCGTATTTGTAAAGTCTGGAAAAACAGTCCGGGTTTTTCATTTATCATTTTCAAACCATAACGAATTAGGATGTGTCCTTTTAGCTGAGTAAAATATCACATGTTAGCTAATTACTGGAATTTTTGTAGAATTTTATAAATTTTCTAGACTGGGAAAGAAGATGAAAAATGGTCGGGTGTTTTTAATTAATCCGGTTCTGGAACAGGTTGGGAAAAAGGATTTTTAGTTCGTATCTATACAACTTAATAAAATCTGGAAAAATTACATAAAATACTCAAGACCCTGGGGAACGTCTGTAAATTTTTATAGATTTTATTTCGAAGGTTTAATATGGTTTGCAAATTATTTAAAACGAGTCCAGTTAATACCTGAAAATTGTCAAGACATGTAAAAAGGATGTAAATTGTTATTTTCCTAAGCTAAGGGTTATAAATTATGAATCGTGAAACTTGAGGGTATAATTCGTATAATAAGTTAATTTGAATGTACACTCTGTAATCTTGGAAAATAAAATGCGTGATGTGTTAATAAATTAATGAGAGGGGTTAAAATGTAAACTATGTAAATCTAGGGTTTCATTTTGTAACTTTGATAAGTAAAGGGGTATGAAGTGTAAATTATGAAACCTAAAAGACTAAAAGAGTAACTTGAGGAATCTAAAAGCTAAAAGAGGAAACCTACTAAATCTGGAAACCAGCTAAATATAGAAGGTTACTTAAAATGGAAGGGTTTGTAATTCTTGTCTACCCCTCTAGGTGTGAAGAAAGAGAGGTCCTGATCCACTTTGTGTCATCCATTTCTGATTTGTGTTTGCTTCTGGAATAAGGTACAGATATTCTGACCTTCTCTGTAAGGTCTCCTATGACTTCTTGCATGTTCTGATCTGTTTAACCTCTGATTTGATACCTGAGACTTGACCTTCTGATAATGAACCCCTGCATTTATCTCTTGTCTTGAATCTTGATATGAACCCTGACATGAACCCTAATATGATACCTGACATTGATACCTTGCTATGATTCCTTTGTCTGGAACCTTTGACCTAGTATATGAATCTAGACTGTGAAGCCTTTAATTTCTGACCTGGAAAATGATTTGAGAAAAGCTATTTAAAAATGAAGTTTACAAATGTGATACAATACTCTTTTGATTGGGATTTTACTAACTTGTATGAAAACTATTTTAAAAGACTATCTGCATGAGAAACCATTTTAAAAGATCATTTTATGAACTCTACTTTGAAGGATTATTTTTATGAAGACCGTTAATAAAGATTATTTTAAATGGACTCTTAATTAGAAACCCTTTTTAAATGAACTGTTACTGACCTGCTGATTATTGACCACCTGATATTGACCTGCTGATATTGACCTGCGGATGTTGAACCTTCTGATATGACAACCTGATTATGATGTGAACCTTTGACATGTGACCCTTGATCCCAGTTTGATACCCGAGCCAAATTTGTGACCCTAGCCATGAAGGTAACATGGCCGTGTCTGTGATGCACCACTGGCATGACTAGTGTGTAGCCCTAGTGATTTGGTTACACCGTCCCCATCTTGATTCTGATATGTGCACACTCCTGTTATTATGGCCAATATGATTTGTTCTTGGGGGGCGAATGGATGCATCCTAGTCTTGTTCTGGTTCTGATATATCTGGTATGTCTGGTGACTGGTACTGTGTGCAATACATGCCTTTCACAACCCTGGGAGCTTGCAACTCCAACCCTGGAGGTATCCCCTCAACCTTGTCTTGGTATGCTGAGGTCACCCCTCCATACACCCTGGTATATGATTTGATATGATATGTTTCTGGGCTCGTGGTGGATTACTGTCCTAGACCTTTATTCTCTCTCTGTACCTTGACTTATCTATTTCGTTATACTGTATCTGTTCTTTTCCTTTTACTTTCATATCTTTTGTTTTCGTTTCCGTTTATTATATATCTGTTCACTGGGCTTTGTAAGCTCAGCCGCACGTTTTCTTTTCGTGTGCGGCAGGTTTTAGTTGGAAGCTGGGTTATTAATAGAGAGGACCTTGGACATTAGAAGACCTTGCTAGTTAATTTGGATTGGAGATGATTAGAAAAGTTATATTCAGAATTAGTGATTATAGTATATCTCGCTTGTAACCTTGTAATATCAGATTTTCAGTTGTAACCCTTGGAATCTTATTGTATTATGTATGTCATATGCTTGTGTTTGTTCTGATAAGAATCCATATCTGTGACACCTTTGCCCTTGTCGGGTTGGGGTGTTACAAGAAAAAAGATGACCTATGCTAATCAGGACAAAATACTGATATATTTTGTCTCTGTTACAAGAAGCTATTTTAGGTATAAGACAATACTGCTTTCTGAGATACAGTAATGACATTATCCTGACATTTTGTCTTTCAGGGAAAGTTTGACTTCAGGTTGATAAGGACTTCGTCTTATCCATTCAAACGTTTCCCGCCTTGTCCCGCCCATACTTCAGTCTTCTGGTCTTCAGTCTTCAGTCTTTAGTCTTTAGTTGTTGAGGAGTCTTGGGGTTCAGTGAGTTATTGTCATCACTCACTGAACCCATCACTTTCTTCTTTGGCTTAGGTGCCAATCATTGAGTTCCACCTCACTGAGTGGAGAGCCTTTCTTTGTAGACTCGTCCAAAGCATCCTGAAGGTGACTCACTGAGCAACTGTTGACTCAGTGACTTGAGTGTTGTTAAAGGTTTTTGAACACTTAGGTTATTTTCTATTCAAATCCTTGTTTAAGTGTACTTGGGTACTGAATGAACCCAACAGTATGACAATATAAATTTGGTAATGTAAACTATTTTAAAACGGATTTGATAATCCATTCTCTATATCTGTGTGTTGTGATTACCAATTTAGTAGCACCCAAACATGCATGCATTCGCTAAACTAGATTTTGGGGGTGTTACAGATTGGTATCATAGCTAAGGTTATAGAGAACTAGGTACATTTAAACCCTAAACTGTAAACAATTTTACGAAAAACATTTCCTTATGACCGCCAGATGCCTGCCTGCCTCGTTTACCATGATTTGACTGCCATTTGCTTTATATGATTAAGTGCTATACTTGTGCTTTTGAGAATTTACTTAACATATATAATATAATTATTTTCTATATACTTTCATAAACAATACCATATTTGTCACAGGCCATGTCTTTGCGATTCGATGCTCATGATGAGGCACTCACTGCTAGACGTTCATCTCCACTTCGACGACCAGTTCCATTCTCAGATGACCCTTTGATGGAGGTTATCTGAGCAGCTACTCAGACCACACACACCACTCATCCTACTCTAGCATCCACCTCACCATACTTACCTCGCTATACCACAGCCCATCGTTCCTCACCAGCTCAGCTCTACACTCTCACCCAACATACTTATACTACTTCATCCACCGAGATTCCACCCATCAGGCGCCAGGACTCTTACAAGAGGGTCCGCAGGCGTCGCCTTCAGCTATCATCTGTACTATCATCACCTCGGAGGAGGACCCGATCTACTTTTGAGGGTAACTCTACTACACCATTTCCTCACTCACCTGTGTCATCAACAGACCACTCTCCACTCCACCAAAGATTACGGAGACCTATTGAGACAGATTCTGATGAGGATGAGGATCCAGAGGAGGATCCAAAGCAGGGTCATGTAGAGCCCACACCAGCTGAGGTTTTACCAGTCGAGCACGCTCCTGATTATGCGTGTGTTGACAGAGACAGGGGCTTACAGATTGAGTCATATTAGGTGATGATGCCATGAGATGGAAAGGGCATCATGGAGGATGTACAGGGGGTATTTGAGATAGGGCAGAGCTCCAGAGCTGCCCAGATACAGGTTGTTAATGATACTTAGTGGATTGACATTGCTTGTGATACTAGCGCGGCTGTGCGTGCTGCTAGTCCGGAGTACATTCCATCATCTCCAACGTTCGTGCCACCTCCATCTCTAATACCTTCTCCACTTCCATCACCAGTGGCTTCTTCACTCCTACCAGCCTCACCGGCTGAGGATGAGGAGCCTACTGCCATGGAGCAGGTATGGATACAGCTCGGACAGCATGCCAGTTTACTCGATGTGCACTCAGACCAGTTAAAGAGGTTGGGACAGCCAGCTCGTGTTCCGGGTATTGAGTATCGGGTTGAGTCTATTGACTGAGCAGCTTGTGTGTTGTTTGAGGAGATGTTTAGTGATAGGCGTCAGATGGTTGGCCTGAGAGCCAGACTTGAGGCACTGGAGAGATCACATGGTAAGGAGCTCGGAGAGTTGGATTCTAGGGTTGTTGGTTTGGGCAGAAGCCAGACCAGGATCTACAGGATGTTGAGGAGAGCTCGTGGCACTAATCGCGCTCAGTGGCAACGGATCATGACTGCCGAGTATATGATTGGTGCTGTGATGAGAGAGAACCAGGAGCTACGTCATTGTGTTGATCATTTGGAGCATGCCATCGGAGGGATGACCGCAGCGATTGAGCAGTTACGCCTTGAGCGTGACCGAGCTTAGAGTAGTATTCATTTGATGATGTATATTTCAAAACTGATGAGTTATCAATTAGTGATGAACTATTGACCTTGCTTGTAATTTTGTGTACTTCTATTCTATTCAATATATATAACAAGCTTGTTCTATTCGATTGTGTTTCCTTCTGTTATTTAATTACACCTTAATATAATACACATTATTATATTAACTTACTAATATTTATTTAATTAATTTCTAACCCTAATTAATTAAATACTTAATTATTAAAACTTATCTAATATATATATATATATATATATATATATATATATATATATATATATATATATACACTAGTGTATTTTCCGATGACGAGTAATAAACGCGGACGTTTCCGTCACACGTATCTTCACCTCATACTTTCACCATGAGCCATGACTAAAGAGTCTTTTACGATAAACCACTTTCGAAATGTACTTTACCACACGACAAGCAAGAAATACATGAGCACTTTGACACACGTAAACCTTTCAAATGAGTCAATACGTTTAAACACGAGTTGTACACTAAGACTTGTCATACTGATCTAGGTCGCGTGTCGGAGCAGTTTCACTACACTATTTGATTTTTCTAGCAGATTGCTACTAATTGAGGTGAGTTTATAGCCCAATTTTCTTATAAGTACTGTTTTATAAACCTTGGGGCGAGAAACATGCAAAACTATTTTCATGGACCTAAAACTAAACTTTTATTTTTACACACTAGTATACGGATAATCTAAGTATGACTGATCCCACTCTGCCCACTATCATCAACCGTCAATTCTTGCGGGAAGCGCGAATGATATAAATAGATCTATTGGGGTGACTCCCCCGTTCGGATTGGCCAGACGGGTCAATACGAGCGTATACCATGTCGGACTTGCCGAGTGTATCGGGATAAACACTCGTTGGGCCCCATTATTATTATCCTATGTCCGTTGGCATACTGAACTGTTGTAGCATCGGTTGTATGAGCTTAGTGTTTGCATGCGGTTAGTGTGTACCTGTTGATTATTTGCTATGGTCCATATGTGCTTATTGACTGTGAAGTGATTTCACACAAAACTGAAACGTTTTATTGGGACTAACATGTTTTTATGGGCTTATTTTCTTTAAACTAAACTTGTTGTATGACAATTTAAATTTGGTGATGTAAACTATTTTAAAACGGATTTGATAATCCGTTCTCTATATCTGTGTGTTTTGATTACCAATTTAGTAGCACCTAAACATGTATGCTTCCGCTAAACCAGATTTTGGGGGTGTTACACCCACCACCATCGCTACTACCCACCACCACCACCACCCACCCACCACCGCCACCACCACCACCACCCACCGCCACCCACCACAACAACCACCGCCACCCACCGCCACCACCACCCACCTCCATCACAACCACCCACCACAACCTCCACCGCCACCACCCATCGCCACTCACCATACATATAGTGGTGGTGGGTGGTGGGTGGTGGCGATGGTGGGTGGTGGTGGTGGTGGTGGGGGGTGGTGGCGGCTGTGGACGTGGGTGGCGGTGGGTGGTGGTGGTGGCGGTGGGTGGTGATGGGTGGTGGCGATGGTGGTAGGTGGCGGTGGTGGAGGTGGGTAGTGGCGATGGAGGTGGTGGTGAAAATTATAAACTGCCGTTAGTATAAAGGACTAACGATGCAAAGAACACAAGGGTATAAAGAACTAACGGCCGTTAGTTTATGTGGAAATTGGTAACATTTGGACAAAATACTTATTTTGGTTGGCAACTTTGACAATAAAAAAGTTTGTTGGCTACAATGGTAAAAAATTGCAAGTTGGTTGGTAATTTATGGATTTAACCCTACAAGTAACTATATCGCAAAAATGTTTTTCTAGAATTTAAGTGTCGCACACATTTCTTGTTTGAGATGCTATCTGAAGGTCTTGTAGCGGTTTTTCATGAAAAAAGCAACAAGTGGCAAAACGTGTCTCGATTCGACATGAGCCCACCTTTCGCGTAAATCCTTCCATCCACTTGTTGGAGTAATAACGTGAGCGTGAAAGAGAGTACCCGAGCAATCAATACTCTATAAGTCGATAGCAACAACATTTTTTTTTTTCATTTATTTATTTTTTGTCAAATATCTTGCTAAGGGTGGAGGGAGTCATCCTCTCCATCCCTCCAACCCTCCCAAACTTTAACCAATCAAATCCCTCCACCTCATTTCAACCCTCCAACCCTCAATCCAACCTTTTTTACTGGCAACCATCACTCTCAAACCTCCCAAATCTTTTTTTAAATATTCATAATTTGTCCTCCAAATTTATAAATTTCCAACATTAACCCTTCCAATACTAAACAATTATAAAAAAAAAAACAAACATTTTATTAATAACTGAAATTAAAAGTACAATTAATAAAATAAAAAGAAACTACATAACTAAATCTTCCGGGTCATCGAGGTATGGTAAATCTTGAGACGCTACATGCTCCGTAAGATCAAATTGAAGACGATGATGGATTTGCTCATCTAGTAACTCCGGTAGTGCGTTGTCGTCATAAACGGGTTGCACCGGCGGATCCATTATATGACTCGGTGATATTGCCCTCCCGTCATCTTTTATAATCATGTTGTGCAATATACAACACGCGTAAACGATGTTAGTAATCTTTTCGATGGTCGTTTGACGGATCTTGCGATTCAAAATACCCCATTTTGACTTAAGAATACCAAAACATCGTTCGACATCTTTTCTTGCCGACTCTTGAACTTTCTTGAATTTCTTTTCCTTCGCTTCAGTCGGATACGGAAATGCTTTGACATGAGTTGAGTACCTAGGATAGATTCCGTCGGTAAGATAATATCCTCGTTTGTAGTTACGCCCGTTTACAACAAATGATGAGTCAGGAGCCATTTCATTTCGCTCCCTAAGATACAAAGTCGATTGATACAAAACATTGACATCGTTAAGCGACCCGGGAGGACCAAAAAAAGCGTGCCAGATCCACAAATCTTGTGAAGCAACGACTTCAAGCATAATTGTCGGGTATGGATACCTCCCACTCTTGTATTGGCCTTTCAAATGTTTAGGACAATTTCTCCAAGGAAAATGTGTACAATCAAGGCTACCTAGCATTCCCGGAATCTTGTGTCTTCGTTCATGCGCCTCGTACAAGCGTGCAACGTCGTGACTAGTAGGCCTACGTAAGAACTCGCGCCCATATATCTCGATGATCGCGGTGCAAAAATGATCATGGCAATCGCATGACTTTCTCGCGGCCATGCATAAGTAGTCATCAAAGTTATCCGGAGGGTTGCCCGTTCCGAGTTGTTGAATTGCGGATGTGCATTTTTGTAGAGCCGTAAAGCTCTTTTTCCCCGTACCATCTTCACCCTCTTGAAAATACTCGTACCTCTGCTCAATATCACCAACAATTTGTAAAAACAACCTTTTGGACATCCGAAACCTCTCACGAAACACAGAGGGGCCAAACTTCGGTTCGTCAACGAAATAGTCACGCATTAGAGTTTCTTGACCTTTTTCCCGAAACCGCTCGATATAGGTTCGAGTTTCTTTCGTGCTTGCCGTGTCTTCTTCGAGCTACTCAACCACGGAGCACAAAAAAGGTATCGTACTACCCGTGGATAAGTCCGGTAAGATGGGTGGCATCGATAACTCGGACGAAAAGGAGGTAGAAGAAGAAGATGATGATGATGATGATGATGACATTTTTTGATAAAAAGATTGTGAAAATGAAATTTGTGTGTTGTGGTTAAAAATATGTAGTTTACTCCTCTATTTATACACAAAAAAGGGCCAAAACTTTTTTTTTTTTTTGCCTTGCTACGCTCCTCCAACGTTCATATTTTTTTTTCGTTATCAGTCCCTCAACGGTCATAAGACCGTTTGTATCAAAGCAAACCGAAGCGAGCTTTTTACTCGCCAAACTAGCCCGTCCTCCAAGCCCGCTTAACCGGCATCCATTAGCCCGCAAGCCCGTTCCATTGAGCCCGAAGCCCACTCCTCCCACCCTAACATGTTTCATGTCGAGTAAAGAGTAAATTACAAAGATGGTCCCTATGGGTTTACGTTGACTCTTACTCTTGGTCCTTTGACTTTTTTTTTTTTTTTTTGCATAAACAGTCACTAACTCTGAAACCCTTAACACACACGGTCCTTTGACCAAACGACGTTAAATTTGGCTGTTAAACGCACCTCATGTGACTTGCACATGAGGGCAAAATAGTCTTTTCATGTCTCACCAAACACACCCACCAGATTCTTTTTACCTATCAATCATTTTATCATTTTTCAATACAAACAAAATTAAAATAACACGTTCTTTTTCTATATCACATTTTTTTATCTCACCTACAACCGTCATCTTCAACCACCATCATTTTTCAGCTTCTTTTACCTCTTCTCACCACCACTCCCACCATTAACAAAACCCACCAAGAACAAAATACATAATAATAATAATAATAATAATAATAATAATAACCCAATAAATGTAAACCTACATAAAAACACTGATTGATGGTCAAAGCAGTCACAAGTCAAACCTTTCACGGAAAAAAAGTCAACTTGCGACATTTAATGCAACAATCGATTATAATAAACCGGATAAGCGTATACCCGGGTCGTAGTCCCAACGAGGCGTGAAATTGAGGATATCGTTTGAGGTTCGGAATTAAAATGCTTGAAATAACGAGGGTCACTTGGTTACTAATATCTATTTAAACAAAAATCAAAGAACGCGAACGGGAATCAAATAACGAGCCTAAACTTCAAAATCTTTAAAAAATATTGCTACGGATACCAAATTAATTTTCCTACGTCCTAAATGATAAAATAAAATTTTAGAAAAAAAGAATTGTATTTTTTTGACTTTTAAATAATTAAATACGAATTAAAAACTAATTAAAAGAAAATAAATAATTAAAAATACTAAATGAAAAGAGAAAATTCTGAAAATTTTTGTAAAAATACTTTAAGGTTAACTAAAGCTAAGAAAAATAACAAAAAGGTCCCAGCTTATTTAAATAAGCTGGGAATAAGCAATAAGGTACGGATAAGCTTAAAAGGAAAGACGTGTTAAAAATTAAATATTGCAAGACATAATTAAAGAAATCCCAAGGGTGCAATGGTAAGGTGTGTCTGTTGTGGGTTAGCAGACCTGGGTTCAAGTCCCAGGTTTTGCCTTTTTCTGAAATATTTTATTTTTTTGTTTTTCTTTTAAAAACTTGATAAGGACTATCTAATAAGCAGTTTTTAAAAACAAAGTTATTTTTGAAACTTGAAAATAAGCCTAGAAAAAGCTTATGATCAGCACAGTTGGCTATGTTTAAAGGGAAAGAAAAAAAAGGCAATTAAGCTATGGTCTAATAAGCTAGTTTAAAAAGCTAAAATCAAGAATATAAGTCACAATAAGCTATAAAAAGCAGAAATGAGCTTTGAAAAGCTCAAAATAAGTAAAGAGCTACTTAGGGTCTGCTGATACATGAAGTGAACAGGGCAAAATAGGGCTTTTCAAGCCCTTAAAAAGCTATGAAATAAAAATCCTAAAATTCAAGAAAAAATGGTAATGGAAAGATAAGCTGGCCAAGTTCATGTGTGCAAAAATTTAACTTAAAACAACTTAACACGAGCAATTTAAAAATCAACAAAAAGGGGATGCAAAATGGAAAAAATAAAAAAACGCAGACATGCCTACTGATCTAACCTATTGAGGTGGACTGATATGAGATTTTATAAAGGGAGGGACTGATTTAAGCTTAAATCCTGAACCTAACTAGTTAAGCAACTATGGAAAACACTGCTAGGCTAATTTATACTAAGAATAAGCTGCTAAATAAGCTGGATCAAATTATGCTATTTTGGTTGTTTTTAAAGTATCTAAAAGCAAAACTATGAAAAGCTAACAAGGGGCTATCAAACTATCCTACATAGGCCTAACTCAGATCTAATAAGCACAGAAAAACAAATAAACCAGGAAATAAGCAATAATATAAGCAATAATATAAGCAGTTGACTTTAGTTGACCAAGAAAATAAAAACAAGAAAAATTAAATTTTCATTAACTGAAATTAAAATTACAATACTGGAAATTAAATAAAAGATAAATAACAATAAAAAAAGAAAAATACCTAAATTAAGCTAAATTAAAACCTGCCTCTCAACTACTGATACAATAAGCTATATATAACTAAGAACTAGGGTTACTTTTCTTCTCAGCTTGTGCTTTTCTTGTGAGAGGAATCCCAATTGCTTCTTGCTTTAATCTTGGACCCTTGGATTTGCTTGCTGCCCACAACTCTCAATATTGGCCGTTGGATGATAAGTTGTCCCTTTGGATCGATGAGGTGGCAAGGAGGGGGGGGGAACACAGTCATGTGATGGTTTTGGCATGGAGTGAGATGAGGTGGAAAGCTGGATAGTGACTGGAGAAGGGATTAAGGATTTGGCGGGCAAATTGGGTTTAGGAGATGATCAACAGTGATCTTGATTGGGGGTTTGACCGTTGACCCCGTTTTCTTAGTTAAAAGGGAGTTGGGCTTTGGCTTTTGGATTGGGCTGGGTTGGTTTAATATTTGGGATGGGTTATTTTGGTTTAAGTGAATATTGGATCCGTTTAAGTGTAGTTTTTAGGATAAGAGACAGCCCCTTAGTTTAGGGACCATTAGTGTAAACATGGAAATTTCAGGGACCAATCTGCCACTTTTTGCAAAGTTAATCCAAGGATCAATTTTGCCAACTAAAAATATTCCAGGGGCCGTTTTGGGATTTTTTTTTCTTTTTTTTTTTTTTTTTTTTTTTTTTCTTTTTTTTTGAGCTCGAACTAAACCCGCGTGAAGAATATCTTTCCTGGCTTCGGCTTTTGAACTCTTTTCCATATCAAGCTCGGTTTTGTCCATATTTGCCCCATTTTCAATCCTTTTGTACCTGAAACACATAAAACACAATCCAAGGATATTTGTAACAATATATGGTCCATTTGGGTGTTTTTTGTCGTTTTTCGGGTATAAAATGATGAGTAAAAGGCCACTCATCAAACACATACACAAAAAAAACATATGTTCACCACCCACCATCTACCATCCTAAACCATCACTATCAACCCAAAAACAAATCAAAATATATACAGTCATATGAAAAAAAATCCAAATCCATGAAAACAAAACTAATCAAAATCCTTTAATACAACACCTAAATCACTTCTAACCCACAAAACCACTTCGCCGGAAAATAACCACCACCACCACCTACAAAAGCACTTCTAACCCAATCATCATCTCAATTGAAACTCTTTATTGGTGGTGAAGGGTGGTATGGTTTGCTGGTTCATCTTTATTGGTGAAGAAATATTGTGTTTTTTCTTGTGGGTTAGAGTTTCAAACTCATTCAGACGCAACATATCAACAAACTCATATCAACAAACCATCTGCCACCACGTCAGATTTGTGAACGGGTTTAGAAGAGAGAAAGTGACAGAGTGAGGGTAAGTTTGGTGAACGGGTCATTTTGGGTCAGGGATCTTTTGTGGATCGAGTGTGGTGTTGCCGACGATGGCTTTCGCAGAGTTGACAAAGGTGTTTTAATCGGATGTTAAACCCCCACCCTCGCCACCATCACTCTGCCACCAAACCCCCAACCCCGCCACCATCAGTCCAAAACAAAACCCTTACCCCCGCTACCATCAGTCCGCCACCAAACCCCCAACCCCGCCACCATCAGACATCGCCACCATCAGTCCACCACTAAACCCCCACCCCCGCTACCATCAATCCACCACCATTAGACATCGCCACCATCAGTCCACCACTAAACCCCTACCACCACTACCATCAGTCCGCCGCCAAAGCCCCAACCCCGCCACCAAACCCTCACCCCACGACATCAGACCGACAAATATGGTGGTTTTCTTGGTGGGGAGCAAACAAAATTATACCATTTATTATTTAGATTTGTTGAGGGTGAGTGGGCCTGGTAAGTAAGGTAAGGGATGGCCGGATTTCGTCGTGTGGGTGGCCAGATTCCATCGTTAGTGATCTATGGCAGAGGAGAGAGAGAGAGAGAGTGAGAGTGTGTGACTTTATGTGTGAGAGAGTAATAGTTTTGTGTGTATTTATGTGTGACAAAGGAAAAAAAGAAATGGAAAAGACTATATTACCCTCGTGTGCTTTGCACATGATGGGTGTTTAACAGTCAAACCTAACGTCGTTTGGCCAAAGGACTCTTAGTGTTACGGGTTTCAGAGTTAGTGACTGTTTGTGCAAAAAAGAAAAGTCAAAGGACCAAGACTGTGAGTCAACGCAAACTACAGGGACCATCTTTGTAATTTACTCTCGAGTAAATTAGAATTCATTTTAGATAATACAAATTCACTGATAATACTCTTTGTGTTTATTATTTGAAGACAAACAACACACACAATTTACTTTAAATACAAATAACACACGATATTACTAGCAATATTCGATCTTTTAAGTCAACCGACAATTACGGTTGTACAAAATATGGTTTCTTAACCGATTTTTAACCTTTCGGAAAACAATTATTTTTGTAAAGCTTCTTAATTGATAGACGTCCAGAAAACAATTTTTTCTGTAACATGTTATTTTTGTATCTTTATATCTTTTGCTAGACCTTTGTGTATAAATAAAATGAAAACGTTTCGAGTCCCACAAAGAAAACTTCAATTTGTCTACCCTTTCTGAATATGGAGATCGGAAAACTAATAATTTAAGAGTTATGCTATTAAATAACAACTAATCTTTGCTAAAATCCTCCTTAATTACGTGAAGTGAGATACTAGATGTTACAAACTTTTAAAATGTGTTATAATGAAAATATCTACCCGCGTGTTGCGGTAGGATTCTAAACATATATATCTTTGACGACTACATAAATTTTCAATTAAGTCATGTTTAATTAAGAGATGAATTAATGCAGACAATCTCAGTTTTATTACTTAATATTTTCAGTCATCTTTCTCTAATAAGTCACAAACAAATAGTTTTCATATGACTTAATTAATTTAGTTTTTTTCATATTAAGGGCTTGTTTGTTAATTTTTTTTATTAAGTCACGTTTAATTAAGAGATGACTTAATGCAGACAACCTCAGTTTTATTACTTAATATTTTCAGTCGAATGAAAAATCTCAGCTTCGCAATATACTATAAGTTTAGTTTCCTAATTAGAGTATTTAAAGTTAAGGTTAAACCACTTTTACTCGTAGAACTAATTTAATTTTAGATAAAAGCATTTTTCTCGAGTCTCATCGAACACACGAATCTAAAACTGACAAACATCCAAAACTAAGACTTAAGACATCCATCTTAACATTATATATTGCATGGTAAAAGCTATAGAATACCAACGTACTTCAAAAAAGTACCAAGTTGAACCATTTACTTTTTTATTGCTTACTTGACCAACGAACTTTCAAATTTTAATTCGACTTGAAACATTTCTTTAGACCGTTAGTCTTCATGTGGCAACGTTAGTCCTATTAGTCAACGAACGTTTGCAAAGTTAGTCCTTTTATACTAACGATTGTTTTTAATTAACTAAAAATTTGGAAAAAAATTTAAAAAAATTCGAAAAATTTTTAAAAATTCAAAAAATTTATAAAAATTCGAAAAAACTTATAAAATTTCGAAAAAAATTTAAAAAAATTCAAAAATTTTTTAAAAATTCAAAAAATCTATAAAAGTTCGAAAAACTTATAAAATTTCGAAAAAAATTTAAAAAAATTCGAAAAATTTATAAAAATTCAAAAAATTTATAAAAATTCGAAAAAATTATAAAATTTCGAAAAAAATTTTAAAAAATTCGAAAAATTTATAAAAATTCAAAAAACTTATAAAATTTCGAAAAAATTTTAAAAATTCAAAAAAAATTTAAAAATTCTAAAAAACTTATAAAAATTTCAAAAATTTATAAAAATTTGAAAATATTTTAAAAATTCGAAAAACTTATAAAATCTCGAAAAATTTTAAAAATTCGAAAAGTTTATAAAAATTCAAAATTTTTTTAAAAATTCGAAAAAACTTATAAAAATTCGAGAAATTTATAAAAATTCGAAAAATTTTTTGAATTCGAAAAATTTATAAAAATTCGAATTTTTATAAAATTTTTTATATTTTTCGAATTTTTATATTTATTGAATTTTTATAAATTTTTTCGAATTTTTGTAAATTTTTTAAATTTTTTATAAATTTTTTGAATTTTTATAAATCTTTCGAATTTTTAAAATTTTTTTGAAATTTTATAAGTTTTTTTCGAACTTTTATAGATTTTTTGAATTTTTAAAATTTTTTCGAATTTTTTTAAATTTTTTTTCAAAATTTTATAAGTTTTTTCGAATTTTTATAATTTTTTTTTGAATTTTTAAATATTTTTCGAATTTTTTTAAATTTTTTTTCCAAATTTTTAGTTAATTAAAAACAATCGTTAGTATAAAAGGACTAACTTTGCAAACGTTCGTTGACATCGTTAGTATAAAAGGACTAACTTTGCAAACGTTCGTTGACTAATAGGACTAACGTTGCCACATGAAGACTAACGGTCTAAAGAAATGTTTCAAGTCGAATTAAAATTTGAAAGTTCGTTGGTCAAGTAAGCAATAAAAAAATAAATGATTCAACTTGGTACTTTTTTGAAAGTACGTTGATATTCTATAGCTTTTAACATTATATATTTCATGTTAAACATCTTAAAGTAAACTCAAAACAATTACAATAATATCAAAAGCAATAAGTTTTTTAGGTAAAAACATAAAATATTATGATTAAAAGAGTTTCTTGGTTTGAAAATTAAGGGTGCCTCGAAAGCCCGAACCTTAAACAGGTCCTTCCAGTTGTTACCGGTGCAGTGTCGACTACACTAATGTTGTTAACTTGTTATGCCATGCTTTGTCTAATAGTTAAATTGCATTATACTCCCTCCGTCTCATATTAAATGTCCAGTTTGACTTTTTGAAGTATTTCTTTCTCAACTTTGACCTTAAATATTTTTGTTTATGTAATATAATACTTGATACAAAATATATGTATGGATTGAGTTTTAAATGTATTTTCATTGTATATAATTTTTATCAAATACTATATAACACAAACAAAAATATTTAAAGTCCAAGTTGATACAAAAATACTTGAAAAGTCAAACCTGGACATTTAATATGGGACGGATGAAGTAGTTTAAGAAAAATGAGGCTACTCGCAGTAATCAAGAACGACCGATGGTCGACCAACGCAACGATCGGTCACCCTTACTGTGGGGTGTCGGTCGCTGTCAATCGAATATTTTATTTATTTATTTATTTTTAGATCGCCTGCACGACCAATATAAAACACACAAACCAACAAAACTTTCCCACTTTTTTTTTGGGGGTGTGTGTGTTTAGTGTATGTGTTTTCGGTGTGTGTTTAGTTTGTGTGTGTTTTTTTAGTGTGTATGTTAAAGATGAAGTTATAAAAGTGTTTTTTTTGTAAGTGTGTGTTGTATTTTTTTGGTAAAATTTTGTTTTTTTTTTTTATTTTAGTTTTGCAATATTATTTTTTTATTATTTGTAAATTTGGTCTTTTATAACAGAAGGAAAAAAATGTAATGAAAAATAAATAAATAACAAAAATGAATGTCACCCTTACTATAGCAAAAAATTGTCGGTATGTCGTTGGAGAGAGAAAACTAATATGGCGGGTAAAATGAAGGTCGTTGGTATTCCTTACTGTGTGCAGCCTGATATATCATCTTACTCTTTGTTCCTACTTATCTTCCTACTCTCAGAATACTGACAAGTGTCAGAATTAACGGTTCAGATATAGAGGGATAATGAGTGGAAAAAATATTATTATATGTTTGTGTGTGTAAAAAGATAGGTAGGCACATGAATTAGGATGATACAGTAAAACTCATCAGTTTGATATTTTAATTACTATTCATCTACTGTGTAGTTAACAGTTTGTAAATTGTTATATACAGTACTCCTTCCGTCTCAAAATTATAGTCCGTATTTTCTTTTTTGGATGTCTCAAAATAATTGTCCAATTTTTTTTTCAAGTAAAAACTAATGAATTTAGTGAGTGTTATGGATAATTATTAGTGGATGTCCATATAACTTATAAGAGGCCCATGGCCCAATTAGCTAGTAGGGTTTTTACCTTAATATTTATCTTATATTTACCGTTTGTAATCTCTGACATTATAATCAATTGAAGTTCATTCCATCAATTCTTGTTCACAACACGTTATCAGCACGATTGTCTTTTGAGGAAGAACAAGTAAAAGAGCACTGGTGATAGTTGAGAAAATCATTGGGTGTTTAATTTGTTGGAGTTCACGACTAGATCTAAAGAGGTACGTCTCTTAGGCTGGACACAGTCGTTGACCCAAGCGACCTGGGTCACCGGCTGTCACGTCAGCTTTCTCTCTCCAGCGACCAGAAGCGACCAAAGTGCCACAGTCAATGAAAAGTTTTTTTTTTTTTTAAATATGTTTGTGTGTGTGTTTAAAAGTCGGTCGGTTAAATGACCGATATTCCCATTTGGCTACAAGCGACCGATACCCCACATTCCAACCGACCGATCTCAATATCGGTCGGATATTCAAAAACAAAGTGATCGACCGAGTTTTTCAGGGCGGTTGTGTTCAGCCTTAGATTAACATATTAGCATGGTATTATTTTTTATTGATTACTTGCTCACTTACTTGATAAATTAGTTTGAATCAAATATTTTGATCAACTTAAAAGTATTCGTGTAACCATCAATGGCAATAAACGTTTGAATGTTAGATTAATTTTTCTTTAGTGATTCTAAATTAGGGTCGCAATAGACTTAAAATTTTCAACTTTAGTTTAGTTTGTACTTATGTGTTGATCTATATATTAGTATTGCCGATAATATAGTTGATGTTTGAGTTTCTTTTAGATATGTATTTATATTGGTGGAATATAAGTTTATACAACTCACGTTTATTTATTTGCTTACCATAACCTTATTTTATTGGAGAAAGTTTAGGATTATATTGACATAGTTAGTCTTTTACCATTGCATAAACATTGATTTCCTCTAAACATAATACTGAAGTCTAATAGACTAATATTATCTTTTGAATATCCTATTGGGCAAATGGCACAAAAAGGTATCAAATTTAGGGTCCATTTCCAATCAAGGTACTTTTCTTTTTTTCTTGCATAAAAAGGTACCCAACAATTTTTTTTTGGCGGATTTGGGTTTTTTATTAACGTTCGTTAACTCAGTTCGTTAGTAAATTACATGTTTGGTCCTCGACTTCATATAATCATTTCATGCAACATCCAAAAACAATTTCTAATTTTTTTTACATGTTTAATCCCTTCTTCTTTATCAATACCCACAATCTGATAAAACATCATCAAAACCACAGATCCAAAAAAAAAAAAACCCACACACGAAAAATCATCTTCCATCTAAAACAAAACCCACAATCTGATAAAACTCATACTTCATCTTTATCTCCCAAAATCCAACAAAAAAAAAAACGACACGCACAAACAAAACTCACAGATCCAAAACTAAAACTACAAAAATCATCTTCGATCCATCATCAAACAGAAAACGGCGTCACAGATCCAAAACTAATTGTACAGAAAATGGGTTTGTATTTGTTTCATTGAGCTGCGGTCTTTGTGGGTAGTTACTAGTGACAGTACTCGTTCGAGAACTTCGTCGGGAAAAAGTGAGTTGTTGGTGTGAAGAGGTGATATGAGTTGTTGTAGTTTATGTGTAATGGGTTTGATTTTGTTGTAATCCAGCCAACAAAAACTTATGCTTCTTCAAGATGAAATCCAGCAGCTCAAGAATGATTTGAACAAAAGTGAAGAAAAAAAAAGCTTCTTTATGGAAGTCATCAATCATTATATTTGTTGTTTTGGCTTGGTTTGTTTTTGTAATGAAGTAGTGTTAGATTTGGAATGTTATGTATTTTAATCAAGAAATCAGTTATATGAAGTATGAAATCAAGTTTTGTGTAATTAAGAAATTGTTTGCATATGCTGGTTTAATGTATTAATGGAATCAAGTTTAATGTTCCAGGAAGACGGGTTTTTGACAGGCATTTCATCGAACACTTAACGTGCGTCTACGAGAAAGCCTGTTTTGGCGTATAAGTTCATGAGATTGTTCATTAAGGTCACACCAGCATGAACACCAGACTTGATTATTTGAGCATGAATAGGTTTACCTAGACATGGGTTTTTGTTAGTTAAGGTTTTTTGAATTAAGAAATCATAATGATCGTATATTTGGTGTCTAAATGTTGTCATGTAAGAAATAAGCTTATGAAGTGGGTTATGCTTATCTAGCGGCTTATTACTAATTTATATAAAATAAGCATATAAACCTAAGGTGAATGTTTGGATTATCTTACGGTTAATAAATTGATAAATTCAAGTACAGGTGGTTAGCGGATTTGGGAAGAAAACGTTTATAAAAGAAAAGGAAAAAAATTCAACTTTGGCCCTTCAAATTTTATAAAAGTTTCATTGTATACTTAACGAAATTTTTGGTTAGTTGTTAACGGAAAGTTAGCAAAAAACCCAAATCCGCTAAAAAAAAATAGTTGGCAACCTTTTTATGCAAGAAAAAAAGAAGAATACCTTAATTGGAAATGGACCCTAACTTTGATACATTTTTGTGCCATTTGCCCTATCTTATTTATGATAACGTGTTGTGAAACTAATAAGAAAAGAATAATAAAGAACAAAAACGAATAGTGATTCATAAAAGAATTGTATTATTCATCTCACATTGGAGGCATGTATATATAGTTACAAGATTGAGTATTCCACAAGATACAATTCTCTAATTAAGATAACTACTAATAATAATAGACATGGACATCTATTCCATATTTATCCATAACAGTGAGAGAATATTTTATTTGAGTGGTTGAAAATTAATGTGGCCTCACTTTTATTAAACTATGTGATTTTTGTCTTCTGACAATAATTTTAAGACGGAAGGAATATTAAATATGAATGTTAGGTTATGACACAAGTCACATGTTTGGTTATCACACGTAAATAAATGTGCACACAGGACACTTGAAAATTTGTAACACAATGCGACGTTTTTCGGTTCACACATTCAAACGAAACTTTAAAGAATTTGTTGCCCCGAACACAGTCTAGTCTAATATAATACCTTGGAAATTTCTACAATTAGAAAGGCCGTATGCAATTATACAATCATAAAATGTCTATAAATTTAAGTTAAGAAAATATGGTCTCTTTGAACCTTTTATTTCTCGATCACTTGGCTAGAATGTTGCTAAAATTTATGTTTTGAAATAAAATTTCTGCAATAACATGTAAAAGATTTTTTCTTTTTTTTTTTTTTTTTTTTTTTTTTTGGTTACACAAACAGGCACTGGATTTACCGCAAGGATAACGCCTGCAATCGCATGTAAATGGAAAGGGCTTCTGTTGGGAACACGTTTTGTAGAATTCCAAGTCTTAGTCATTTTAGTTAATTAGGTTGCTAAACAAAATGGGTTCTAAGTTAGTATTATAGCCCACGGCTCATTAGGAGCCCATGGGCCGGCTATTTTATCTAAATTGTTTCTAGAAGCACACATGCACATGTCGCCCTAATTCTATTCTATAAATAGGGTGCATGGGTACTCATTTCATTTGTTGGTTTATTTCACCTTCACATTTTATTTTTTATTTTTTATTTTTTTTATTTATTTATTATTATTTTTTTTTTTTTGAAGAATAAACGGATGATTCATTCACGTAAACAATAGGCAAGAGTTTAGCTACAATGTGAAATAAACCAACAAATGAAATAAGCACCCATGCACCCTATTTATAGAATAGAATTAGGGCGACATGTGCATGTGTGCTTCTAGAAACAATTTAGATAAAATAGCCGGCCCATGGGCTCCTAATGAGCCGTGGGCTATAATACTAACTTAGAACCCATTTTGTTTAGCAACCTAATTAACTAAAATGACTAAGACTTGGAATTCTACAAAACGTGTTCCCAACAATCTCCCCCTAAGTCTTGGTCATCTTGGTTGCTTGACGTCATCTTTGCTTCTTTGGCTTTTGACGTCTTCAGAGTCTTTGTTCTTCGTTCTTGTTGTGATATGATATGGTAACGTCTCGATCTGCCTTCCACCGACGTTCTTTCATTTTGATGTCTTTACGTCTTTTCCACCATGCTCATATGTCTTTTGACTTTTGTTCTTCATATATCAAGTAGTTCTCACTTCATAAGCTTCATTGTTTGACTTGTGAAAGTTTGACATGTTTGATCCTTGACTTTTCTTTAACTTCTTTGAACTTTTGTTATCTCTAAGTCTTGGTGAAAACTTTATCTTCAGGATATGAGCATGATGGAAAATGGTGATGGTAGAACTCCCGGTCTCCATGATTACCTGCAGTGTAAACAGTTAGCAATAAATCATCCGGCACTTACAGATTCGGACTTCGAGATCGTCAACAGCATAGTGTGAAGACTTTCTCTAATCCTAGCCCAGGCCGTTCTGAATCGGATACCCACGAAAGGGCTTACACAGATACACCGAAGTGCATCAACGATTCAGTGAGCCGCTGAAGTATACCGAAGTATCACTCCATGACTGTAGACCGTTTTGGAGCTAACACTAAGCGTAATCCACAAGGGATTACCGAAGTGACCTGCTGTCAGGGCTGTTTGATGTTGACCCTGGCAGGATTTCCATTAAATCACTGAGAATCATAGTTTATGAATTCTCTCATGACTGTTCTCGGCAGATTGCTAAGATCTGCGAAGGACACTCTTATAATTTACAACCGGTGTCCCTTTTATTGAACAGCCAGTGTAGAAATGCTAAGTGTACCTATGAGATCTTTGATGTATCTCGTGGCTCTAGACTCAATCAAGTGCTTAATTTTGGTCGTCGGAGGCATGGAGCAGAGTGCCTCCTTTTCAATATAAACACATCTCGGAGTGAGATGTCGATAGATAATGAAGGGTTCTCCGTGAGAAATGAAACAAGTGTCTTTTGAGAGACACCTGAGTGGCTAGAAGGTTTAGTGCAGTGCGTCACTGGGTCCATGAAGACTTAATTCTTCAATACCCGTGTTACCGTAGTAACAACCAGTAGCATATGTATTGAACCCGGTGTCTGCCCTAAGGTTGATCAAATGGAGGGCTATTTCTTTTCACCTTTTCCTTTACTTTTCTTTTTCATTCTTCAACCCCTTCTTTTCCCTTTCATTTCTTTACTCCTTTTTTCATCTTACCTAGGACTTTTCTAGTACTAAACTATTGGGATTGTCCTTGGGTAGATCCCTCTGGCTCTGGCGGATCATAGGACGGTTTTTCCTAACCTTAGTCACCTTATATCTCCATGACTATCCTATTGTTGCCATAAACCAAACCTTTTTGAAAATCTCTCAAAGTGCTTATGATTGTGAAAACATATTTTGTTAACACTTTGAGAGTTTTGTGATTTTCAGAAATACTCCCCCTTAATATGTGCTCATAAGTATTTAAGGTAAATTTGCACATGTCGGGAAGAGTTAGCACTTTTTGAATTGATTGATTTTCAATGAACATGATCGTTGCGAGACACGTTTACATCACTAGTAGAACTAGCTTGAAATTATTACCCGTCCAGATCATATTCAAGGAAAATCTCTCGAAATCGGTACATTCTACTCAGACACGTCCTTTGCGAGACACGTTTACATCACCGGATAAACCGGCTTGAAATTATTACCCGTCCCGGACATGTCTTTTCGACTACTGACTTTTGATATCGTCAATTCGAGGGTTCAATTCTGAGTCGAGCTCATACGAGATTTCAACCTTTTGTTACCATATTTTAATCATATCTTTATTCTCCCCCTCAAAAATAGCATATTCATGTTATTTTTGATAAACTTTTGATTAAAATATGTTTTTTGAGGTTTACGGGAAGAATTTCAAGAACTTTTGTAATTTAGAACAAAATTTTATTTTTCAAATACTCCCCCCTTGACAAGGGAATACTTGTTCTATTGAGTAGAATTTGGAAAAGTTTGAAAAATTCTGGTTAATTTTACTTAATAGTAAGAAGTTTTCGCTCCTTATATTAGGATTGTGGCACTGAAGCGTACCACAGGGTCCTTTCATTACAAGTACGGTTTGTGCACTGTGATGTGTACACAAACCATTAAGCATGATTTTGATGGAACATTTTTGTTTTGGAAATACTCCCCCTCAAAACTCGCATTTGTTTTGAGAATTTTAAACTTTTTAAAGTTTGAGGGAAGGAGTCTCTTGAAGCAAAATTCTGAAAGATTTAGAAATTTCAGTTTGAAAAATTCTTGAATAAATTTTGCTTCAAGGTAACTAAAACGTTATACTCAGACATACTCCCCCTCAAAACTAGCATACGTTTTGACATTTTTAAACTTTGGAGTGAATTGGGGAGTAAAGATTTGAAATTCTTGAGCAAAATTTTAAAAAGTTTTGAAAAAAAATTTGAATAAATTTTGCTCAAGATTAAGAAGTTTTTAGGATAAGTGCACGCTTGGTTTTAAAGAATGGTTTAGTAAGACACTTTCCTTTCTTTGAAACCCGAGTTATACACTGTAATGTGTGTACAAGTCGTTATGTTGAAGTCCGAGTCCTTAGCTGAAGTACTAAGAAGTCATGTGAAGTTTAGATTATACAACAACCTTGGGAACCCATTTAAGCACGGCGCTAACGGGTTTACTAAATTTTGAAATCCATTTGTAAGTTGTGTCAATCTGATTTAAAGATGTTGAATTCCAACGAGGACTGAAAACCGGTGTTTCATTTAGAAATAACACTCGTGGAATCAATGGAGATTTAAAACTCTTTTTCCGTTGAAAATTGTTTGAGAAACCCGTTGTTTCTCTTGGAGTTTTAAAATCTGAAGAAGAAGATTTCCATCTAGAGTTGAACCTCATGGGTTCTCTTTGAAGATTTGTTTTTGTGATAAATGGAAACCTTCCGGTATTTGGAATGTTCAAAGCAGAGTCATTCTTATGTTGCAGCGAAAGCAATTCTGATATTGAATATTTGAAAGGTTTTGAACGACTTTGCTTTGGTCTCCACACTTGCTTTACCGGTGTAAAACAAGAGTGTGGTGTTTGAAAAAATTGATTCTTTTCATTTGAAGCATTTGAGGGTTTTAAACAACTTTGTTTTGGTCTCCACACTTGCTTTACCGGCGTAAAATGAGAGTGTAGAGTTTCAAAAGCTTGAGTCTTTTCTTTTGAAGAATTTGAGTTTGAAAACTTTTGAGAAGTAAGTGTTTCAGAAAAACTTGGTTTCTTCAAAAACTTCCTTCCTTTTTGCAAAGAATAAGTTGTAAACTGAGAAACCTTTTTCGAAAATGGTTTTGAAGATTCACCCGTGTAAACTTTCTTCGAAACACTCACTTCTGGTGTTGAAAATTTTGAAATGGGAGTTTTTCCCTTTGATCGGTTAAGAGAATCAAACTTTACTTTTAAAGCATTGTATGAAGTTCTCAAATCACTGTATTCTTTTTGAAGAGAAAGATGATCTTGGGATGCCAATTTTGATTCTAAAGATGCAATTTGTTTCAAAAGTTGATCTTTTTCGGCTTTAGAATCATCCGTTTTACGAGCCAATTTCCGTTCGAACTCAACATTTTCTTTTTCAAGTCTTTCAAAATAGTTTTCGAATTTTGTCGTTTTGTTGAAAAAGTCAGTTTTGGCATCCTCAAAATTATTTGTTTGTTGAGCTAAAAGCGTTTCAAGCTCAATCACTTTTGTTTGAAGCACATGATTTTCATTTTCAACTTTATTTTCAAAAAGATACATTTTCTCCCCCGTTTCCATTTCGAAATCTGGAGTATTAGAATTGACCAGGGGATTTGGAAAGGAAACTTTTGTGATTTGAGACTCAACCTTTTTCATTTTCATTGATTCAATCTTTTGCAAAACATTTTCAAACTTTTTATCAGCGAATTCAGACAATTGAGATTTCAAATCTTCAGTCTCTTTTTGTTTCATGTTTGAGTTTTGTGTCTGAACTCGTGAACTTCTGATTGAGTCAACCAGATTTTTCTAAATCAATTTCAAATGCTCAATTTCTTTTTCGTATTTTGAAATTTGACACTTCATTGACACGTTTTCATCATCAAGTTGTTCAAGTTTTGACATCCAAGAATTTTCAAAATACTGCTTTTCCAGATTGTGTTGTAAAGCTAGCTCAAAGTCAATGCTTTGTGCTTGACATCTTTGAAAATTTTGTTCAAGAGAGAATATTTGACGTTTCAGTTTCTCTTGGATGTCGCTTGACTCTTTTAAAATTCTCTCATTTTCGTGTCTCAACATCCCATTTTCCACTTCAAAGTTGTATTCACGATTAGTTTGTGTTTCAAAATAATTTATACGTTTACTATGATTCTCGAGTTTTTCAGTTAACGACGTATCTTGTGCTTTTAGTTCACGTTTAAGCTCATTACATCGAACAACTTCATTTTGAATATTTTTGATTTTGATTAATAAAGCATTTGAAGCACATTCTTGATCATGATTCACATTGTCATGTTCAACCGTACCTCCATTAGGATCCATATGTGGAATTTCAGGAGTAATATTTCTATTATCCTGATTCACCACATATGTGTCGTTAATGTACTCAGGTTGTCCATGACTTTGTGTCTCATAAGCAAACACATTATCAAATATCTTGATATCATCAGTTGATTGATGTACCTTAACCAATGTATATGTACAATGTGAAGGTCCAACATCAGCAGCTGCAGTCTTCAAATCATTCCCTAGACTGCTTTTCCCATTATGTTGTTCTGATAATGCATTATGACCCAAATTATCATCTGATGTCCCTTTCTCATTGGCCGTTCCTGCTTGTATCTGCATCTCCATTTCAATTCTTTCCCGTTCTTTTTCTTTTATCCCTCTTCCATGCAATACCTTTTCATTTGACTCTTTCTTCTTTTCTAGCATCTCCCTCAGATGAAGTAATCTTGTAGTAAGCACCAGTTCGAGTATGTTCATTAGTTTAAGCAACTGATCTCTAAAAGATTCAACTTCAAGGTAACTAATGATGCATTCTCTCCATATTTTGCTTGCTGATACATAATCTGAAGATTTTTTGAGCACTCTAAAATCTAAGTAGAGAAACCATTTTAACTGCGTCTTGAGCGCTCGATATGCTACTATGCAGTCACTTCCTTGTTCAATTTGCTTCTCTATTAGACATATGTTGTGCAAGAGTTTCCGTTTGAAGGTTGTAAAGTCCATTTCAGATCCGAAGAGTGTTTGGGTCGATGAAATGATCTATCCCATAATGGTAACCTTGCTTCTGAGAGGGCCATACATTGAAGCTTAACTAATTCAAAATGTCCCAAACAGTTTTTCTTCGAATGAATAGCTTTTTGCACAACTTGAGGCATCTTTCTCTCTTGTGAACTTGATTCCATTTAATTTTGGTGTGTGATAAAGTTGATCTTGGATCGTTTCAACGATATAGGAGTTGTGTTTGTTGTTGATTAAGGTTTGGATATTTGTGACATCTGTTCATTCATTTGCGACCTTCATTGATACATTTTCTCTCCCCCGTGATTGTTGCGATGGAATCGGAAGAATCAAACTAAAATGTGTAAAGTTGATATGTCACACACAAGGTCGAAATAGTGATTTCTTATTTCCCTCCAAAAATTGAATTTGAAAAATTTCTTTCCCAGAATTTGAAATACACTATAAAATGCAATTCTAAGGTTACTAGAAAATTTTGAGTTTTAAAGATTTTGACGCCAAATTTCACCGTAAAAATTCGAATTTTGGGCCAAGATTTTCACTTTTATACCAAAATTTGAATTTTGCGTAAAAATTGAACGTTTAGTCACCCTTAAAAATTAAAATTATTTTATTTTTAATTCTTCACGATAGAGTTTTGAATTGCGATAAAAATGAATTGCGATAGCACTGGTGATTGCGACAGAAATGAATTGCGATAGAAATCCTTGGAATTGCGATAGAAGCCTCGGAATTGCGATAAGAATCTAGAATTGCGATAGAAGCCTCGGAATTGCGATAAGAAACCAGAATTGCGATAACCAACAATTGCGATAGAAGTCCAAATGCCAGAATTGCGATAGATGACCAAATTCCAGAATTGCGATAGGAGTTCCAACAATTGCGATAAACCCTCAAATCTAGAATTGCGATAAACCCTAAAATCCAGAATTGCGATAAACCCTCTTTTATCGCAATTCTTATAAAAGAATTCGATATTGTTAGCAATTCGATGAAGCTCCAAAAACGAGTCACAAACAATCTTCTTAGCGTTTTTCACGATCAAATTACTCCAAAAACTCGTATAAACTTATAAAGTTCCAACCTTTTATCGCCAATATGCTATTAAACTATTTTTCGATATAAAGACTAAACTTTTAACGCCAAAAACTAGTTTTTGAAGATTAGATTCGAATGAAGAACTACCAAAAACTTACTATACCACACGTAAAACTATAAAAGCCACTACTTTTAACCTTTAAACTCGTAAAAAAACCAAAGATTATACACAAAAGTTAATGTTTTTATTAAGAAAAAACGCAACTTTTGTTTACTTTGATCAAAAACACGAACACAACTATATCCTAAACCGTTGTATGGCTCTTGATACCACTTGTTGTTCACCCCTTTTAGATCAAATCACACCTATGTAATATGTTAGAGAGAGAAAGATATGATATAGAGAGAGAAAGAGCTAGAGAGAAAAATAAGAGAGAAATTTCTCTTACACTTCACCAAATCATGTGAGTCTGTTATATGTCCCCGATGTCAAACAAAAACAAAAAATAAAGAAGTAAGATAAATGGATGCTATAAGATTCGAGCTTACAACCTGTCCAAATACCAACAACCAAATCCACTTCTATCCTAGTCCCATCACCCCTCACATGTCGAACCATACATCTACAACAAATTGAAACTAAATGAATTATATTAGATCTCAGTTCTCTTCTCGTGTACTATTAATAAATCAAGATCTCTTAAAAGATCATCAACACGAATGAAAACAATCGTCATAGATCTTTAAAAGAATCAAACACAACTATGATTCAAAAATGAAAAACGAGAATATATCAAAGATCTTAGTTTGGTTTATTTCGTATCTCGTATGAGATTTTCAGAACCTTCAAGATTTTCTCAAAACGAAATGAAACCATACAATCATCGATCTATTTTCGAAACAAAGCTTCAGTTTATATCCGAATATCTAAAAGAAAAAGACAATAACAAATTTGTTATCATCTTTCTCTCTATTCGGTTAAACAAAACAAGAGACGAAATGGAATATATTTTAAATCTCAGTTCACTCTTTGGTATTTATATAAACGTCCAAAGTCATTCACCAAAGAGAAAACTCATCATCGATCTATTTTGGAAGATAAACTTCATTCACTATTCGAATCTTAAATGGATCAAACAAAAACCACACGGTTTCCATCTGTCCATTCGTTCATTTAAATCATAACACAACAATACAAGTACCTACCTATGATCTTGGAGCCTTGTGTTGTTCGAACAAAAGAAAAAGGTCTTTGTGTAGCTAGTCTCTTGTAGCAGCTGCGATTCTTGGGAGAAATGAGAGGGGCGAAGGTGATTTGAGATTAAGGTTTGTGTTGCGTTTGGTGGCTGAGTGAAATGAAGATGAGATGTGGGGGCGGAGTAATTTTAGAAGAAGGGGGCGGATTATTAGGGTATTAGGGTTAAGGATTTGTGCTTTATGACTCTTTAATACCCGAAGTTTAGGGTTTGGTGTTGGATTTGGGTCAGGTAATGGTTGGACTATAAACATGAGCTAAGTAATTTATATAAATGTTGGGCCGAATTTTTTTTTGATATATCTTAGTTAGTATTGGGCTACATACTGTTAACTTAAATTTGTACTAATTCGTATGAATTTTAGTTTAAGTTTTGTTGTACTAATATGATATATTATTTGGGATATCATTATTATTAATTCTCACGGGATACATTTTTTACAAGAACGGGAAAAACCATTATCAAAGTTCACGTAACTAAGTAACTAAGGCTAATTTTGGGTATTGAACCGCAAGATGTGACTACGGCGTTAATTCATTATTATTTATTTGATGTTGAAGTGGAATTTCACGGGTATCGCAATTCTGGGATTTCTATCGCAAACATGGGATTCTATTGTAAACGTTGGAGTCTATCGCAAACGTTGGATTCTATCGCAAACGTGGGATTCTATCGCAAACGTGGGACTTTATCGCAATTGTGGTATAAGGTCAAAGTTATCGAAAATATAAGATGAAGATGAGACTGTTGACCACTTTAACCACAACCAATATACCATGACTCTCATTGACTTCAAGTCTCAACCATCATCAGTCCAACACCATTGAGCAATAAAATAAAGAAGTAAGATAAATGTATGCTATGTGATTCGAACCACAACCGAACCATAACTGGTCCAAACCCACACCAAAACCTTACCGTGCCACAACCTTAATCTCACACCAATCCCCAATTCTCAATCATTCAAGACACAAACGTTTAGTACATATACTACGATCTCAGATTTGTTTTTCGTGGTACCATAGCTTCATAGACATCAAAGGTCAAACACACGAAATAACATTCATCACCGATCCATATTTGAAGCATATACTTCATTTATATCCGAAATCTTATAATGAAGAGACAACTACAACCTTATTTCATCTCTCTTTTCTCTCGGTTTAAACATAAATGCATAAATTACCCAAGATCTCAGATATAGCTCATCGTGTATACAAATCTTTACAGATTTTCTAACGATTGAACTTGATCCATCATCGATCTATTTTGGAAAACAAGCTTCCTTCAATATCCGAATAGTTAAAGATCAAACAAAAACCAATCGGTTTTCATTTGTCTTTCGTTCGTTGAATACAAAATAGATAATCGAACATACCTTAAACCTTTCAAAGATCATGATGACTTTGCTGTGTTTAATTCGAAGATAAAAAGGGGAGACAAGGTTGCTTGTAGCGGATTTGTGATTTGGTGAAGTGTAAGAGAAATTTCTCTCTTATTTTTCTCTCTAGCTCTTTCTCTCTCTATATCATATCTTTCTCTCTCTAACATATTACATAGATGTGATTTGATCTAAAAGGGGTGAATAATAGCTTCTTTTGAAATTTTTCAAGGACTATTATTGCAACACAATTACACTGGGAGGGACTGCTTTTTTTTCTTTTACTGTTAAGTGAACAAAAAAGGCTCATGTCTTTTGACAATATTTAAAATTAAAAAATACTCCGTAAATAAATTATTAAATTTATACATACGAATCTCCACATGTTATTCGACTCCAAGGGACACCTATAAAATTTTGCTGCGTAATGTGAATTTTTGTAAAAGCATTGAAGTTTTATAAGTACGCCTTGTCTAAAGAAATTATGTTTCCGATCTTATATAGTTTTTCTGCACATAATCAATTTTTGTTCTTGTTCTGTTCACGTTAATGTAATTGTGGGCATTAATTTGGAGAATATATTTCGATAAATTTAACAATATTAAAGCTAGAAAAGTTAGGGATATCAGAACGAACATTTTGTAAATTCTTTAGTGAAATGCTATTAGTTGCAGCAGCATGTTTAAATCAAACGTCTCTGACATATGTGAGGTCTCAAATTTATTTTTTGTTAAGTATAAACAATTTTGAAGTGGTGGCCAACCTCCTGAAAAGGGAAAACTTTACCCGGTTTGAGTATGTGTGAAGGTAGATTCAAACCGTAGATTAATCAGCCAAAAGATCGAAAACCGTGGTTATCGAAAAGCAAAAAATCTGAAATACAATGTCACTACTCGAACCAACGTGTGACAAGTTATGAAACCCAGGTAGCCCCTAGCCTCAGTTTATTCCATTCAAGGCCCAATTCAGCCCATTTTAGTTAACCAACCATGAACCAACTACATTTTAGAGATTGTTGCCCTTTGTGGAAAGTTGATTATCTAATTTGACATTGCAACAATTAGTTTTTTTTTTTAGTATTATTATTTTTTTTAATGTTAGAAAGATAAATCTTCATTTCAGACTTTTTACTGTTCGACTAACTGGAATTTAAATTTAAAAAAAAAAAAAAAAAAAAAAAAAAAAAAAAAAAAAAAAAAAAAAAAAAAATTGGCGCAACAAAAATGCTTCTTAATGTTAGGACCTCAAGGGGCCCAAATTGAATCCAAATCAAAAGAGGGGAATCCTCCCAAGGCTCCAATCTACCAGCCACCAGGTAACTCTATTTCAGTAACTCATATGAAATGTGCATTAAATGGCTGTTGGTTTATTACCGTAACTGTATTGAAGTGAATTGCTGTTGGTTTATTTAACTTATTGTGCTTATGTAACTAAATAGGACATGTGTTCTATTCGTAGATTGAAGACCTCAAGGGGCCCAAATTGAATCCAAATTAAAAGAGGGGAATCCTCCCAAGGCTCCAATCTACCAGCCACCAGGTAACTCTATTTCCGTAACTCATATGAAATGTGCATTAAATGGCTGTTGGTTTATTACCGTAACTGTATTGAAGTGAATTGTTGTTGGTTTATTTAACTTATTGTGCTTATGTAACTAAATAGGACATGTGTTCTATTCGTAGATTAAAGACCTCAAGGGGCCCAAATTGAATCCAAATCAAAAGAGGGGAATCCTCCCAAGGCTCCAATCTACCAGCCACCAGGTAACTCTATTTCAGTAACTCATATGAAATGTGCATTAAATGGCTGTTGGTTTATTACCGTAACTGTATTGAAGTGAATTGTTGTTGGTTTATTTAACTTATTGTGCTTATGTAACTAAATAGGACATGTGTTCTATTCGTAGATTGAAGACCTCAAGGGGCCCAAATTTAATCCAAATCAAAAGAGGAGAATCCTCCCAAGGCTCCAATCTACCAGTCACCAGGTAACTCTATTTCAGTAACTCATATGTTGGTTTATTACCGTAACTGTATTGAAGTGAATTGCTATTGGTTTATTTAACTTATTGTGCTTATATAACTTATTTAGTTGAGGTTTACTTATTTATTTATGCATAATTATTTCAATAATGAGGTGAAGGCCCCGTCGCGTTGCGACGGGTTTTTTTGATTCTTTGAAAATGGTTTATATTTGCTAACCCCAAGCGTACGAAATCAACCCATTATAAAACAAATGAAATAAAACCTTAACAATTTCTTAAGATAGCAAATCAGTTCATCTTTTCCAAAACATAGCAACAACCTACAGTTTATCGCAAACCTTGTTTCGTCTTAAAGATAAATGTTAACACCCTACACTTTTGTCTGAATAATTAAGTAAAGTCAATAATGTACAAAATACAAATGAATGTGATGATAGATGTTGAAATTGAGTGTCATGATGATTATTCTTGAAGATAAATATTTTCTTCTTGTTCTTCTTCTTCCTCAAGAAAGCCTACATTTTCTTCCTCATCTTATTCTTTATCGTATCTTTCAGTTTTATTCTTCCGTCTTGTACGCCCTTTAATCGCACAAGGCCTCACCATTGTCTATAGTTCAATAACAACAATAAAGTTTCATACTTCAAGCAAATGGAGCTTAAATTTGTAATCCTTTTTAAATTAAGGCAGCCCCCAACTGTTGCTAATTTAGAGGCAAATCATAATTCGTAAAAGGTCAAAACTATCCGAACGTCATATAAAATGGTTCAAGTCACCGTCGATGAAGTGTTTGTCAACAAAAGGCGTTGGTTGAACATATTCTAACGAAACACGGTTATAAAGTAAATATCCTACCATATTATAGTTCTAATTAATAATGCCCATAGCTATTAACAACTTCCTACTGACATATTAAGACATTTTCTAGTTGAGATTCTAAAGTATGCTAACTTTGTCTTTTTTCCTGGAGTAATCAGATATAATCCTAACCTCATTAAAAGCCTCAAATCTATCAATAATGCTGGTCTGGTGAATGGTACAAACAATTGTTCATCCTGTCTCAACAGTATTCTTGACAACGCGCCTGACAATGGCAACTGATTTTTGTTAGAAGGTCTCTTACCATCTAAGCATTGGTCACAGACTCATTGTGCGTACCCATATTATACTATTATATGGAATAAGGCAGAGGTAAAGGAATATAAACAAATAAACGATTATCAGTGTTTGCAAGTTTGAAAGCGTATCGTATATCAGTAGTATTACATGATGAAGCGAAAAGTGTACCGCTTTTAGGGGGTCATTTAAGCCCTAAATCGTATTTATTTGATCAAATATTGCCCTAAATCGTTCCTTTTGTCATTTTAGGTACTTTGGAGAAGAAATCTGGAAAAGGAAGCATTTTGGACGTTTTTGGAGCATAAAAGTGAAGAAAACGGCAAAGTCTCAAAATTACGCTGGAAAGTACCTTTGACGGCGTCAGGAATTGGTCCAGACGGCGTCATGGCTTGGCAAAAGAGGTGGATGTGAAAATTACTCATGATAAGCCAGAGAATTTTGCATGAAAAATCTGACGGCGTCACCCTTTAATGTGATCAAGGTCGTCACGGCTTAAGCTAAAGAGGGACGGCGTCAAGCCTTGATAAGCCAGAGCGGATTTTGGAGGTCTAAAGAGGGACGGCGTCAGGAAGGCCATCCGGGAACCCTAAAAGCGGCGAGGTGACGGCGTCAGGATCTACAACGTGACGCCGTCAGCCCTTAAACTCTATATATAGTTTTGCAATTTTTTGTCATTAGTGTGGAACTTTGTGTGTAACCTTTTGGGAGGAAACCCTAAGACGATTTTAGCAGCTTTTTCAAGGCTTTTTGCCTTGAGATCTTCCATGTTACATTGAAGATAAGTTATCAATTAATCATTCAATATGTCTATGTGTTGTTTGATTCTATCTTGTTCTTGTCTTTTGTTTAACATGCTAGGCTAGGTTTTCTTTGTGTTTGCTTAGATCTAATGAAACCTAACTATTGATTATTGATTATTAGTGTGTTATTAATTGTATTGGATGATTGTTCATCGATGTTAGGCTTAAGAAAACTGGCTAACTTCCTATACGGTAACTTGCTTGAACGTCTTAAGAAACATGAACCAATGCGTACTAAGGTTTTTATGGTTGTATTTAATGCATGAGCGAATTCTAGTGATCCCATGTTAGGAGCTTCCTAGCCGGCTCGACATAGGAGTGAAGTAGGAGCTTGTAGATTTGGGGAAGTACGTACGCCACCCCACGATTGGTATTAAGGAATACACCCGTCATCCACGCAATTAATACACACTAATCAACCGGTAAAAGATAGTTAGGGAGTAAGGAAATCTAAGTAAACACATTTCTCTCCACATAAGTTTTACCAACCTTTTCATTTTCTGTTATTTTATTTTATTTGCATTCGTAGTTATTTGGGTTAGTTGACTAGCAACTAATTCCGCCCACTCCTTCAAACCTGAGATTTTACTTGCTTTCATAAATTATAAAAATACAAAAAAGAATCTTCCCTCACCCTTAGACCTATTAGAGTAGTTTTTCATACCTAACGAACACTATTCCCTGTGGAGAACGATCAATCCCCCGTACTTACCACTACACTATACTACATCGGTCAGGTACACTGCCTGGTGGGGTTGTAAGCCTCTTGAGGTCCCTCGAGAGGTAAAACCTGTTGTAAGGTTGCAAAACCACGCATCAAGTTTTTGGCGCCGCTGCCGGGGAATAGTTATTGTTTAGGTTGAATTTTTATTTTATAGGTCTACTCACTAGATTCCTTTCTAGTGAGATTTTTATTTTATTTTTTTAGGTTTTCTTTAGTCTATCTTTTTTCTTCGTTTCTTTGTTCGTAACCATTACCATCCGACATCATGGAAGATGGTAATATCCTTGATCCCAACAACCCACCACCACAACAACCACCACCACCTCCTAGAGCTCGTACCTTAGGAGACTACTCCCGTCCTAGCCACCATGGCTATCGAAAACACATTGAGCTCACTCAAGGAGCCAATGTTACTCCCTTGCGATCCGACACCATCCGGTTGGTGCAAAGCGGATGCGCATTCCATGGACTTCGTTCCGAAGATCCTAATCAACATCTCAAGGACTTTCTCAAAATCGTTGATTCAATAGACCTTGATGTTGCCACTCGAGAGACGACCCGACTGCGTCTCTTTCAATTCTCTCTGCGGGACCAAGCTAGTCAATGGCTAGAGCGTCAATGTAAAACCCTAAAATCTAAAACGTGTAAAATGACCAAAATGCCCCTGCAAGTTTAAAAATTTATTTAAAGCTTATAAAGTATCAAATAAATCCCAAACTTCTGGAAATGCATAAGTTATGATTCCAAATAATTTTGACAACTTCATTTAACATTTATACAAATTACAAAATGACTAAAATACCCCTATATGAACCGAATTAATTTATATTAATATTATGTTTAATTAAAAAGATTTAAAATGGAGCAAATTAGGAAATAATCAATCATCATCATGGCCAAACCAATATTACCGAAATTTTGGGTCCAAGCCCTCCCCTATGACTCGGCAACCCTCCATTTATTTCATCCTCATCTCATTTTTTTCTCTAAAACCAAAACCGATCCATTCAAGAAACCCTAAAACACAAAGAAATTCGTACCCTCCTCATCCGATTTTTCCAAAGCTAAAGATCATTTTTCCTGTGTTCTTGGTCACCATTAGAAGGCTATAAAAATTGTTTTGAAGTGGTTTGTGGCCGGATTCGATCCAAGTGAAATATTCCTTGTCGCACCATAGTTTTCAAGGTAAATCCCAAATCAATTCGTGTGAGCCTTGTAAAATTCGTTTATCATTTTTCTTATGATCCTCATATCGTATATGCTCTGTGAAAAATATTGGCAAGGTCGTGGAGAAGCTCTTGGAGTCGTATTGGAATTTTGGTTCGATTTGCCTATACGCGTGCAAAAAAAAATTCGTGTAGCCTTGTTCTTACGTTCGAATCTCTTCGTGGTATTTTTCTCTGATCTTATATGTCCTAAGAACATCAAATAAAATGTTTATACCATACCATGCTTGATCTATAACCTATATGAAAAATAAATCTTCAAACGTGTGTAAAATTATAAAACATGGCTTGCGATTTATAAAGGCTTCGAATTTATTTTATTCATGTGTAATATAATCATATATGATCTAGAAAAATGTTGGAAAGAATTTTCGTGGCTTGGATCTTGAGTTTTCGAATTATTGATTTAATCGGATTTTGAGTATAAATCGTATAAAAAGAAAAGAAATCCATACGATTTGAATAAAATGATTTAGGGCTTGTTCTAGCAATGATTAATGATGTTTAATGATGAGGTTATGATTAAAAATAGATTGGATGTGTTAGGGTTTGAAATCATGTAGTTAAAAGGTTATACGATTTAGTGTTTAAATGTTAGGGGGTGTTTTGTAATTTTTAAAACTCAAGGGTTATTTTTAGAACTTAATTTGGACTGCATATTATTTGAATAAAATATAAGTTGGGGGTGCCATGTGTAAATTTTATGTTTTAAAGGATTAAAATGTATTTATTACTTAATAAGGGTTCGGATTGTAAATAATTAAAATAGAGGGACTAAACATGTAAATTCTGGAAAGTTGGGGTCGAATGGAGTAATAAAATATATTCAGGGGGTTATGTGTCATTTTGGTAATTTAATGGCTTAATATGTAATTATTGATAATTAAAAGTTGGAATTGTGATTTAAGGGATTAAATATGTAACTTTGATAACTTGAGGGACTTGATGTGAAAATTATAAATACTTAAGGGTAGATTCGTATAATATGATAAAATAAGTGACCATTGTGTAATTTTGATAAACTAAGGGTCTAATGTATAATTATGGATATTATAAGGTTTAAAATGTAAATTATATAACTTAAGGGTGTAAAGTGTAAAATTGGGAAACTTGAGGGACTGAAATTGTTAACTTGATAAATATGGATTCAAAACAGATTACTTGGGATATTTTCATGTTTGAACTTTAACTTTGATATAATTACACTTAAAACCCTAATTTATGCAAAGTTGTCATAAGTAACCCTAAACTTTTGTGACTTGTTAAAATCCACTCTAAAACCATAATATGATTCATTAACGACTTAACCTTAATGAGAATATGGAAATCTTACTAATTATGGAAACTTTCTAATTATGGAAACTTTCTAAAAGTAGAAACTTACTAAATATGGAAACCTGCTAAAAATGGAAAGTTACTTAAAATGGAAAGGTTTGTAATTCTTTTCTACCCCTCTAGGTGTGAAGAAGGAGAGGACCTGATCTTTTCATCTTATTCATTTCTGGTTGTGTTTGCTTTTGGAATAAGGTACAGATATTCTGCTTCTTGAATGAGGAGCCTTCGCTCTCACTTTATTTTCGTATTAGGGTTTCCCATGCCATTGCTATGATTCCCCACTTTGATTGTGAACCTTTGATATATGAACCTTTTGGCAATTGGGACCCTTAGCATTTGAACTTTGAGATTTGAACTTTTGATATGAACTCTTTAATATGAACCTTTGACATGGACTTGACATTTGGACTATGACATTTGAGCCTTTGACCTTTGACCCCAATTTGAGACTACGAGCCAAATTTGTTTCCTAGCCATGAAGGTAACATGGCCGTGCCTTTGATGCACCACTGGCATGACTAGTGTGTAGCCCTAGTGATTTGGTTACACCGTCCCCATTTGATTTGATATGAGCTCACTTTGATATGATTTGATATGGCCAATATGATTTGTTTGGGGGGCGAATGGATGCATCCTAGATTTGATTTGTATGTGATTTGATATATTTGTATTTGGTGACTGATGATGGGTGCAGTCCACGTCTTTCACAAGATTTGGGAGCTGATCACTCCAATTTGATACATGAGGACACCCCTCATATTATCTGGTTACTATAGAGGCATCCCCTCTGGACTACTACAGGATTTGGATATTTGATTTGTTTGGGCTCGTGGTGGATGACTGTCCTAACCTTTACTCTTGTACCTTATTTATATCTCTTTCATTATGTTTCGTTTGTTTCGTTTCCGTTTATTATATATATCTGTTCACTGGGCTTTTTAAGCTCAGCCGCACGTTTTCTTTTCGTGTGCGGCAGGTATCTAAGCTAGGAGCTTTGGGATTATGCTTTGGATGGGATGAGAGTTAGATGGAGCTTTGACCTTAGATGACCACCTTTATCTTATGACTTTGTTTTGGACATGGATTTCCTTTGTATTCGTACTTTTGGATTATTTTCCTTTCTATGAACTTATGTACTATTCAAGTCGTGTTGACTTGACTTTCTCTTATTTATTTATTAAGACTTCCGCTGTGTGTTTATGTATGCTTTGATTTGTCGCCATAATGTGATACTTCTACCCTTGTCGGGTTGGGGTGTTACAATTATGGTATCAGAGCCAGGTTGCGACCTGTAGTACATAAGCATGGCCTGTGAGTCTTATGGACCCTAGGATTTGACCCTTAAGGCTTAAGTTTTGACTAGTGAGGTTCTGGGTAGACATTAGGATTCTGTTTCGTCTTTCCTTTCGTGCCTATTTTTCCTATTTTGCTAATCGTTTTCGAAATCGTTCAGATGGTGAATACGCGAACAGGTGCTGGTGGTGATGCCCCTGATTTTCAGGCCATGATAGCAGAAGCTTTGGCCAACGCTCTTCCTAACTTGGTGACTCAGATCACCAACAATATTCAGAATGGGGCAGGTTCTTCCGGAGGTGGTGGTGCAGGTTCAGGTCCAGGTAGTGGTGGTGGAGGTGCTCCACCAGTTGGTATCCATGTTTGGATTGAGAGGTTTAACAAGCTCAAACCCCTCTCTTTCCGGTCAGCTGCCGTCCCCACTGAGGCAGAAGACTGGATTATCCACATGGAAAAGATGTTTAAGGTTTTGGGTTGTCCAGATGAGTTTAAGACGAGATTGGCTGCATTTAAGTTTGAAGGCGATGCACAGAGCTGGTGGACAGCTTATGTTCAGGCTCAGGAGCAGGGTTTTGAGGAGACTTGTACTTGGGAGGATGATGAAGCGAAAAGTGTACCGCTTTTAAGGGGTCATTTAAGCCTTAAATCGTATTTATTTGATCAAATATTGCCCTAAATCGTTCCTTTTGTCATTTTAGGTACTTTTGAGGGGAAATCTGGAAAAGGAAGCATTTTGGACGTTTTTGGAGCATAAAGTGAAGAAAACGACAAAGTCTCAAAAATCGGCTAAAAGTTACTCTTGACGGCGTCACAATTTACTCTGGACGGCGTCATGCTTTGGCAAGAAAAGTTGGACGTGAAATTTACTCATGATAAGCCAGTGAAAATAGCATGTGAATTCTGACGGCGTCACGCTTTAACTTGATCAAGGGCGTCACGGCTTAAATCATAAGGGGACGGCGTCACGTTCATGGTTCGACGGCGCCAAGCCTTGATAAGCCAGAATGGATTTTTGAAGAGCTAAAGAGGGACGGCGTCAAGAAGGTCATCCGGGAACCCTAGAAGCGGCGAGGTGACGGCGTCACACTCCATAAGGTGACGCCGTCAGATCCAAAAATCTATATATAGTTTTCTAATCTTTTGTCATTAGAGAGAGCTTAGTGTGTGGAGTTTTGGGAGAAAACCCTAAGACGATTTTAGCTACTTTTTCAGGGCTTTTTGCCTTGAGATCTTCCATGTTTCATTGAAAGATAAGTTATCAATTAATCATTCAATATGTCTATGTGTTGTTTGATTCTATCTTATTCTTGTCTTTTGTTTAACATGTTAGGCTAAATTTATCTTGTGTTTGCTTAGATCTAATGAAACCTAGCTATTGATTATTGGTTGTTAGTGTGTTATTAGTTGTATTGGATGATTGTTTATCTATGTTAGGCTTAAGAAAACTGGCTAACTTCCTATTCGGTAACTTGCTTGAACGTCTTAAGAAACATGAACCAAACGCGTACTAAAGGTTTTTATGGTTGTATTTAATGCACAAGCGAATTCTAGTGATCCCATGTTAGGAGCTTCCTAGCCGGCTCGACATAGGAGTGAAGTAGGAGCTTGTAGAGTTGGGGAAGTAAGTACGCCACCCCACGAATGGTATTAAGGAATACACCCGTCATCCACGCGACTAATACACACTAATTAACCGGTAAAAGATAGTTAGGGAGTAAGGAAATCTAAGTAAACACATTTCTCTACACATAAGTTTCTCACCACATTTTCATTTTTGTTATTTTATTTTATTTGCATCCGTAGTAATTTTGGGTTAGTTGACTAGCAACTAATTCCGCCCACTCCTTCAAACCCGAGATTTTACTTGCTTTCATAAAAACTATAAAAACATAAAAAAGAATCTTCCTCAACCCTTAGACCTAATTAGAGTAGCCTTTCATACCTAACGAACACTATTCCCTGTGGAGAACGATCAATCCCCCGTACTTACCACTACACTATACTACATCGGTCAGGTACACTGCCTGGTGGGGTTGTAAGCCTCTTGAGATCCCTCGAGAGGTAAAACCTGTTGTAAGGTTACAAAACCACGCAATCAAGTTTTTGGCGCCGTTGCCGGGGAATAGTTATTGTTTAGGTCGAATTTTTATTTCTATTAGGTCTACTCACTAGATTCCTTTCTAGTGAGATTTTTATTTTATTTTTCTAGGTTTTCTTTAGTCTATCTATTTTCTTCGTGTCTTTGTTCGTAACCATACCATCCGACATCATGGAAGATGGTAATATCCTTAACCCACACAACCCACCACCACAACAACCACAACCACCTCCTAGAGCCCGTACTTTAGGAGAGTATTCCCGTCCTAGCCACCATGGCTATCGAAACACCATTGAGCTCACTCAAGGAGCCAATATCACACCCTTGCGATCCGACACCATCCGGTTGGTGCAAAGTGGATGCGCATTCCATGGACTTCGTTCTGAAGATCCTAATCAACATCTCAAGGACTTTCTTAAAATCGTTGATTCTATAGACCTTGATGTTGCCACTCGAGAGACGACCCGATTGCGTCTCTTCCAATTCTCTTTGCGGGACCAAGCTAGTCAGTGGCTAGAACGTCAACCCGCAGGATCCATTACCTCTTGGGATGATCTCACCACTCGTTTCCTTGCTCAGTTTTTCCCACCGGGAAGAACTACCAAGCTAAGGAATGATATCTTGATGTTCCAACAACGTCAAGGCGAAACTCTCTACGAGGCATGGACTCGATTCAAGGACTTACTCCAAAAAGTCCCTCACCATGGCATAGAACTTTGGCTCCAAGTCCAAATCTTCTATGATCATATCAATCTCTCCACGAGGCAAACCATTGACCAATCGGCCGGTGGCAAGCTACGTGATCTAAGTGCGGAACAATCATGGGCTCTCCTAGAGGATCTTGCTCTTTATGACAACGAAAGTTGGAGTGATCCCCGTGATTTGAATAAAACGGTCAAGGCAATATCTTTGCCTTCGAACAATTCAAGCACTTCTGACCGTAGGATCATAGAACTTGAAGACCAAGTCAAGTTTCTCATGAAATCCTACGAGGCTCCTAAACCTTCAAGCCAAGTGAACAAAATCACTTCTTCATGTGAATTATGTAGTGGTCCCCACGACACTCGTGATTGCATGGAACTCCCCGAACAAGCTTTTGTGGACTACGCATCCTCGCGTACCGACGGAGCGGGAGACAAGTGGTACACTTTCAAACCCGAGCCAAACCATTATGGTGATTCATACAACCCCTCATGGAAAAATCACCCGAACCTTAGGTGGAAACAAAACCAAAACTCGCAACAAACCAATTCTTCCAACCCACCTAATCGTTTCCAATCAAGCGGTTCCAACTCGAATCGTACTTTCAACAACAATCCTTCCGGCAATGGTAGTACCAATAACTTTGAAGGATTGATTTCCCAATTTATGGCATCTCAAGAAGCTCGGATAGCTAGATTCGAGACCGAATTCAATCAACAACAAACTGAGATGACCAATAAAATTGACAACTTGTTGAAAGCCCTCAATAACCAAGTGTTATCACCTCCACATAAGGACGCTAGGAACACAAATAGCGGACCCCAAGTAAAAGACCCCTCTTCATCCAAACACGTCCACTTTGTCAACATTGTCACTATTAAACCAATTGATAGGAATGAGGATAATAGTGAACCTAAGGATGAGGATAGGAAAGTCGAGGTTGATAAGGAAGTTAGGACAAGTGAGATTGAAGAAGTAGATGATGATGAGGACTACTTCAATAGGCTACCCACTAAGGAAGAGCGTGCATATCATACAAACTTATTCGATGACCCCGAGACACCATACTTCCTAGGTAGACCAATCATAGAAATAGGCGACCCTTCTAATCTCAACATACCATGCAACATCGGACATCTACATGTGTGGAAAGCTTACATCGACCTTAGATCACCCATAAACATCATGACTAGAGCCCACTACAACTTGATAATGAAGAATCAACTTGGGTATAGGATGCTCCCTGACAAGGGTTGGATGAGTAACTTCACGGGAAGAGTTAAGGGATTACCGGTTTATGTAGGAAACTTCACCTATGTCACCGACTTTGTAATTGTAGAAGATATCCGCCCAATAGTCGATGCATCCTTGACTCAAGTGGTTTTTGGAAAACCATTTGTTGAGGTCTCTAGAATGACTTATGAACCTTCCTTAGGGATAGTTAGATTTAAGGATGAGACCGATGAAGTAAGCTACCAAATGCCATATAAGATAGAACAATTCCAACACTTGTCAAATGTTGAGAAGAAGCTTAAACAAGCGGTCTACTATAGGAATGATAAGGATAGAAGTAAAGGAGTAGACTATGTTATGGAAAGGATATTCGGTTTCTACAAGGATTGTTTGAAATTAGGACCGGAATATAGAACCGGGAAGGAGAATGGCCTAGGAACCGTGACCGATGATGGAGTCACGTAATGTACGTGACTTTGAGTCTAGCTACAAGACTCGTTAATAAAGAAAAGCGCTTCTTGGGAGGCAACCCAAGCTTTATTTGTTTTATTTGCTTTGTGTGTTTATTTATTTGTTTGTTTGTTTTTATTTGTTTCCGTATGTGTGTTTAATTTTTATTATTATTGATTCATGTTCAAAACTAATTTGTGAAAATGCTTTATGTTGTTTTTAACTTCGTCTTAACTACATATAAAGGTATTTTGCAAAAGATAAGTGTAAGGGAAATCTAAATCGGTTTATTAGAACACAAATTAACATGAATCGTAATAATAATAAATTAGCATACATATTAGTATTTGTTTGAGTCAAATGCTTGTATCGAGTCATAATGATGTTTTGCAGGATTTCCAGGAAGTAAGGTAAAGGTTTTTCCAGAAATTTTCCGGAAACTAAAAATGAAAATTTTTGTCAGGTCATTTCTGACGGCGTCAGGGGTTATAACCTGACGGCGTCAGATTTAATTTCCAGAAATTTTTGAAAGTTTTGTTTTCATAAAAAGTTTTTATTAAAATCTCCAACTTATAATCTCCAGGAATCTGCAAAATTTTCATTCCACAAGCATTATATCCTTATATATAGATTTTATCCCGCCGATGTTATGCAGGTTTTCGTGTTTGTTTTCTCAGGTTTAACAGGTTATTTTGGACAAGGAAATGTTTTTGGATCAAGCTTGTGGCGATGCATTAGTCATGGAGCTTCAACATTCTCTTTGGAGGAAGATTTAACCGTGTAATTTCATTATCCACCGAGCGAATCAGGGGAGTATTTGATTTCATTCTTTTACTTTTTGCTTTTACATCTTATTATTTGAACATTGGGGACAATGTTCATCTTAAGTGTAAGGGGAGGGTAAAAGTACGATTTTAGAGAATACAATTGCGCTTGATTTTTGTTTGTTTGATGGTAGATGTGTAATAAAACTGAGAGAAATACTTGTTAAGGTAATTTTAGTGGCAAATTTAAAATTTTTTACAACACATAGGAGTGAAACTTTGATCTTAATGAGCGTCTCACGGATAGGAGTTATATGACTAGCACAAAAACCGTACCACTAAAAAATTTTCCACCCCCAAATATGTGAGGTTCGCCCCTAGAATTGGTAGGAAAAGCATTTATGCTATGATGTGTGTACCGGTAGCACTTAGATTCTAGAACTTGCGTTAGGACCATTCCAAGGCCACAAGTGAGACTACATTCGTGTAGTTAGATTTACTACATGATAAGAGGCATTAGGATTAACCCATTGTTTTACACCTGTGTTTTTGTTATAATTACGTTGGCTACATTGGTCAAGTAATTCTCCCACACCCTTTGCGTTGTACTCATTTTTAGTACACGATACCCCTAGTACACCCCTCAGAGCCTATCTTTTCGTTTCGACCTTTAAGCATTTTACTTAAAGGAAGAATTTGTTACACCCCACTAAAATGTACACCCAAATCGCCTTAGCCTACCTTGTATGCACTCATCTTTAGTGCATTATTGTTACAACATTTGTTTAAACCCAAGTTAATTATCTAATTGATTACATGGTTGCTAAGTCGAGTCATATCCTTGTACATATTGTTTTGGGACGATTGGGACTCATGGGTAAAGTACTAGTGTAATGGAGTAATGGGGAAGAACATCATTTATTACCCCCATATGTGCTAAATATTTTAAAAGTACTCCAAGTTTTTCGATTATCTTAATTCGAGTCATTAGAATAGTTATTTGTAAAGTTATGTAAAAATTCAAGTGTAAGGGGAATGCAACGCCCCTATGATGTATTATTTTGGATGGTAGGGCAAAAGTGTATGCAAAAAAAAAAAAAAAAAAAAAAAAAAAAATCAAGAAAAATACAAAAAAATGAGAAAAAGAAAAATAGAAAAAACATACGGACTACCATCCCGTTTTATTTTATGTTTTTGTTATTTTATCATTAGCTTAAGATCGAGTCTAGTCTTGGCTTAGCAACATTGTATAGTACATGTAATTGATCAAGATTTTTAACTCGCCACCAGTAAAATATCCTTTATCCAACAAAACCGTGTTTTCCTTTTCCCTACACCTAAAGTTATAACCCATTTAAAAGCCCTCTTTGATAGTTTATCTTAGGTGCTTACGCCTAGTGGAGGAGGTTTTCGATCCTTTCCCAAGCCTATGGTAATCTATTTGCTATGACAGGTAGTGAGAGATATTTTCCGTTTTCATTTATGAGATTTATTTTGATGACACTTGAGAGATGTGAGTATCTAAACACTACTTGTGAGGTGCTAGTTTATAATCTCCGTGCTTATTATGATTGAAGTGGAACGATTATTTGTTGTAATTACTTTTATGTTAGCATTAAATGACCCCTAACTTGTATTTTGATTAGAATAAAAGCGCATTTGCTTGAGGACAAGCAAATCTCAAGTGTAAGGGTATTTGATGAAGCGAAAAGTGTACCGCTTTTAAGGGGTCATTTAAGCCTTAAATCGTATTTATTTGATCAAATATTGCCCTAAATCGTTCCTTTTGTCATTTTAGGTACTTTTGAGGAGAAATCTGGAAAAGGAAGCATTTTGGACGTTTTTGGAGCATAAAGTGAAGAAAACGACAAAGTCTCAAAAATCGGCTAAAAGTTACTCTTGACGGCGTCACAATTTACTCTGGACGGCGTCATGCTTTGGCAAGAAAAGTTGGACGTGAAATTTACTCATGATAAGCCAGTGAAAATAGCATGTGAATTCTGACGGCGTCACGCTTTAACTTGATCAAGGGCGTCACGGCTTAAATCATAAGGGGACGGCGTCACGTTCATGGTTCGACGGCGTCAAGCCTTGATAAGCCAGAATGGATTTTTGAAGAGCTAAAGAGGGACGGCGTCAAGAAGGTCATCCGGGAACCCTAGAAGCGGCGAGGTGACGGCGTCACACTCCATAAGGTGACGCCGTCAGATCCAAAAATCTATATATAGTTTTCTAATCTTTTGTCATTAGAGAGAGCTTAGTGTGTGGAGTTTTGGGAGAAAACCCTAAGACGATTTTAGCTACTTTTTCAGGGCTTTTTGCCTTGAGATCTTCCATGTTTCATTGAAAGATAAGTTATCAATTAATCATTCAATATGTCTATGTGTTGTTTGATTCTATCTTATTCTTGTCTTTTGTTTAACATGTTAGGCTAAATTTATCTTGTGTTTGCTTAGATCTAATGAAACCTAGCTATTGATTATTGGTTGTTAGTGTGTTATTAGTTGTATTGGATGATTGTTTATCTATGTTAGGCTTAAGAAAACTGGCTAACTTCCTATTCGGTAACTTGCTTGAACGTCTTAAGAAACATGAACCAAACGCGTACTAAAGGTTTTTATGGTTGTATTTAATGCACAAGCGAATTCTAGTGATCCCATGTTAGGAGCTTCCTAGCCGGCTCGACATAGGAGTGAAGTAGGAGCTTGTAGAGTTGGGGAAGTAAGTACGCCACCCCACGAATGGTATTAAGGAATACACCCGTCATCCACGCGACTAATACACACTAATTAACCGGTAAAAGATAGTTAGGGAGTAAGGAAATCTAAGTAAACACATTTCTCTACACATAAGTTTCTCACCACATTTTCATTTTTGTTATTTTATTTTATTTGCATCCGTAGTAATTTTGGGTTAGTTGACTAGCAACTAATTCCGCCCACTCCTTCAAACCCGAGATTTTACTTGCTTTCATAAAAACTATAAAAACATAAAAAAGAATCTTCCTCAACCCTTAGACCTAATTAGAGTAGCCTTTCATACCTAACGAATACTATTCCCTGTGGAGAACGATCAATCCCCCGTACTTACCACTACACTATACTACATCGGTCAGGTACACTGCCTGGTGGGGTTGTAAGCCTCTTGAGATCCCTCGAGAGGTAAAACCTGTTGTAAGGTTACAAAACCACGCAATCAGAGGATTTTATGGGTATCTTTTATAAGCAGTACATTCCAGTGGCGGAATAGCAGCGATATGAGCGGAGTATGGGAACATCCGTCAGGGGGACCGGGAGACGACTGGGGAATTTATGCAGCGGTTTATGAGGCTGGCCAGTTTTTTCAGGCCAGAGATTACGGGAGATGCTTACCGTCAGGCTAAGACATTTAAGTGGGCGTTAAAGAAATGGATATTGGACCGTATCGTGAATACGCATTATGATGATGTGGTCGCGGTTGCGAACGACGATCGCAACATTGAGATGTTGCATAGTGATGGTAGTGGTTTCAATAAGCGTGATAGGGATGGTAACCGTGTGCATTTCAGAGGACAGAGTCAGCAGGGACAGGGTCAGGATTTCAGAGGTCGGCAGGACCAGGCATCCGAGCAGAGAGGTAGACAGGACCATAGGTATGATCAGCGTGGTCGCCAGGACCGGGACTACAGTCAGAGGCGACAGGATTCTCGGGGCTATGATAGACAGGTTTCTGGGAGGAGTGGGTACAACAACAACAACAACCCACGTCAGTATAGTGATCAGACTACTCGGGGTGCTCAGTCGGGTTATCAGTCAGGTTCTTTTGGACAGAGGAGGACTAGTGAAGTATTACCTCCTCCGCCTCTTTGTTCAACATGTGGAAAGCCTCATCCGGGGCCATGTCACAGGGTTACTGGTGGTTGCTTCACATGCGGGTCTCTTTCTCATAAGGTGAAGGACTGCCCACAGGGAAAGCAGGTTGTTCCATCAGGTTCGGGTAGGCCAGCTCCTACTACTGGTCGGGTTTATTCTCTCACACGTGATCAGGCGGCAGGCACGTCAGGTACCATTACCAGTTATCTTTATATTGGAGATCGTATTGTTTTTGCTTTATTTGACACCGGTGCTACACATTCTATAATATCTAATACGCTTGCCAAGAAAATAAAAGTAACTCCAACACCATTGAATAATCTTATATCTATCTCTACTCCTATGAAAACCCAAGTCACCATCGATTGTGAATATGTAAATTGTCCGCTAAGATTTGATGATTGTGTTCGTCCGGCTAATTTGCTTCCCCTCGATATGATTGACTTTGATATAATTTTGGGTATGGACTGGTTGTCTTCTCATAAGGCCACCATCGACTGTCACGCCAGAAGTGTAAGCTTTGGTGATATCCATCATCCGGATTTTGTTTATCACGGTTCTCAGCCTTTGAAATCTGTTAAACTTATTTCTGCTATGAAAGCGCGGACTCTAATCTCTCATGGTTGCCAAGGGTTTTTGGCCTCTGTTAAAGATACGTCTTCTCAGGGACCTGATGTTAGTAGTGTTCCCATTGTTCGGGAGTTCGCTGATGTCTTTCCCGAAGAACTTCCTGGTCTTCCTCCCACCAGAGAAGTTGAATTCAGTATTTATCTAGTTCCCGGTGCTGAGCCTATCTCTAAGGCTCCATACCGAATGGCTCCCGTTGAACTCAAAGAATTGAAAGTACAGTTAGAGGAGTTATTGGAAAACGGTTTTATTCGTCCAAGTGTTTCTCCCTGGGGCGCTCCTGTGCTATTTGTGAAAAAGAAGGATGGTAGTATGCGCCTTTGTATTGATTACCGGGAGCTCAACCGCATTACTATCCATAACCGCTATCCCCTTCCGCGCATCGACGATTTGTTTGATCAATTACAAGGGGCAAAGCATTTCTCTAAGATTGATTTGAGATCGGGTTACCATCAGCTTCGTGTGAGGGAACAAGATGTTCCCAAGACTGCCTTTCGCACCCGCTATGGTCATTACGAATTCCTGGTTATGCCTTTCGGCTTGACCAATGCTCCGGCCGTTTTTATGGACCTTATGAACCGGGTTTTCCATGAGTTTCTCGATAAATTTGTCATTGTCTTCATCGATGATATTCTTGTCTATTCGAAATCTAAGGAGGAGCACGAACAGCACCTTCGGACTGTGTTGGAGATTCTTAGACATAAGAAGTTGTACGCGAAGTTTTCTAAGTGTGAATTCTGGTTGAGTCAGGTCGCTTTTCTAGGTCACATTGTTTCTGCGGAAGGTATCACTATGGACCCAGCGAAGGTTGAGGCTATCACTAAATGGCCTAGACCTACAAATGTGACTGAGGTGAGAAGTTTTCTGGGACTCGCGGGTTATTATCGTCGTTTCGTTGAGGGTTTCTCGCGGCTGGCTTTGCCGTTGACACAGTTGATGAGAAAAGGGGAGAAATTTGTATGGACTGAGGAGAGGGAAAACAGTTTTGAGGAGCTTAAGCAGAGATTATTGTCGGCACCTATTCTGACTCTTCCGTCCGGTTCGGGTGGTTTCCAAATTTATAGTGATGCATCTAAAAAGGGTTTGGGTTGCGTTTTAATGCAGCACGGGAAAGTCATCGCCTATGCTTCGAGGCAACTGAAGCCGTATGAAGAGAATTATCCGACACACGATTTGGAATTGGCTGCAGTGGTTTTCGCTCTTAAGATATGGCGGCATTATCTATACGGCGAGTCATGTGACATTTTCACTGACCACAAAAGCCTTAAATATATTTTCACGCAGAAGGAGCTCAATATGAGACAGAGGCGATGGTTGGAACTCCTGAAAGATTACGATACCCACATCCAGTATCATCCCGGCAAGGCAAATGTTGTTGCCGACGCTCTTAGCCGGAAGTCGGGTATGGTCGCTAGTCTAAATTTTGAGCCTCGGATTCTAAATGATTTGGAGATTCTAGATGTTGAGTTTTGTGTTCGGGGTTGTGACGGTTACTGGGCTAGTCTAAAGGTTGAGTCCAATCTCATCCTGCGGATTAAAGAAGCCCAGAAAGATGACGGTGAACTCTGGGCTATTGTGCAGAATGTGGAAGATGGAAAGCAATCTGAATTTCGGGTTGATGAGTTTGGTGTGGTATGGTTCGAGGATCGTCTGTGTGTTCCTAACGATCCTGATTTGCGAGAGGCTGTTTTGTCAGAGGCGCATAGTTCTCCCTTTACTATACATCCGGGTTCCACCAAGATGTATCGAGATCTGAAGCAGCACTTCTGGTGGAGCGGCATGAAACATGATGTGGCATCTTATGTAGCTAGGTGTTTGACTTGTCAGCAGGTCAAGATCGAGCACCAGAGAGCCAGTGGATTATTACAGCCGTTAGATATTCCGACCTGGAAGTGGGAGGAAATTTCTATGGATTTCGTATCGGGTTTGCCACTTACCAGAAAGAAACATGATGCGATTTGGGTGGTCGTCGATCGACTAACCAAGTCGGCTCATTTTCTACCCATCCGTATGGATTATAGTGTCAGCAAACTGGCAGAGATTTTTGAGCAGGAGATAGTTAGACTGCACGGTATGCCTACTGCTATTATTTCAGATAGGGATCCACGTTTTAATTCCCGGTTTTGGAAAGGACTGCACAGAGCTTGGGGTGCACAGCTTAAGTTCAGTACGGCTTTTCACCCTCAGACAGATGGTCAGTCAGAGCGGACCATTCAGACATTGGAGGATATGCTGAGGGCATGTGCGTTAGAGTGGACAGGTAGTTGGGACGAGTATCTTTGTTTAGTAGAGTTCGCTTACAACAACAGCTGGCATGCTAGTATTCGGATGGCCCCTTTCGAGATGTTGTATGAACGGAAATGTAGAGCACCCGTTTGTTGGAACGAAGTGGGAGAGCGTGCCATCGAGGGCCCGGAGTTGGTTCAGATCACGAATGAGAGGGTAGATGTTGCTAGGGAGAAGTTGAAGGAAGCTCGGGCTCGTCAGAAAAGTTATGCGGATAAGCACCGTCGTGATTTGGAGTTTCAGGTTGGCGATCGGGTATTCCTTAAGGTTTCACCGTTTCGGGGAGTCAAGCGTTTTGGAATCAAGGGCAAGTTGAGTCCTCGATTCATCGGACCATTCGAGATCCTGGAACGTATTGGAGAGGTTTCATACCGTTTAGCTCTACCTCCCCAGCTTTCGCATGTGCATGATGTATTCCATGTATCTCTTCTACGGGGATACAACTATCATCCTCTTCATGTGGTATCTTATCCTTTCGATCAGATTCAGCCGGATATGTCTCTTTCGGAGGAGCCGGAATCGGTTCTGGATCGCCAAGAGCGAGTTATGAGACGTAAAGTCATCCCGTTCGTTAAGATTATTTGGCGGCACCACCCAGAGCGGGAAGCTACCTGGGAGACCGAGGAGTCTATTCGAGTTAGTTATCCTCATTTTGTATTCTGATCTGGTATGTTTCTATTTTGTTTCCGTTCCGTTTCAGTTCTACTTCTTTGCAAATTTCGAGGACAAAATTTTTCGTTTAGAGGGGAAGAGTTGTAAAACCCTAAAATCTAAAACGTGTAAAATGACCAAAATGCCCCTGCAAGTTTAAAAATTTATTTAAAGCTTATAAAGTATCAAATAAATCCCAAACTTCTGGCAATGCATAAGTTATGATTCCAAATAATTTTGACAACTTCATTTAACATTTATACAAATTACAAAATGACTAAAATACCCCTATATGAACCGAATTAATTTATATTAATATTATGTTTAATTAAAAATATTTAAAATGGAGCAAATTAGGAAATAATCAATCATCATCATGGCCAAACCAATATTACTGAAATTTTGGGTCCAAGCCCTCCCCTATGACTCGGCAACCCTCCATTTATTTCATCCTCATCTCATTTTTTTCTCTAAAACCAAAACCGATCCATTCAAGAAACCCTAAAACACAAAGAAATTCGTACCCTCCTCATCCGATTTTTCCAAAGCTAAAGATCATTTTTCCTGTGTTCTTGGTCACCATTAGAAGGCTAGAAAAATTGTTTTGAAGTGGTTTGTGGCCGGATTCGATCCAAGTGAAATATTCCTTGTCGCACCATAGTTTTCAAGGTAAATCCCAAATCAATTCGTGTGAGCCTTGTAAAATTCGTTTATCATTTTTATTATGATCCTCATATCGTATATGCTCTGTGAAAAATATTGGCAAGGTCGTGGAGAAGCTCTTGGAGTCGTATTGGAATTTTGGTTCGATTTGCCTATACGCGTGCAAAAAAAATTCGTGTAGCCTTGTTCTTACGTTCGAATCTCTTCGTGGTATTTTTCTCTGATCTTACATGTCCTAAGAACATCAAATAAAATGTTTATACCATACCATGCTTGATCTATAACCTATATGAAAAATAAATCTTCAAACGTGTGTAAAATTATAAAACATGGCTTGCGATTTATAAAGGCTTCGAATTTATTTTATTCATGTGTAATATAATCATATATGATCTAGAAAAATGTTGGAAAGAATTTTCGTGGCTTGGATCTTGAGTTTTCGAATTATTGATTTAATCGGATTTTGAGTATAAATCGTATAAAAAGAAAAGAAATCCATACGATTTGAATAAAAGGATTTAGGGCTTGTTCTAGCAATTATTAATGATGTTTAATGATGAGGTTATGATTAAAAATAGATTGGATGTGTTAGGGTTTGAAATCATGTGGTTAAAAGGTTATACGATTTAGTGTTTAAATGTTAGGGGTGTTTTGTAATTTTTAAAACTCAAGGGTTATTTTTAGAACTTAATTTGGACTGCATATTATTCGAATAAAATATAAGTTGGGGGTGCCATGTGTAAATTTTATGTTTTAAAGGATTAAAATGTATTTATTACTTAATAAGGGTTCGGATTGTAAATAATTAAAATAGAGGGACTAAACATGTAAATTCTGGAAAGTTGAGGTCGAATGGAGTAATAAAATATATTCAGGGGGTTATGTGTCATTTTGGTAATTTAATGGCTTAATATGTAATTATTGATAATTAAAAGTTGGAATTGTGATTTAAGGGATTAAATATGTAACTTTGATAACTTGAGGGACTTGATGTGAAAATTATAAATACTTAAGGGTAGATTCGTATAATATGATAAAATAAGTGACCATTGTGTAATTTTGATAAACTAAGGGTCTAATGTGTAATTATGGATATTATAAGGTTTAAAATGTAAATTATATAACTTAAGGGTGTAAAGTGTAAAATTGGGAAACTTGAGGGACTGAAATTGTTAACTTGATAAATATGGATTCAAAACAGATTACTTGGGATATTTTCATGTTTGAACTTTAACTTTGATATAATTACACTTAAAACCCTAATTTATGCAAAGTTGTCATAAGTAACCCTAAACTTTTGTGACTTGTTAAAATCCACTCTAAAACCATAATATGATTCATTAACGACTTAACCTTAATGAGAATATGGAAATCTTACTAATTATGAAAACTTTCTAATTATGGAAACTTTCTAAAAGTAGAAACTTACTAAATATGGAAACCTGCTAAAAATGGAAAGTTACTTAAAATGGAAAGGTTTGTAATTCTTTTCTACCCCTCTAGGTGTGAAGAAGGAGAGGACCTGATCTTTTCATCTTATTCATTTCTGGTTGTGTTTGCTTTTGGAATAAGGTACAGATATTCTGCTTCTTGAATGAGGAGCCTTCGCTCTCACTTTATTTTCGTATTAGGGTTTCCCATGCCATTGCTATGATTCCCCACTTTGATTGTGAACCTTTGATATATGAACCTTTTGGCAATTGGGACCCTTAGCATTTGAAATTTGAGATTTGAACTTTTGATATGAACTCTTTAATATGAACCTTTGACATGGACTTGACATTTGGACTATGACATTTGAGCCTTTGACCTTTGACCCCAGTTTGAGACTACGAGCCAAATTTGTTTCCTAGCCATGAAGGTAACATGGCCGTGCCTTTGATGCACCACTGGCATGACTAGTGTGTAGCCCTAGTGATTTGGTTACATCGTCCCCATTTGATTTGATATGAGCTCACGTTGATATGATTTGATATGGCCAATATGATTTGTTTGGGGGGCGAATGGATGCATCCTAGATTTGATTTATATGTGATTTGATATATTTGTATTTGGTGACTGATGATGGGTGCAGTCCACGTCTTTCACAAGATTTGGGAGCTGATCACTCCAATTTGATACATGAGGACACCCCTCATATTATCTGGTTACTATAGAGGCATCCCCTCTGGACTACTACAGGATTTGGATATTTGATTTGTTTGGGCTCGTGGTGGATGACTGTCCTAACCTTTACTCTTGTACCTTATTTATATCTCTTTCATTATGTTTCGTTTGTTTCGTTTCCGTTTATTATATATATCTGTTCACTGGGCTTTTTAAGCTCAGCCGCACGTTTTCTTTTCGTGTGCGGCAGGTATCTAAGCTAGGAGCTTTGGGATTATGCTTTGGATGGGATGAGAGTTAGATGGAGCTTTGACCTTAGATGACCACCTTTATCTTATGACTTTGTTTTGGACATGGATTTCCTTTGTATTCGTACTTTTGGATTATTTTCCTTTCTGTGAACTTATGTACTATTCAAGTCGTGTTGACTTGACTTTCTCTTATTTATTTATTAAGACTTCCGCTGTGTGTTTATGTATGCTTTGATTTGTCGCCATAATGTGATACTTCTACCCTTGTCGGGTTGGGGTGTTACAGTCAATGGCTAGAGCGTCTACCCGCAGGATCCATCACCTCTTGGGATGATCTCACCACTCGTTTCCTTGCTCAGTTTTTCCCACCAGGAAGAACTACCAAGCTAAGGAAGGATATCTTGATGTTTGAACAACGTCGAGGCGAAACCCTCTACGGGGCATGGATTCGATTCAAGGACTTACTCCAAAAAGTCCCTCATCATGGCATAAATCTCTGGCTTCAAATCCAAATCTTCTATGACCATGTTGATTACCACACCAAGCGTGCCATCGATCGAGCCGCCGGGGGCAGATTGCGCGACAAAAGCGCCGAGGAATCATGGGAAATCATTGATGAGCTTGCATCCGACGATGATGAATTGTGGCAAGTTTCCCACGACGTACGCTCGGCGGTCAAGACATATTCATCGCCCGATACAGCTAATCAAATCACTGAGGAAAGCGTTAGTGAACTTGAGAAAAGGGTTGCATATCTTATGGAAAAGCAAAAGAGACCCTTAAGTCCACAAAAAGCAACAATTAACTCGGTCTAAAGCGTTAAGCAAATACCATTGTCCGAATCACCCCTTAGGGAAAATACTAAACCTTTCCATAAGCACGCTCAACCCAACTCACCACCTCAGGAGCTTAGTCCAACATTCGAAGCTCGAATGAGAGAATACATGTCAAAACACTCCGAACGGTTGGCAAAATTTGAGGAAGCCGTCTACAAACAGAAGGAGGAAATGGAAGAGAAGATGGCGGAGATGATGAACCTTTTGAAAGAATACACAAATACAAAAGCTCCTGAAAAAGTGTTGGTGAGGAATGACGTTGAAGTTCCCAACACTAGATTTGTCAAGGCCATCTCCGTCGTCCAAAAGGGCGAAAATGATGGAAGATGGAAGTTGATAACTATGGAAGTTAACAAAATTGACCTCGTCCCACTTAATGACGGAAACACCAATGCCTACACATGCGATTCCGACAAGGGAAAGGAGGCGCCCACTGAGGAGCACCAATTGGAAGAACCACCAAAGTCACAACAAGTAAGGCATTACTTGAAGCACGAAATAAACAAGGAAACCATAAACGATTGGGTGGGAAACTATCGACGTACTCATCTACCCAACAAGGAGTCCAAGAGGATGGAACCGGATGATGAATCCGACACATTACCCGGAGGGCAATTGTATGAATACCTCATAAGAAAAAAGTTAGTGGAAAAGCAGGAATTCTACGGGGTCTTCGAAATACCATGCAGCATTGGAAAACTCAAGTATCTGGATGCGGTAGCTGACCAAGGTTCCGACGTAAATTTGATGCCTTTATCCGTTTATGTCCAGTTAACCGACGAACTGCCATCCATCACCCGTACTAAACTCTCCTTTGCAAAACATTCTTATGAGTACCCGTTAGGAATTGCGGAAGATGTGTTGGTCAACGTTGCCGGATTCCTGTATCCAGTCGACTTCATGATTATTGAAAGAAATGACATGAATATGCCAATAATCCTTGGGGCACCCTTTCTCGCGACCACTAGGGCACAAATCAATTACGAAAAAAGTACCATCCAAATGAAGAAGGGGAAGAAAACAATAAACTTCCCAACGATCCCACGTCATATACGAGATATTGCTCTACATAAGAAGATGGAGGCGAACCACAAGATAAACCGTGGTAATGTTCGAGAGAAAATCCGTGCATGGGAGGCAAGGATTAAGAGTTACAATGAAAATGAGATTAGAGAATGTAAGGGGGAAATAACGATTATATTGAGACTGATGAGACGACCAATAACCCCGTTGAATTTACAAAAGGAGACTCAGTGCTCCTAAGGCATTCAGAAACAAAAGCACCTACCGATGAACCAAGTCCCTGGTGGTACGGACCATTCACAATTAAAAGTCTACACCAAGATGGGGTAGTAAGCTTGACCAGCAAGGGAGGAGGTGAAGTGACTGCGAATGTCGAGCGATTGAGACACCACCACCCTGATAACAAGGATTATATCTATCAGGGATACGTCATTATGAATGATGGAATCACGTAATGTACGTGACTTTGAGTCTAGCTACAAGACTCGTTAATAAAGAAAAGCGCTTCTTGGGAGGCAACCCAAGCTTTATTTGCTTTGTGTGTTTATTTCTTTGTTTGTTTGATTTTATTTGTTTCCGTGTGTATGTTTTATTTTTATTATTATTGATTCATGTTCAAAACTAATTTGTGAAAATGCTTTATTTTGTTTTTAACTTCGTCTTAACTACATATAAAGGTATTTTGCAAAAGTTAAGTGTAAGGGAAATCTAAATCGGTTTATTAGAACACAAATGAACATGAATCGTAATAATAATAAATTAACATACATATTAGTATTTGTTTGAGTCAAATGCTTGTATCGAGTCATAATGATGTTTTGCAGGAATTCCAGGAAGTAAGGTGTAGGTTTTTCCAAAAATTTTCCGGAAACGTAACATGAGAATTCTGTCAGATCATTTCTGACGGCGTCAGGCTTTACAACCTGACGGCGTCAGGTTTTAATTTTCTGAAATTTTTGAAAGTTTTGTTTTCATAAAAAGTTTTTATTAAATCTCTAACTTATAAACTCCAGGAATCTGCAAAATTATCATTCCACAAGTATTATATCCTTATATAGAATTTATCCCGCCGATGTTATGCAGGTTTTCGTGTTTGTTTTCTCAGGTTTAACAGGTTATTTTGGACAAGGAGATGTATGTGGAATCAAGCTTTTGGCGATGCTTTAGTCTTGAAGCTTCTACATTCTCTTGGAAGAAGATCTAACCATGTTACCTCTTTATCCACCAAACGAATCAGGGGAGTATTTGATTTCATTCTTTTACCTTATTTACTTTTACATCTTGTTATTTGAACATTGGGGACAATGTTCATCTTAAGTGTAAGGGGGGGTAAAGTACGATACTTTAGAGAATGCTATTACGTTTTATTTTTCGTTTGTTTGATGGTAGATGTGTAATAAAACTTAGAGAAATACCTGTTAGGGCAATTTTAGTGCCAAATTTAAAATTTTTTACAACATATAGGAGTGAAACTTTGATCTTAATGAGCGTCTCACGGATAGGAGTTATATGACTAGCACAAAACCGTACCACTAAAAAAATTTTCCACTCCCAAATATGTGAGGTTCGCCCCTAGAATTGGTAGGAAAAGCATTTATGCTATGATGTGTGTACCGGTAGCACTTAGATTCTAGAACTTGCGTTAGGACCATTCTGAGGCCACAAGTGAGACTACATTCGTGTAGTTTGATTTACTACATGATAAGAGGCATTAGGATTAACCCATTGTTTTACACCTGTGTTTTTGTTATAATTACATTGGCTACATTGGTCAAGTAATTCTCCCACACCCTTTGCGATGTACTCATTTTTAGTACACGATACCCCTAGTACACCCCTCAGAGCCTATCTTTTCATTTCGCCCTTTAAGCATTTTACTTAAAGGAAGAATTTGTTACACCCCACTTAAATGTACACCCAAATCGCCTTAGCCTACCTTGTATGCACTCATTTTTTAGTGCATTATTGTGACAACATTTGTTTAAACCCAAGTTAATTATCTAATTGATTACATGGTTGCTAAGTCGAGTCATATCCTTGTACATATTGTTTTGGGACGATTGGGACTCATGGGTAAAGTACTAGTGTAATGGAGTAATGGGGAAGAACATCATTTATTACCCCCATATGTGCTAAATATTTTAAAAAGTACTCCAAGTTTTTCAATTATCTTAATTCGAGTCATTAGAATAGTTATTTGTAAAGTTATGTAAAAGTTCAAGTGTAAGGGGAATGCAACGCCCCTATGATGTATTATTTTGGATGGTAGGGCAAAAGTGTATGCAAAAAAAAAAAAAAAAAAAAAAAAAAAAAAAAAAAAAAAAAAAAACATACGGACTACCATCCCGTTTTATTTTATGTTTATTTTATGTTTTTGTTATTTTGTTTTTAGCTTAAGATTGAGTCGAGTCTTGGCTTAGCAACATTGTATAGTACATGTAATTAATCAAGATCTTTAACTCGCCACCAGTAAAATATCCCTTATCCAACAAAACCGTGTTTATCATATCCCTACACCTCACGTTATAACCCATGTAAAAGCCCTCTTTGATAGTTTATCTTAGGTGCTTACGCCTAGTGGAGGAGGTTTTCGATCCTTGCCCAAGCCTATGGTAATCTATTTGCTATGACAGGTAGTGAGAGATATTATCCGTTTTCATTTATGAGATTTATGTTGATGACACTTGAGAGATGTGAGTATCTAAACACTACTTGTGAGGTGCTAGTTTGTAATCTCCGTGCTTATTATGATTAAAGTGGAACGACTAATTGTTGTAATTACTTTTATATTAGCATTAAATGACCCCTAACTTGTATTTTGATTAGAATAAAAGCGCATTTGCTTGAGGACAAGCAAATCTCAAGTGTAAGGGTATTTGATGAAGCGAAAAGTGTACCGCTTTTAGGGGGTCATTTAAGCCCTAAATCGTATTTATTTGATCAAATATTGCCCTAAATCGTTCCTTTTGTCATTTTAGGTACTTTGGAGAAGAAATCTGGAAAAGGAAGCATTTTGGACGTTTTTGGAGCATAAAAGTGAAGAAAACGGCAAAGTCTCAAAATTACGCTGGAAAGTACCTTTGACGGCGTCAGGAATTGGTCCAGACGGCGTCATGGCTTGGCAAAAGAGGTGGATGTGAAAATTACTCATGATAAGCCAGAGAATTTTGCATGAAAAATCTGACGGCGTCACCCTTTAATGTGATCAAGGTCGTCACGGCTTAAGCTAAAGAGGGACGGCGTCAAGCCTTGATAAGCCAGAGCGGATTTTGGAGGTCTAAAGAGGGACGGCGTCAGGAAGGCCATCCGGGAACCCTAAAAGCGGCGAGGTGACGGCGTCAGGATCTACAACGTGACGCCGTCAGCCCTTAAACTCTATATATAGTTTTGCAATTTTTTGTCATTAGTGTGGAACTTTGTGTGTAACCTTTTGGGAGGAAACCCTAAGACGATTTTAGCAGCTTTTTCAAGGCTTTTTGCCTTGAGATCTTCCATGTTACATTGAAGATAAGTTATCAATTAATCATTCAATATGTCTATGTGTTGTTTGATTCTATCTTGTTCTTGTCTTTTGTTTAACATGCTAGGCTAGGTTTTCTTTGTGTTTGCTTAGATCTAATGAAACCTAACTATTGATTATTGATTATTAGTGTGTTATTAATTGTATTGGATGATTGTTCATCGATGTTAGGCTTAAGAAAACTGGCTAACTTCCTATACGGTAACTTGCTTGAACGTCTTAAGAAACATGAACCAATGCGTACTAAGGTTTTTATGGTTGTATTTAATGCATGAACGAATTCTAGTGATCCCATGTTAGGAGCTTCCTAGCCGACTCGACATAAGAGTGAAGTAGGAGCTTGTAGAGTTGGGGAAGTACGTACGCCACCCCACGATTGGTATTAAGGAATACACCCGTCATCCACGCAATTAATACACACTAATCAACCGGTAAAAGATAGTTAGGGAGTAAGGAAATCTAAGTAAACACATTTCTCTCCACATAAGTTTTACCAACCTTTTCATTTTCTGTTATTTTACTTTATTTGCATTCGTAGTTATTTGGGTTAGTTGACTAGCAACTAATTCCGCCCACTCCTTCAAACCCGAGATTTTACTTGCTTTCATAAATTATAAAAATACAAAAAAGAATCTTCCCTCACCTTAGACCTATTAGAGTAGTTTTTCATACCTAACGAACACTATTCCCTGTGGAGAACGATCAATCCCCCGTACTTACCACTACACTATACTACATCGGTCAGGTACACTGCCTGGTGGGGTTGTAAGCCTCTTGAGGTCCCTCGAGAGGTAAAACCTGTTGTAAGGTTGCAAAACCACGCATCAATTACACGAACAAAACCTTTCAACCACGCATTTCTCTGCCGAAGCTCTTAGTTCTAGTTGTGAAGGTTCCATGGTGACGCTAAAGTTTGTTTGTATGCGCCTCTTCCATAGAGTTTACATACATTAAGACCATGTTGACCCATTACTCTACACGTATCATTTTGAAGCCTATTTGACTCATAAACCTATGTCAAGAACCTTATAGGTATAGCACTGTCAATTCAAAATTTATTATTCTAGGTGTTAATCAGTTGTTGAAATCGGGTGATTTATAAATAAAATGTGAATCCTTACCATTTGTCACCTCTTTCTAGAAAGCAGCTTTTGGTGATCTTCCTTCTAGGGTGATCCTGTGGTAAAGACAAAGTCGTATATAAGTATAACAAATGTCGGTATATCTTATCTCGGTTTCATGTCTATTTTGGATAACAAATAAAGGCGTGATGAATACCTTGTAACAACATGATGATTAGCTAAATAATATATATATACAGAGTTTATATTTGACACCTGTTCGCGGCCCAATGTCTTTTTTTTTTTTTTTTTTTTTTTTCACCTATATCCTGAAATGTTACAACCTAAATCCATATACCTAAACAATAGAATACATAAAGTTAAACAATAAATGCATAAAAATGGTAGACTAACTTACCAGGATCATCTAGTACAACAGGTTCTTTATACATCTTTAAAACTTCATCATTCCTCAGAATCCCCCGATACACCAAACTGGGCGATTGTCGATTTTTGTGAATCTTGAATGTTTACTTCGAAACCTAAGCGAGCAGAATAATCTAAAACCTGTTGAGAGTGTCCTAACTTAAAAGGTTTACAAAATAATTTATGTATAAATACTAACATCAGGAAAACAACCTTTCTTTTTCACCTGGTGTAATCAAATTACGAATAGTCTCGAATTTCTTCATTTGTCTTCAAGATACTCATCATCTGTAACCTGGCTGAAACTGCAATTCTAGTTTGATAAGAATGAGAGAGTAAGGTGGTTCCCCGTTGCCGCAGATTCAAAGACATAAAATTATCTTTACTGGCCGGAACCACATAAATTCCACACACGCAATAATTAACCACACATCACATACCATGAGTTCAAATGCCATTTTAATGTTTGTGACTGAAATGAGTACCAAACTACCAGTATTAAGCTAAAAGTTACCTGCTTCAAAAGCTTTATTTACACATCTTTATACAACCCGTTGTTCTCCAACTGATCCAAACCCATTCGACCTTTTCATACGCAAATAGAAACTAACAAAATTAAGAACCCAAATCACAAATCACAATTTAGAAATAATAATAATAATAATAATAATAATTAGTAAAATCAAACACAAATTAAACAATAATTAAAAAGGGGGTTTACCTGATAAGAATGAAAGAATAACTGAGATATCATTGTCAATCAAGATAAGTGGGTGTGGTGGATCATGTATTTGAGGGACACCTAATCTGTGAGTGTAGATATTGAAGACACGTAGACAATAGTATATGTCCAGATTCCAGAAGTGTTTACAAAGTCGACCTGCCGTCAAATGTACTCCGTATATAACAAAACTGGATTCTCGCATTGGGTGGGCTGACTGGGCTCTGTTGGGCTAATATTACCGGGCCAAGTATATTGCTCCCTCCGTCCTAAAATTATTGTCACCCGACAAAAAACACATTCTTTTAGAAAAATGTCACTATCACTACTTTCTCTCTCTTACTTTTTTGCCAAATGACAAGTTTACCCTTAACCAATTAATTAACACTTCTTTAAAGTTTGCAATATTAATTTCAACCAAGGGTAATATAGTAAACTTTACCAAACTCCACTATCTATTCACTTTCTATTTTGGGTATATGACAATAATTTTGGGACGTCCGAAAAAGGAATAAGTGACAATAAAATTGGGACGGAGGGAGTAATATTTTATGTTCTATTTTATTTGCACCGACGTTGTGTTTTAATCTATATATAGAATGCTGTTTGGTATAAGGTTTATTTCTGGTTATAAATAAATAAATAAATAAATAAATTGAAATGCTCTTAACCAGTGCCTTTTGAAAACCACCACCCTTAAATTCAAAAGCCTAATGCTTGTGCTTATTTAACTTATTGTGCTTATGTAACTTATTTAAAAATTAGGATGTCGCAAGAAACCGATAAAACGATCGGCGGATTTTGGGACCTCAAGAATGCTGCAATTAAGGACACAAAAACTGCATCAGAAAGTTTAATAAAGAAACTAAAAAAGGACTTTCCAGGAAAAGAAATTGAAATCCATGCCTTTTGTTCTAAACAAGGAACTATAACCGACGGGCAGAAAAATGGCTGCACAGAAGCAGGAGTTAAAGTACATGAGATCACCGAAGGGGGGTAAAATGCGGCGGATTATGGATTATGTCCAAACAAAGTGTACAATAGAACTTTCTAGTAATCCAAATATATACCTTTTACGAAGAATTGACTTTCATCTGATGGTCATTACTCATTAGGCTTACGTCTATTTTGGAGTATTGCTGATGGTTATGCATCATGTTATGCATCATGTACTGTTAATATCATTTGTTCAAGAGCTCCCTGTGTTTGTTACTCCACACATTTTTTCTGCATTTTTTTTAATATCATATGATGATAAAGTTGTCATCTCTTATTCTCTTCCTCCCTAGAAATGCTAATTGATAGCATTTACCATATTTTTCTTTTTAAAGGTTCTGGAAGCCAGAGCAAGTTATGTTTTTCCGTTTTGATTTGTTAATGTTAGTGTTCAAGTTATGTTTTTAGGATAAATAAATAAGTCTACCATTGGTTTGCAAGTTATTAAAATTCTGATTAAGATGTTCTACCGTGTTAATTATATTTTTCTAATTCTTTTAAGGTGACCGCCGAAGATGCCCGGAAGCTCAACCTTCCACCAGAATGTGTCAACAAAACTCCATCGGGTGAATTATTTGTCAAGTCAAATTTGCAGAAGCTATTAATTGAGCAGGTGACATATTTTATCTTCAGTTTGCTCTGCTTATGTTCAATTCATTTTGTTGTGCTTGGGATGGTACTAGGCTAGACTATGTCATGCCAGGTTAAAGCAAAACAATGTTTACAAATTGGTAAAATCTGTTGGAATTACTTTAGTGATTAGCTTCATGTCATGCTGTCATGAAAAAAAACATTAATATTTTGCTTAGCTATCTGGAAAGTTTGGTTTATTGCACGAGTTCCAAATCTTTTGATGCTGATAACCTATACTTTGAGAGGTTGCTTGCAACAGTAGCATTAGCTAGGCAATCAATGGTAGCATATTTAGCAATGAAATTGGTGGCTAGGTATACATCTGCAGCCTTTTAAAGCCAACCAATCTAGGATGGACTAAAGTAAGTCAACTGTAACACCCCCAAAATCTGGTTTAGCGGAAGCATACAAGTCACTGGGGTGCTACTCAATTGGTATCACAACACAAAGTATAAAGAATGGTTTTAACTCAACCATTTAAAATAGATTTCATATCCAAAAGTGAATTGTTTACAACATTTCAAAATTGTGCGAAAATATAAGCCCATAAAAGATTTCAAGTGGTCCCAAATATATCAGAGTCTTCTATGACCATGCCATGCCATGCCATGCCAAAAGCCTCCAATAGCGTGTTATCGCTTCATACCTGAAAATACATGCTAAAGTGTCAACACGAGGTTGGTGAGTTCATAGTTTTATGATAAGGCAGTAAAAATGATGTGAGTCCAATAAAAGTTTTGTGACCATTGTGTCGCTCACAATGTCATATAAATACAGTTTACCTTATAGCAAGATTAGAGTTGTGGACCAAGAGTAGGGTATGCAACCCAAAATAAAATAGTTTATTACGCTAGCTCTAAGTTCATGTAACCGAAGCTATCATTGTTCATGTAACCGAACGGGGACGTGACTCCCAATAGATCTATTTTTAACATTCGCGCTTCCCAGCAGGAATTGACGGTTCATGAGTTTGGGCAATTTGGGACATAATAATGCTTAGGCTAATCCGCGTAATAGTTTGATAATAACAGTGTTGGTCCATAAAATAGTTTTGCATGTTTCTCACCCCAATTGTAAAACAAGTGTAAATAGAGTGGGGGCTAAATAGCAGTCAATCACGTATCGCTTTCAAATAACCAAAACAATTATTTCAGCTAAATAGTCAAATATTGAGTAAACAGTTCGCATATATCAAGTAAACAGTCATTGAGTTTAGTTAAAAAAAACGAGCATGTATTCTCCCCCAAAAATAGTTTAAAAATCTGTGAAAATAGGGGTCATGAACTCACCTTGGCTTGCAGCATATGTCTTGCCAAATAATAAAGTCTATAAAAGACAACGTGTCGTAGTTTTCGTGGATTACTCGATTTCAAAACTTATTAAAAGCTTAGTTTCAACGTTTCGTGTGGTGTGGTAAGAAAACATAGACTCGATATACAACTCACACCAAAGAGAAATGAACATTGACATAGTCGAGAGAATACTGACGAGAATTCAAACCAAGAAGACAAACCTAGAAGTTAACGACAATAAAATACCTAAAATAAATTAGTTTGTACATTTCGGTATTTACCCCGATATCCCAAATAATTCGTATAAAACATAAACGTTTTATAAATGAAAGTAAATTTAACTAATAAAACTATTTTTTCCAAGTTGTTATAACTTTAATTAACTCAACAACTTTAATTAACCAAGTCAGTAATCACAATATTTTATAAGTTTTATGTTTCGTTATCATTCGCGTATTTATTAGTTTTGGGTTTATTGAAGATTTTGTGTCCGTTTCGTGTTTAATATATTTTGAATCTAATATATTATACCGTCTCGAGTCCCAATAAGTCCAATGTCTAATATTGTAAGTTCGATAACGATCCATATTCGAGTTACAAATCCCCAAGTTCAAATTCGCATTCCAATATTTACTGGCATTCCAATATTTACTGAAATGTACCAATGAGTATCAATGTTTTAAACAAATAACATTGTTAGTCACATATATGATGACTTACTATGTTATAACCAACACACCCTTATAAAATATGTTGGGCTTTAGCCCATTAATCCACAATCCAAATCCAACTGACTTTAACTGCTTTTGACTCACATTTTACTCACCAACTTATAGCACCCTATGGCATTTCGATTGACCAGAAATATAGCTAAGCTCTCGGCACCTACGTGGGTTTCGAACCAGAACCTTAACACCTTACACTTGCACCAAATCAAACCGAGAACCAAATAAACAAACGAGCAAGAACAGGTCACGACTCCAACTTAAATTCACATTACGACACAACACTAAAATCAAGAACATAATAACTCCCTTATGCCGAGACCATGGGAGGTCTCGGCTATAAATCTGCCAGCATATCCAACACGCAAAAACACAAAAACCAGGACCAATCCAAGATCAAAACTATTAACCATCAATAGACAAAACCAAGTCTCAAACTGAGACACAAACCAAGACTCTACACGGGCGCTCCTTGACTACCGAGACCAAAGTAATATCAAAACAACAAAATCAACCCAACCGAGATCAAAATCAATTAAACAAGCCCTTATTTAATCCATTTACCACACGAATCTTAACAAAACACGTTTTTATATTATTTTTAATCCACGAAAATTTTAACCCAGCGATCAGTTCATAAAAAAATAATAAATAACAGATGGCTTTTTCTCGGTTTTACCATGTCGAGATAGAGAAAGAGGAGGGGGAAAGACGGCAGGGTGGAGTAGTGACAGCTATGGCGGCTGTGGTGGTGCTGGCAGCGACGTGGTGACGGCAGTGGTGATACTCGAACCAAAACAACCTTCGATCTACACTTTTCTCGATTCAACACAGAAAGAGGTGGCGATTTGATGTGGTGGCTGTGGGTTTTGGGCGCGTGGAGTATATGAAAGTGATGGGGAGATTAGGGTGAGTATGATGGTGGTGGCGATGAGGTGTGGTGCTCGGTGGTGGTGCTCTGGTGGCCGGATCTTTGGCCGGAGGTGGAGGTGAGGTGCGGCTGTGAAATGGGGAAGAAGAAGTGAAACCCTAGAAGAGTTATAAGTGGTATATTTATAGGATGAAGGTGGGACTAAGGACAAACCCTAGCGCGCCCTCAGGGACTATTTGTGTCAATTTCCTTACATTTTTAACGATACGCAAACGAGGCAAATAAATCGTGTTATAAATATTTCCCGAGCATCCGAAAGTTATTCCAATAATTTTATTAGTGTTTTTCCATAAAATTTGGTTATAAATACGTATATTTTTATCTTTCGTCGCCCGAATTAATTAATATTCGCGTTTTATCCGTTATTGAGTCAAGTCACGCGTTGTGTCCGAATTTCGCGTTTCTCGAGATAGCTTCACGTTTTAGAGTCAAAAGAGTTTAGAAAAGACCCGGATATGAAAATCAGGGAAAATCTCGTATAAAAATATATTCGAAAAATTACGGGGTATTACAACATGGAACCCCAGCTGTAATAAAAGTTTTGCACCTACCCTACTATTTAAGACCAGATAAAATATGTGTCGTTGATTCTATAGCAGATCCCTCTGAATTAAACCCTAACAGATCCCATTTACAAAAACTATAGCTTCAGTAGAATTTAAGAAAAACAATGGCTAAGAATAAGATGTAAATCAGCTTTGTTTCCCTTCACCAAGTTTCTTTCTGTGCGCCTTTAACCTGAAGGGAGTTTTGGATTTTCCTCCCAAATATGAGAACTGTGCGCTTTGACTCCAACAGTTTGTAGAAATTGCTGATTGTTCCTTGGTGTTACTATGATGATATTAAAACTCCATCGGGTGAATTATTTGTCAAGTCAGATTGCTCTGCTTATGTTCAATTCATTTTGTTGTGCTTGGGATGGTACTAGGCTAGACTATGTCATGCCAGGTTAAAGCAAAACCATGTTTACAAATTGGTAAAATCTGTTGTAATTACTTTAGTGATTAGCTTCATGTCATGCTGTCATGAATAAAAACATTAATATTTTGCTTGGCTATCTGGAAAGTTTGGTTTATTGCACGAGTTCCAAATCTTTTGATGCTGATAACCTATACTTTGAGAGGTTGCTTGCAACAGTAGCATTAGCTAGGCAATCAATGGTAGCATATTTAGCAATGAAATTGGTAGCTAGGTATACATCTGCAGCCTTTTAAAGCCAACCAATCTAGGATGGACTAGAGTAAGACAAGATGGAACCCCAGCTGTAATAAAAGTTTTGCACCTACCCTACTATTTAAGACCAGATAAAATATGTGTCGCTGACTCTATAGCAGATCCCTCTGAATTAAACCTAGCAGATCCCATTTACAAAAACTATAGCTTCAGTAGAATTTAAGAAAAACAATGGCCAAGAATAAGATGTAAATCAGCTTTGTTTCCCTTCACCAAGTTTCTTTCTGTGCGCCTTTAACCTGAAGGGAGTTTTGGATTTTCCTCCCAAATATAAGAACTGTGCGCTTTGACTCCAATAGTTTGTAGAAGTTGCTGATTGTTCCTTGGTGTTACTATGATGATATTAAAACCCTCGTCTGATAAGCGCATAATTGGTGTTGCAAGTTCGGCGTTCGAGCTTATCACTACTATAAATGAAGATGTGCAGAATTCAATCGCAAACGTATACATTCCTGCAATAAAGTTGTTCGGGAGGGAGTTGAACTTTCTACTTTTAGAATCAGAAGTGGCTATATACTCCTCACTCTCCACTCTACCAGGATGGTTGCAAATTTTTCCGTACGCTCTGTATGTGACCATTAATCCTTTTTCCACTTCATCTACGTACTGATGTGCACATTCTAGCATATCCATATGTGTTAACGCTTTTACTGATATCCAGTTAAGATCAACAAATACACCAAGTTTTGACGCTTTTACTGGTATGCTTGTTTTGCTTTCGGTATCTTCGGCTTCCCCTTCAAGCAAGGATTGCAAGTCAACTTGTTTTTCCTCTTCAACCAAGGATTCCCAGTCAACATGTTTGACGACTTTACTCAACTGTTGACCTGTAAAATTCATACTTGTCTGTAATGTTTTATACTTAAGATGATTTAGTGTTTTCATGGCCTCGGTAAAGTCATCATCTCCCCCAATTAAAAGGATTAGTTTCGGATTTTTGTTCCTCTTTGCGAATATCATCATTTCAGATACTAGAGCATAATCCGCCGCATTTTTTCCCCCTTCGGCGATCTCATGTACTTTAACTCATGCTTCTGTGCAGCCATTTTTCTGCTCGTCGGTTATAGTTCCTTGTTTAGAACAAAAGGCATGGATTTCAATTTCTTTTCCTGGAAAGTCCTTTTTTAGTTTCTTTATTAAACTTCCTGATGCAATTTTAGTGTCCTTAATTGCAGCATTCTTGAGGTCCCAAAATCCGCCGATCGTTTGATCATGTGAATAACTGAGATATCATTGTCAATCAGGATAAGTGGGTGCGGTGCTGTGTAGTTAATTTCGGCGAAATACCACTGGTATACCAGTGGTATTTCGGATTTCGGAGGTCATACAGAATTTCGTTTCAAATTTCGGTTGAAATCTCGCTCCCGAAATTTTCGGCGAAATTGTCCGAAAAAATACCGAAATTTGACTCAAAATTTCGGTGGAAAAGGTGGTTTTATCGCCTGTTACCGGTGGTTATGTTTTTTTGGGCCAAAACCTTAAATCTTTAAAGTTAGCCCATAAACAAACCCACTAAAACCCAAAGTTAATAAAAAACCTAAATCTTCAACAACCTAATTCATAGTCCGACAACACAACTTCTTCTTCTTTGTTCTTCAAGCAGCAGCTACTCAGATCATCAAAGAAGGTACCCTTTCTTCTCTTTTCTTCTCAAGCTAATTTCTTCTCTTTTCTTCTCTTTTCTTCTTAGCTTATTGTCTGATCTTTATTCTGCATTTTTTTTTTTTTTTTTTTTTTTTTTTTTTTTTTAGTTTTGATGATGGATGCTAACAATGGTCCAACAACTCCATCCTCTCATGCTTCTGTAAATCCCTCAAACACTACAAAGTCATCTGATGTGACCTCAAGATGTGTACCTAGGGATATTGCATGGGAATGGGGAGAGCAGAAAGATCCCCTGAAAAAATCAAATGTTTGGTGCAAATTATGTGATAAGAAGTTAAGTGGAGGAGGAATTACACGATTGAAGCAACATCTTACTCATACAACCGGAGACGTGACCGGTTGTCCAAAAGTGACTGTGGATATCCAGAAGAGAGTATTGGCATCAATGAGAGAAAAAGATCAGAAACACCTAAAAAAGAAAAGAGATAGAGAGATTCTTAGATCAAATACGGTTGATTTTGCTGATATAGATGAGGAAGAGGAAGATGAAGACGATGTTCAAGAAGTTGTATTAAGAAAAAGTGTTTCAAAGAAAAGGAAATTTGTGGCTTCTAGCAACACACGCGGTCCTATGGATGGTCTGTTAAAGACTAATCTTAACAAAACAAAGCAAAGTTCATTGGAAAGAAATAATCCAATAAAAGAGAAGTTAAAGATGGTAGCTTGGGATAAATTTGCAACTTGGGCTTATTCAGTTGGTTTACCTTTCAATGCTGTGCGTGACGAAAGTTTCCAAGAGATGATCAATGCTATTGGGGATTATGGAAGAGGTATTTAAATGTTATTATGAATTTATGATTTATTGGTTAATGGTTATTCGTGTTATTTGAATAAAGATGGTAGCTTCTAAATGTTATTTGATTATGTTAGGTATGCCAGCTCCATCTTATCATAATATCCGTGTCACATTGTTGAAAAAACGTTTAGAAGAGACGAAAAAGTTTGTGGATTCATATCGGCCGCATTGGGAAGAATATAAGTGTAGCATTATGTCTGATTTTTGGACAGACGGGAAAGGAAGGTGTTTGATAAACTTCTTAGTCAATTGTCCTCTTGGAACAATTTTTTTGAAATCAATTGATGCATCGAAGCATGTGAAGAATTCTGAATTGATTGTGGGTATGATAAATGAGGTGATAGAAGAAGTTGGAGAGGCGAATATTATGCAGGTAGCTAGCTTTATAAAGATGTCATAGACTATTATTTGTTAAATAGCGTATATTTTTCTATCATGTGAACAATGCTGATCTAAATTTTGATGATAGTTTATTACAGATAACGGGTCAAACTTTAAAGCTGCTGGACAGATTCTAGAAGAACAACACCCTAAGATGTTTTGGACTCCTTGTGCAGCACACTGTGTGAACCTCATGATTCAAGACATAGGTGAGAAAATACCAAAGATAAAGAACACTTTGGCTGATGCACGAGCAATTGTGGTTTACATTTACAACCACGGAAGGATTCTTAACATGATGAGGATGTTGACAAAAAACAAGGAGCTACACAGGTCGTGTGTAACTAGGTTTGCAACCCAGTTTTATACCGTTCAGAGTATCCATGAGAATCGACATCATATTCAAGTATTGTTTGTTTCTGAAGAATGGAGGAAAAGTGATTTTGCAAAAAAGGCCGTTGGAAAGAAAGTCGAGAGAATAGTTGCAAAGACAGAATTTTGGGACAATGTACACCTAGTTTGTCAAGTGTTAGCTCCTTTGGTGGATGTGGTTAGATTGGTTGATACAGAAGAGAAGCCATGTATGGGTTACATCTATGATGCTGTGCGTAGAGCGAAGGAGCAAATCGAGAAAAATCTAACAGATGCAAGACTAATCACTAAAGTTTTGGGTATGATGCAATCAAGATGGTCTGACCAACTTCATCATCCGTTACATGCAGGTGGTAAACTTTATATTTGTCATTTTAAAGTTAAATTAATTAAATTTCTTAGTTCTAATTTTAACTCTATTGAATGTGCAGCTGGATATTTTCTGAACCCTGCTATCTTTCATGGGGAAAAATCAGCAGAGATACGGAAGAATAGGGACATTCTAACAGGCCTTTATTTTGCTATTGACCGTCTAGTGCCCGATGTGGAAGAGAATGATAAAGTGAGGCATGACTTGAATCTATATATTGATTCAACTGGGCAATTTGGATCTGCAGCTGCTATAAGGGGTAGAATGAAAGTTGCACCATGTAAGTATAACATTTTAACATATTCACATGCTTTTATAGATAAAATTGTCATTATATCACTTCATTTTTTTATAAAATGTAGATATATGGTGGCGTAGTTATGGGATCGACACACCTTTGCTCCAAGAATTTGCTATTAGTGTCCTTAGTCAAACTTGTAGTGCTTCACCTTGTGAACGCAATTGGAGTACATTTGACAATGTAAGTTCTTTCTAACAAGTAGATTTTTTAAATGGTAATACTTTGAACTTATTTGCATCATTAAGTAAATCGTTTATTCTTTATGTTTAGTTACATTCAAAGAAAAGAAATCGCCTTTTGCAACAAAAACTCAATGACCTTGTATACATCCAATACAACTCACGGTTACAAAGGCGCTTCAACTCGTTAAAAACCAACAAATCTTTGGATCCTATTTTGTTGAGAGACGTAGAGGACAATGATGATTGGGTTGTACCAACTGAAGATGAGCTTCAAGAGTTTGTTGATGGAGAAAATGGTCTTCTTTGGTCTGTTGCGCGGGAGGCAATGGGAGGAAATGAACATGTTGGGCCAAGTCTTAGGAGCAAAAGAGAGCGCTACAGAGATGATGATGAAGATATTACCATAGCTGCTGATGTAGATGGCTTGATTGATGTTGATTCGGAGGAAGATTTTCAAGACTGTGATTTGAATATTTGATTATTTCATGTTCTCTATTTTGATTCCTGTATCCTGCACTTTTAATAGCTTTATAAAAAAAAATTAACGAAATACCACCGAAATCTCACCGAAATTTCGAAAATTTCGTATCTCGCTCCTTGACCGAAACACCGAAATTTTTGTCCTTAACTACATAGGTGCGGTGGATCATGTATTTGAGGGACACCTAATCTGTGAGTGTAGATATTGAAGACACGTAGACAATAGTATCTGTCCATATTCTAGAAGTGTTTACAAAGTTGACTTGTCGTCAAATGTATATAACAAAACTGATTCTCGCATTGGATTATCGCATTGGGTTATCGCATTGGGTGGGGCTCTGTTGGGCTAATATTACCGGGCCAAGTATATTAAATATTTTATGTTCTATTTTATTTGCACCGACGTTGTGTTTTAATCTATATATAGAATGATGTTTGGTATAAGGTTTATTTCTGGTTATAAATAAATAAATAAATTGAAATGGTCTTAACCAGTGCCTTTTGAAAACCACCACCCATAAATTCAAAAGCCTAATGCTTGTGCTTATTTAACTTATTGTGCTTATGTAACTTATTTGAACATTAGGATGTCGCAAGAAACCGATCAAACGATCGGCGGATTTTGGGACCTCGAGAATACTGCAATTAAGGACACTAAAACTGCATCAGAAAGTTTAATAAAGAAACTAAAAAAAGACTTTCCAGGAAAAGAAATTGAAATCCATGCCTTTTGTTCTAAACAAGGAACTATAACCGACGAGCAGAAAAATGGCTGCACAAAAGCAGGAGTTAAAGTACATGAGATCGCCGAAGGGGGGGAAAATGCAGCGGATTATGCTCTAGTATCTGAAATGATGATATTCGCAAAGAGGAACAAAAACCCGAAACTAATCCTTTTAATTGGGGGAGATGATGACTTTACCCAGGCCATGAAAACACTAAATCATCTTTAAGTATAAAACATTACAGACAAGTATGAATTTTACAGGTCAACAGTTGAGTAAACTCGTCAAACATGTTGACTGGGAATCCTTGGTTGAAGAGGAAAAACAAGTTGACTTGCAATCCTTGCTTGAAGGGGAAGCCAAAGATACCGAAAGCAAAACAAGCATACCAGTAAAAGCGTCAAAACTTGGTGTATTCGTTGATCTTAACTCGATATCAGTAAAAGCGTTAACACATATGGATATGCTAGAATGGGCACATCAGTACGTAGATGAAGTGGAAAAAGGATTAATGGTCACATATAAAGCGTACGGAAAAATTTGCAACCATCTCGGTAGAGTGGAAAGTGAGGAGTATATAGCCACTTCTGATTCTAAAAGTAGAAAGTTGAACTCCCTCCCGAACAACTTTATTGCAGGAATGTATACGTTTGCGATTGAATTCTGCACATCTTCATTTATAGTAGTGATAAGCTCGAACGCCGAACTTGCAACACCAATTATGCGCTTATCAGACGAGGGTTTTAATATCATCATAGTAACACCAAGGAACAATCAGCAACTTCTACAAAGTGTTGGAGTCAAAGCGCACAGTTCTCATATTTGGGAGGAAAATCCAAAACTCCCTTCTGGTTAAAGGCGCACAGAAAGAAACTTGGTGAAGGGAAACAAAGCTGATTTACATCTTATTCTTGGCCATTGTTTTTCTTAAATTCTACTGAAGCTATAGTTTTTGTAAATGGGATCTGCTAGGTTTAATTCAGAGGGATCTGCTATAGAGTCAACGACACATATTATCTGGTCTTAAATAGTAGGGTAGGTGCAAAACTTTTATTACAGTTGGGGTTCCATCTTGTCTTACTCTAGTCCATCCTAGATTGGTTGGCTTTAAAAGGCTGCAGATGTATACCTAGCCACCAATTTCATGACAGCATGACATGAAGCTAATCACTAAAGTAATTACAACAGATTTTACCAATTTGTAAACATTGTTTTGCTTTAACCTGGCATGACATAGTCTAGCCTAGTACCATCCCAAGCACAACAAAATGAATTGAACATAAGCAGAGCAAACTGAAGATAAAATATGTCACCTGCTCAATTAATAGCTTCTGCAAATTTGACTTGACAAATAATTCACCCGATGGAGTTTTGTTGACACATTCTGGTGGAAGGTTGAGCTTCCGGGCATCTTCGGCGGTCACCTTAAAAGAATTAGAAAAATATAATTAACACGGTAGAACATCTTAATCAGAATTTTAATAACTTGCAAACCAATGGTAGATTTATTTATTTATTTATTTATCCTAAAAACATAACTTGAACACTAACATTAACAAATCAAAACGGAAAAACATAACTTGCTCTGGCTTCCAGAACCTTTAAAAAGAAAAATATGGTAAATGCTATCAATTAGCATTTCTAGGGAGGAAGAGAATAAGAGATGACAACTTTATCATCATATGATATTAAAAAAAAATGCAGAAAAAATGTGTGGAGTAACAAACACAGGGAGCTCTTGAACAAATGATATTAGCAGTACATGATGCATAACCATCAGCAATTACTCCAAAATAGACAGTAAGCCTAATGAGTAATGACCATCAGATGAAAGTCAATTCTTCAAAAAAGGTATATATTTGGATTACTGAAAAGTTCTATTGTACAATTTGTTTGGACATAATCCATACTGATGCCTTATGTATTAAGAAAATGGACACTCGTTATAGTATAATATAGAGGCTGATAAGCTGGAGTGCTGGAGAAAGAGGTTAATACATGTGGAATGCAGCGAGTCTAAACATTTATGACCTTTGTCACAGTGGGTATAGTGGGTAAGTACTTACTGATGCTGAGGTAAACTCTCATCTTTGCTGATGTAGTTGTATTGGATTATGCTAAATTAATGTTTCCCTATATCAATGAAAAAGTAAAAGAACTAGCAGAACCATGGAGAAGAAACTGGACAGCATAGATTCCTTGCTAGTTTGTGAATACATAGTTGTCTAGCATTCTAACACTTTATCAATATTAGAGGTTAATAATAACTTGAATCAAGTTAGTGACTTGAATCAGATTGCTATACAATTTAATGGCAATCAAATTAGTGACTTGAATCAGATTGCTGGTATGGAAAAATAAGTTTTGTTGCAAGAGCATTAAATTAAGATTGTATAACTGCTCCCTGTCCTGTTCACACAAGGTTATTTATTAATGGTTATAGATCTATTAGCTTAGTTCCAGTTTGCCTTCATTTCATATAACAATATAATATGTGAATATCTTATATGATTATAGAAGTTTGATGATGAGAAGTATATACTCACAGTTGCACCTTCATACGTTCCTTGTTCAGATCCTTGTTGTTTCACATTGGGAACTACTAGATCTTTCTGTTTTGCCTTCCTTAGAAGTTGAGAGAGGACCTGTAGACAGCCGTATCAGTTTCAAATCTAATACTTCTATTGAGCACGCAATAGACAATACAATTGTTCACAAAAGATGACCTTAATATGATATCAAAGGTTATTTCAATACTTCATATGATACAAGCATTATGTTTACAGAATAAAAGATCGGTAACAAACTCCATAAAGGTTATTAACTGTTAGCAATTTAGCATGTTGATATTGTACCAATGCATTAATGATATATAAGAGAAATGATCTCAGCAATAGAAGTGTACTATTAAACATAACACAAATGGAATACCTCCCCATTGAGAAAATGTGCTGAAACGGAATTCAGTGAGTATGAACTTAATTTATAATCCTTTTGCATAGCCTGCAAATATAACACATAAAATTTTAAACCTTCTAGTTATATCCACAAATCCCACTTATTCGTTCAATTTCATTTTTTTTTAAATTACCTGAAGTAAATCAAACTGGACTCTTCCAGTGTAACTTCTTTACTTTCCCTTGTACCATACTGTCTGCGACACCAAACCAGGGATTGCCAATGTTTAGCTCATGAAGAAAACTTTGCTAATTACAAATTTGCATTAACTTGACATTCTTAAACAAACAAAAAGCATATTTCAAAAGAGATTTTGGATGCACAGAATAAACATCTAATACTAAACATACAATCATCTAACAGTTCCTATCAGAGTCATAAAAAACACTGCATGTATGGGGGTATGTCAATAAAGGGGAAGTGAGGATAACAACATAGCATGACCAAGTGATTCCCCAATTTTGGAACTCGACTTCATACAAGTAGAACAGAAGTTGCCTACCAAACAAACCAACTTATTAAAAAGATCTTCCAAGAATTGTAGATTATCCAAGCTGACCACTATTATAACTAAAAGTTATAGAACTTGAATTTAGAGTTCTCGGGTTTTTAAAAGGTTCCCCGGAGAAAGAAGAGTTGCTCCATTCTCAAGAAAACTAAAGAAAGAAAAGTAAGAAAACTTTTCTACAACTAAACACACACCAACTTTCCCAGTGAAATTGATTTAACGAACTAGATTTGGAAAGGGAAATCATTGGAAACTTCACCTGGAAACATATTTTTTAGCTCAAGAGAATAATGACGAGTTACATGTCTACTGATGTTATTTAAATTTTACTAAGTTTATTTCAGACAAGAAGTCATATGCACATTCCCCAACTGGAAAGTGAACCACTAATAACAAGCTATTGTTACCTGTTAGTCTTGCATTACCACCTAAAGAAGATGATCGTACAAGGTAGCTAAATTCTTTAACTCCCTAGTATTATTTAAGATAGAACTTCAGCGTGGAACAAACAAAAACCTTCTTTTAAAGGGGTTGGCAGTCTCATCAAAAACCATATTGACATGGTGAGGTTTGTATCAAAGATATCTAACTATGTCTCCTCGATCCTTAGCTTGATTCAAATGAAGTTATAAGTTATAACAACTTGCTCATGTCAATTATTCCTTGCATTCTATCACGAACTCATACTTTGGTGTGGCGGCAGTATGTATATGGAATACCAGAACAGATGTTGTTCAACACTTATAATTCAGCAAATGAAGTTTTGATGCTAAAATTCCTCGAGATTATTGCCATCCTAAAACACATCAAGTTTCCGACAGCTCAAACCCCTTGGGAGTACCTATGGTCTATGGATGGTGGCCAAATGCATTTAAAACCAGTGATGTAATCAAACACAGAAACAAACTAAAGCTAGGCAATTGAACAAAAGAAGATAGAGATGTCGACTGTCACTCATTAGCTCCACATAAAGTATATAATCTATTATTTAATGAAATTCTGCGGTTATTCATTAAAGATATCATCCAGGCCCAATACTATTGTAGGGCTTAGCCCAACTTAACTTAGTCTCTATCTACTTTGCGTATAGATACATTCCCTAATGATCAATGAAAGGCAGGCATTTAAAAAAACAATAGAAGAAAATTAAGCTCCTTGGGACATAGCCATTTATTTATATCATAATATAATTAACCATAACCTTGAAGAAAAAGTTGTATCCTTCACACAGACCCTGCTATTTCTGATGCGACCCAGTAAGGGAAACTCAGATATCTTCAATTTCTCTGCCCTCTGCGAGTAAAAGTACGTTTTTAGTAATTTTATCACATGTTATGTACAGTGTACCATGGTGACATTGCCATCAGTGACATATGTAAATGTGAGCTGGAAATGAGAATTATTTTAATATGATACTCCAAAAAATGAGGGACAAGTATGATGGGACAAAACACTGACCTGAATCAGATACGGCAAGTCAAATTTGCAAATGTTATAACCAATGATGATATCTGGATCAATTTCACGAATAAAATCCTGCAAGGGACAGAGATATATTAAGCTCCTGTAGACATCAACATGCCCAAAGTCACAATAAATTAGTAACACTAGTGCTATTCAGACGCTATCAGATACCAAACACAGCAAAAGTATGCAGGAAATATTAGAATATTCCATTCTATACAAATAAAAACAGTTTTGCCGACACTGTATTTTAGTCATTACATATAACAATAAGTCCGATGTCAATTCATTAACAACTAAAATCCAGCAAATAGACTAACAGAAAATTACCCTCCAAGCCAACAAAACTTCTCTCTGTGTGTCAAATGACATCACATCAACAACGACTATTGGGGAACATGAATTTAGAGTCATCACATTTCTCACGAATGGATTTTCCTCGCCCTGCAGTAGAGGTGCAAATCACAAGGTTTTTTTTTAGGATTAATTTCATATATAATTCTACTTTCATAATTAATTTCATATATACCCAAAGTGCAAGTATTGAATGCATAATGTACAATGTTTTTAATGCATGATTGGGTATATATGAAATTTCCAACTAAAAGGGAACCAGGCGATTTTTTTTTAACCGGTCCAAACTAAACGGGAACCGGTTTTTTATTTTTTTTTAACCGGACTGGTTATGGTTTTATGTTTTAATAGACGACCGGTTTTTTACCGGTTTAAAACCCGGTTTTTTTAAAATAACCGGTTTTAACCCGTTTTATTTATTTATTTATTATTATTTATTATTTTTTTTTTACTAACCGTTGCAAGAGGAGGCGGCGCGTGGCGGTGGTTCGAGGGTGGTGGTGGCGAGTGGGTGGTAGAAATGAAGTCGGGGTGGCCCGATCTATCGTTTGGAACAATAAAAATAATTTGGCCGGAAGTTGGCCGGAAATTTCTCCGGTGGCCGGAATTTGTAGCGGTGGCCGGTGGGTCGCCGGCGGTATAGAGAGAGAGAGGGGAAAGAGTAGTGAGAGAGGAGTGTGTGTGTGAAATGAATAAAATAAATAAAATGAGGCTTTTATATGGATGAGGGGACCAAAGTGGGGCAAAAGGGAAAGTGTTGGGTTGCAAATAAAAGTATACAAGAGGGACTAAAAGGGTTAACTAGCAATACTTCTCGTCAAAACGGTTCGGGACTCATTCGACATATCAAACGGACTCGAAAAATTACGAAAACTTGCGCCATTGTTCACGAAATCATTTTTCCAATAAAATCAAGTATAAATTCACATAACTTTCAAGAATTCAATATATTTGGGAAATACGATTCGTTTCTAGTTTCTATGTTGTGCTGGTTAAATCAAGGGACAAAGTAGATAGAATACAACATGAATCATCGTTAGAAGGTCCGATATTACAAGACGTTAAAGAAACTATAGAAAGAGAAGAAGTTGAATTAGGGATATCACATCCGACTACCGAATTAGATGAAGGTGAGTTTGAAGAATTTGATGTTGAAGACATAGATGTAGAAGATTTTTTGGAAGATTTAATGACTTGAGCATAACGGGTGATGGCCATGCCGAAGCTCAAAATAGATTAGTATTTATATATTTTTAGTTGTATAATTGTATTGTTTAAATAAAAGTTATGATTGTATTTTTTTAGTATGTTTCCGGTGCAAATAAAAAGTTATGATTGTATTTGTTTAATATATTTCCGGTGTATTGTTTAATTAAATGTTTGATAATTAACAAGTTTATTAAATAAATGTTCGAACATGTATGTAAAATTCCGAAAAAAAAAAAAAAAAAAAAAAAAAAAAAAAAGAACTGGTAAATAACCGATAAAAAAAACCGAATCCGAACATTTATAACCGAAAAAAACCGAACCGATAAAAAAACCGATTCCGAAAATTTATAACCGAAAAAAACCGATTTCGGAAAAACCAAAAAAACCGAAACCGGTTTTTAGGAAAACCGGTTTTTTTTTCCCAAAACCGATAACCGGTTTTAACCGATTTATTTGCACCTCTGCCCTGCAGTGTGACCAGATTTGCAATCTGCAGAAAAGGCAAGAAGAATTTAATTAGGAACTATAAAATAGCAAGTTAATTTGAGTCTCGAATAGCTTGCCAAGTAATTTACTGATAAATGAGTGTGAATCAACCTGAATAACAGGATCATGTGTAGGCTCAGGGAAAAGACCCTTACGACCAGCACACTCGATATCAAAACTTGATATACGAAATGGAGCCATTTTTGAATATTCTCCTTCTGGAACATGGCTTATCAGTTCTGAGTAACTATAATCTTTGTCAAGAAATACAATGATCTAATTAGGTAAAGTAAACATATATGCATTTTAGTCTCTGTTTAAAACAAATTATATCCATCATAGCATGAATGAGGATACAGGCAATCAAACTCTAACTGAGAGTATGACATATTTTTTGTTGTCTTCATGTGTTTGTGAGCTGGAACTTCAATCCAATTGCCATCCACAATCTTGCAATCGATCATAAAACGAAGAACGAAAAGGACATTACTCTCATATGTCATGAAGCTTTTCATACCAATGCCATCAATTTGTATCCCTTTGTCAAGAATTCCTGCCATGATTACATGAAGGGTTAGGGAGCGATAAGAAATAGTCAAATAAAAGCCAAAATGCACCGTAATCATTTATACAATACTAACTTACCTCGGCAATTAGCAACCATTGTAGGCAATGCAACGATAATTTTAAGAAAAGGCTGAGAACTATGTTGCTGATAGTACATAATGCTTTTTTTATGTACTACTTCTACACGGAAGGATAGATTTAGGAACACTGTTGTTCCTTTTGTCTTCCCTCATTCTCCCCTGCACAAAAATTAAAGGACTCAGTACACAGTCTTGGTGATAAATCTCATACAAAAAAAAATCACTCGATCAGCAGATGAAGATACCTCAAGAACTCGATGAAAGCAAGATATATCATCAGGTCCCATTCCGGGAGGACAGCTAATAAAGAACTTGATGAAAGCGAGATATATCATCAGTTTCACAAGACATTTTCTTTCTGCAGATACAAGTCAGTTAAACTAGTATAAAATCAATTTGCATAATGCATCAACATTCTTTCTAACGATATTTGACACCTAGCTAAAACAAGCAAAATAAACTGAAATTTTTGTTGTTTTGAAGGTAGCAATAAAATACTGATGCTGTCACAGTGAACTTGGCCCAATAATAGCTGCTAGTTAACTAATTTCATTTTTTTTATAATTGACAACACATTTATCTTTTGTTTAAAGCTACTTTTGGGTAAACCGCGCAAAAAGGTACTAAATTTAGGTCAATTTGAATTTATGGTATTCAACTTTTTTTTTCTCAATTTAAGGTATTCTTTTTTGCAAAATGTAAAGTTTTTTTACTTTTGCAAAATGGTTATCGGTCATAATTTTAGCTGAAATAACTTTCCACGCTCACCCTACTTGAATGACATCAAAAATCATCTATTTTTTATTTTTTTTTCGAAAGTGAAGAAATGAGAAGCTTCTTCTTTTGTTTTTATCACCTTTTTTTAGGCAGAAGTCGAACGAGCAACAAGCTGCACCGCTAGCCCCTTTTTGGATTGCAAAACTTATTCTTTTAATTCAATTGCACACAAAATTAATTCAATTTGATCTATAATTTAGTACCTTTTTGTGCGATTTGCCCCACGCCATTATTGAAAAAGCAAATTAATCTATTGAAACCCTAATTAATTATAAAACCCTAAAAAAACACAAAATCAAAACTACCTATACTCTGCGACTGATTCAAATACCAGGCGACACCACCGGCCGCTTCCACTTCCGCAAGCGCTTCGCGGTCTTCCATATCGCGTAAAATAAGCTCATCTTCATTAACCAAATTCTCCTCTTGGATAAAAACATCTTCATCCATGTCTTCTTCTTCCATCACCGTCATCTGTTGCTTTGGTGGCGGTGGTTGTTGCGCTGGACGTGTTCTGTTGGTGCCTTTGTTCATGGTGATTGTTGGGGATTTTTGCACACAGTGAGTGTGTGTTTTTGTAAGGGTGTGTGTTCGAATTAGGGTGAAATGGGCGGGTGAGATTGCCGCCAATTTGCTTGGGGGTTTTATAGGGGATGTGAAGTCATGTGTGTGTCACCTGTTTGTGTTTGTTTTTTGTTACCATGGATATGGATGGTTTTTACTTTTTTACATGCGGTGGTTATCTATATCTATATTTATACTATATATAATGCAAAAATGTCATTCTTTAAAAGTGAAAAAACTTAATTTAGTCAAACAAGAAAAATGAACACGATTGAAAGCTTGTGGTATTTGGAAAGTATTAATTGACTTTCAAACTAATTTAGGGAACATCTATTTGTGCACTTTTTTTCATTTAAAATATGAGTGTGTTTCATTTGTAAAATTGAAAATATATTTATGGGTAGGGTTTCAAAACATTATGTTTAATCCCCAAATCCTCAAACTTTTATTATTTTTTTTCGTTTATAACCTATAATTTTTTTTATCACTACAACTATCTGCCGCTATAAAATCCCGTTGCTATGCACGGGTACTCGTCTAGTATTTACTAAACACGCTTGCAGCTATTAAGAACAAAACTGAACGAACTACAGACATCACTTGACGACTGGTCACATTTTACTTTGCACTACACAACCATAAACTGTTTTTAGCAAATAATTTAGGGGAATTCAGCCGGACAATTGCCAAATCTTTACCACAAAACAAACATGAACCACATGACTGAAAAATAATCAGTTATAGTAACATAAAAAAATCTAGTTCACTAAAAAAAATTATAATAACAAAATCAAAATCATTCATACTAACATAAAACCATTTAATAGGTGTTCCAAAACCCATGTTAATGAAAAACCATTCATACTAACATAAAACCATTTTCTGAAGTATACAAAAACCCATAAAATTATACAACCAAACCTCGTAACGAAATATCACGCCAACCTCTAACACCTATTGTTTAATGTTCCAAAATCCCTTAATCACAGAAACTAATCAATTTCACAACAAAAACTAAAATATAGAATCGTATACCTGAATACGGTATAGCAACCCATAAAGCCGCCTCCTGGTGCACTCCACCGCCTCAGGCTGGTATTGCAACCCATATAGAATGTGCAAGCACTCGCAGTAACATAAGCTGCCAAAAAAAAAAGTATCAGCATCATTCAGACTATCATATTCATATAAAATAAAGCAAACAACTAAAATAATTAAAGGCAAAAATTGTAACCATCTTCTATTGAAAGGCATGAATCCTAAAATTGCAGCTATTAAACTTGTGAACCCTAAAATTATGGCTAGTAAACCTGCAAGTCTAACATCAGAAAACTTGACTAAAAAAAAAACATAAAGATTCCAGACCTAGCAAGAAGACTTATTTCATGAAACAAAGCAGATCAAGATGAGCAAAATAGTCTACCTAATCCAATAATCCAGAAGCTACTTTAAAGCATAAGAACTAATTTGTGGTTAGGAAAAAAAGGGCTTCCTATACAATTTAATAAATGGCAATAATAGAACCGCAAACCACAATAAAATAATCCATCCCTGTAGATGTGCCCGTACATCCTCTCACAAATCCACTATACACACATTAAAATAATATTTTCTCGTACAATTTACTGTATACGCTCTCACAAAAACACTATAGATGCTTCGGTTTCGAATCGGGTAAGTTTTGGTCGGACGGTTTTTTGGCTATCGGATTACAGCCGGAGCAAGAAAAGAATGAGAGAGGGGCGTGAGAGGTAGTGGTTAGGATCCGGACGGCCCCAAACTCAATTTTTCGGGTATGGGCTTACCAAATGAAAACCGGGCTACAAAGGTTGTAACCACAGCCCACGCCGTTATATTTATATAATATGTATATCACATCGCAAATCCAGTGTGGAGGGCCCACAAATGATAAAGAACAAACTTAAATAATTGAGCACAATAATTTAAGGGGTAATTATCAAAATAGTATGTTAATTTCAACTTTTTCAAAAAGTGGTAGGAAAATAATGAGGTTTCCCAAAAGAGTCATGTGCGATTGTGCGAACGTGCGAACCCACAAAATGATTGCCACGTGTTCACTATTTTAATATTAAAGTACAATGGTTAGGTGGGGTTGGTGGAAATTTGACTTTGAATTTTTGATTAAATGACTAATATACCCTTCTATTAAATAACTCTTTATCACCACACAAATCTTATCTATTTCATTCACACGAACAAAAATCCCAGATTCACTCACATACATCCATACATCAATTTTCCTATATTATCCAATCGATTCACATACATCAAACCAAAAAAAAAATCTCAGATTCACATACAGCATACAAAAATCCCAGATTCACATATATCTCATAAGAAAAGAAAAAAATTCAATTAAAAAAACCAATCGATCCAAAAAAAAACCAATCGATACTAAATACTGTACATTTTAGTATCTGAAAAAGGTATTAATTACATTGCGTGAGATATCTTCAGCGGCTTTTTGAAGATCCGATTGACTTTGAAAAAGGTATTATCCAATTGACTTTGAAAAAGGTATTAATTACATTGTTGGTTGGGTTTTAAATTGAAATAAACGGCTGTGTAATTTTGTTAAATTATTTTTCACACATGATAATCCATCACACTTGACAGGTGTTAGTAAAGAAGCCTAGAAGGACCCACAAATATATATATTCAATGAAGAAAGGTACTACTTTTATTAGGGGTGTTTGGATTGTTACGATATGAAGAAGAAAGGATCTTGGTTGGGTTTTAGGGGTGTTTGGATTGGTGCACACCAGGTGTTTGATGAAATGTTTGAATGAGAATTTTTGTTTTGATCTCGTGTAATTGATACAGAAAATTTATAGTTTTATTCTTATCTTTTGTAATCGATATATATGAATTGTAGTCTTCAGAAATTGATCCAGAGATAGTTTGATGTTTTTCATTTAAGTTTTAGAAGTTTAATTGATTGATTGTGAGAGTTGAGAAGTTTGATTTATTAGAGGTTTTTGTTGAAGATCTGTTTTTTTCTTTTTCTTTTTTTTTAATTGAAAATCTGGGTTTTGGATTATGAATTGGATGAAGATCTGGGTTTTTTTATGAATTTGATGAAGATCTGGGTTTTTTATGAAGATCTGAGTTTGTTCGCACATTCGTTGTTCGCACATTCTGGATGAAGATCTGGGTTTTTTTATGAATTGGATGAAGATCTGGGTTTTTTTATGAAGATCTGAGTTTGTTCGCACATTCGCACATTCGTTGTTCGCACATTCGCACATCCATTGTACACATTCGCACATCTATTGTTCACACATTCGCACATCCGTTGTACACATTCGCACATCCGTTGTGCAAATGTGCGAATGTGAAATTGGATGAAGGTCTGGGTTTTGGATGATGAATTGGATGAAGATCTGGGTTTTTTTATGAAGATCTGAGTTTGTTGCACATTCGCACAGCTATTGTTCGCACATTTGCACATCCGTTGTACACATTCGCACATCCGTTGTGCAAATGTGCGAATGTGAAATTGGTATTTATTTATATTTAATAGAAGGGTATATTAGTCATTTAATCAAAAAATCAAAGTCAAACTCCCACCAACCCCACCTAACCATTGTACTTTAATATTAAAATAGTGGACACGTGGCAATCATTTTGTGGGTTCGCACGTTCACACAATCGCACATGACTCTTTTGGGAAACCTCGTTATTTTCCTACCACTTTTTGAAAAAGTTGAAATTAACATACCATTTTGATAATTACCCCAACATATTGTGCACCACATGCATGCATCTTAGTCTTCATTTACTTTAGGATATTTTATAAACAGAATGGATGTATGAGGATAAACCTTATGAACGAGAATGGTATCCAGCAAAACCTCTTCTCCCAGCTATGCCTCGCGGGGGTGGCAAAGCGCAATCATCTCCAACAGTTACCATCTGCAGCACATATATCGCAAGACAACATATCTGAGTGCTAATATTCTCCCGTTTAAGAGTGAGGGCACAATTTAGGATGCATGCCAATGATGTGCACTGACCTCGACTTTATAACTTTCAGATTTGGCTTCCTCGGCTGCCAATTGGCCACCTGTGTAGTTATGTGGATCTGAAATCAGTGTCATTGTACTAAAAGTGTACCCTTGCATATAGAAATCTCCTAGCGCTTATTATTTTATAATCTTCATGAGTAAACAGTTTGCAGTTAACTAAAACAATGAAAACTCAAGAAATCACCGACTGTTAATTTATTTATTTTTGTTCTAGAAAACCTTAAACAGAAAACAAAAACTCCAATATAGTTGACAACCTGACCAGACAATCTTTGTCCAAAACTGTTACATTTTCTGTGCATAATTAATGTGTCAATATGAAATCGAAACTTATAACTTCAAGACAATGTAATTTTAAAAAAAAACAAACTGATTTAAAAGCTCTTTTGCAGTAAAAAAAAGGCACTTTGGGTGACTTTGAACCATTCAACCATATGACTTGTTTCCTTCATATTTACCTAATTCATTCGTTGAAGATAAAGCATAACCAAAATGACCCATTCATAAGTGCATCTCCAATGGTATAGTCTTACCACGAGCTTTTGACATTGAAAAAACAATAATAATAAATTATTGATCGAAAAACACATTCTATGCATAAAAGTCATTTTATAAGTTTTTCGTGTGCCTTTTAATCATAAAATAAGAAATGTTGTGACTTGTGAGAGATGTATTCCTCAAGTAATTGCTTCAAAGACTTGATGAACCTCAAGTCATTCACTAAAGAGTCATGTACTCCATAAGTATTTATTTTGTTAAAAAAAAATATATCCATCAAGCTACCATTGGAGATGCTGTAATCTACAATAGTTGTAACTTTGTAAAATATGACAACATAGTAAATTGAGATATAACCCATGCCTACGAAAATACAGTTTTACATGAAGATCTTAAATTGTACTTCTATAGATTTTATAGCGTGGGTTGCCATTTCATACATTTATCTCAAATTTACATTGTACGTCAATACTTGTCAGTTTTGTCTGCAACATATGTTTGCATACAATCACATAAGCAGATCCAATGTGCTTATCTTTATATGTTACATAACTAAGTTAAATAGACATGCTATGGAAAGAAAAAGGGCTATGAAATGATCGATACCTCAATGGAAGGCATGGTTAAAGACACATCTATGTCTTTTCCACCATAGATAACCTCCATCATAGTATTACAGTGAGAATTCTCAATGTTTCGGGCAAGATCCTGACAGTGGCTGTTAAGATGGCCGAATTGACATTGGCAGAATAAGCATTAAAACCTCGAAGAGAACCTGCAATCTACAACAATTGTAACTTTGTAAAATATGACAAATCTTAAAACTAATTTTATGAGACGAAAAGTAAAAACTTTTTAGATAAAGTCGACAACATAGTAAATTAAGATATAACCCATGCCTGCGAAAATACAGTTTTACAGTTTTGCGTTTGAGACCACGTTACACTTAGCAACGAATCATCATCAACCGAAATTGTATTATTCAGTGACCCACTTACATTCCCAGCAAACCTGAACATATTTAGTCCGCATTCATAGTAATTTAGCACAAACGACTCGATTTAACTCTCAAAAAGCAATGCCAATCACCTTTAAGATTTTAACGAACCTACCACTCATATAAATCCTATCTTTATACCAATTTAACAAAACCCCTTAAACGATTACATAATCATACAAGCTAAAGTATATAGATTAAATAACAATCAAACTAAGGCTGCGTTTGTTTGTTGTCTGAATGCCTCTGAACAACGTCTGAACGGGCAAAATGTCTGAATCGGTCAGACATTTTGTCGTTCAGACCGTTTGTTTTTTTGCATCTGAACGGCACTATTTGATCTTAATGGTCAAGACTTGAGAGGGGTGTCTTAACGCGTCTGAATGCCTCTTGTTGACAAAAAAAAAAAAAAAATATATATATATATATATATATATATATATATATATATATATATATATATATATATATATATATATATATATATATATATATATATATATATATATATATATATAAAAAAAATCCCGTTCAAACACGAGTTTTTTTTTCCCGTTCAGATGCGTTCAGATTCAAACATTTACGCCTCAGATTCAGATTCAGACGTGCGGTTCATATTCAGATTCAGACTCTCTTAATAAACAAACACTACCTAAATATAAACAAATAACAATCAGAAATTTTTAAATGCAAAGTTACACAAAATTGTACATTTTTTTATTATCAATGAGCTGTTGAGCTTAAAAAAAACACCAAACTAAGGGCCTGTTTGGCAAGAGCTTTTTTGGGAGCTGTTAGCTTTTTGTTACAAAAATAATCTCTTCTAAAACAAGTAGCTCCGTTTGGATATATTAACTTCAAGGTTTTATTTTACACAAATATCTCCTAAATGAAAAGCTGATTCATGAAGCTTTTTAAACATCTTGGAGCTATTAAAACTTTAAATTGCTAATATACCCTCCAAACATTTGTTTATAATTATAAATATGTCCTTTTATGTCATTTTACATTTTATAATTACATTTAATAGCTAACTTACCAAACACTTTTATTGAAAAAAAAATACAGTTTGTAGCTTATGTTAACAGCTTTGCAGTTAGTTTACAGCTTACATCTTACAGTTAACAGCTTACAACTAGTTTTACCAAACATACCCTAAGGGTGAGCAAAGAGACCTCTTCAGCAATTTCGCCAGCCTTCGATATATGGTTTACGGACTCTAGCAATGAGGCTCGTGGCAATGTAAGCATAGACACCACCAGCAATTTGCAATTGCAGGCACAATTGACAAAGTCGCTAAACTTATCTGCCAAACTCTACCAAACCCAATAATGAATCATGATAAGAATCTGTAATGTAGACATGTAGTGCATGAAGTTCCCACCTGCAGCCGCACGACACATACTACATTATTATCTTTTTAATTAGATAATTTAAAAATATATACTAATCCGTCCTATAAAGAAAATGAATTTTAAATTCGATAACTAAATTTATAAAATAAATATAAAAATAGTTCTATCAAAATCCTTGTTTAACAAACATGGCTTTGCCTCAGCTTTTAGACACGTTAGGACTTTTTTTTCTCTTAATGTCTATTTCATTTAAACAGCCTGTTACAATATAAATGAATCATATGTATCTATCACAAGCTACTTTTCATTAGTTTATCCTAAAATAGAATTTTCATAAAACTATATGTCTTGTGCTGTTTCCCGGAATAGTATTTTTATAAAACTACATGTCACTAAAGTAAACATTTATTTTTCTAAAAAACTGTATTTAGTGATAACGGGACCAATTATATGGATGATCATGTGATACATATATCAAATAATACTTCTGACAAGTCATTTTTTTAAACTAGATGCGTCGATAGTTAACAAGAGACCATCTGTATAATTTAGTCTAGAGCCTATTCCTTATAAGTTAAAACCTTTGACACAGTGGAAAAAACAAGTGCTACGTATAGACATTAGGACATGCATTGAATGTTTATACCTTAATACTAAATACTCACTCTTGCGTATAATTAGCTTCAACAAACCTAATATGCAACATGTTGAAGCAATTTCTTGCAATCACTTCAGACAAATAAAGGGAGCCTCCCGGTTGAACTCAACTTGGGTTCCTCCGGTAGGCTTGGGTGTAAGTCCTTTCGGCTATTTGGGGTCCTCCGGATATCTGCACACAACAACACACGTTAGGCTCGCCCCGGGTGTTATCCCAGGACCCACCTCCGGTGTGAGAATAAGTATTTGATATTCCGAAAGGGCTATCAATTATAGTGAGAAGTTAATGCAGGTAAAAGTGTTAGTTGAGAGCAGTAAATGAGTCGAGTATTTATAGTACTCGACCTTGATACCTGAAATGGCGGCGCCCGATTTTCAGGGGATATGTCCCCGACATAATCCCGTAAATCCTGGGGAGGCGGCGGCGGTGTCTGCAGCTGCCATCTGTCAAAAGGTAAATGCCACCTGTCCTATTACTCACAGTGATTTTGGCCGGATGAGTCGTATGCCTTCCGGTATGCCCGGGCGGCTCGATGTCGTCCGGACGGCCGGTCGAGACAGGCCGTTCGGACACATACGTCAACATGTCCCCCCCCCAGTATTGCATTATCGGTTGAAGACCGATGATGTAATATTTGTATAATATCTGTGCGCCTTTCGGTACCAGTAATGTTTATGTCATACCCTTTCGGCATGTTTCATTCGAACATATACACCAATGAGACTAAGATAATGCCTTATGGCTGCTTCATATTTTAACCTGTTCCATCTGATATATGCATGTAATATCAGAATTACATTGTTAGTAAAGTGTTGACGCGACACTCCAAAGATCACCTTATGGTCTGTCGGCCTGAATCTTCGGTATTACTGTTGCGTTTGCTTTTCAATTTGGCCGATGGTGTAATGCCTTGAAGAGTTAGTTTTGACGTGTTATGGCTTCGACGTGTGGGAGCTATTATCGTATCGTTCCTGATCCTCTATGTACATTGTATGTCTTTATTTCTTTTGGTGAGTGATCATTGCGTGCACCCAATAGGTCGGGGTGCCTTTTTCAATTTATCCGGAGGGCCTTGCCCTTCTGTGCGTAGGCGCTGCGATTATGCCGATGGTATGACATTGCTGACAAACTATGGGTTTACGTTTGGCCTTTTCTGAAGGATATGCCGTTAGATTCTAGCATGTCTTACATCATACCGATTCTACCAAGTATCGCCCTAGTATTTTTATGAGTGTGCCTCTCTCTTTTATAATTATTTTATAATTCTGCCACTTCACGGTTGTTCCATGTAGGTCGTCATCAATGGACTGACACGTATGCGCGTGTTTAGTTCGTGTGCAGATTTGCAGCCACGTCAGCGTCTTGCCCAACGTGACATTCCACATCCTGAGTTCTTCCTATAAATAGTGACATTGATGTGTGTTTTTTTTACTACCGTAATTCCATAATCTTAACTGAGACGCCTTCCGGTATTATTTTCCGAACGATTCTTGCCAGTCTGTCCTCCATTTTCCTACTAGTCTTTCGTCTTTCCAAGGTACGTTTCGAACCGTCTCTGCCTTAACTTTATTTTACTGTTTGGCTGTTTTGGCTGTATCCCTCTTTCCCCCGGCAAAACCGCATCGGCTTTGCCCACTTCTACTTGTGAGAACTTTCCAGGGGTCCAATGATTCCTCCCCAAGTTTATCGTAGAGACACGTGCCTTTCGATGGGGTTAAAGGGCAGTGCATGGGGTTATCATGGATTACGAAGTACCGTAGAGAAGCATACCTAGCGTCGTTAGGAAGGCACCATATAATATTTTTCGAGGTTTCTCTTCGTAGCTTCCTTATAAACCCTTCAGTTCTTTTACCCCGAACGCCGATAAGATGGCTTAGGGAACGATAGACCTTGTGTCGTTTGAATTTTCCACGTAGTAGGGCTCTCGCCCGACTGGGGGTATCCCAACTAGTGGGCGGCTTCTAGGGGAATCGGGGGAAGGGTTATGCCCTTACGGCCTCTGTCTATCTCCTTTTATTATTTTAGTTGTGTTCCGGCCCTTGCCTGTGCAACGTTTTGACCATTACCTGCATCCGTTTTTTGCAGTTATCACAATGTCTCAATACCTGAGGAAGCCCAAAGTTAAGAAGGATGTGCCGGTGACCCAGGGGGACAAGCATCAAGGGAGTCAAACCCAGGGATCGCATGCTGCCGCTGCTCCTCAAACCGTTATCCCTGAGCAGACGGTAGAAATGACCGGAGTCGACAAGTCTGACCCCAAGGTCTCAGTCTCCCGAAAGAGAAAACCGGATCAGGATGTCGTCCGACCCATCTCTCAGGCTCAAACACAGGGAACGAGAGTCCGTCTTCATCGTGATTCATCCGGAGGGGGTACCTTCCGAGAGCCCAATGAAGGCGAGGGTGCCTCGGGCGCAAGAAAACAGCCGGAGGGGGCCGATGCTTCGGCCGGAAGAAAACGGCCGGATACCCAAGGAGGTACCGGCGAGGGCTTTACGTCGGAGGCCACCGGTGCTGGTAAGTGTTTCTTTCTTTCCCTTTATGAAACGCTGATTTCCAAATTATGCATTCGTTCCGCCATTTTTGTTTGACTTGCAATAATAACAAATAAAACTTTTCGAAAATGTAGGGGCTTCTTCTGCTGCTGCTTCTAACCGCGGGAAGGGTAAGGTAGCCGGTGACAGCGAGTCGGCCTCTTTGCATGTGCCGACGTGGAAGGTGAGCAAGGACGACCGGTTGGATAACTGGAAGGTCTGTCGGGAACTATTGTTGCACTTACCGACTCCGAAAGAGGAGTCGTTTCTGGAGAGTTTGGGGGATGCTGAGGTCGTTCAGAGAGCCTGGAGACTTTTGGGTATGGGGTCCGTTGCTCAGTCGGACTTGCTGCTTCGGTTCGAGAAACTCCTTCACGACCATAGCGAGCTTCACGAGGTCCACCAGCATTGTGGAAACCTTGGAAAGAACGGGGAAGAGCTCAAACAACTGAAGATGGAGCATTCCACCTGCCTGGTGCGAGAGTCGGAGTTGATGGGGCAAGTGAAAGAGTTGGAGAAGTTGGTGGAGGATGAGAGGTTGGCCGCAGCGGAACGAATCAGCGCCTTGGAAGCTGATTTGGAAAAAGCTAAAGTTAACCTGAGTGACGAAGTGAAGGACAACATGAGCCTTCGGGAAGAAAAGAGAGATCTGATTGCCCGAGTGGGCCGCACCGAAGCAGAAAGGTTCAGGGTAGTTAAGGAGGTCCTTCCAGAGGTTGTTCGTCGTCTGTTGGGCAGCTATGAGTACAAGAATCATCTAGCAGGGCCCTTCAGCTTGTCCTCGCAATCTGGGTTTATGGAAGGTGTGGTTGAGGGCCGCGGGCCGGAAGAAGTGGCCGCCATTCTGGCCAAAACGGAAGATCTGGATGTGGATGCTGCGAAGAAACTCGACCCGGCATTTGACGGGTTGTTTACCGCCGAGTATCCTTATATCAAGAAGATCAGCGGTTCCTATCTTAAGTCTCTTGATGAGATCCTGAAAATCTTCCCTGATCCCGACCCGGCTGCTTCTCCCCGTGCTCCGACTGTTAATGCCGCCGAGGGATCAACTTCCGGGACTACTAACGTCGAGGGGCCGACTGTTGGAAAGGACGGGTCGGCCCCCTAAGTTTCCGAGTGATTTGGTTTACCTTGTGTTGTAAGGCCTTTGAGCCAGGAACAATTTTTCTCTTTCTTTTTCATATACATACATCCGGATGACTGTAATAATCTTGTGACAAATAATTTGTGTGTCTTGTTTCTTTGCATATATTTATGATTGTTTTGTGCTTCGCGTGCTCCATGTTTCATGTTTCGTGCTATTGTTCTTGCTTGTTTCCGGAGTGATCTAGATTTAGCGGAATTGACCTTCCGGTTGATATGATGGGACGCTCTACTGGGCCCTTGAACGACCCTGCCGGATTCTATTAACTTGTGATTTAGTAATGTGTGTGTCTTATCCTTCTTCCTCCTTTTTCCCTTCCCCAGAAATATATATTCTTCTCTTTTTTTTTGCGTGGACCACATGCGTGGGTTGTAATGGGACAATTTGGGTCTTCGAAATGGACGTTGTCGAATAGTTGTTCTTTGGTATTCGTAGGTGTTATGAATCGCATCGTTTGTCCGTTGTTATCTGTCATTCGTATGGTACCGAAAGTGCACTTGTATGTTCTTTTGATTATGGACGCGTGACATTCGCTTGTTATTATTTTTGTGTTTGCATAGTTCCGACAGTGCAAGTTTATACATTTTGCGTGGTTGTATGGTGACCATGTGAATATTGACCACGAAAGTCTCCGGAGGGGGCCAGCCTCCCGGAGGGATCGTTTTTTACTTGTGTTCAAAATGTTACAAATGATTCAGCCTTTCCGCTAGGATTATGGCAACCCCTTCCTTTTTTAGGTATCAACCATCTTTGGACATTGACCACAAACTCCCCGGAGGGCGCGAACCTCGGGGGGGGCCACTTTCTAATTATGTCCAGAGAACAATGAACACTGACCACTAATCTCCGGAGGGCACGAACCTCTCGGAGGGATCACTTTCTACTTATGTTCGAGATTTTACAGGTGGTTCAGCCTTTCCGCCAGGATTATGGCAACCCCTTCCTTTTTTTTTTTTTTAGGGTATCAACCATCTTTGGACATTGACCACAAACTCCCCGGAGGGCGTGAACCTCTCGGGGGGGTCATTTTCTAATTATGTCCAGAAAACAATGAACACTGACTACGTCCGGATGTCGCGAGTCACCCGAACGAGTCACTCTAAACTTGTGTTCCAAGCACCTAGCTCGAACACTGACTATGCCCGGATGTCGCGAGTCATCCGAACGAGTCACTTTAAACTTATGTTCGAGCTGTTTCGTAATTGTTACACATGTGGGATCTCACATAAATATTCAGGTGATGTTCCGCAGGGACATTGACTCCCTCCCATGGTGGGGTAACTGCATTTGTCATTGAAAACAGTCAATATCAAGCCTTCTTGGGATATCATAAACATTTCAAAGATATCATGAGAAAATTGCCCCCCTCATCGGTAGGGTAGCTACGTTTCATTAAATGATTAACATCAAACCCTTTCGGGTGTTACACAGAATACGTTAAGCCCCATTTACATGGACGCTTTTACAATCAATCGCCCGCTGTGCTTGCGGCGTTCTCCTGACTATCCCTGTTCGACTTTTGTTATCTCGTTCGGCAGGCTTCCGATGCCTCTGTCGGGCCGCATTCCCGCAGACCTTGCTTTCCCCATTTTGTAAAACTACCTGTCTTAAGTTACGAAGGTATTTGCATTCTTCCCGTTAGTTCGTACATTGTTACAGTAATAGAATAGAATAGTAAGACATTCTAGTGGTTATATCGTACTGACGATTACCTGAGCCATTGCTTGTTTCTTGGCCGGTGTGTTGGGGCTTCCTTGGCCATCATGCCCATTCATCTTTCTTCCATCCTTCCTTCCGGTCCTAGGTCCCTTCTTTTGTTCACACGGCCAGTCCTGTTTTACTCCTCCCAACGGATGATTTCTTTTCTTGGTTTCTTTTGTTTCTGCGATGGGCTCCTCCCTTGCATCATGGTGCCCTTGCGTCTTTGGTTGAGTGACCAATGTCGCTATGCCCCCTGGTGTTGGAAATTTAATCGTCGAATGGATGGTTGATGGTACGGCCCGCAACTTCCTCAATCCGACGCGTCCCAGTATGGCATTGTAGGGGGAAGGTGAGTCGACCACGGCAAACTCCAAACTGATTTTCCGAGACAGACCCAGACTTCCGAAGCGGATCTCCAAGTCAATCACCCCTCTCGGCCTGATGGGTTTTCCAGTGAATCCCGTCAAAGTTGTGTCGACCTTTCTCAATCGTGCCTTAACCGCCCGGCCCAAGCGCTCAAATTGATGCCCATACATTACTTCCATTGATGCGCCCGGGTCAACATAAACCTCACGGATTTCTCTTCCCTCAGTTTCCATCTTGACTATCAGCGGTTCGTCCGACATCTTCTCCAGAGGAATAGACGGGAAGCTTATTGGCGCGTCCATCCACTCTTCCTTCCCCACTTCTTCCGCTTTCCGGGAGGTTATAAGGCTCCGGACCATGTTGATTACTTTCCCTTTATTCCCTTGGTAGTTACCCCCTTGGTTGGTTTTCTTTCCTCTCCTGAGGTCTTTTACCAAATGATCCAGCTTCCCTGTACTCAACGCGGTTTTTAACTCCTCCCTGAGTACCCAGCAATCATCAGTGAAATGCCCTTTCTCCCCATGATAGTCACAGTATCTGTCCTCACAATCTTTCTGTGGCTTTCCCTTGGTTGGAGGAGGCTGCGGCAACCTTAGCTGATGTTCCGTCGCCAATATTTCCTTGGGTGTCTTCGTAAGGACGTCCAAATCTATCGGTCTTGTCTCGTTTCGACGGATATCATTTCGGCGGGGGTCGGATCTCCCGGCGTTGCCGTACCTTGGGGCTACATAAGGTGTGTAATAATCATTCCTTCGCCCTTTGAACCCAACCCTAGGGTTACTCCGGCGATAATCTCCAACAGGAGGCTTTGGCTGGTAGTCGTTCCTGTTGTGGTATGGGTTAGGCCGAGACTCCGTTCTCTCTCCCTTTGGCAGCTCTGTTGCTCGGAATGCCTCCTCAGAACGAACAAAATCATCAATCCGTTCCAACATTTCGTCAACGGTTTTGGGGATCTTATCCGAGAACTTCTTGGCTAACTCCGGGCAATGGTGACCATTCAGAAATGACCCGATTTGCATGATCTCCGGGGCGTCCGGGAAGTGGTTGGCCTCACATATCCACCTTTCTTTGAAATCCGGAAGGCTTTCGTTCGCCTTTCGATGAATCTTGTTAATCTCCGTGAGGTCCTTGGTGCTTATCCTTAACATGCTAAATCTGTTCAAAAATCTTTTCTGGAGCTCGTCCCAACTATCGATGCTTCCTGTAGGGAGCTTATCAAACCATCCTCTGGCCTTCCCGTCCAAGGTTTGTTGAAACATTCGACACCACACGGGCATGGGCCATTCTTCATGGTTTCCTGCTCCGGTGAAACGATTGATGTGGTCATCCGGATCAGTGGTCCCTTGGTATAGTTTTAAGTTCGTGGGGATCTTGTGTTTGGGGGATGAGAATTCTATGATTCTTTTTGTGAATGGGCATTTGATCATTTCTTTGAATGGTTTGCTCAAATCGTCGTCTGTCCCTTTCCCTTTTTCGTGACCGTCACCTGCTTTTTTCCTTTTCCCGTAACCGTCATCTACCTTCTTTCCTTTTCCGTAGGGCGACATTTCCACCTCCTCTCCCTCCGAACTCTCATATCCGTCATCGAGCCTCAGCATTCTGGGGCTTACCAGGCTACGATTGCCCGGCTCCTTGAACAATTCTTTCAAGGCCGAAAGATGACCCTCGATCAGGGCTTGAGCGTCCGGAGGGTGTTGGTCTCCTCCAGATCCTCCGGCCTCTCCCGCGTTTCGGACAGGGGTGAAGATGGGTGTTGTTCCCGTTGCCCCGAATGCCTCGAATGTTGGTGGAGAACCTGTCATTCCTAACTTCAGGTAGATCGAGTGAAAGGTCCCACGGAAGGCGCCAATTTGTTGAAGCAATTTCTTGCAATCACTTCAGACAAATAAAGGGAGCCTCCCGGTTGAACTCAACTTGGGTTCCTCCGGTAGGCTTGGGTGTAAGTCCTTTCGGCTATTTGGGGTCCTCCGGATATCTGCACACAACAACACACGTTAGGCTCGCCCCGGGTGTTATCCCAGGACCCACCTCCGGTGTGAGAATAAGTATTTGATATTCCGAAAGGGCTATCAATTATAGTGAGAAGTTAATGCAGGTAAAAGTGTTAGTTGAGAGCAGTAAATGAGTCGAGTATTTATAGTACTCGACCTTGATACCTGAAATGGCGGCGCCCGATTTTCAGGGGATATGTCCCCGACATAATCCCGTAAATCCTGGGGAGGCGGCGGCGGTGTCTGCAGCTGCCATCTGTCAAAAGGTAAATGCCACCTGTCCTATTACTCACAGTGATTTTGGCCGGATGAGTCGTATGCCTTCCGGTATGCCCGGGCGGCTCGATGTCGTCCGGACGGCCGGTCGAGACAGGCCGTTCGGACACATACGTCAACACAACAAATGTTACATTTTTTTAACTTTTAAGTGTAGCGCTTAAGGCTACGAATTTCAAAATATTTAGATAAATTGAAAATAGCAAACAGGATAAGAGTTGTGACTTGCAAGTAATAGAACAATAGGCAATTAGAGGAGTGGTACAACTCGAGCCTGCCCAACAATATATTACAAATTCATTGCAGTTATAAATCATCCACAGTATTCACTTGCGCATTATTAAACACCGCCTTTTTATTTAATCTTTTTTCCTTTTTTATTTTCATAATAATCCTTTTTAATATTTTGTACTAAAATTCCTTGAGCCCCAAGTAATTATTTAAGATAGTCGTCTAATAATTACACAATGGAAATTTATGTATCATTGAAAAACATCACAAAAAACTCTTGCAACTTTTGCATGGAATACTTTGTTTGGCAAAAAAGTCTAATTTTGTGAATGCAATAATAACATGTGGATTGAATTTTGAATATAACTGTTGTAATGCATATCTCTGGCCCGCATTCGTGGCTCACATTTTACTCTCTTTAAACAGCACAACACAATTATTTATCAGTTTTTATTTAATATTTTTTGTTTTTAATCGGTTTTTATTATGTATTTCTTGTCAAATTTTATATTTTCTGTTCTTTTCTTTTCGTTTCATAGTTTTATACCAAACACAAAATTAACTAAAAAAGTATAATTAAAAGTTCAAAAGATATATTAGAATCACTTTAGAGATGTAAAAATATCCTAACCTTATTTTGTAATGGTAAGAAAAGTAAATTTTAAACTTTCTTTAAAATAGATTACATGTAACATGCTTTTATTTAATGAAACTTACGTGTTTATGATGGAGTGAAAAGTAAATTACATGAGCTTGGATAAAAATATAATGAATGTGTCTATCATTATGATATTTTTTGTGAATGTAATCTATTATATCTAAAGATTCAATGGTTTAATTTATTGTGGAAGAGTGATTGTGCACAAAAATATGTACCGTACAACATACTTCAAGCCACACGAAACCCCTGTATCAATTACATACTGTAACATGAATGTTGTCAATCATTCATGCTGTTATGGAACACAAAAGGTTGCCTCAATTCATTCAATTTAATGCTATCAAAGAATACAAACCATCTCTAAAAGGTTATAAATAACACTTTCATATGGACTTTTACAGCACGTCGACGATGAAGAAACACGAATGTTATTTACAAACACTGACACACGCGCATAAGCAGTCGGTGCACTTCATAAACATCATACTCTCACCCACGTTCCAATTCCTAATAAACAGTCTTTCAAAATCTTGATCATGCAAGATTCAATCTTTCCATAACCCTATCACTTATTATTATTACTTCAACCCATTTTTATAAAACCCCTTTTAAGGGTTTTCATAAGAAAAATCAACCAAGATTCATATTTTTAATCAAAATTTCACATTTCTGATTCATACCCATTTCTCAAAATCAAATTTTATATAAAACCCATTTTTTCAATTATGGGTCAAGAAGGTGCTACTAAAAGAGGGTCTTCATTATCTTTACCAACTTCCACTGGCGGCGCCGCCAGAACCAGCCGTTCCATCCTCCGTGGCGGCGCCGGCAGCCGTCAGATCCATAAGACCTTAAACAATATTAAGAGTACCACATCATTTACACAGTCGCCGGAAATCAACGTTCGTCGGAATATTGGTAACGTTAGGGTGATATCAGATCTGCAACACAGCGAAGCGGGATAACAAAGCCTCGCCGGAAAAACGAATACTTGCCGGGATGTTGGAGTGGTGGGATTGGAGGTCGCGAATACGACGGGATGTTGATACCGCCTCCATGATCTGATTGATCAAAGAGATGTTGTGTGACAATGGCTTTTTGGAGTTAATGGCTTTTTTTTTAATGGAATATCTAACTATCTTATAATGCACAAAGGCCTACTATTAATAGAAATACTTAAAATTAAGCAATACAAGTTCTAAAGCTATAAGTACAAGTAATTAAACACATTTTATAACATTTACAAGTTCTTAAGCTCAAAGTACAATTAATTAAAATAGAAATACTAACACTAAATACATACAATTAATATATACAATTAATACACCCCATCACCAATATTTACAACTACCTAAGCTCAATGTACAAGTACATCTTATAATGCACAAAGGCCTACTATTAATAGAAATACTTAAAATTAAGCAATACAAGTTATAAAGCTAAAAGTACAAGTAATTAAAACACATTTTCTAATATTTACAAGTTCTTAAGCTCAAAGTACAACTAATTAAAATAGAAATACTAACATTAAATACAATAAATAAATCATTATGTACATTAAATACAATTAATTAACGGGTCAATAAATACAATTAATGCAGTTATTAAATAATTAAAACAACCCTTACATAAGAAATACAAATTATCAAGCATATTGTACAACCAACTTAAACACAATTCTTGCATTAAATGTCACTAATACAAATAATAAAGCACATGATACAAATATTCAAGCCCGAACGGGCAACGAGCCAAATGGGCTCGAGCCCGAACGGGCACGGGCCAAACGGGCTCGAGCCCGAACGGGCATGGGCCAAACGGGCTCGAGCCCGAACGGACACGAGCCAACGGGCACGAGCTAAACGAAATTCTTGATATCCGTAAATGTATTGTAAAAAAAAACATAATAAACTAAAATACATGATTCACCGGAAAATTTTATTTCAGGGTACCCGCCGCCGCAACGCGCGGGTACCCTGCTTATAAGATGGGAGACAGAGACACACTGGATGTGTATTTTTTTTTTTTAAATTGTTATGCGTATGAAATACTAGCTTATAGACCCGTGAATTCATGATGCATTAATTCTGCATTTAATGACGATTAATTCTGTATTTAATTTGTCACAATTATATCGCTTAAAAGTTGTCAACACCCGATGCGTATGAAATGTTATATGGGTTTTTTTGTCCTTTTTTGTTGCTATTCCATCAGTATTTTATTGATGATTAGGGAACAAATATTAATGTTTGTTAGAAGACTTCATTTAGAAAAACTAATGTCTTTCTCATGTTACTGTCTCTTAGATCGTAGAATCAATTTTAATACACTTTTGCCTCCATAGGTAAAGACCATATAAACTTTGAAAACGTATTTTTCCTACTGGCTTTGATTGATTATTAATCCATTTAGATGAAACTTTAAATACACTATGACTTCATTTGCAAAAACTGTTTGGTATTGAGAAGTTTCAATATAAATTCGCTTAATTAAGCCTATAATAATGTATAGTGAGATGTAAAAATAAATAATAATAATAAATAAATAACTAAATAAATAAATAATTCAATACATCATTTGTTCAACATTAATTACTTGTTCAACATTAATCATTTGTTCAACAATGTTACTCTATATGAACATAAAAATAAAAATATTCAATAGCAAAAGCTCCTGCAATGTTCGGTGATATATGCACAATTGAACAACTTAACCTATTTTGATGTATTTGGCCCACCAACAAGGCAACAACTTATTAGTAAAATTTAGTTATTAGTAAAACTTAGTTACGTAGTGTAGCGTAATTCCATCATGTTTGTGAACCCTTTTAATTATTTATTTGCAATATTTTAACTTATATATTACCACCAATTATTGATTTATATCATTTTATTTATTTTATACTTCTATAATTCTACGTAATATTTGGTTACAATTTGATGTTTCATTGTCATATCGATAGATACTGAGAATTACGTGTTCTACCAAAATTTTATAGATATAGTAAGCGGCTAGCCAAGCTCTAAGTAGTTTGGTTTTACCATAAAAGAAGTTCAAAAATTTTAGTGAAGCACATTATCAGAAGTTCAGAATATACCATTTATAAAACGTAGCAAAGCCTAACTACCTAAAGAAAAATAACCCATAATAATGATTATAATAACAATAATAGATTTGATAAATACGGACATATATAAAGTTTTAGCAATAATATTAACTTAGCTTATTGTCATTCCATGTTTTATATAAAATGTTGAAGAATAATTGACAATTGTCGACAGAAGATCAACGTTACCATTATTGTATACTTCTTTGCCATTACACACCTCAAATGTTGACAATAAGAAAAAAGTAATTTGACAAATGTATAATGCATACAAATTAGTTTATAATGTAAACCCAATGAATACCAACCATTCCGCTACAAACACTTAGACACAATTGGTGCAACGCACGGGCTTGACCATGCCTCGTTATCATATAATCTAATATATGGATTTTAAAATCAAAATGGTGGTTGAAAATTAATTTGTACACCACCTTCTCCCTAAGATATAAATTTAATATTATAACGAAAGTCTCTGTCTCACACCTCTTTCTTTTAACAAACTTCATCGCACTTTAATGAAAACAAAGAAATAGAGAGAGATATCATAATAATTGTGTTGAAAATTATACCAAAAGTTATAGGTATAATTAAATAAACTTAGAACTTGCATTTTGACATAAGATACCATCATGGTGACAAAACTTTTAACACTTTGGAAATGCATTACCATTTTATAAGAAACCCATAAACCATTTACTAGTATAAATCATAATACTGTTATATATCATTCTAACAATAAAAATGACCTTTTTCCAAATTAAGTGAAGTGGTAATTAGTCTTATGGTAGCATGATATATAAATGTTTTACTTTTTGTACGATTTCAACTCTAAAAAAATATCTTATACTTTAATAGTAACTAGTGAATTATTATTTTAAGACGTTTACATTATGAAAAATGTCAATTTGTATAAAAAAATTGCAAAAACATATTGTGCATATATATAGATGAATTAAAATTACTATTCTATTTTTAGAACTCCCATTAAAATTCTAACCTTTTATATTTGCTTTTCAGAACCGACATATGACTTTAAAAGTAGCTTTTGATTTAGGGTTATGTCATAAATTGTTTTATATGTCAAAATAAACATCATATATTATACGAGGCATTGTAAAGCCCGTGCGTTGCACGAATTGTGTCTAAGTGTTCATAGCTTAATGGTTGGTAGTCATTAGGTTTACACTATCTAAACTAATTAGTTTAAATGTTGCCGGTTCTTCTAAATTGTATGATTGTATGCATTTATGGTTTGTGCAACAGGCAAGCCCGTGCGTTGCACCAATTGTATCTAAGTGTTCATAGCTTAATGGTTAGTACTCATTAGGTTTACACTATTTAAAATAATTATTTTACTTTAAAAGAGTAGATGTGAAGAGGTTTTTTGCAAGACGTTATATTTAAATGAGGCTTTTCACATGTAATCTTTTAAATTGTTCATAGCGTATTGCTGATCCAGAAAAAACAAACGTCAAGTACATGTTTAAAGACGTATACTTGACATGTTTCAAGCACTATGTCAAGTACTATTTTTTTATCGATACACGATATTCTGTTTTTGTCTTGCGCCAACATGTGTTTCGGACATGCATGTGGCTTTAAGAACCCGTGCGTTGCACAAATTGTATCTAATTTTTGATTGCGTAATGTTTGAGTAAATTGCTTAATTGGTACCGTGATGGTGAGGCTAAAATATAAAACAATGTATAACTTGGCCTACCTCGGTTGGATTTTGTTAATTTATAGGTAGATTTATCATTTTTTTGGGTTTATTGTGTTACATAGTCAATATGAAGATGATGTTATGAATGCTGCATAAAATATTAGGACACTCACATGACACCGTGCACCGCCCTGAGTTACCACTACTAAGTTTTTTAAAATACAAATCCAAACTCAATGTTGTAAATAGAAAGTGATCACTTTTATTTGAGTTTGTTCAAACTTTTTCCATTATATCAGCATTCTTTACTTAAGGTATCAAGCACCAAATGAGAAATGTAATACTGAATAGTTAAGGACAGTGTTGTCACTTGTTAACCATCTGTTGTTCTGCATCTAACTTGAATAACAGATATTTGGTCTTTTCATCTTATGATACATTAATAAATCTTTTGTTTGAATAAACCAGTTGAATAGTGTTACTTTTTAATGTCATCCCTATTGAATAAAGAGACACTTATTTTTGAAATATAAGATAACAGGATAACATGGTTACCATTACCAAAGTCAAAACGATTGTGTGACTTTGTACTAAACACAACGTTGTATATTATAATTATAAAATCATGCCTTTTGCACATCGTTGCCATTATAACTAAAATTCATCTATAATTAATGCTGGAACAAATTCATACTGCTAGCAGTTTATACTGCTGGTTACGCTAGTTAGTACTGTTGGCGTGGTTCATTTGTACTGTCAGATGCAAAGACGATCTTAGTACTGCTCGCCTTAGCACTGTGTACTGCTCGAGACTTTGTACTGTTGGGTTTTCGGGTTAGTACTGCTCTCACTATTTCATTGATACTGCTTTCAAAGACTATTAGTACTCTCGACATGCAGCCACTCATTGACATTAGTTTACACACTGATGGTTTTATTATTGCTATGTGCATACACAAAGATCATATCATAGCAATTATTTAAAATATTACAATGTTTATTATAAGCTTTAGTTTTTGCCACTACACTTATATTAATTTTGCGTTTAAGGAATATTGAATGCCCATATTTTTAGTGCGCCCACTACCATGGCAATTTACTACAAAACCAAAATATACACAGCAGCATAACGTACTGCCATTTAAAACAATTATTTTACAACAAAGTTATTTTCAATATGCATATTGAACTGTACAATATAATTGCTACTTGCGGTCATATTTTACTATGAAAGTCTACCGCATATAATATGCATTCAAATATTAGCGAATGCTTAATATATTAATCCATATATTTTCAATAGCGATTACAAAAACCAACTCCAATACAAATCATCACATGTCAACATACTGCCAAACAACTATTCTTAATAACTTTGTTATTGACAATAATACACTTAACGCAAAGTTGTATCATAACAATTATACATTAACTGATATTGTAACACACTAAGTTTCGTTATAGCAGATTTTAATATACCAATTTAAATGACTCAGTAACAAACCAAACCGACCCTTTTCTTTGCAACATATTATAATTGATCTAATATCAACATGTTATCTCATCCTCACTTCCACTTGACATTATCACATGAATATTCTCTGACACCATTTGATTTAAGCAAGTCAAGCATGAAATACTTTACAAAATAAATCGAATACATGCTTGTTTCATTCTTTATGCACATGGGATGCATATGTGAAATATTTGTTAATGATAGTGGGACGGAGGAGTTGTATTTTCATTGGTGTGCATGGAAGTGTAGAGGGAATCACCTGCACACATCAACCAAAACACAAAAATATATAAGCAAGCATGGATTGACCTTATAATCTATACCTTTAAAATAGTAAATTATTATGGACAATTAGTACCTTTTTCTTTTCATGAATAATTCAAAACCAAAAATGAATCATAATTGGTTCAAAATTTCTTGTACTGCAACAAAGACGACAAACCAAACGCCAATATAGCAAAGATAAAAACTATGTCAGATTAACTACGATCAAAAACTAACCAAAATAAACCATGTTCATAAACAAACACAAAATATTAAAACAAACATAAATCAATGAATTAAAACTAACCTGAAGACATATTTCACAAAAAGTGTTTCCTTTTTCATCACACCATCTTTGTACACAATCTCTGAAAGGCCCGGTCCAAAATGCATATATTAAGCTAACAATATATGCAATCAACTTTATTTTAGCACTTACAGCCCAAAATGCATTTCGATGAAAGGCCCGGTCCACATTTGAAATTACACTTATACAAACTAAAAGTTACTCATTTTAACCTAACCCTAAAAACACACTTTGTATTATCCGCCCCCATCACCTAACATTTTCTCTCCCACCACAAAAACTCATCTAGTTCTCATCTCCTTCATCAATCCGAATCAATCAAATAATAAGCCATTCGAATCGCACCATACAAACACAAACCGTACCAAACCTATGTCTTCATGTTCTGCGAAAATCCAAATCAAGAAAGCCTTTTAATGGCTTCAAGATCCTTTAGAGGGTCTCGGGTAGGTGAAGGTTTTTTTTATTCGTGTTTGTTGTTTAACCCGAATTAAAGTAAGAATGGTAACCCTTTGGTTTTGTTCTTTTCTTGAAAATATTCGGATATTAAAAGAAGTTATTTGCTTCTATAAATCGATGTTGATGACTCAAACCTATCTAAGATATGTGAAAGTTTTTGTTTTGATTCGTTTTTTTCTTTTCTTTTTTTTTTTTTTGTTTTGTTTTTTTTTTTAACCGAATGAACATAGTATTGAAATATACTTATTGCTTCTCTTTAGTGATATGAAAGAATAATAAGTGAAATTGCTTCTCTGTCTCTTTTTGAAGTAGAGCTTATGTTTAGATGATATAATAGATATACGCCTTCTCAAAGTGACCAAACTCTATGATCAAGTCACACTTTTTTTTTTTTTTTTTTTTTTTTTTTTTTTTTTTTTTTTTTTTTACCGAATGAACAATTTATTGAAATATTTTGATGGGAATTTAAAAGTCTTGAAATATTTTGTATAACACGAAAGAGACAGACTGAGATCTATTGATTATTTCCTTTTATGTTTCGAGTCTTTCATGAGTGTTGGGAGTGATACGAGGGAATTTAGTTGTGTCTAGCTTGCGATGGGTTTTGATTTGGCTGGCATATTAGGACAGCGGGGTTGTGGTTAAATGCACATCGGGCTGTTTTTTTCATGGTGGTGAAGATTGGTGCCAAAAAATGATGTGGTGAAGATGGTAATAGTCGTCTATTTATAATTTTCAAAAAAGCTAACTGAAAAGATAATTATTTGCAAGCAAATGAAAAGATGCATTTATTTGCTAATGGTTTATATTCACAGGAATACTTCATATTTATCTTCATTAGTTATTGCAATTAGACATGTTGCTGCATTAAGTGAGGAATGGTTTGTATTCCTATGAATTGATTAAGAGGACGGAAAAATGCATTGAAGAATGTATTTCTTATACATAATTCATATACTCTACATGTAGCTTAAACTACCTTGTACCTTACAACCCTTTATGCACAATTACTCTTGCACATTAAATTAAGCCATTGGATCTTTAGATAGTATAGTCTATGTAATAGAAATTAATTAACTTCCAACTAAATTTAGAAAACAAATGAGCGTAAAATAAATGGTATGTACCTTTTCCGAAATGGCATCTTGAACAACAATGATATCACTAGCGAGTACTTTAACTATTATGTCAATTTAAGATATGCATTTTAAAATAAGACCTATCAGAGTTTATAGACACAATAAATATTATATCAAAGTTTGTATTTAATACTTTGACTTACAAGTATTTCTTATAGACACTAGTATTTGACACAGTTTTTATAAACACAAAGTTGCCAAGTATTTATTTTAATAATCAATAAAGTATTTTATTTACAAACAAAATACTTTGTAACTTTGTGTTAAACACGTACAAACCATGTGTTACAAAAACTTTGTTTGTAAATACTTTGCAATTTTGAGACACGAAAACTATGTTCATTTGACACAAAAGTTTGTTAACAAAGAAAGTAGCTAAACACAAAGTATTTCAAAAACTGTGTCAAATACTTTGTCACAAAGTTTGTATCAAAGTTTAAAATGTATTTGACACAGTTTTTGCAAAGTCCTGTAAAACAGAACCATAACACATCATATAACCGAGTCTCATCAAAACCAGTAACCAACATAAAACATAAACAGATCCAAAACTATCATAAAACAATTAACCACCGTAAAACCGATATTAGATAACCCTTCTTTTATATATACGAGCTTAAAGAAAGAGGTATAACAAATCTGTTTGACTCTATCGTTCAAATAACACAATAGACCAAACAACACCTACCCTAGACCTTTGACAAGATCTTGTAGTCATTTCAACCTTGAACAAACGCTGTTGTTGGTCTTTGTTTCGTTTAGATTATTGGGGGGGGGGGGGGGACCCCCCCCCCCCCCCCCCCCAGGTTTAATTCTTGGTAGATCTGGCCGTTAAAAGGCTCGGCTCAAGCCTAAACAAAGATCCTAAAACCATAACTATAATATATTACTTTCAAGATCTGACATAAATGTAATATTAGTTTCACATAACAATGAATAAACATAAACAACTATCAAAACCACATCAAGGACAACAGATCTAAAAAGTATATATATAAGCCTATAATAAAAAAAAAAAAAACTAAGATGTAACAAAAATGCTTAACATATATATATATATATATATATATATATATATATATATATATATATATATATATATATATATATATAGATCAAATAAAAAAATAAATATCCGTAAACTACGTAAAAAGATTTTTTTTTTTTATAAAAAAGTTCGCGAAAAAATCCAAAAAAATTCCACAAGATCGTTTATGTTGGTGAATGAAAAAGTTGTGAAACAGATTTTTCTAAAAGTGGATACTTTCTCTGAAAAAAAATTATGAAAAAATACGTTTGTACATTAAATCGCTTTTTTATGCATTAAAAATTCGTTTTTGCACCCAACTTCTTTTGACTTTTTTCATCAAAATAACATTGCGCATTTAACTAAAACAAGTTGAAAATTTTGTGCATCAAAATTTTTTTGCGCATCAAAATTCATTTTTTGTGCATTAAAAAAAGCGTATAAAAACTCAAAATTAGAAAAACTTCTTTCACAAAAGTTTTATGCACCAACATACCTAATCTTATGGATTTTTTTTGGATTTTTTCGCGAACTTTAAAAAAAAAGTCTTTTTACGTAGTGTATGAATACTTGTCTTTTTAATTTAACTTTACCCTATATATATATATATATATATATATATATATATATATATATATATATATGGATTGTATGTATTGATTTTATAAGTGGAGGAAAGAGAAAATAATATTTTAATAAAAGATTTCGATAAACATAGTCTAACGACACTAACACTGTGTTCTCGAGTTAAAGTTAAAAAATGTAACCACTGCGAAAATCCCGCATTAAAATAAACTATCTTACTGGAATACTTATCCTTTTCTACGTGTAATTTTTTTTTTTTTTTAATTATCTGATCATAATTATTATCTTATGTGACGTAGATCACATCCTCGATAAACGTGCTCGCATGCAACCTAACCTCAACGTACTTAATGTTTATTTTAGATAAATATTTTCATATGAAACTTTATAATATCTCATTTGTCATTTTACGTTAAATTGTTTACGTACATATAAACTACACATTCCTCATCAAATAGAGTTTCTATAGAACCTTAAACTATTATAACAACAGGTGTAAATAGAAAAACCCTAAAAATACTAAAGTACAACTCATTCAACTAAGGTACAAGCATCTAAAGCACAAAAACCCTAATTCTACTTTAATTCCCGATAAAACCCTAATTTCATAAAACTATGATTTTATGTACTAAATTCACAAAACCTAATTTATTGACATAAGATTTTTACAAAATATAAATGTACAAGTAATTTAAGCCAAGGTACAAGTCCTTTATGCATAAAAACTAAATATTAATAAAAACCCTTATAAAACCCTAAATATATTTATTTTAAAGCACAATTTACAAGTCTTTCATACACAAGCCTTAAAAATAAATTTTTCTAAACTCACTAAATATAAGTACTAGTCTTTAAACCTAGTGTACAAGTGCCTAATGCACAAAATCCAAAAATCCCATTTATATACCTTATAACTTAATAAAAAAAAACTAACATATAATTTATATAATTTAACCAAACATTAAAAATAGATTTTCTATATTTCTAAACCCTAAGTACAACCCTATTAAGCTTATAGTACAACCCTTATAAGCACAAACCATTTCCTTTTCCATTTCTATAAAATTCAATCCATATATATATATTTGTAAACCCTAGATATTTTCTACCCAACAAAATCCCAAAACCTAAGCCTTGAACTAATTTAGTTACTATCTTTAAACCCTAAATACAATATGATACAGCCCTAAGTACCATCCTTATAAAGCTATTCGATCCAACTCCCACTTTCCTAGTTCGAAACTCATAAGTACCAAACCAAATTGTTTCATTTTCCATTCCTAAAATAAAACCTACACCATATGCCCCCTCCTCCACATCACCATGTCCTCTCCTAGTAGGTAGTTTGTATGGTTTTTAAATAGGACACATCACCACTCTTCCAAAACCCACGAGTTCCTTCCCCCTCCTCACACTTGTCCTTACAACCCTTGAACCACATCATCATGTTCCCTAAATATCCTAACAAGATGATTCATCAACATAGAAACCCTAATCCTACCCTTCCTATGTATATCGACCACCTCTCCATTCTTTCCTATCCACCATAATTCGAATGAACCAAAACAGCCTCAAACCCAATACCCTACTGACCAAGAAATCCCTTAGAAACCAAAGAAAGTATCTAGGAAGCCTTGAAGTAGGAGAAGCTTTATATATTTCATTTCAACCAAAAATCGCCATATATATATATACTCAAATCGAGTAAATATTCAAGTAAGTCTAACAAACTCTATTTCATTACTTTCATACTCATTAAACACTCCTAAAAATGATACTAAGTAAGTGCTAATAAGCCACATGATTAAAAACTACATTTTTCTTTCTTTTCTTTTCTTGTTCGAACAAACCAAACGCGCCCTATATATTAATTTTTGTAAAAACAAATCAAGAAATGATAAAACATGATGGAAATAAGTTTAATATACTTAATATCCTTATATCATGCATTAAAAACTAGTTATAATCCTTAGAAATTGAAAACGCAAATCATTTTCCTTTTTCTGTTTTCTGTCGCAAAAACAGTCCCATCGCCTAACTTTGAACCTATTTTTCGACCCTCTAAAGACCTCGATAAAATCTGAATTTTGGCCAAGATATAGATCACCTAGCTAACTAATTTTAGAAAGAAGAACGTTGTAAAAAGATTTAACGGTCACAAAGTTATTGGGTCTCAAATACTGCTCTATCGCTAGACTGAAAAACTCAATATATTTCTTATTCTTTTCTGTCGAGTAACAGTCCCAACTCGTCCACTTTGGACCTAGTTTTCGACCTCTAAACGACCTCTAAAAATTCCAAACTTTTGCCATATTAAAGATCACCTAGCTGATTAATTTTAGGAGAAAGAACGAGGTAAAAAGATTGAACGGTTATAAAGTTATTTGAATCTAAAAACTGCTCTATCGCTAGACCAAAAACCAAAACTGTTATTCTTTTCAGATTTTGTTCTACTCGACCAACTTTAAGAAATTGTTTCGACCCTCATTTGATTTCTAAAAATTATGAATTTTTGCCACATGAGAGACCACCTAGCTAGCTTCACATAGGAGAAAGAACGTCGTAAAAAGATTCATTTTTCATGAAGTTATTCAAGTCCAAAACTCGTCCTTTGCTACTAATTTTATACGTACCATTTTAATTTTTTCGAGACTAATAAGCTTGGAATATATACCCATAAGCTATGAAAAAGGTGTTTGACAACTTATTATAACTTTTATAAAAGAACCATGACGAGTCTTGCCCATCCCGAATTTTTAAAACGCGTTTTGAATAAATAAGGACGTCGGGTGTAACGACTTGGGAGTCTCAAGGGTATTTTATGTCGAGACTCCAACTAGTTTTATAAATTGGACTTTAATTGCTGTCGACTTGCAGCTCAGGGGTAAAAAGTGTCAATTTCAAAACTATAGGGTAGAAACTGTCATTTGACCATAGTTAAGGGGTAAAAATTATCATTTTCCAAAAGTTCAAGGGTAAAAGTTGTCATTTTCCAAAAGTCCAGGGGTATAAACTGTCAATATGTGAAACTATAGGGGTAAAAGCGTAACATTTTATAATTATTATTATTATTATTATTATTATTATTATTATATATATTTTGATTTAAATTATAATGGTAAAGTAATAAACGTAATACGTTTATTTCGATAACTAACGAACGAGATATATATTTAACGAACGAACGAACGGAAACATAAAAATGAACAATAAGATAAAATCTTATCCAACTTTTGAAGAGACTTCATGTTGTCTCAATTAAACATTTAACCATCAACCAAGAACGTTACGAAACGAATATTAAAAACTTACATATTGGAATGTGATTACTGAAACTTGACATAACGAACCAGGTTGCGTGCCGGAGACGTTTATCATCTCTGTATAACTTTGTTTTCCATCCAGACTGTCCAGGTGAGTTCATAGTCCCACTTTTATTTTTATGTTTTCCAAACTTGTGGGGAGATACATGCTACTAAACCGAACACAAGTATTTTCCTGATTGTTATTGCACTAAGTTAACTGTTCCCTATTATTATCTAATATATATAAACATCAGAAATTTGCTACAGTAACACGGATGCTACAGTGGAAAACAGTGTTGCTACAGTACTGTAGCTACAGTACATTTTTTTTTTTATTATTATTTTTTTTTTTTGCAAAAATAGTCCTTCTCCAAAAAATAAGTTTCAAAATTTCGCAAAAAATCCCCCTGAAGTCGACAAATCTTTGCAAAATTAGTCCTTTTCCAAAAAATCTGTTTCAAAATTGGCAAAAAATACCCGTGAAGTTAGCGCTCTTTGCAAAAGTAGTCCTTTTCCAAAAAAACTTTTCAAAAATTGGCAAAAAAAACCCTGAAGTTGACAACTCTTTGCAAAAGTAGTCCTTTTACAAAAAAAATATGTTTGAAAATTGGCAAAAAATACCCCTGAAGTTTGTGTCTCTTTGCAAAAGGAGTCCTTTTTCAAAAAACCCGTTTCGCATCACCTTTTGAATTACGGACCCCGTCGCAACGCGCGGGCCGCCCAGCTCCTATATATTAAAATATCAGAAATTTGGAACAGTGAAAAACAGTACTGTTACAAAAAATCCATTTCGCATCAAAATACGACAAAACACGTATAGCACAAAAATTATAAGCAACACACCCGCAGCAACGCGCGGGCTGCCCAGCTTTTATATTTATTATTTAAAAGTCCCTCGTATCATGCACCATTAGTCACCTGCTGGGTGAGCGCGAATATGTGAATTGATCTATTGGCCTGACGACCCATTTGTACTAATCGGATGGATATCATTGTGGTTGCCGGTTAGACAGATGCATTATATTTGAAATCTAATCTTGGGGGCAAACCACTTTCATTTTTATTATGTTAGTGAGACCGGAAACTGTCAACGCATTGCGTGTCATGAGGTTTAGTGCAATATTCCGAATTGTGATATAACTGATTTCTTTTATTTAGCTTGTGTTCAAAACTTATTATAACTTTAAACGCTATGGATTTACTCAACCTTTTTGTTGACTTTTTAGCATGTTTTATCTCAGGTAACTAGAAGTATGACTTTGGCACGGAGTGGCTGTGGACTTTCTTTTTATAATAAGAGTGTCCACTATGTTATCATTCAACAAATAATGTAACTTTTATAACGTATTTCCGAACCTCCCTCTGGGACCTATATTATGTACTCTGATTTATATAATGAATGATAACAATTTTATTTAAAACGTCTCTTTTCGAGTCGTTTTCTATTCCCACGACTGTGATACTTGAAGTAGCACCCCAAACTTATATTCCGCTGCGTATATCGAAAACGGGGTTGTTACAGATTGGTATCAGAGCTCATGGTTATAGAGAACCAAATGTTTTCAAACATTGGACTATAACCGTTTTCCACAAAAACTTAACCCAAGTCCTCCGTGCCACGACGCTACTGAAACGTTATTTATACATAATTTATTGTTATCGTTTAAGCTGCATAATGAAATATTTATAACTACCGGGTGGTTACAGAATCATGATTTCCCCTTTCCAATTTATCCCTCTTATGTCCAGACTCAGACATCAAGATAATACCGTACTTAGTACCTTACCTATTAGGATTATTTCATAATAGACTTCGCACTTTTGATAGATACTTCCACACACTTGAATATTTTACTTTCATTTTTCTTTCCTTACTGTTATTAATTTCTTATAATAATTACTTAGAATTATTATTTGCAAATTACTATAGTACCATGTCTCCCGAAACCCCTGATATGAACGAAACTACCCCAAAACCACTCCCATTATCACCTACTCATTCGTCTCCACGTCAGAAACTTAAGGAAGTAACCGAATCTCATGAAAAGTTGATTGGTTGTCCAACAGCAATTGAGGTTGGACAAAATACACACCAAGAAACAATTCAGAAAAATGAAGGGCCAAACTCTCCACTACCTGACACTCCAAAATCCCCAATACCAGACAACCCAGATGATGAGTCTTCATCTAATTCCCCCGACTTTAGTTTAAACCCTAATGATTCGATATGGAACCTTCTTTATCAACAAGCCAACACTCTCGACACCCACACTAAACAGTTGGAAGGGTTACAACCATTACGTTTTGAATGGTACGACCGTAACATCGACACTCTGTTTAGAAGGGCAGATGCTGAGAGACGAGCGGTGTTTGATTTAAGAGTAAAGGTTGACAAGATGAAAAATACTTACAATCATAAATTTAGAAGCTTAGATTCCAGGATCCGCTGTTCGAGAAGAGAGCACTGTGAAATACATGGTAGAGTGGAAGACATTGAAAGAACCTTGTGGATAGCCAGTGAAACGGCAAGAAATCAGGATCAGAAGATTTTCGCCTTAGAAGCCCTATTGGACAATCAATTAAGGATGTACCAGGAAATTCATGAACGCTTCCTATAAATGGAAATTGCACAACTGAAACTTGAGACTGAAATTAAGCATCTACGTCAAGGACGTAACTGATCTTAAAGTCACATGTATCGTTGTTGTAAACCAAATAGTATTTGGTTAGTATTTCCTGTATTATCTAAAAAGTCTGAAATTTTCAGAGTTGTAATCAACTTATAAATCTATAACAATCTACTTTTGTTATATATTTTCTGTTGTGAACACACTCATTCTATTATGTCTTACTATGATGTTGTGCATACATGTAATTACTACTCATGACCTTATACCAAAAATCCCATCATTTACTATCCTCAATAAACAAAATGGCTTCACATAAACCAAACCATACCTAGAACGCAATATAAGTCATATTTCTTTCCTCCAAACCTGGGGAAATCGACCAACTGGTAACCTAATAAGTGACGGAAACTAGGACTACTATTGACAACAAGGAACCCAACCATTCATACTAAAGGCATAGAATCCTTAACCCACCCCATGAAATATTAATAAAAGACCTTGTATTAATTGTTTTGTGTAAAAACAATCGATCAAGTTATTAATATCATGTAACTTTCAGTGATTAAGCTCAGACCTACCATGACTTTACCTAGGATTATTATGATTCCATAAACCTACCATAACTAGGCTATAACCATAGAACCCTCTAAGATAAATTTCGGAAGAATACTTGATGAATGAAGAGAAAGTTGCTAGACTTCAAATGAAATAGTTTGACCTTAAGCAGTTCATATCAAGAGTTAATCATTTATTTACGATATTAACCAGACACATCGTAAATTTATGAATCTCCCTGACTAAACCTATCATCACCCTAACCCAAGAAATTAAGCAAAATAACCAAAAGCGAAAACTCAATAATAGAAAGACCATCACCTTAACTTAAGGATTTTCCGACCTAGAAACTAAGTAAGGTGCTACGCCCAAGAAAAGACTTGAAGAGAAAACTTGATAGGAAAACTTCAATCCCAATTGGAAAGCCAAGATTAGTGAAAAAGAAAACTAGAACTCATTAAGAAATCCCAACCATGTCCTAGGATAACCCTTAAGTTTAAACAGAAGATAAACCCCTGTAGTAGATAAATAAATTGAGGTTTAGAACTCACTAAGTTGTAATTTCTTTTGAATCTTTACCTTAGTTACGATGGATGTAACCTAAGTGTAGTAACTACCTTTCTACCGTATAAAGCCTTCATCTTGTAATATTTCTGTAATAATCACGATCTGCGTTAGCTTCAATATCTATTCTATTCCTCCTTACCCTGTTCATAATTAGTACCTAGCAAAACACTAGTATACCATTAGGAAATTTGGTGAATATTATTTCTGATGGAACAATAGACTATCACTACCCTGTAGGATCCTTAGACAAATCCTAAGATTTATTTCGAGGATATTCCATTAGTACCCTAGGAAATCCCTAACCTATCATGGTAGTGTGGACTAAAAAATTTTCTATTATTTTGAAAAATAATTATGATGTTATTTTCCAAAAATAACGCGTTATACATCATCTAAAACTTTTTGAAAAAGAATGAATACCACAGTAACTGAACCAAATATCACATCATTTGGTCCTCAATTATACATAGCCTGATCAACTATGTATAATTTAGGAAGAATCACGTATTAAATTGGACAGTTATCTTTTCAGGTTTTCTAATAACAATTTTCATTCAAAAGCAAAATATTGAAACAAAATAAATTGTTCATAAAATATCACATTTGATTTAATACAATAGAAGTTCACAACTACTACCTACCACCCCTAAGATAGAAAATTGACAAGAATTATGGATAGAAAAGCCATAAGAGCTCATAAAGACTATTAGAAAGCCCAACTAGTACAAATTTTATTAGAAACCACGGAAATTCATACATAGTGAAATAATTAGAAACGGAAGTACTAAGGTTACAATGGTTACAAGATAAGGAATAGAATCACTAATAGGTTGACCCGCCATGAAAACGAGGATTACCACCAACAACACGATAGCTAGAGCCACGACGGGATGAATTACCTTGACTATCCTGCGCAATAGATACCACGAGACTAGATATTAGGCATAAGAACAAATAAGCTCTATTATACTAAGGATTACCTAGAAAAACAACCCTTACCCCCATATCTTGTCTACCCCGATAGCAAGAACCACAATAGGCATAAGGACCGCTAGGACGCAAACCAAAAACGCATAATCTTCATTAGGTACGTAAGCCAAATAGGAAACCGCAAGAACCACGTAAACGATTGCTATGAATGTTATAAGGTGCGGCATTTTGAGGTTTTTATGAGAGGATTTAGTGGTGAAAGAATGAGGATTAAAAATGGGGTATTTAAAGGAGAAAACTAGCCGTTACACGACCGTTATATGTTACTGTTCATAGCCGTTATTTTACTGTTCATAGGCACTATTCCTGACCGTTGCATAGTACTATTCACAGCCATTGGATTTATTAGGTGGCAAGACATTCAAATTTAGTTCATCTAGTAGGAATAAAATTGACCAAACTAAGTTCCCTTAAGTATCGAATGAAAATTCTTAGACAACCCTTTTAGGTTAAAGATATAAACAAGGACTAGCAGTGAGACGATATTATTGGATTCAAAGGACATAAAGATATGATAATATTATATATAATAAACTTGAGGCATTTTAAGCATATCAAACTCCCATCGTAAACCAAATCGATGTACGATTTCCCAATCTCATATTTCCTATCTGAATAGGTTAGAAATCTAAGCCTAACTCATTCCATACTTCACTTTTCCCAACCTCTCAACCAACATAGACTGAATCTCGGGACGAGATTCCCTCAACGGGGGGATACTGTAACCACTGTGAAAATCCCGCATTAAAATAAACTATCTTACTGAAATACTTATCCTTTTCTACTTGTAAATTTTTATTATTATTATCTGATCATAACTATTATCTTATGTGACGTAGATCACATCCTCGATAAACGTGCTTGCATGCAACCTAACCTCAACATACTTAATGTTTATTTTAGATAAATATTTTCATATGAAACTTTATAATATCTCATTTGCCATTTTACGTTAAATTGTTTACGTACGTATAAACTAAACGTTCCTCATCAAATAGAGTTTCTATAGAACCTTAAACTATTATAACAACAGGTGTAAATAAAAAAACCCTAAAAATACTAAAGTACAACTCATTCAACTAAGGTACAAGCATCTAAAGCACAAAAACCCTAATTCTACTTTAATTCCCGATAAAACCCTAATTTCATAAAACTATGATTTTATGTACTAAATTCACAAAACCTAATTTATTGATATGAGATTTTTACAAAATATAAATGTACAAGTCATTTAAGCCAAGGTACAAGTCCTTTATGCATAAAAACCCTAATAAAAACCTAAATATATTTATTTTAAAGCACAATTTACAAGTCTTTCATACACAAGCCTTAAAAATAAATTTTTCTAAACTCACTAAATATAAGTACTAGTCTTTAAACCTAGTGTACAAGTGCCTAATGCACAAAATCCAAAAATCCCATTTATATACCTTATAACTTAATAAAAAAAACTAACATATAATTTATATAATTTAACAAAACATTAAAAATAGATTTTATATATTTCTAAACCCTAAGTACAACCCTATTAAGCTTATAGTACAACCCTTATAAGCACAAACCATTTCCTTTTCCATTTCTATAAAATTCGATCCATATATATATATATTTGTAAACCCTAGATATTTTCTACCCAACAAAATCCCAAAACCTAAGCCTTGAACTAATTTAGTTACTATCTTTAAACCCTAAATACAATATGATAAAGCCCTAAGTACCATCCTTATAAAGCTATTCGATCCAACTCCCACTTTCCTAGTTCGAAACTCATAAGTACCAAACCAAACTCTTTCATTTTCCATTCCTAAAATAAAACCTACACCATATGCCCCCTCCTCCACATCACCATGTCCTCTCCAAGTAGGTAGTTTGTATGGTTTTTAAATAGGACACATCACCACTCTTCCAAAACCCACGAGTTCCTTCCCCCTCCTCACACTTGTCCTCACAACCCTTGAACCACATCATCATGTTCCCTAAATATCCTAACAAGATGATTCATCAACATAGAAACCCTAATCCTACCCTTCCTATATATATCGACCACCTCTCCATTCTTTCCTATCCACCATAATTCGAACGAACCAAAACAGCCTCAAACCCAATACCCTACTGACCAAGAAATCCCTTAGAAACCAAAGAAAGTATCTAGGAAGCCTTGAAGTAGGAGAAGCTTTATATATTTCATTTCAACCAAAAATCGCCATATATATATATACTCAAATCGAGTAAATATTCAAGTAAGTCTAACAAACTCTATTTCATTACTTTCATACTCATTAAACACTCCTAAAAGTGATACTAAGTAAGTGATAATAAGCCACATGATTAAAAACTACATTTTTCTTTCTTTTCTTTTCTTGTTCGAACAAACCAAACGCGCCTTATATATTAATTTTTGTAAAAACGAATCAAGAAATGATAAAACATGATGGAAATAAGTTTAATATACTTAATATCCTTATATCATGCATTAAAAACTAGTTATAATCCTTAGAAATTGAAAACGCAAATCATTTTCCTTTTTCTGTTTTCTGTCGCAAAAACAGTCCCGTCGCCTAACTTTGAACCTATTTTTCGACTCTCTAAAGACCTCGATAAATTCTGAATTTTGGCCAAGATATAGATCACCTAGCTAACTAATTTTAGAAAGAAGAACGTTGTAAAAAGATTTAACGGTCACAAAGTTATTGGGTCTCAAATACTGCTCTATCGCTAGACTGAAAAACTCAATATATTTCTTATTCTTTTCTGTCGAGTAACAGTCCCAACTCGTCCACTTTGGACCTAGTTTTCGACCTCTAAACGACCTCTAAAAATTCCAAGCTTTTGCCATATTAAAGATCACCTAGCTGATTAATTTTAGGAGAAAGAACGAGGTAAAAAGATTGAACGGTTATAAAGTTATTCGAATCTAAAAACTGCTCTATCGCTAGACCAAAAACCAAAACTGTTATTCTTTTCAGATTTTGTTCTACTCGACCAACTTTAAGAAATTGTTTCGACCCTCATTTGATTTCTAAAAATTATGAATTTTTGCCACATGAGAGACCACCTAGCTAGCTTCACATAGGAGAAAGAACGTCGTAAAAAGATTCATTTTTCATGAAGTTATTCAAGTTCAAAACTCGTCCTTTGCTACTAATTTTATACGTACCATTTTAATTTTTGCGAGACTAATAAGCTTGGAATATATACCCATAAGCTATGAAAAAGGTGTTTGACAACTTATTATAACTTTTATAAAAGAACCATGACGAGTCTTGCCCATCCCGAATTTTTAAAACGCGTTTTGAATAAATAAGGACGTCGGGTGTAACGATTTGGGAGTCTCAAGGGTATTTTCTGTCGAGACTCCAACTAGTTTTATAAATTGGACTTTAATTGCAGTCGACTTACAGCTCAGGGGTAAAAAGTGTCAATTTCAAAACTATAGGGTAGAAACTGTCATTTGACCATAGTTAAGGGGTAAAAATTATCATTTTCCAAAAGTTCAAGGGTAAAAGTTGTCATTTTCCAAAATTGTGGGGAGATACATGCTACCAAACCGAACACAAGTATTTTCTTGATTGTTAGTGCACTAAGTTAACTGTTCTCTATTTATATTTATTATTTAAAAGTCCCTCGTATCATGCACCATTAGTCACCTGCTGGGTGAGCGTGAATAAATGAATAGATCTATTGGCCTGACGACCCATTTGTACTAATCGGATGGATATCATTGTGGTAGCCGGTTAGACAGATGCATTATATTTGAAATCTAATCTTGGGGGCAAACCACTTTCATTTTTATTATGTTAGTGAGACTGGAAACTGTCAACGCATTGCGTGTCATGAGGTTTAGTGCAATATTCCGAATTGTGATATAACTGATTTCTTTTATTTAGCTTGGGTTCAAAACTTATTATAACTTTAAATGCTATGGATTCACTCAACCTTTGTGTTGACTATCTCAGGTAACTAGAAGTATGACTTTGGCACGGAGTGGCTGTGGACTTTCTTTTTATAATAAGAGTGTCCACTATGTTATCATTCAACAAATAATGTAACTTTTATAACGTATTTCCGAACCTCCCTCTGGGGCCTATATTATGTACTTTGATTTAAATAAGAGTAAATTACACCGTTCGTCCCTGTGGTTTGGGTCAAATTTCAATCTCAGTCCCTATTTTTTTTCTTGCTTTTTTGGTCCCTGTGGTTTTTTAATTGCACACCAGTAGTCCCTATCGTTAACTGGCGTTATCTTTTCCGTTAGCAAGTGGCAACGTTAGTCCATTAACCAAACAAGCGTTTGCAAAGTTAGTCCTTTTACTAACGGCCGTTTTATTTTTTTTTCCGAAATTATTTTTTTTCTGAAAAATAATTTCAAGAAAAATAATTTCAAAAAAAAAAATATATTTTTCTAAAAAAATAATTTCAAAAGAAAAATTATAAAAAAAAATTTATAAAAAAAATTCTAATTTTTTTTTTTGAATTCTAAATTTTTTTTTCTGAAAAATAAAATGGAAAGAAAAATAATTTCGAAAAAAAAAATTCTAAAAAAATTATTTCGCCAAAAAATATATTTTTTTCGATAACCCAAATCAGACAACTTCAAATCCAAAACTAACCTAAACCATCACCTTCAATCTCAGTCCGAGAACATCATCTCAATTCCAATACATCAAACAAGATACGAAATAAAAACTACAATATCTCACTTTGTTCAACTTTCTCACAATCTTTCAAAGATTTTTTTGAGTTGAACATATATCATCATCGATAACTCTTTGAAGCAAAGCCTCTTCATTTAATATCCGAAACTAAAAGGAGAAGAATGATAACAATTATGTTATTTTCCTCTCCTTGGTTCGTTGAAAGACAAACAAAATATAACCACAAATTAACACCTACCCGAGACAAGTGAGAGGATCTTGAAGCGCAAACCTTTGTGTTCTTCAACCGTACTAAATAAAAGGAGAGAAGTGTGTTTATGTGTTTTTGTTCATGTGATTTAATGGGGATGTGCAGAAAATGAGATTTGAGATGAGATAAGTGAATCGGTTTGTGTGGAGGAGATAAATTATGTGAGAGGTGATGCATTTATGTAAAGTATTTTCTTGTTGTGTGTTGGGAATTATCACAAGGTACGAAGAAGACTTAATGAAGAACAGACTTAAGTTAAGTCTGGTAGCTATGATATTAAGTCTGGTTGTTAGTTAAGTCTGGTTTTGTAATAGTTAATTCTGGTTGTAATATTAAGTCTTGTTGACTTAATAGTTAAGTCGGGTCAGTAAAGTTAGGAAAGTTTGTTAGTATTAATTTAGGAAAAGATATGTATGATTTAGGTATCTTTATAGAAGATACGTAATATCTTTTCACACGGTTTTGTAATTAGGGTTTCCTTCAAGTATAAAAGGAACCCTAAGGATCATTATTATGTACGTACGAATTGTGTGAGTTAGTGAAATATACGAAGTTAGTGATAACTCTGTGTTCTTCATTGTTCTTGTTAATTTTCCGCATTAACACTAACAGTTGTGTAAGAGTTTCTCACTTGGATTGATTTGGATTTATTCAAGTCATCCACTAAGTAATCAAAGGCTACTTAGAGATCCATATAAACGTGGACCTACAAGTGGTATCAGAGCCTTTAGAGAGACTCTGAATTCGAAGAATACAACACCACAAACAAATTCTCAATCAATTCACTCTACACAATGTCTGGCCTTGAGCAGCCTATCAAGACTGAAACTTTTTCAAACCATAACAGTGAGGATGACAGATCAAACCATGAAGAAGAAAACCCTGAAACCAGCACCTCTAAATCACAACCAACCATCCCTACAACCACCACCATATCCAACATTAAGCTTCCAATACTGAAGAGAGAAGAATATGATATATGGGCCATGGAGATGGAACAATACTTGGAGTACATTGACAGTGAAGTTTGGAAGGTTATTCAGAAGGGAAATTCAAAGAAAAGGGTTTCAGTTGGTACAGATGGGCAGATTAGAATATTACCACCATTGACTGCTGAGGAGATACGGGCTGTGGAAAAGGAGAAGAAGGCCAGAACCTTGCTGCTTATGGCTATTCCAAAGGAGCATCTACAAAGGTTTCATGGTATGATAGATGCCAATGAGATTTGGGAGGCCATTAAGAAACGTTTTGGAGGGAATGCAAACTCTAAAAAGATGCAGAAGGCTGTTCTTAAATAGCAATTTGAAACATTTAGTGTGTCAAAGGCTGAAGGATTGGAAAAGGGTTATGACAGATTTCAACATCTTCTGTCACAACTAGAGGCACATGGTGCTGCTGTATCTGATGAGGATGTCAATCACAAGTTTCTTAGGTCTCTACCTCAAGAATGGGCAAATGTGTCAATGACTATGAGGATGAAGGATGAAGTTGACTCAATGACCCCAGATGACCTGTACAACAATCTTAGGATTTTTGAACGGGACATCAATGAAACCACTCAGGCATCTCCTAGTTCTTCAAATGTTGCTTTTGTGTCTCAAAACAAAGGCAGCACTCACAAGATTAAGTCTGGCAGTGTTAAGTCTGGTGTTTATGAAGCTTCTACAAGGGAAAGAACTGCTCCTACAGGCTTTACAGATGAGATGATTCACTCATTCTTCACCAATCAACAAGAAGATGAGAGCTTTATCAGTGAAGATTTGGAGCAGATAAATGATGCTGAGGTAGAAGAGATGGACATCAAATGGCACATTGCCATGATTGCTCTGAGGGTAAAAAGGTTTCAAAAGCAGTATGGGAGGTCTATTAAGTTCAATAACAAGTCTCCAGTTGGGTACACTAGAAGGACAGTTGAATGCTACAATTGTCATAAGCATTGACACTTTGCTAGAGACTGCACGGAGAAGTCTGCTGATGGGTATAGAAAGAAAGATGAACAGGATGACAAGCTGGAAAGGAACCAGATGAGTATGGTGACATTGGAATCTGGAGCTATTAACTGGAATGAGCACACAAAGGAGAATGAAGAGTCCAGTCATGCACTCATGGCCATTGGTTCTAGTAATGAGGTACCATTATGTTCCAAATTATGCACTGATTCCTATAATCATGTTAAGGCTTTGTGTGATGAGCAGTTGACACTGATAGGTGACCAAGAAGCACAAATTTTAGCTTATAAAAATGCTCTAAAAACATTAGAAGCACAAAAAGGCACCCTTCAGAGACAACATGCTGACTTAAATGAAAAACTATTCTTTCAGGCTAATAAAATATATGAACAAGATGAAAAAATTAAAAGATATAGACAACTTGGCCTAAGAATACAAAAACAAAGGGATGATTTGAGAAAACGTGTTGATCAGTGGAATAACTCTAATAACAATCTGTTTAAATGTTGGGATTCTCAAGTGAGGTCAAATAAGAAACATGGCTTAGGGTATGAGGAGGATGAGAAAAAGGCTATATTTAAGCATAGAGAGGATGACTATGAAGGTAAACCTTTATATAATCGGTTTGTTAAGGCTGATGATTTCAAGGGAGTTCCACATCCATTGAGTGGAGACTATACTCCTCTTGAAAAAGAGGAGTTAGATGACTCTCTATTTGTGTATGGAAAAAGAGGTCCTCAAATGCCTGAGTCAACCACCTCAGAGGACAAAACTAGTGAGTATTCTACTTGTCAAGCTAATGACACTGAAGGATCCATTGGTGATGTCTCTGACCACTCTAAGTTTGAGTCAAAAAGTGAAGTAAAAGAGAGTCATGAACCTAAGATTGTTAAGGAAAGTGAACCTATTGTGACTGAACCAAAACCCCAAACAGTTAAACCTAATTGTGTCAACCACATAAAATCTCCTAGGGAATCTGTTGCAATGAATGAGTCACCCAAAAATGATAGAGTTCACAGAGAAGTTAGGAGTAGTTACACTTACACTCCTAAGAGATGTTTTGTTTGTGGAAGTTTAAGTCACTTGATTAGAGATTGTGACTTTCATGAGAAGAGAATGAAAAGAGAGGCTGAGCTTAAAAGGATGAATGTGAATACTAGTAATGTCAATAGTAAACCAGTGTGGAATAAGGTTAACAGAATCAATCATGCCAACCAATTTGTCCCCAGACCAGCCCAACATGTTAACTCTACCCGACCAAACTTTAACATTAATTCTGGTAGACCAAATATTAAGTCTGGTTTGAGGAACTTTAATTCGGGTAGGCAAAATTTCAATTCTGTGAGGCCTAAAGTCAATTCTGGTTATGCTAATCAAATGAGACCCAGACAGCCTTTCCACAAACCACAGGTGAATACATATAATCAAAGAAACCATTTTCATAAATCTTATTCACCTGTGAGGAGACCAATTGCTAAGAATACAGCACAACCTTCAAATTCTAATGCTGTAAAGGGTAATGGGGGTTCTGCTGTTAAGACCTCAGCATGTTGGTCTTGGGATCCATTCAAGAATGAATACACCTATAAATCCCAAAGCAACAGTGGATCAGTTTCATATAAGACCTTTAAATATGTTGATCCACAAGGCGGACCCAAGCCTACTCAGGCCTGGGTTGTTAAGAGAAATTGATTTCTCTTCTTATGTTTTGTATAGTCTGTATACTTCCAGTCCTTGGAATTGTTTTTAAGTCTTGTAGTTTTATTTTTTGTTCTTCTTATTTTTAGTAGTTTAATGGTTTTCAACTTTTCTAGTACGATTGTTTCTTTGTGTTTTGTGCTTAACTTTGTTTTGCAGTTGTCAACTCTTTATTGTTGCTAATAATTAATATATGGCAAAATGAAACAAAAGGACCATGGAGTTTTTATTCATAATCAACAAGTTACATTCAAGGATGCAGCCTACAACGCAAAATAAGATAAAAGCCTAAACATAAACAAGCCAATCGCCAACACCTACATCTTCTTTTTTCCCTGGTTCTTCAAGTCAGGCATGGTTTTTTGGTCCCTTTCTCCCCAAGTAGATCTCTCACTTTTGGGCTTAAGAGTCCTAGAACCTGCTTGTTTGGTTTTGGATGAGGCAACACAATGCTATTCTTAGAAGACACATTTTTTGAAGCCTCTGCTGCTTCATCCTCTGGTTCTTTTGCAGTAAGATCCTAAGAAGCTAGCCAACGTTTAAGCATTGTCTTCTTTGATATCTTGTTCCTTAGGCGTGAGGTGTAGCCAGGTGGAAAATAGCCTTCCCATCCTCCATCAGATGACTCAGAAGACGAGTCAGATGAAATCTCCAAGATGTTTGATGGGGTAGGATCCATTGTGTTGAAAAAGTTTTCTCTTTGATATAAGATGAGTTTGTGTTGACTATAAGGGGCCTTTTATAGAGAATATCAAGGTTTAAGGCCCTTAAATGCTCGGTTGGTGTATGAATTAACTCCTTGCAGGCATTGAGTTAATTATGGTACTTTTGGAAAGTTGACCAAAGTTTTAATTTTTTTTTAAGTTAAGTATCGTTGTTAGTTTTAGATAGCCAAAAAAAAAAAAAAAAAAAAAAAAAAAAAAGGGAATAAGCAATTAAGGGGAGGTAATATACATTTAAGGGGAGGTTAAATGTACAGTTTATTAAAGTCGGGTAGCTTTAATTTTTAAATCTGGTAGTTTTTCTAATTGCATTTACTTGCAATTTTGCTTGCTTTGTCTCTTTTTCTGGCTGTTGGAACTAACATTTGCAGAAAAACTTGGATTGGTAATGATGTAAAGTCTGGCGATTGCTAAATCAATGTGTAAGTCAACTTCCTTGGTTAAGTCTGGTAAGTGGATGATTAAGTCTGGTTGACCAACTTTAAGTCTGTTAGTGTATCTGGTAATTAAAATATTACCGTTAGGTCTGGTCAGTCAAAATAACGTGTTTTTATATAAAAATATTACCGTTAAGAATTTTCGAGAATAAGAGGTATATAAGGATAAAATTGACAAATCCTTTTCACTTTTATCTTTATTTACTTCTAAATTTGAACATCGTTATTTTCGACTAACTACTCTGCTTTTATATTTCATATACGCCAAACCCTAACAAATTCTCAACCAGACTCAAATCATTTGCTTATCGATGGCTTCTCTAAAGTTTGTTGACAAGCACAATCAGGTTGGCTTCTTGAAGAAACCAACTCAAAGTGAGGGCTTCGAACAAGTTGTGGATTTTATGCGTGGCTCACATATTCGGTATGCTTTACTTCATAATCCCACTATTTATGTGTCCCTTGTCAAGCAGTTCTGGAGGTCGGTTACCTCTGAGACTCTTGATGATGGGACACCATGTTTAAGGGCTAAAATAGATACTAGTGTTTTTACTGTTACTGAAGCTTCCATTAGGAGTAGTCTCCAATTGGATGATGCCTCAGGGGAATTTACTTTGCCACGTGAGGAAATTTTAGAAGGAATGAAAAACATCGGTTATCCCACTGATGGTTCTTTTACTTTTTGGAAAAACTATTTCACACCACAGTGGAGGTTTTTAGTTCATCACCTGCTCCAATGCCTAAGTCCCAAGAGTGGTGGATGGGATCAATTTGGAAGCAAAATTGCTTCTGCATTGGTTTGCCTATCACTTGGAAGGAAATTTAACTTTTCAAAACTTATTTTTGAAGGCATGGAGTCCAATGCTAAAAAGCCAAAGTTTTTTATGTATCCTAGGTTTCTGCAAATGGTTTTAAACTTTGAAACTTCAAACAAAGTGCAAACATATGAGTGTGTGGTTTTCACATCAAAATTATTTGCTAACATGAAGAGAAATTTCAAAGGGGCCTATAGGCCTTTACTCCCTGATATGCTTGTTGGTACTAACAATGCAGGTACATCTGAGGATATACAAGAGTCATCTGATGAGGAGCAATCTCAGGAACAACCAAGATCCCCAACTCCCACACCCACACCTACACCAACACCTTCACCACAACCCAATCCTTCATCTGTTGAGAGACAACCTACACCTATTCCACAGTCTCCTCCATCACATGTTCCAAGTCCTGCACAGGAGGAGGAATGTGCCTCAATGTCTGTGGAAGAGATTCAAACATTAGTTCCCATTTTGCTTAAGAAAGTGACTACTTTGGAGAAGTCCAACAAAGCACTCAGTGAAGCTGTCATCACTTTGGTGAGGAAAGTGAAGAAACTGGAAAAGGCTATGGAGGATAAGGGTGTTCAATTTGATGATAAAGAAGGAGAAGCTGAAAATTCTTCCAAACAGGGGAGGACTTTAGATGCATAACATAGATTTCAAACACCAGTTCAAGAGAAAGGCACATATTTTAGTCCAGAAGCAATGGAAGTAGCAGAGACATTGGCTCAATCCTTAGGCAAGATCAAAGAGAAGAAAAAGGGGAGAAAACTAATTCTAAATGACAAGGATTCTGCTGAGGAAGGAGTTGATAAGTCTGATGCTAAGTCTGGTGAAAAGTCTGGTAATGAAATTGAGCCTGGTAATGAAATTAAGTCTGGTCAGGATAAGTCTGGTGAAGAAAGTTCTGAGGCTGTTGCTGGTAATAAGAGAAAAGGGAAGGAGATTGTTTTTGAAAATCCTCAATCTAAGAAAAAGAAAAGTCTTGAAAGGGAAGAACAAGCAAACCTGGCTGAGATTGATAGGATTAAAGCACAAGATCTTGCTGAGAAAGAAAGAGAGGAACAACAAAAGAAGGAAGATGCACTTTATGCAAGAAGATTGGCTGAAGAGTCTGATGATCCATTTACACACCTGATAAATGTTGATGATGAAGTAAGAGCTAAGTATGAGGAGATCAAAGCTGTTGAAGGATTGACTGTTGAAGAAAAATCCAAACAGTTAGCAGAGTTTATAAATTCAAGAGCTTCTGATGATACTTTAGGTGGATTCTTGGAAAAGATCAGACAAACTCAGAAGAAAACAAAAGTTCCTAAGAAAATGACAATGGCAGAAAAGAGGCATGACATGAAAATGTATCTAAAGAATCAAATGCATCTATCTTGGGAAAAGATGAAAGGAAAGTCATATGAGGAGATTCAAATTGCATATCTCAATGCATTTGAAAGAGATCAAGGTTATAAAGCTGTTGATTATGAGGATGTACAAAGATTTTGTTTTCAGAGTAAAAAGGTGAAAGAAAGTGATCATGTTATTAAAGCAGATAAGATGATTGAGAAAGTAACAGAGGTTGAGGTTGAAATGGCTTCAACTGAAGTAAGAAAAGAAGAAGAGGTGAAGAAGTCTATCACAGTGTTTACAAGAAGAAAAAGTATGGCAAGAAAAGTGATGAGTGTCTAAATACTCATCATTTTTACCTAATCTGAGCTGCCAAAACATCCAAAAACACTCAGAAATGCATCAAAATACTGAAATTATCCCAAAATTGTGTTTTATATGTTTCAGATACAAAATGTTTAAAAACAGTTGAAAAACGAACAAAGTTTGCATAATTGGCAGTTTCAGTCCCTCAACTTTCAAAAGTTGTCAAAACTAGTCCCTGGTTATTCAAAACATTGAAAAATTCACCAAAGGTCCTTTTTAATCACAAATAAACATATATAGTCCTTTGGTGTGAAGTTTCATAAAATTACAAGTTTAGTCCCTGAACTTTGCAAAATGACAAAAATGGTCCCTGGGATTTAAAAACTTTGAGAAAAATAAAAATGGTCCTTGTATTATTGAATTGTGGCAGGTTTAGTCCTTTGAAGTAAGTTTGGAAAGATGACAATTCAAGCCCTCAACTTTCAGTAAATTACAAGATTGGTCCCTATGCTTATTTATTAAACCAAAATCCGGATCTAACCATTAAACCCAAAATAAACAAACCTGCCCAACCTTTATCATTTACCCAACCCATCACTAAACCCTTAACCCAAATAAATACCCAATCCATACCCAAGCCCAATTGTTTAACGAGCCCAACCCCAACCCTTTGTTTGACTGAGTTTAACAACTCAGTCAACAAAAGTCAAACCCGTCTTCCTAAACCACCATGCCCGCCAAAACCACCCAGTCACCCCCCACCTCACCAAAACCACTAACCCAGTCATCCCCCCTCCTCCTAACATGCCAAATGCAATTAATGCATCCCTCCCACTCCCCACTAGCAAAATCAGAGATAAACTCCAATTTCCTTATTTCCCGCCAAAAATTACAAGTGTACGAAGGAGATGAAATTGGAGCAATTGGATGATGGGGATTTGTTCAGGATGTCGACCAAGGATTATCCCACTTAATTTATGTATATATAGATAGCAATGTAGCTGAAAAAAAGTAAGTAGGTAAATTAGCATAATTCGTACTTTCAATTTCCAGTAGTTAAATTTGTAATTTTGAATTTCAATCAATCAATACAAGTATCTTTAGTGTATTTATTGTTGTTTATTTGATTATTGTCATTAGTTGATAATTATGCCATATGTTCTGATTTTTAATTGTACTGAGAATTAGAACTTGGATAAGTAGTATACAAAACAACTTCTTAGTTATTTTTAATAGCTTATATAAGCTTTACATAGCTTAATATAAGTTTATTATAGTGCAAAACTTTACTGAATTCAAGATTGGAAGAAAGTCAACTTTGGTCAACAATAAGCTCAAATAAGCTATTCTGGGTATAAGCTATTCAGAAAGGGTTTCTCTGGGTATTTCTAGCTTGTGTGAACAAGCTAGTGTGTTCTTGGTTCTCAGTTCTCATTTCCATAGCAAATTCAGTTGTAAGCTTTTCTTGGATTTTTCCATAATTTCCATAGTACTGTATATCTGCTTATAAGTAGCTTATTGTTGTTGTTTTGTGCTTATTGTTAGTTTGTAATAATAGTTGATCATTAAAATCAGTAGTTACCTAAGTTGTTTTCCATTTTGCTAAAAATCATAGAATAGACCAAAATTAGCCAAATTAGAATAAGCTTGTTAGTTTGCTTAATTTTCTGATAAAAGTTGTTCATTAGGGTTTATATAAGCTAGGTAATCAATAATAATCAGGCTTTTAGTTTAAAAATATTGTTTTCCTTTTAAAAAACCACCACAGACACCACCATAAGGGGTGTTTGGTTTAGTAGCTGTCACAAGCCAAACCACACCATCACTGTTACTTGACCATTAAGCAAAGTTTGCACAAGCTTATTACAGTCCTAAGAAGCTCATTTGAACCTTTGATCATCAATTTAGTTAGATTTACCCATTTTGAACCCCTTGTGATCATAACAGTCCACAAAGAGTTCAAACAAGCTCATACAAGCTTCAAGCTTGTTTTGACCTTTTTCTTGGCTTGTTTGAGTCACAAATAGTCCAATTAGTACAAGCAATAAAAGCTAAATTGATCCCTTGGCCTTGTGCATTTTCTGCACAGAACAGACAAAACAGCAGACTCATGGGTTCTGAGTTGCTGATCTGAGGTCCAATTGGACCTCAATTTGGTGTTGTATGATAGGGCTTTTGGTGTTTTTAGATAGCTCATAAGTCAAACTAACTTTTGCCCCCAAAATATGGCATCTCAGTAGCTTATTGGATAGCTTAAATTGCCCTTCAATCTTGCCACTTTTCTGAGTTTCTGTTTTTAAAATCCATAGCAGTCAAGTGCTTAGTTTGCTCAAATCTTGTGCTTATTTGCAATTTTCAGTTGTTTTAAGCTTATTTAAGTCTATTTAGCTTGTCCTGATCAGTTGGTAAACTTTAGTGCTTTTTAGCTTATTTTTGGCTTATTAGCTTATTGCTTATTAGCCCAAATCTGCTTTTTAGGCTTAGCCAGCTTCCATTTTTATTTTTATTATCTTTCTAATATTATTTTAGAATTATCTGTAAATTTTCATAATTTTCTGAATAGTTTTAATATTTTTAATCTTTTTAATTAGTTCTTAATAGTATTTAAATCATAATAAATAGAATAATAATCAGAAAAATATAATTCCAATTTTCATAATTTTCTTTTGTCATTTTTAATCTAGGAAAAATATAAAAATATTTTTAGGTCTTAAGAAAATCAAAAATAGAAATAAAGTGATAGCTTCTATTTAATAGAATTTATCTTTTTAAATTTTAATTAAGTAATTTTCATTTTTATAATTTTCTTAGTTTCTATTTACTTAGTAATATTTTTAGAAAAAGTTTTAGATTTTTCTTTGTCCATTTAGTATTTTTTATAAATTTAAATAGTTTAATAAGTAATTAAATAATAAATAATTAATAATAATTAGATAAAAAGTGTAGAAAAATATAATTTAAGTTTTTAAATAAGTTTTAAGTTATTTTACATTTTTAGGTTTTAATTTTCTAAAATTTTAATTTTAGTCCCATTTTAGCTTTTTCGTTACGCGTTTGTAATTTATTTATTCGCGTTTAATTTTATTGTGCATATTTGTCTTTAAATTGTTATTTAGAATTGTTAAAAAAAGCAAAATCCAAAAATATCAGAATCATCAATCACTTTAATCCTAGCTTTGCACAGTTTTCAATTTCGCACCTCGTTGGGAAACGACCCAGGTGATCACTTGCCTGGTTTCACACACTACACACGAGCATCCAGTTCCGAGTCTGCATTTGTTTAAATATAAGTGTTGGTTCGGGGCGGATCAAAAAGGTAAACACAAGAAGGTGATTGAAGAAGAGGAATTAGAGGAAGAACCTTCATCTGAAGGAGCCACCATGGGGACTATTGAAAGCACAAAGGAACCAACTAAGGTAGTCAAGTATCAATTAATCATGACTGGTGAAAGAGTTGCATATCAGATTATAAGGGAGAATAATTCTGACATTGTTTATATGAATTTTGCTGGAATTCTACATGATGTGAATAGGGAGGATCTTCAAGAACTTTATCAGTTGGTGAACATTAAATATGGAGATCATCCACCTGAAGATGAATTTGAAAGAGTCTTTTGGGGTAATTTGAAGGTGATGTTTGAGCCACCAACTGAGTCAGATATAGTGTGGAAACTTCCTGAAGAGCAAAATATTGTCAGCTGGAGATACTTTCATACCTGCAAGGTACATTGTGTTTCATTAAAGAATGCTGATATTTATATGCTTGCAGAAGTGGAATATCCTTTATCATCAAGTGTTTGCAAGGAAATGATGAGCAAAAAGTTGTATGCTGGTAAGAAGGATGAAGGATATGAGATGTTATTGGATTTGATAAAGAGGCAGTCTTTGAAGGATGTAGCTTAAGGGTGTTTGAAAGAATTTATGTGAGACTATTGGAACTTCTCACTTGGTGGAGGTGCATAGCACTAACACAACAAAAGGTTATCAGTCCACCTTGTCTCATCCACACAAGGACTGACTAATCCTGAGCAAACGGCTACAGGTAAAGATAGCTCAAATCCGTTTATGGCTGACAATTTGCCAAAAATTGTATGGTATTCAACTCACCATATCTGAGTTTGTGAAGAGTTGACTAGCCCACAAGATTATGGCTTGTGGTAAAGGCTGTGGAAAACCATAAATGGTAATCAATTCACCATGATGAGGTGCATTCCATCAAAGAATTGGCTAGTCCAAAAGAGTACAGCTTTTGGTAAAGACATCACAAATCTGTTGATAGTTGATGATTTACTGAAAATCATATGGTTATCAATGTACCATGGTCTTACACACCAAAACATTTGGCTACTCCAGTAGTGATGACTATTGGTAAAGAGACATCAAATCCATTAATTTTCAATGATTCACCTCTCACAGGAGTTTACACACCTGGAAGTGATGAGAATAGATATGAAACTTAACAGGAATTGATGTACAAAATGTCATGGTTGCTGGAAAGATCAAGTGGATGGCATATCAGATGGTGAAAAAAATCAAGTTGCTGCATAAAAAAATCAAATTTGCAGATTTAAAGTGATTTGAAGATCAAGATAATTCCAAGTGTTCAAAGTTTAATCCTCAAGAGCTTACATAGAAGGAACTTGAAGTTCATGGAACATGAAGATCAAGTTAGGGGAGGATTGTTGGGAATTATCACAAGGTACGAAGAAGACTTAATGAAGAACATACTTAAGTTAAGTCTGGTAGCTATGATATTAAGTCTGGTTGTTAGTTAAGTCTGGTTTTGTACTAGTTAAGTCTGTTTGTAATATTAAGTCTTGTTGACTTAATAGTTAAGTCGGGTCAGTAAAGTTAGGAAAGTTTGTTAGTATTAAGTTAGGAAAAGATATGTATGAGTTAGGTATCTTTATAGAAGATACGTAATATCTTTTCACACGGTTTTGTAATTAGGGTTTCCTTCAAGTATAAAAGGAACCCTAAGGATCATTATTATGTACGTACGAATTGTGTGAGTTAGTGAAATATACGAAGTTAGTGATAACTCTGTGTTCTTGATCCGTCTGAAAACGTATATATATAAATATAAACAGTCTCAGAACGAATACTCGTATGTAGTGTGAAACCAGGCAAGTGATCACCTGGGTCGTTTCCCAACGAGGCGTGAATGGGCAACTGTGAAAAGCTAGGATTAAAGTGATTGATGTGATTGATATTTTTGATTTTGCTTTTTAACAATTCTAAATAACAAATTAAAAACAAATATTCACAATAAAATTAAACGCGAATAAATAAATTAAAAACGCGCAACAGGAAATCTAAAATGGGACAAAAACGTAAAATTTATGAAATTAAAACCTAAAAATATAAAATTACTAAAAACTTATTTTAAAACTTAAATTATATTTTTTACACTTTTTATTTAATTATTACTAATTATTTATTATTTAATTACTAATTAATCTATTTAAATTTATAAAAAATACTAAATGAACAAAGAAAATTCTAAAACTTTTTTCTAAATTACTTTATGTTATTACAAAGCTAAGAAAATTATAAAAATGAAAATTACTTAATTAAAATTTAAAAAGATAAATTCTATTAAATAGAAACTATCACTTATTTTTATGTTTTTGTTTTTCTTTAAGTCTAAAAATATAATTATATTTTTCCTAGATTATAAATGACAAAAGAAAATTATGAAAATTAAAATTATATTTTTTTGATTATTTTTCTATTTATTATAATTTAATTACTAGTAGAAACTAATTAAAATGATTAAAAATATTAAATGACTTAGGAAAATTATGAAAAATTCTGAGTAAATCTAAAATAATATTAGAAAGATAAGAAAAATAAAATAAGAGGTTAGCTAAGCCTGATAAGCAGTTTTGGGCTAATAAGCAGTTTGCTTATAAGCCCAAAATAAGCTAATATGCTAGGAAAATTGACCAAATGATCAGGACAAGCTTAATACACTACTATAAGCATAAAATGACTATAAAACACAAATAAGCTATAGGGAATAAGCTAGATAAGCAAGTGGACAGCTGTGGAACTTATGCAGAAAACTCAGCTGAATGCCCCAACTTGCAGACTGATTTAGAGTTTATAAATAAGCAGGAAAGTGAAACTTAAGTGGGGCAAAACCTAGGCTATATTGCTGGGTATACTAAAACACAAAAAGCTCTATCAAAATCTTCCCAATTGAGGCCCAATTGGACACAAGATCAGCACCCTCAGCTGCTCAGTATATACTGAGTAGTCTGCTGAGTGCACAGACTTGCACAGAAATGTGCACAAGTGTTTTGGGCTATTAGGACTACACTATATGGACTAAATGAACTTCAAAAATGCCAAGTTAAGGGTCAAAACAAGCTTGTTGCTAATTTTGGCTTGTTTGAGCTTCTGAGGGACTGAAATGGTCACAGTGGGTTCAAAACTTGGCTTTCTATCTATGAAGCTAATTGAAACTCAGAAATGGCTTATTTAGGACTGCTAAAAGCTAGCTCAAGTTGAGCTTGTTGCAAATCTACAGTACCACTGGTGTTGCCTATGTGACAGAGTTAAACCAAACAGTCTTTTAAGGGACTGTTTTGTGTTTTTCTAACTGAACTGATTCTTTTAAGCACTGAGATGATCTCTAATGGTACTGGTAAGTATGTTAAGCTATGAAAACTGACTTGTGACTGAAAATAAAGCAGAATAATAAGCTAGCTTATAAATGCTATTTTTGGTTTTTTCTAAGTTTTTTAAGGTGAAATCAAACAAAGGCTATTAAAACTGATAGAAACTGAATGAAATAAGTTTGTGAACTACTGATAAGCTAATATTAACAATAACAAGCTAAATTTAAGCTATAGAACAGTGATATGGAAAATTAAGCTAAAATGAGAATTTAAGCTTACAATCGAATGAACTTGTGAAACAAGGAACCAAGGACCAGAACCTATTCTAGCTTGTTAACACAAGCTAGAAAACCCAAATAAGCTTCCTGAATAGCTTATACACTCCAGAACAGCTTATTGAGCTCCATCTTTGACTTTTGTTGACTTTGCTTCAAACTTGGATAGAACTGATTTAATCTAATGTAAACTTATCAAAAAGCTATGGAAAGCTTATGTAAGCTTAAAGAAATAACTGAGAAGCTATTTCAATACTACTTATTTATGTTTTGAATTATCAGTACATCATGGAAATTGCAATTATCATTAACTACTGAGAAATAATCAAAGAACAACAACAAATACACTAATTTTACTTTGTATTGATTGATGAAACTTGATATTACAAATTACAACTACTGGAAATGAAAATACGAATTATGCTACTTTAACTACTTGCCAATTAAGGCTACAAAGCTATCTATTTATACTAAATTGAAATGGGAAATACATTGTCGACATCTCTAATCATATCCCCACCATTGAATTGCTTTAATTTGATCTCAAACGTCCAAACTCACTTTTGGCGGGAAACGTGGCAAGTGGTAATTTCCTCTGATTTAGCTAGTGGGAGTGGGAGAGATGCATTAATTGCATTTGGCATGTTAGGTAACGTGTATTGGAGGGTGGATGAGGTGGTGAGGCCAGCTGTGGAAAATGGTGAGGTGGGGGTGATGACTGGTTTTGTTTAGGCGGTTTAAAGAAGAAGGGATAAGTTTGACTGAGTCAAACTCAGGCTTAACTAAAAAAGGGTTGGGTCGGGTTGTTCATTGGGCTTGGGTATTGAAGTTGGGCTGGGGTATGTACTGGGTTGGGTTATTATTAATAAAGGGTTGGGTTTATGGGATTAAGGTTATTTGTTTGATCCGGATTTTGGTTATAATTAATTTAGCACAAGGACCAATCTTGTAATTTCTGCATAGTTGAGGGGCTGAACTTGTAAACTTCCAAACTATCTTCAAGGGACTAAACCTGCCACAAAACAATAACACAAGGACCAAAGTTGTATATTTTTATCATTTTAAAACTTTAAGGACCAATTATGTCATTTTTGGATTTTAGAGGGGTTGTTTTGTAAATTCCCAAAAGTTATCAAAAGTGTTCCAATTTGTAAATTATGAGTAGTACAAGGGTATTTTATGTTAAATTCCAAGTTTTAAATACCCAGGGACTAATTTTGACAACTTTTGAAATTCGAGGGACTAGACTTGCCATTTATGCAAACTTTATTCGTTTTCACTTAATTTTAATAATTTTGCATCTGAAACATATAAAAACACATTTTCATGATATTTATAACATTTATGGCTATTTGTGTGCTTTTGATCGTTTATGTGGGTTTAAACCGGGTAAAATATATGTGTATTTAGACACATATCAGTGTTCTTCATTGTTCTTGTTAATTTTCCGCATTAACACTAACAGTTGTGTAAGAGTTTCTCACTTAGATTGATTTGGATTTATTCAAGTCATCCACTAAGTAATCAAAGGCTACTTAGAGATCCATATAAAAGTGGACCTACATTGTGTTATGAGTTTTTGTATCCATTTACTTATCTTTAGTCACAAGTTGACTGTAAAGCTAGTTAATTTAACTATTGAGATATGCAAGTTAGCTTTTAGACCGTAAATAATCAATTTCGTAAGTATATATTTTTCAATATAAAATTTTTGGTTTCGGTCAAAGTTTCTTTTGGGTGAAAAAATAATTTTTTTAGAAAAATATTTTTTTTCGAAATTATTTTTCTTTCCATTTTATTTTTCAGGAAAAAAAATTAGAAATTTTTTTCGAAAAAAAAAATTAGAATTTTTTTTTATAAATTTTTTTGGTGAAATAATTTTTTTTAGAATTTTTTTTTCGAAATTATTTTTCTTTCCATTTTATATTTCAGAAAAAAAAATTTAGAAATTTTTTTCGAAAAAAAAGATTAGAATTTTTTTTTTATAATTTTTTTTGAAATAATTTTTTTAGAAAATATTTTTTTTTTCGAAATTATTTTTCTTGAAATTATTTTTTCAGAAAAAAAAAATTTGGAAAAAAAAAATAATTTCGAAAAAAAAAATAAAACGGCCGTTAGTAAAAGGACTAACTATGCAAACGCTTGTTTGGTTAATAGACTAACGTTGCCACTTGCTAACGGAAAAGATAACGCCAGTTAACGATAGGGATCACTGGTGTGCATTTGAAAAACCACAGGGACCAAAAAAGCAAGAAAAAAAATAGGGACTGAGATTGAAATTTGACCCAAACCATAGGGACGAACGGTGTAATTTACTCTTTAAATAATGAATGATAACAATTTTATTTAAAAAGTCTCTTTTCCAGTCGTTTTATATTCCCACGACTGTGATACTTGAAGTAGCACCCCAAACTTATATTACGCTACGTATATCGAAAACGGGGGTGTTACAAAAAAGAAAAAGAAAGAAAATAAAAAGGAAACATAAGAAGTTGTATTTTCGAGTAGCACTTAAGGAGAAAAAGAAAAAGAAATGGAATGAAAGTTAGTGTGATTTTGTTGATTATTAAAGTAAAATATTTCCTCCAAATTTTAGGGAAAAAATGTTTACTTTACTTTTCTTTACTTTTCTTTAATAACAAAACTCAAGAACATAATGTAAGTTAACGACCTAATTAGACGAATTGGCCTCACACCGAATGATGTAGTTACCATAGTTGTTAAGATCTTGAGCCTCATCTTAGGATCATACGATTTTACGATTTTACAAAGTAAAAACGATCCGGATCTTACGTAGGATCTTAACAAGCTTAAGATCTTATAGGATCCCGATCTTGACCATAGGATCTTAAGATCTGCTCTGATCTGATCCTACTTTTCTCGAATCGCAAACTTAAAAACTACAAATTTATGGGTTATGTTTTTATATAATTTAAAAAACAACGTGTGATTCTTTTTAAACATTTCATATTCATAAGTTACGATAACATTTCCATGAAACATTCATATAATTTCGTGTTTATGATATATAATAATTTGTAGATTTGAATAATATTACAATGATCATTAGAAAACAACATTATAGTAGGATCTTAGGTAGGATCCCGATCTTGAAAACCTCGGTAGTTACAACAAATGCTAAATCAAATTTGTTATTCTGGAGGACTAGATGAGTAATTTAGTATATTACAGGGACCGTTGTTATAAATTCCATTATTCTGTCTCGAACATATATACGAAACCCCAAAATTTCAAAACCCAAAAGAAGAACATTCAAGAAGCCAGCCAAGATGAGTACCATGAAGTTTTGCCGTGAATGGTAGTAGTAATCTTTTTTTAATTTAATTTTGGTGTTTTTATTTAGTGTTTGATGAAATTGAATATGTTTTGGTGCAGTAACAACATTTTGTACCCAAAAGAAGATAAAGAACAAAAGATCCTTCTCTATGCTTGCAGAAACTGTGAACACCAGGTTCCCTTTTTTCAATCATTCTTGACATGGGTTTTTGTTGGTTTACTTTCAAATATCAACCACTTTACTACTTTAAAGTTTCCCACAATTATTTTACTTGCTAAGTAAATTCCCATTTTGTTAAACTATAAACTGTTGTTACAAGCCCTAGTGAATCATTGGCCTTGCATTTTCTCGTGAGCTTAACTTCGATTAGTGGGTTCGTGTTTCTAAATTGGAGTGTGATTAGTTGATGTAGGAGTTTGGGGGACTGTCATTGATTACTTGAAAATACCAACATAAAGATGTAGGCATTCGAAGAGAAATTCTTACTCGATTCATCTATGTCGTGATGGGGCGTCGTAGATGATGGGCCAACCAACTCCGTTTACTTGAATCCCGATTGGGAAGTTTGAGCACCAACCTCCTTTTGGGTTCTTTACCTTTTAAATGCCCATTTTCTTCATTATCAGATGAAACTACGGTTTCTTCACTTCCAGCTTCTGTTTCTTGCTCACTTTGGGACGAGTTGCCTTCTAGAACATCCTCTTCTCCATCTGAGGCTTTTCCACTTATCCGTGAGAGAAAACTTAGGGCATTGCGCGCAGCCGCTCTCCTTGGCCTTGAAGCCTTTGACCGAGACGACTTCTTCATAGAGGGCTTTTTACCAAATCTTGAATTTCTGCTTAGATCGTCTCTCAAAGAACTCTCTTCACCATCCAAATTCCTTCTCTTTACACGTCTTCAAGAAAAAAGTCATGAAGTCAGCCTGACAATAGTACTGAAAATGAGCATATTGTAAGGCTTTGGTAAGGCTCAGGGTACGGAATCATCCCTACAGAAATTCTAAATTTCAAATTTAAATGTTTAGAGTATGATTACAAGAACTATATTACTACAAAAAATTGGGGGGAAGTTGTATGCATTGAAATATACTGTATGTAACTATCGCCTGTTTACACTGTATTGATTCTTTTTAAATTCACCTGGGCAGAGATAAAACATTTTAGCTAGAATAGTGTGACCCGAGAGTATCAAGGCTCCTATGTTTTGTGAGGCTTAGGTTGGGAGTAACTAGAAGTGGCCAAATAGGTAGATTGAGCATATTGTGTTAAGGGGTCAAATGACAAGGTGTCAACTGTCAAGACTAATAACTTCTAATTGCTATTGAAAACGGGTTGGGCTGAACCACCAACATGCTTTTGTGTTTTTTCTTGATTTTTATAACTAACTAGTTTCATAGATCCATTATCAAAATAAAGATGTAGGCATTCGATTCATTTACGCCTATCTCAACTTTGGACCCATTTGACTCCTTTCATTCTCAATTTGATCATTTGACCCGTTGGAGATAAAATAAGAAACAAAAAACCCATTTTAGGTGTATAGGTAAAAAAAACCCACCCTGTGAGTAACCTTCAGAATATCAAAACAGATAAATATTTACAGGATGGTCACGTCAAATCTTCCTATGTACAAACCTGAATCACAAAGGAGATCTTGCATATTCCTTCGATAGGGAGCTAGTGGAGTTTCCTGGGTAAGTTAAAAAACTCAACATTGGGAACAGCATAAAAGATTTGCAAGTACAGTAGTCCAGTATGGTACTATTTCCTTATAGTAAAATTTTAATACATAAACTCGACTTTCAGTTTGTTAAAAGCTAATCAATCCTTTGTATAGTCCTTGGTCGAAACTTGGTCTAACCACTAGTAACCTGAATTTCCTATCGTTTGATTTGATAATTAGTGGACTATGTCACCTAATTAGCACTGGGCAAATTTAAACAGTCATAAAAATACACTAGCATCATAATTTGGTTACTATAATCCTATAATAAAACCTGAACACTACACTAATCTTAAGATAATGATAGCTAAAAGAAGAGACTAATTTTGTTCCAGTTGACGCATCATTACAAACACAAACAATATGAGTTATATTCGTAGTGTTACCATCACTAATTTACTGGTTACGTTCTTATATTAACACAATGAATAATTCTATAATCACCTGTAGAAATAAATGTTTTTATGATTTAAGTACAACACCCTATGTACTAAACTACTGATTAAATAGCTATCATTGTATATTTCTTAATGCCCCTATAGTGTTTTTTGAAAATCAGAAGGTCTTGATAGGATATTATATAAAAAATTTGAATTTCTCTAAAAACAATAAACTAACAGAAAAAACTATCCTGATCGAGTACATTTCCATGTGCATCTTGGATGAGGGGCCTGTAGTAATCTCCAAGAAAAAACTGTCGATATGGTTATATAGTGTCAGTTACTAGTATTGTCATGCAAAGACTATATCTTTCTGGTGACTACTTGCGATTTATTATACACCCTCAATCAAGATTTTTTATTGTTTTTTATTCTATACCTGATCATACTTGGCATCATTTTGCGCCTCTCCTTGGCCAGAGCTTAATATATACAATTGACCAACCTCATCAGAAAGTACGATGGGTGTCCCGTCCCTGGTAACATAGAAGATTAGGAATAACAAAAATAGGCTAGTGGTTTATAGACATCTGTTAGATGTTAGATATTTGTAATATATCAGCATACAGGCAAAACAAATAACTATGTCCTCTCATGTAACTACAACTTTTCCACGATAGTTGTTGTGGGTTTCTTTAGGAGTGTTTGCATGGACATTTGATAGTTACCAAAAGGTTATGTAATATTTGAACAATGAGAATCACATAATCAGTTGTAAGTGCAGTAGGTAAAGTTTGAATGTGCATCTAGCTTTCTGGTTTCAAAGATGTAATAATCACTTTCTATGGTGTCTGAGTGTTAAGCAGATTATGATTATTAATGAAGGTAATAGATAAAAAGGAGGGTAAAGAAATAATTTTTAGACGGGTTAATAGACAAAGATGTCACTAAACTTTCCAAAAAAATGCGCGGAAGGTAACCAACTTTCATTTTGTTCACTTAGGTTACTTAACATTCTACAATTTCAGTGTTACATTAAAACTCCATGTTTTCAAGTAGAGCGGTTTAGGAGGTTTTATGCATTTAAATACACGTCGAATAACTTTCGCTGTTTTAACTGCTCGACCCATTTTGTAAATTGGTTGATAAGGACCTTATTAGTTTAGGTGATTACGCAGAGTTTATATTTCTGAATGGTAACTAATATCACCTTCAACATAACACAGGAGGTTGCAGAAAACAATTGTGTCTACAGAAACGAGATTCATCATGCTGCTGGGGAGCGAACTCAAGTTCTTCAGGATGTTGCTGCTGATCCAACTCTTCCGCGAACAAAAGCAGTTCGTTGTGCTCAGTGTGGTCATGGAGAAGCTGTTTTTTTCCAGGTAACTGTTTTCTCTTTACCAAATATAATTCATTTGCAGAATAATTACATGACACCCTTTTATGGTACTTTGATTTAGTGGTGGCCAATTTCAACCCATTTATATAAGAGTGGTTCAACTCGGTTTGTATTTGCCGGATCAGCTCTCAAACCTGGTCCGTTTTGACCTGGACAAAAGATTAATTGCACTAAACTCAAATGTTGTGATCTTCATAAAATGGAGTAGTATTCAGATCCTACTACTCATAATGAAACCTTTAGTATATATCTAACAAATTCAGCCTCCTAGATCGTCAAGTTTAAACTTTTTCAGGTTTTGTTTATTGTAGTTTATGTAGAAAGTATAAAGTGGACAAAGAGTGTTTAGGATTATATTGGCACCTATAAAACATGCCTTACGTAAATGAAGTCTTATGGAACTGATACTGTTTTTATTTGTTAGGCAACTGCTAGAGGGGAAGAAGGTATGACATTGTTTTTCGTTTGCTGCAACCCGAACTGTGGTCATCGATGGAGGGACTGAGAGCTCATTGAATCGTGTACCCAAGTCAAGGACTGGAACTTTTAATGGTTCTTTGGAACCAAACTTTGTAACTCTTAATTGAAACATCTCGAAATGTGGATGCTAGTGGTCAAATAGGGTAGATGGAAACTTGTGAGATTTCTAGCTGCAATCTTGACTTTGAAAGCTAATTGATAAAAATTGGTTTGTTTAAGATTTAGTCGTGCTTTGAAGGTTTGATCTGTGGGTTTAGCATGCAAGACCAAACTTAAATTTCCAATTTTTTAAATCTTTCATATTGGTCTAAGCACCAGACCAAGTAGTGTATGATGTAGTTCAGAAGGTTAGCGCAAAAACTATGATTGTGATGAGATGAAAATATCATGTTTTAGAGATGGAAAAATGTCAGCATATGTGCTAGAACAATTTGTAATATACTAATATGTTTTACACTTAAGTGCTAACATATCTCAAGATTCGCTATTGATGCCGATTCATGTAGCGATATCTTGTGGTTGGGTCATTTCAATATTCACACTTACGAATACATATGAATATGGTCTCAAAAAATACTCATCCATGATGAGTACATATTTACTCAACAAATATAACCAATTTTTTAAATCTTTCATATTGGTCTTGGTCAAGGGCGGTTTGAGTAATGTCTATTGATCAGAGAATTGCATTTTGCTCTCATAAATGGGTAAATAGTATAACTGTGAAAATGTATCCGATAGTTGCATCATAGTCAAGTAGTCAAGGACATTTGCACTTTCATAGAGATACAATGGTCGATTCTTATGCTCTCTATAGTTTTGTGTTGCTTCAACTACTTGTGTTAATATCGATCAGAAAAACCATGTGCTAAATATTTTGCATATCATCATCAATTCTTAATGTTGGCTCTCACATGCAAACAAATACCGAAAAATTCACTTTCACTAAAAGTGAAATCGATTTCATTATAGCAACAAAGGTCGAGTTATTGACATGATCCGACTGGCACCCACTTTTAACTTTTGCCCCCTCTTGAAAGTTTTTCAGGTACCGCCCCTGATCTTGGTTCGATCTTATTCTCATAAACCGATTGATTATGCAATTAGAATACCTGAAAGTACTCATGAATTTAAACATGCAAATATAAAACTCAGTAAATATAAATTAAGACGAACATACCCTGTATTACAATTACATATTTAGACACAACAAAATGGTATAGTGATCCATGCGAAGCCAATAGTCTCTCCCACACCAACACATAAGTGCCAAATCCTTCATTGATAAAGCTTGATACTATGGACAAGACTCTCTCACTATAAATTAATTTTCTTGTAGTGTGAGGTCGTTTTAGATGCTGACCAGGGACGGAACTAGGACCAAATATGACCGGGTGCACCATTTTTTTTTAACCGTAATATGAAAATACATTTCGATGGACCGGTTGCATTTAAGATGCATTTAAGAAAAATTGATTTTTTTTTTTTTTTTCAAAAATTAACACTACATCGAAAAAATCTATGTGGTTCTCGGGACCCGCGGAAACCGTCTGGATCCGTCCCTGATGCCGACACTTTGAAAGATCTAATCCACAGTTCGAAAAAGAGATATTTTGGACTCTTTAAACAGCCACATTTTACTAAATCCATAGTTCCATACCCTACATTCCCTTAAAAAATAGATTTAAATAATGCAATATCATGTCGACAATCGATTAGTTATGCATGAATAACTAAACTTTACAAATCTGCACATGGACATTGCAACAAGTAGCAAGATTCGTAGGTAAATTTGCATATTTTTTAACCCACAAACAAGGTATGAATAGGCGGGAGCACTCTGACTCCGGGTGTCTTTTGGCACCCGCCATTGTCAACTACACAAGAAATAGCTCCGGCAACTCTCCTAGCCAGTGGGGCACCAACTGGAGTGAGCAAAAGCCGAGACTCAAACCCTTGAACCTTTTATCCACAAAATCTCTCCAGTGAGGCAATGGATTTTTCGAAGATGGGTACCAACTAAACCAAAGCCGGTTTGCAGATTTTTTAATACATTTACCCATTTTTGGAAGGCCTTGAATGTGAGTCAAGTGGATATAAAGCAATTTCCCACTTTGTCAAATGTTACGACTTCAACAAAGTCACAAGTCTTATATGCCCACTAGAATACGCAAATCCACTACAAAGACAAACGAATCAACATGCACTAACTGAAATACAGGTATGAATCCCCACAAATTGTACGTCCGACTTCTACATGTCAAAATAATCCCGTTAGGGCGTTATAACTTATGAAGGAAAAAAAAACATTTTAGGGATAAAAAATTGGTTTTGTATAACGAGTCCATGAGCCTTGAGTAAGATTGACATATTATGTGAAGATGTATATATATGCTTTGGTCGTAAAAACCGTATTAAACAAGGGCCTCAAAAATTACATGTAAATGGATGTATGTAACACTTTAGCCAAATCCCACATTGACAGGGGCTGGAGAGATGCTGGGTATATAAGAATAACATTCGCCTAATCAGACATAGCATTTTGTGGTTTACTGCGAGTAGAGTTCTCAGGAACTACACAATTAAGCGTGCTCGTGTGAGAGTAGCACTGGTAACCTGCCGAGAAGTCTCACACGAGGGTCACAAAAGTAAAGCCCTGAGCCATCAGGGCAAAGCGGACAATATTATGTAACAGTAGGCCGGATGTTACAATGTAAGTGGTCACACGCAGATCTCGATGCAATGTTGTTTATTTGTGGTAATTGGGGTGAGATTGGTATCCTGATAGCAATTAGAAGTCACGAATAGTACGCTTTCAGATCGATTAAATTGGAGTGTATACCAATTAACGACCGGATAAAATCTAATTGATTCAAGTTTGTGTATGATTGTATGTTTGCAGAAAATTACAAGGTTAAGAGAAGTTTTTAGTCTCTCTTATATCGTATATCTCCTCTCTTGAGAATATCCAAGACAACTATATATGTTCCATACGGTTATAAACGGTTATAAGCAGTTATGAATGGTTATAAAACACCTAATAACTGTAAAACAGTTATTCTTAAACCACATCAACCTAGCAGCAGGTTCGCATAACTATCAGCAGGATCGAATTCAAATAGCAGCAGAATTCACAACTACCAGCAGGATCAAATCCAACTAGCAGCAGGATCACCAACTGCCTGCAATACCAACTTATATAACCCATAACCCGCATTACCTTAGCACCTAGTTAGTCCCGTTAATATACAACTAAGTGTCGACCCTTATTTGTATATTAAACACAATTTACTTTACACTAAAATACCAACAAACCTCCCCCATTTTAGTGTAATCATAAATCACTAACTATTTACAGCAAACAATCAAACTAATGCATAAATGAAATGTCGAGACGATTGAATTTCACATTAGTATATTACACATTCCAAATATTCGAATATCAAGGTTTCCCGAAAGATTGAACCTTGTAATATTACTATTGAATACCTGAAGATAATATACACATTAATTTTTCATACACAAAACTTACTTGACACATTATTTTACTAGCCTATGTCCCTATCCTTTCATGAGTACATCAAAGCCAAGTCCCAACTTATTGAAGTAGCTAAACTTCGTACTCATATAGGTAGTTCTTTTAATCTCGCACCTGCAAATGAAATTTTTCAAAAGAACTATTAAGAAGAACACTTCAACCTTCCTTATCTTGCAGATCCGAACACATACCTTGGGATTATTTAATATTGTGTTCCAAACTCTAGATGTTAAGCTTTCCACATTCAAAATTCAGCACCTAACGTCATATTAGGTGGTGAATTGGGTATCTTAACATGAGAGTTTTCATATGGACTTAACCTCAATCCTACAGCTGATCCTTACACGAGTACTCTACATAACCTTTTGGTTAAATGATCAGCTTAGTTCCGATGAGTTGCAACCCACTCAACGAATATGACACCATGCATTTTGAGCTCACGAACCATGCTGTGTCACACACCTAAGTGTCTTGACTTGCCATTATTCATTTGACTATAAGCCTTAGCCAAAATAACTTGACTATCACACCTGATAGAAATAGAAGAAATCTGCGTTGGCCACAATGGAATTTCATAAAGTAAATTCCTTAACCATTCAGCCTTATTACCAGCTGCTGCCAAAGCAACAAATTCAGATTCAATAATTGAATTTGTTATGCAAGTCTGTTTCTTTGATGCCCAACTAATGACACCTCCCCCAAGAAGGAACACCCATCCAAATGTAAAAGAATGATCTTCTTTATTGGATATCCAACTTGCATTGCAAAACCCTTCAATAACCGAAGGAAACCCAATGTAAGTTAATTGATAATCAACCGTTCCTTTCAAGTACTGGAATACTCAACCCAAAATATGCCAATTAAATGTACTAGGATTGCTAGTAAACCTACTAAGCATTCCAACTGCATATGCTATAACCGGCCTTGTACTTACCATGGCATACATTAACTATCCAATCCCTTTGAGTATTCAAGTTGAGACACTGCTTTACCTTTATTTGGTAATAGCTTAAGATTTAGATCCATGGGAGTATCTATGGGAGAACAATCCTTGAAACTAAATGTTGGTCCACAAATTGTATATGGATCACTAAGTAGTTTTGAATACCTAGTAGATGGTTAGGATAAATCCGAACCAATCTAAGTGAGAAACCCTAAGAGATTGTTAATGTTAATGCGGAATCTTAACAAGAACAATTTAGAACACAAGCAGGGATATCACTAACTTCGTATATTGATATTTACTATTATCAATTCGTACAACTCACACACGTTTACTAACAACCTTTAGGGATCCTTTTATAACACAAGGAAACCCTAGACGACACAGAAGATATACACAAATCTTCTATAAAGATACATACACGCAATGTATCTTTTCCTAATACAACTCTAACAAACTTTCCTATCTTCACGACCAGACCAGACTTAATAAGTCAACCAGACTTAACATATAACTACCAGACTTAATCATTACATAACCAGACCTAAAACACAAACAGACCTAACTCAGTAATCGACCAGACCTAAGTAGTAAACTACCAGACTTAAGTAGTCTGTTCTTGATATGCATCATAATTCCCAACAATCCTCCCCTAACTTGATCTTCATGCTTCATGAACTTCAAGTTCTTCTGATTTAGCCTTCTGAGGATTGAATCTTGAACACTTTGAAATGTATTTAGGTCTTGTTCCTTTCTAGCAGCTTGAATCTTGATAAGCTCTTCTGATATGGACTTGACAGCAACAATGACTATATGTACATCAATTCATATTAAGTTTCATAGCTATTCTCATCACTTCCAGGTGTGTTAACACCTGTGAGAGGTGAATCATTGAAATTTAATGGATTTGATGTCTCTTTACCAATAGCCATTACTACTGGAGTAGCCAAATATTTTGGTGTGTAAGACCATGGTACACTGATAACCATATGATTTTAAGCAAATCATCAGCTTATCAACGGATTTGTTAAGTCTTTACCAAGAGCCGTTTGCTTCTGGACTAGTCAATTCTTTGATGGAAAAGCACCTCATCATGGTGAATTGATTACCATTTATGGTTTTCCACAGCCTTTACCACAAGCCATAACCTTGTGGGCTAGCCAACTCTTCACTTATCTTAGATATGGTGAGTTGAATACCATACAATTTTTGGCAAATTGTCAGCCATAAACGGATTTGAGCAATCTTTACCTGTTAGCCGTTTGCTCAGGATTAGCCAGTCCTTGTGTTGATGAGACAAGGTGGACTGATAACCTTTTGATGTGTTAGTGCAAAGCACCTCCACCAAGTGAGAAGTTCCAATAGTCTCACTCAACAACTTGTGAAAATATACTTAATCCAGCATTGCCTATAAAAGATATAGATAAAACAAACCAAATTTTTTTTTTTTTTTTTTTTTTTTTTTTTTTTTTTTTTTTTTTTACTACATTAACAGAACTAAAATCAGAACTAAAATAAATAACCTAAATGCTGGTAAGTATTCATACTTTACATACTTCACAGTTTGACCTCCCCTTAGGCCAAACCTCCCCTTAATTCAAACTAGGGGTTCATCATACCAATGTTAACTACCAGATAATTAAATCTAGGACCATCAAATGCCTTAGTTAACAGGTCAGCAACATTAAAATCTGTATGTATTTTCTCCACTCTAATCAACTTCTTTTCAAAGCAATCCCTAATGAAGTGATGCCTTATTTCTATATGCTTAGTTTTAGAGTGATATACTGGATTCTTAACAATACAGATAGTACTCTTATTATCTATGTGGATAACAGTATTCATAAAATTCAAACCATAGTCCAGCATCTGATTCTGAATCCACAAAACTTGTCCACAGCAATGAGCAGCTGCTACATACTCAGCCTCAGTAGTTGAATTAGCCACAATCGTCTGTTTCTTGCATTGCCAAGATATTAACCTCCTTCCAAGGAACTGACAACCTCCTGTTGTTGATTTCCTATCCAGACTTGCACCAGCATAGTCACTGTCTGAATAAGCTGTCAGGTCAAAAGCTGACTCCTTAGGATACCAAAGGCCCAAATTAGGTTTGCCCTTTAAGTACCTAAAGATTCTCTTCACTGCATGAAGATGTGAAGTCTTTGGTTGAACCTGAAAACGTGAACAAATACAAACTGCATACATAATATCAGGTCTAGAAGCAGTAAGATACATGAGAGAACCTATCATGGATCTGTAAAGATGCACATTCACATCAGCAGCATCTTCATCCTTTGTTAAAGGCACTTTGTTCTCCATGGGAGTGACTGCTGCCTTCACATTTGAGAATTCAAACTTTTTCAAAATTTCTGCAACATACTTGTCTTGAGAAATAAAAAGTCCATCATCCTTTTGCTTAACTTGCAATCCCAAGAAAAATGTAAGTTCTCCCATTGAACTCATTTCAAACCTGCTCTTCATTAATCCTTCAAATTCATCACACCAAGACTTTCTTGTGGATCCAAAAATGATATCATCCACATAAATTTGAACAAGAATAATATCCTTCTGATCTCTCTTGATAAACAATGTCTTGTCAATTACACCCCTGATGTATCCATGTTCTTCAAGAAACTGTGAAAGAGTTTCATACCAAGCTCTAGGAGCCTGATGAAGACCATATAGAGCTTTAATAACCTTATACACTTGATTGGGGTTAGCAGGATCCTCAAAGCCAGGAGGTTGATGTACATACACATCTTCATCAATAGTGCCATAAAGGAAAGCACTTTTGACATCCATTTGATATACCTTGAATCCCATATATGATGCATAAGCCAAGAATAACCTGATAGCTTCAATCCTTGCTACAGGAGCAAAAACCTCATCATAATCTATGCCCTCCTCCTGTTTGTATCCTTGAGCTACCAACCTTGCTTTGTTCCTTACAACCACCCCTCTTTCATCCCTTTTATTCCTGAAGACCCATTTAGTACCAATAACTTTAGCTTCATTAGGTAGGTCTACAAGAACCCATACTTTCTGTAGCTTGAACTGCAACAACTCTTCTTGCATGGCTTCAACCCAACTTTCCTCCCCTAAAGCTTCAGAAATTGTAGTGGGTTCACTTTGAGAAAGAAAGCAAGCAAATAAGCAATGTTGCTGGTCCTTATGGTTGACCCTTTGTTGTTGCTTGATTAAGCTAATGAGTGCAAAGAAGCAGACTGATGTTGCACTCTACTTCTTGTTTGAACAGCAGACTTGGGGTTACCAATTATTTGGCTTTTGGGATGAATGGTGTGGATCCAGAGAGTGGGGGTTGGACTTACTTCCACTTCAGTGGGTAAGTTATTGAAATCAGTAATAATACCTCCTTCATCAAAGGAAGCCCCATCAAAAACACCTTCATTAGGATTAGGAAATACTTCAAGTTCTGGCATCTCAGAATCAGCACATTCAGTATTTGAAGAAAGGTCTGGTAGAACATCACTACCAGACTTAAAAAGTGAAGTACTGCTCATGCTAGGTGATTTGACTTTGCCAGACTTAACTTCAGAGTCTGTTTTCTGAAATGAAGAATCCTTGATCACTGCTTCAGCTGCATCAGACTTGTTCACTGTAGATGGAATCACAACAAGCTCAGCCATATCATCAATGTTCCTTGAATTTGAAGAATCTTTGGTACCTGCAATGTTAGTAGCCTCTTGGGTACCTGCAATAGGGTTAAGTTGATTCTCCTTGGAGACAGGAACATAATTCATAGAATCAGTCAAATAATCAATATCAAACATCCACCTATGACCAATTCCCTTGACATTGGGTTTTTCCTCAAGAAAGTTTACATGCAGATTTTCTTCTACTTTCTTGGATACTAGATTGTAAACCCTAAAGGCTTTACTGTTTAATGCATACCCAAGTAAAAACCCTTCATCAGACTTTCCTTCAAATTTTCCAAGAACACTTAAAGTATCAAGAATGGTAACATGACACCCAAAAGGTCTTATATGGCTAACAACTGGTTTGTGGCCAAACATAAGCTCATAAGGAGTTCTATTTTGAGGCTTGGTCACTCTAACCCTATTAAAGATGTAGCAGGCATTGCTGACTGCTTCAGCCCAAAATGTAGTAGGTAAAAGTGAATCTGCTAGCATAGTCCTAGCTGCCTCAATAAGTGTCCTGTTCATTCTCTCTGCAACTCCATTTTGCTGAGGAGTTCTTGCATTACTGAATTGTTGTTTAATTCCTTTATTACCACAAAAATCTAGCATGCTCTTGTTTTTAAATTCAGTGCCATTATCACTCCTAATGATTTTGACTCGTTTATCAATAAGGTTTTCAATCTGTCTAATGAAATTTTGAATCAAAGGGGTAGCTTCATCCTTCCTAGACATAAAGAACACCCAACAATATCTAGTACAATCATCTGTAATGACAAGGCAATAGCATGCATGATTTATACTATGGACAGATGTAGGGCCAAAAAGATCCATATGTAAGGTATGCAAAGGTTCAGTTATTAATCTTTCTAATTTAACCTTACAGGATGCCCTATGTTGTTTTCCCTTGTTGCAAGCCACACAGGTATGATCATTTTTAAACAATTTTGAAGGCAAACCTCTCACAAGGTTATTCTTCACAAGTTTATTCATATTTTTGAAATTCACATGGCCTAACCTTCTGTGCCACAACTTAGATTCATCCAATGTAGCTTTTGCAATTAAACAGGTAGCACCTTTTGCAGGATTAGATGCTTTCATATCAAAACTGTACATTTTGTGTTGTCTGGGAACTTTAAGAAGAATTTGATGTTCTTCAGGCATTTTAAAGTCCGGAGTCAACACAAGACAATCAGTTTCAGTAAAAAGCACCTTATGCTGAGTATCACAAATCTGTGATATTGAGAAAAGGTTGAACTGCCCAAGTTCTTTCACAAAAGATACATTGTCAAATTCTATGTTGCCCACAATGATTCTTCCTTTACCAGTTATCTGTCCCTTGCTTCCTCCAAAAGTAACAGAACCTCCCTCGAATTCATGAAAATCATTAAGATAGTTCTTGTTACCAGTCATGTGCCCAGAGCATCCACTGTCAAGTATTCCTCTATCTTCCATATAGCAAAGTGGATGATCCTGCACAAAAAGAAGAGAAATTAGTTTCTCTTAGGAACCCAGGCCTGAGTAGGCTTGGGTCCGCCTTGTGGATCAATATGCTTGAATTTCTTAATTGAACCTGATCCACTGTTGTTTTGGGATTTATACATGGATTTATTTTTGTTTGAATCCCAAGACATACATGCTGAGGTCTTAACAGCAGAACCCCCTTTTCCCTTTAAAGGTTTTGCTGTTTGCTTTCCAACTTGTCTTCTCACAGGTGAATGAGCTTTATAAAAATTATTTCTTTGAAAATTTTCATTCACCTGAGGTTTTTGAAAAGGTTGCTTGGGTCTTACAAAACCAGAGTTCACATTAGGTCTCACAGAGTTAACATAACCAGTATTCACTTTAGGCCTCATAAAATTAACATTTTGCCTATTCACATTAAAGTTTCTGTAGCCAGACCCAAAATTTGGTCTACCAGAACTAACAAAGGAGTTAGGTCTGGTAGTGTTATTTAGTTGAACTGGTCTGGGGACAAACTGGTTAGCATGATTAACTCTATTAGCATTGTTCCAAACTGGTTTATTTGAACCATTAACCTTATTTACATTCATTCTCTTTTGCTCAGCCTCTCTTTTCATTCTCTTTTCATGGAAGTCACAATCTCTTATTAAATGACTCAAACTTCCACACACAAAACATCTTTTAGGAGCATAATTGTAACTACTCCTACTTTCTCTGTGAACACTATTGCTTCTAGGTGACTCATTCAATTTAACAGATTCCCTAGGAGTTTTTATGTGATTGACACAACTAGGTTTAACTGTTTCAGCCTTTTGTTCAGTCACTAAAGGTTTAGTAACAACAGGTTCACACTTCTTAACAACCTTAGGTTCAGGATTCTCTTTTTCCTCATTGTTTGACTCAGACTTAGAGTGATCAGAGGAATTATCAATAGATCCTTCAGAGTCATTGGATTGACAAGAAGAATATCTACTAGATTTGTCCTCTGAGGTAGTTGATTCAGACACTTGAGGACCTTTCTTACCATACACAAAGAGTGAATCATCCAACTCTTCTTTTTCAAGAGGAGTATAGTCATCACTCAAAGGTGGTGGTACTCCCTTAAAGTCACCAGTCTTAACAAACCTATTGTACAAAGGTTTATCAGCATAGTCCTCTTCTCTATTCTTAAATATATCCCTATTCTCATTTTCCTCATATCCTAAGCCACATTTTTTATTTGACTTAATTTGAGAATCCCAACACTTAAACAGGTTTTTATTTGAATTGTTCCATTGATCTACCCTTTTTCTCAGCTCATCCCTTTCCTTCTGAATTTTAAGCCCTAATTGTCTATACCTTTTAAGCTTCTCATCTTGTTCATATATCTTATTAGCTTGAAAGTATAGTTTTTCATTTAAAGCAGCATGTTGGTTTTGAAGGGTGACCTTTTGTGCCTCTAAAGTCAAAGGAGACGGCTGAGAGATTATGTTACAAGGATTTCAAAAACGTCAAGTTCTATTCTTAACTCTTAACGTACAATATTTTGCGACTGGTTTTGCGAGGCCGTTTGGTCATATTTTCACAAGTTGTAAAAAGGGTTATTTTGCGACGAAACTATTTTATTTGGCGATAAAACATCAAACAAGGATCATGGAGTACCGTTTCAACATTTTTACACGAAATGTAGTTTATGACTTAGCGAGACGTCAAAAATGTATTTCTCGACAATAAACGTTATTTTCAAAACTAACGAGTGGTATCGTTAACATACGTATTTGCATGTGTAGCATTGTATCATTGCTTACGCTAGATCATATCATTCATAATAGGTCGCGGTTAGAGATCGAGCCTCATTTCATCTTATCCATTATTATCATTGTTGCTATCGCATCAGGTGAGTTTCATAGCCCCTTCTTGTACACGTTTTGAATTATCTTTGGGGGAGATACATGCTTAAACTGCCTGCTTACATACATGATTGTGTTAAACTTATTTGCGTTACTCTTGAAAGCATTTCACGGACCTAAGTATCAAACACTTGGGGTAGCCGTGCAGATCATATCTCGGACCTAAGTATCAAACACTTGGGGTAGCCGTGCAGATCATATCCCGGACCTAAGTATCAAACACTTGGGGTAGCCGAACATAAGTCTCCTCGTGAGCAGCATTGATAAGTCTCCTAGTGAGCAGCATTGATAAGTCTCCTCGTGAGCAGCATTGATAAGTCTCCTAGTGAGCAGCATTGATAAGTCTCCTCGTGAGCAGCATTGATAAGTCTCCTCGTGAGCAGCATAAGGTCTTCTAGTGTTATAGAACGCATATCGTATACTTACATGTCTTACTCAAGCTATATTTTAGCAGTGGGTTGTAAACACACAGGTTGCAAGTGTTGTTATGGGCGGGATTTGCAACTGAGTGGATTTACAATGCCTTTGCTGGGAAAATCTTATTTCAAATACTTTACTTGTTAAACAAACTCTATGAACTCACCAACCTCGTGTTGACACTTTAACATGTATTTTCAGGAACTAAGCAATAGCACGCTACTGGAGGCTTTTGGCAGGGCATGGCATGGTCATAGAAGACTCTGATAAAACATTTGGGACCGCTTAACTTATTTTATGGGCCAACTTCCGCACCACTTTTCATAATGTAAATTTAACACTTTTGACTTCTCAAATATATTCTAAATGATTGATGTGAAAACCGTTCTTTACACTTGTGTTATGATACCAATTGAGTTGCACCCCAGCGATGTGTAAGCTTCCGTTGGACCCGATTTTGGGGGTGTGACAGATTGGTATCAGAGCCTAGGCTATAGAAAATTGGGTAATTTTAAAACCTAAACTATAGCTACTTTTACGAAAACTTAACCCTATGACCGCCACGTGCCTGCCTACCAAGCTGATGCCTCATTTGTGGTTTGTTGCTGACATATTTAATGAGATTTATATCTTATTGCCAGATAGATTATACTCACTTACTCTCGTTGATTACTATAATTGTATTCCATATAAGTATGCTTACATATCATGCAGGTCGCAGCGTTACACCTTTTCCTTACGTAGTTTCATCATTTGACCTCAAGCCTGATCACATGCCTTAGTCTTTCGAACCACCCTTTACATGTGGAGGACATAGTATTATTATAACTAATCTGAGTATTCCAAAATTTATTGAACCTCAGTGGAATATAGACTGGTCATCTATATTCGACCCGGGACAGTGGGACATAGCCTGACCACCTATGTTCGACTCAGAGATGAATTTTGCAATACTGAGAGTAGTTATAATGGAATTATGTCCGGATTGATTTGATCGGTGTAAGCAATTCCATAGTCGAGCCAATCTTTCAAAAGACCTCATTTCAGGATGTTGAATCCATTCTTTCTGACAACTTGTTTCCTAGCTTGATTTAGTGACAGTTCTTGTTTGATGAGTTGCGAAAATCAAGCTAAGAGTCAAGTTGTTACCCGAGCCGATTCAGTTTAATCTCATGACAGTTCTTGTTTGATGAGTGGTGAGATTAAATTTGAATCGACAACCTCAAACCGATTTAGCCTAATCCCATGACAGTTCTTGTTTGATGAGTTGTGGGATTAAGTAAAAATCGGTTACCTAGAGGTCTTTTGAAGGCTATGCTCGATCATGGGAAAGTTTACCCCCATTAAACCCGACCATGAGAACGTACGTACGTAGAACGAGTGAGCTGAATTCAGGGACTGAATTCCTCTAACGGGTGGAGACTGTCACAACTCGTAATTCCAGGCCATTTTTCCGAACCTCGACAATTTACTATTCATGAGTTACTATTCATTTTTACTATTCACTGGCACTATTCATTCCAAAATTTTTATTTCATATTCTCGTAAGTTAAACTATTTTAATGATAACCCGAGATTTTGGCACTCGTCGGATAATTTCTGCAAGAATCACGAAACCGTGTCCGAGATTTACTTTAAGGTTTAAACATCATTTAGGCATCCCGATATGTCCAAACAGCATTACCAACAAGAGAATTATATGTTTTCCACCTTCCGTGACATTTTCATGAATTTTGAGATTTTAGGATACCCGGTTTTAAGTTTCGTGACTTTACGACTTACAGTTAGCAATTAACGGGACCAAAACTCACTCCGTAAGTCAAGATAAATATCCAACCTAAAATATCTAGAGATTTTCTCAAAAATATCTAGATATTTCAAAAACCTATTGAAATTACCATTATACCCTTTCATTGAAATTACCAAACTACCCTTGGACTATATATACAAGTAACTAGTTCATTTGTAACACAAAGATCAAACTCATCTCTTTTCCTCTCCTCTATACCCACGGAAAACCACAAAGAACACAAGCAATCTCAAGATTTTTGCAAGCTTTAGTGATCTACAAGTCTCATTTAGTGTTCTTGTTTAGGTTTTGCAATAAAAACCTCAAGATCCACTCTTATTTCTCTTCAATCTTAACCCACCTTGTAAGTAACTTTAAGAACGATTATTTTTCATATTTTCCTTCCACATGATCCTTATGTTTATGTATTATCATGTGATTTTAGTTAAAAATGTGAAATACTTATGTTAATGGTACCATTTTTCTTTCAAACTATCTCTAATCACTAGATCTATAATTTTCACTAACATCCTCATGAACCCCACTATATTTAGTGATGTTTAGGACCCCATGACCCTTTGAGAAGGTGTATGGTAGATTAAGGGTTGTTTTGATGTTGGTTGGAATGGATTTGTACGAGTTGTTAACTAGGAAAATCAAGTTTTGACATAATATAAAAGCTAGTGTCCCTATTTGCAAAACGTGGGAAACTCAGGGGCTAGGGTGTAACTTTGGACCAAAGATTTAGAAAATACACTCAAAAACGAAACCGTGGTCGCTTGAATCACTAAAAACCGACTTATAACGAAGAAGTTGTGAATTATTAAAGTTACGCGACGAAAACTATTTTACAGAAAAATAGCGTGCTGTTTGGCCGAACTCCAGGGGACAGAACGAAGTGTTAGCCGTAGTCTAGCTGAGCCGAGCCATTGAAAACATGTTAGTTCATGTTGTGAAGAACGCGTGGATATAAAGAACGTTGAAAACCGACTTGAAACGACCGAGATATAAATTTTTGAAAAGCCGACGATTAACATATTTGTTGACAGCTTCTTATAGCAAAAATATATTCTAAGTATAAAACAGTTTTTACAAGTCACCATATTGCGAGCCATTTTCCCGCTAAACGAGGCAGTTTTGAGCCATAAACCCCTTTGGGAGAAAGGAAGTATACCCGGCCTAGTTTCCAAATCAATCAACCGTTAGTTGATCGGACTTATAACGAGAAAGATATGATTTTCCTAGTTTCCCAGAAAAACAGCCATTTTGTGAAATTAAAGTCTAAGTGTAAATACTAGAAATTTGCAAGTCGCCAAGTTGATGACCGATTATCTATATGATCGAGACGCGTATGATCAAAAGTCAAAGGAGACGGCTGAGAGATTATGTTACAAGGATTTCAAAAACGTCAAGTTCTATTCTTAACTCTTAACGTACAATATTTTGCGACTGGTTTTGCGAGGCCGTTTGGTCATATTTTCACAAGTTGTAAAAAGGGTTATTTTGCGACGAAACTATTTTATTTGGCGATAAAACATCAAACAAGGATCATGGAGTACCGTTTCAACATTTTTACACGAAATGTAGTTTATGACTTAGCGAGACGTCAAAAATGTATTTCTCGACAATAAACGTTATTTTCAAAACTAACGAGTGGTATCGTTAACATACGTATTTGCATGTGTAGCATTGTATCATTGCTTACGCTAGATCATATCATTCATAATAGGTCGCGGTTAGAGATCGAGCCTCATTTCATCTTATCCATTATTATCATTGTTGCTATCGCATCAGGTGAGTTTCATAGCCCCTTCTTGTACACGTTTTGAATTATCTTTGGGGGAGATACATGCTTAAACTGCCTGCTTACATACATGATTGTGTTAAACTTATTTGCGTTACTCTTGAAAGCATTTCACGGACCTAAGTATCAAACACTTGGGGTAGCCGTGCAGATCATATCCCGGACCTAAGTATCAAACACTTGGGGTAGCCGTGCAGATCATATCCCGGACCTAAGTATCAAACACTTGGGGTAGCCGAACATAAGTCTCCTCGTGAGCAGCATTGATAAGTCTCCTAGTGAGCAGCATTGATAAGTCTCCTCGTGAGCAGCATTGATAAGTCTCCTAGTGAGCAGCATTGATAAGTCTCCTCGTGAGCAGCATAAGGTCTTCTAGTGTTATAGAACGCATATCGTATACTTACATGTCTTACTCAAGCTATATTTTAGCAGTGGGTTGTAAACACACAGGTTGCAAGTGTTGTTATGGGCGGGATTTGCAACTGAGTGGATTTACAATGCCTTTGCTGGGAAAATCTTATTTCAAATACTTTACTTGTTAAACAAACTCTATGAACTCACCAACCTCGTGTTGACACTTTAGCATGTATTTTCAGGAACTAAGCAATAGCACGCTACTGGAGGCTTTTGGCAGGGCATGGCATGGTCATAGAAGACTCTGATAAAACATTTGGGACCGCTTAACTTATTTTATGGGCCAACTTCCGCACCACTTTTCATAATGTAAATTTAACACTTTTGACTTCTCAAATATATTCTAAATGATTGATGTGAAAACCGTTCTTTACACTTGTGTTATGATACCAATTGAGTTGCACCCCAGCGATGTGTAAGCTTCCGCTGGACCCGATTTTGGGGGTGTGACACATAACCTTGAGAGTTATATCTTGTATGTTCATTTCATAAATCCTCATCACATCAAATAAATACAGACACCCACAGTGGATACAACAAAGATGCATTGGATTGAACCAATTTCATAATCCAACAAATGGTGCCTTTATTCATGAATATCTGCTTACCCACTAGCAAAATGGATCGTTAGAATGGATATTAGAATTTGTTTAACACAATTCCCAACACAACTAATTGTTATGCATCCCCTTCCCAATAGAAAGAAAATATTCTATTGAATAAAACCATTAATTATATAAGTTATCAAACCGATAACTTCATATCATTCTAAATGTCGTGTTCCAATATGCTCACTTTTTTAAAAAAGGACGTGCAGATAAGGTGTTTTCATGCAATTTGCATCATGTCTTTAATATTACCCATGAACAGTTAAAGTTCAATAAGACTTATTTCTCTTTTGCTACAAGTTTGATTCAAAACAAGACTGCTACACCATGGTTTTACTAAATAACAAATTATGCAATCACCATTTAGTTAGTTCGACAATAGACAACTAACTTAGACATGATAACAAGTCCACTGCATGTATGTTATTAAAAGGAAGTTTAATTAACGTCATCATTTTTGGCACATAAACCTGCCAAATTTCCTATGAATCGTCAAATTCCTTATCCAGATCTTGAAATGATCACATGAGAGATAAGTATTCCGTTCACATGGTGTTATAGATCAATCATTGATCACAAACCATTATTCAAAACAAAATAATTTCGAACAATTTAAAACACCAGCCTTCATACTCGTCAATGCACTTAGAGTATTCACAAGGAAGTAGAGAACACGCATAAAATCCACAAACAAAATACATCGTATATACAAAATCGATCACAAGAAAATCACAAGAAAATATGCGATTCATAACAACTCGTATAACAAGCAGAAAGCAATTATACTATAATGATCATAAACCGTTATCACTGAAATAACATGTGGCTACATAAAATTGATCAAATATCCTAAAACATTGTTATAATTATAATGAACATTTATGGCAAAACATAACAAAGGTTATCCGCCAAAATCATATGTTATAACAATAAGCAGAAACATAATCATAATAATTCCTTTCTATTTATTAGCAAACATGCAATCCACACCTTCAATTAAATTCCTTAGAAACCACCACATCATTGTGGTTTTCACTACAAGGAAATTTACACATGAGAAACAGAGAATTTTTATCTAAAATTCACATTCACAAATGAAAGGCATATACAAGTAAACATTTTCCAGGAAATTGCTTCGCGGGGAAAACAAACCTTACGGTTACTACCAAAACTAATCATCGTCTTATGTACGATACCGCGAATTCAAATCCAAACCAATAAACCCAGAAAACTTAGTTATTTCTGTGTCGTATATGCGACTGTGTGTTATATTTCTATTGTTTCTTATGTATTTCAGTGATAAACTAAATACAACTTCAGGCCCATGCCACATATTAACCAATTAACCACCAATAATATGTAGCGCATAAAATAATCTAACACAAAACAATACGTACCAGATATATACAGTTTCCAAGCGTCTATAATTACCAGACTCAAGTTCGGCTTTAATATATGTTGAAAGATTTACCAACCATGTCAATAAAACCGCATCGTTTCCTGCCCACTTCAAAAATTTTGCCCTTCGAATATGGCGAACAACACAAACTTCGATGTCATATCTCGCACTGATTCGCCTGCCATCATCTTCGAATTTAATCGATCTTTGTTGTTTATTTGTGGTAATTGGGGTGAGATTGGTATCCTGATAGCAATTAGAAGTCACGAATAGTACGCTTTCAGATCGATTAAATTGGAGTGTATACCAATTAACGACCGGATAAAATCTAATTGATTCAAGTTTGTGTATGATTGTATGTTTGCAGAAAATTACAAGGTTAAGAGAAGTTTTTAGTCTCTCTTATATCGTATATCTCCTCTCTTGAGAATATCCAAGACAACTATATATGTTCCATACGGTTATAAACGGTTATAAGCAGTTATGAATGGTTATAAAACACCTAATAACTGTAAAACAGTTATTCTTAAACCACATCAACCTAGCAGCAGGTTCGCATAACTATCAGCAGGATCGAATTCAAATAGCAGCAGAATTCACAACTACCAGCAGGATCAAATCCAACTAGCAGCAGGATCACCAACTGCCTGCAATACCAACTTATATAACCCATAACCCGCATTACCTTAGCACCTAGTTAGTCCCGTTAATATACAACTAAGTGTCGACCCTTATTTGTATATTAAACACAATTTACTTTACACTAAAATACCAACATGCAAAACATCAATTGAAATGTGTAAGGCTATGCACAATGGTATCGATCTTGGTCGATCGACCGATCGGTCGTGCTTGGTCGTTGAAGGACAATTTGCAAAACTCAGACGAAAATTCGACCAAGTTTGTAACTCGCAACTGCACTTTTTTTTTTTTTTTTTTTTTTTTTTCAAGGTTTGTATTATATTTGTGTTGTTTTTGGTGTTTAATCTGCTTCAAAGCACATGTAAATGGATGTAAGTGGTCACAGATTCATGGATCTAGATGCAAACATCGATTGAAATGTGTAAGTTTACGTTGAACGAGTTAACAATAAGGAGAATTATTTTCAGTTTTGATCATTATAAAATTAACCAAGATTCAAAGCTCCTACTATGACCATTGACCAAGTCATCAAAAACACAATGTACACCATGAGTAAGGTTGATATTTAGTAACGTTGTAACTTGTTAGTTTTATTAACAACTTTTGTATCGTATTTGTCCCAGTCCCACAAGATGGGTGTTACAAGTGAAAATAAAAATTGGTTTATAAGTGTGAAAATAAAAATTGGTTTATAAGTGCAGGGTCTACAAAGGATGAGGATCTCCTCATGTTCATTTTGAATATGATGGGTAATGTTGAGCTTTTTGTGAGAGTAAAAAAATGTGAGTCATCATTGAATATTTTTTATTTTATTTTAAATCAAAAGCACACTCGCAAACATCATAACATTAACTCTCATTTTCAAAGAAAATAAATATAAGAAGAAATCACTCTTTGATGAAAACCATGAAAGGATTGGTGTAATCTACTATACGTGTATATATATAATTAATATATCATTTTGAAGAATAACAATATAACATGCTACATTAAATAGTTAATCGATTATGGATATTACTCTCTTCGTCTCATAGTTATTGTCTATATTTCTATTTCGGGTTGTTCTAAATTAATTGTTCACTTTCAAAAACAGATAGAAAATTTAGTTCGAGTTTACCATATTACCCTCACTTGATGTTATTATTATAAACATTAAAGAATTTTGAAATTTATTAATTAAGAGTAAAGCTGTCATTCTGCAAAACAACACAAAAGTAAGAAAAAGAAAATTGTAATTATTTTAAGAGGTAATTACCAAAATAGTATTTCAAAAAAAGAATTATCCATTTAATAGTCACTCTCAACACCTCTTTCCTAATTTGGTCACGCTCGACTGCTCAACTCCACCCCTTTTGTGACACGTGTCTCTGGCAAGTACAATGTTAGGTGGAATTATTTTATTCATTTATTATCAAATGACAAATATACCCTCCTATATTATATTATTAATTACTCCACCCAACCCACTCACCCTACCTAACTCCATCCACCTACCTCACCAGTTTACCAGTCCATCACCACCAACATCCGGCCACCAACATCAACAAAAAATCCGGCCACTAAATCAGGTTCTATTGTTGATTAATCGGGGTGGGATGCCTTCTCTTTGTAATTTTTAATTGTGCTCTTGGGTCTCATCCTCCGTTTAATTTGCTTGATTAATCGGGGTGGGATGCCTTCTCTTTGTAATTTTTTCCGTTGTTGGTTCTATATATTGTTGCCTTTCAAAAAAAAAAATAAATAAATAAAAAATAAAAAATCAAACTGCTAAGTTCTGTCAACCTGCTGCTAGTTCTGTCAACCTGCTGCTAGACTTAATCAAACTGCTGCTAAGCCATTACTACTTTTTCTTGACGTTCTGTCAACCTGCTGCTAGGCATGATCAAACTGCTGCTACATGAACTAACCTGCTGCTAGCATTATTACTTTTTCTTGACATGTATATATAAGACTCAAATATATTTCATCACGGGGAAGTATGACACGAGTTTTTTTTATTTTATGTGTAAATATGAACTGTAAATAACCACATATTAGTGTATAGTAACCGACTATATCTCCTTTTCTATCTATCTCCTTTTCTATCTATCTTTTCGCTAACTGATTGTGACTTGATGATTTTTATAGGTTTGGTTTTGGTAGAGTTATAATATATGGTTTCAGAGAAATGTACTGATATCTATGCATAGTTTACAAGTTGGAAAGAAGAGTTGATATGGTTTTATTATTTTAGGAAATTGTTTGTTGGGTAATTAATACGGAGTAGTTTGCAATGAGAATTGTTTATCGGTTCGGTTTTAGGTGTTGGCCGGAATCTGGCCGGAATCTGGAGATGTGATGCAAACTGAAAGAAGAGAACAGAGATGTGTGTGTGAGATAAAGAGGAGAGAGAAATGAGAGTATTAATAAAACATGAGAGTATATTTGTCATTTCAAAATAAATGAATAAAATAATTCCACCTAACATTGTACTTGCCAGAGACACGTGTCACAAAAGGGGTGGAGTCGAGCAGTCGAGCAGTCGAGCGTGACCAAAATGAAAAAAAGGTATTGAGAGTGACTATTAAATGGACCATTCTTTTTATTCTTTTTTTGAAATACCAAAATGGTAATTACCTCTTATTTTAAAATGAAAAGAGTAGTATTGTTTATCAAGTCAAGCCAAAACTAAGTATGTTTCGAAACAACTTTGTGATTATTTCTAACAAAAATACAAGAGGTACAAGAGGTACCATACCCACATAAATTCACATGGGATGCTAAGTTTTGTTTGGAAGTTAGAGCAAATGAACGATGGTGATTAAGTTAAGAGGTAAGAGTGAATATTGAGCGTTGGATGAAGTAAACAAAGTGTTGAATAAATTCCATATGGGCGGCTGAAGTTGTCTAACGCTTGTCCCCCTAAATGTAGGAGCAGTTGCCTCAAAGCTGCTGCTTTTGCTTCCGACAATCTTACCTTGCCTTTGTCCTTCTTTCACTCCCTTCTTTCCTCCACTTTTTATTACTAGTATTACTATTTTTTTTTTCTTCTCAAAACTTTAGTTATTATACAAACAAAAGCTTGCAAAATTATATTCCTGTTTAATGAAAACTAATCTTTAAGGGATACCTTTATCTCTTAGAAAATGACTTGTACACATTTGTGTTTGACATGAATGATTTATGCCAAAATAGACATATACTTACTCTAATATGTGAGCCGCTCGTCAAAAGTTTGGGATTGGATTGGTCGAACAAGCCGAGCTTAAATGAGCTCGAGCGTGAGCGTAAGTTAGGGCTCATTTAATAATTAAGCTTGAGCTTGAGCTTGAGCCTGAGCCTGATATTTATATAGAGATCAATTAGTCTCACGAGCCTAAACAAGCCTTAATAATATATACGTATAATTATGTATAGAAAGAAGGATCAATGTGTACGAACAGAATGAACCCCATATAGAGAAAGCAATAAACGAACTCAAAATAAATAAACGAGCTTGAACCTATTGTGTGACGGATTTGATTTGTGTTTTATTTCCTTTAACCCATCATACAAATGAGTCGAACTCGAGCTTGTGAAACTTATCACGAGCCGAGCTTGAGCTCTGACAGACTCATCTCGTCTCGTTTCCACCCATGCTAATACCTACATATCTTAGCTTTAAATCCAATCTGCAGTTCCACAAAAATTTGTGATTCTTAATTTATACTTAAAACTTTCCTTTTCAAATGATAAAATGGAATTTTTTTAACTTGGAATGTTATTTTTAAATAAAAGAATCTTAAGTTTTAGGTGAGGAAAAAGTAAACAACTTTAAAAAACAGTTATCTAACATCCTACCCCACCAAAAAAACATAAAATACTTGCCCCAACCCTACCACACACCCCCTCTTGTTATTTCTTGCACTCACACTTCATATAGTATATAAATATACCACCCTATCTAACATTGCAAATTACAAAAACTCTCTCAAGAAAAGAAACCAAAGTGCTTACAGATTTGAGAAAGAAAGCTTGAAAAGTGGAGAGCAAAATGAATATGGAAGATGGTTTGAGTCTTACACTGGGATTGCCTGGAAGAGTCGAAACCGATAAAGAACCAAACATGTCATGCTTTAAAAACAGCAACAACAAAAGATCTCAGCCTGAAACCAACGACGCCAGAAGTGAAACCAATGGAAGCTCTGCAGCCAAAGAAGCTGGCATGGACAGTGCACCTGCAGCCAAGTAAGTCATATATATAGTTCATATGATTAAATGTACCTTGACTCTAAAGTAACTTTTTTTATTAATGGGTTTGTTGTATATGTAATGGCAGATCACAAGTGGTTGGATGGCCACCAGTTAGGAACTACAGGAAGAACAATGTTCAAGTGAAAAAGACGGAAAGCGAAAGTGGGATGTATGTGAAAGTTAGCATGGATGGTGCACCTTATCTTAGGAAGATTGACTTGAAGGTTTACAAAGGTTACTCAGAGCTCTTGAAAGCCTTGGAGAATATGTTCAAACTCACAATTGGTGTGTATTCTGAGAGAGATGGTTATAAGGGATCTGAATATGCACCTACTTATGAAGACAAAGATGGTGATTGGATGCTTGTTGGTGATGTTCCATGGGAGTAAGTCCTTCTTTTCATTTCATATACATATATTAAATGATATGATCTAAACAGTATGCTTATGAATGTTTATGATGTGATATGCAGAATGTTTATGGTATCTTGCAAGAGAATGAGAATCATGAAAGGATCTGAAGCAAAAGGGTTGGGATGCAATGTATGAGGATTGTCAAAGATTGTGATGATATCTCAAGTATAGCATGGAGTGGAAGAGAAGAAATTGATCTTTCAGCTTGTGTTCTTCAAGAATTTTTTTCATGTTTTGAATATGTCATCTGTATCAATGAACTTTGACAGGTCAATCTATAGGATTTACCAAAAACTAAGTCGATCTATAGTATGATTATATATAGTTTTGCTTCTGTAAATTTGTGGCAGCAGGAATATCAGTGATGTTTTTTGAGGTTCTTTGATGTTCTAAGTCTTGATTGTAATGATTATTGAATTTGATTAAAAGTTTCATATAAATGAATGATTCCAAAGCAAGTGTATTCAAGAACATGTATCAATTATATTTATTGATTTCCTATATTAGATTACTAGTCAATCTGGTTATCAGATCTCAGGTCCTATGTTCCAACAAGATCATATTCTCAGCAAGAATGATGATCAAATTCTGACAACGACAACGCCTACAGATCGATTCATTCATGTTTTTAACGTCTTGCAATAAATTAAGGACCACAACGGTTAGTAATTTGAGTCCAAAAATATCTTAACAGAAAGGTTGCATAGCTTTGTTAGTTTCTTAGCAACTATATGAATCTCAATCATTATGCTGAAAGACAATTCATCAAATTTGTGACAGAACATAACATCGTTTAATCTATGAGGCCTAGAAAATGAATAACTTGTGGTTCAAATTCAACTACCAATAATGGGGTAGTACAGATCATAAGGGAACAGGGGAGGAAGGGGGCATAAATGAATTATTAAAGGGTGCCCCATAAAAGGTCAAATCTCCAGCAAATAAGATATCTTCCTAACATGTTATGTCGGATATCAACATACACATCAGTGGCACCAAAGGCCCATGGTAAATCCTTTAAGAACTATACATACACCTAACTTTGTTCAGCAATGTGAATCATTTTTCATTTTGGGACTTTGGTAGTCGACAAATCGATGTCGAATTCTATTAAACTTAACGGGTCCTGCAAAGGTGATTATAGCACTGATGACAGTTTTGCAGATGTAAATAACAACAGGTCATGGTTATTTACAAATAGCAGGCCCTGCAGAAGTGCCATTTTAACAGTAAATTATTCCTAATAAAATTAGCAAAATAATAGAAATTCACATGGCACATGAAGCCATTGATAGTCAATGTCATCACGGGTGCAGCTGAATAGAGGCTGGCAATTGGTATCTGTATGCATTAACAAATTGTTTCTACCGAATATTCCTATACATTAATTGAATAGGAACGCTAATCAACTTGTTCCCTTGCCAAAAATGTGAAAGATTCCAACTATATTGCTTCATGTCGATGTAATATAACTTAAGTTATTAACGCAATTAAGATGTCCCTAAAAGTAAACGTGTCGGTTTATTATTCGACTAATTAAAAGATAATCCTAATAATTATGCTAGCTGATTGGTGGGCATGAAATACCCTAGAACTAACTTTAAAAATAAGACTGATTATAATATTGACCACCTTACACCTTTATTTATGCTTTGTAGACATTTTTCTAATGTAAAGTCATAATACAAGTTGTAAAGGATAATCCTTTTGGAGCCCTGTGCTATTAAGAAAAGATCTGCGATTAATTTTTTAACTTAAAAGATGGGATTTATAATTTTCTATCAAGTTTCACTTTACTTGGTCTTTAAATTTTCTAAAGGCAATTTAAGTTCTCAATGTTTAATTTATTTAAACAAGACACAGGTTCAGTGAATTTCAAGGGCTAAGCACATGTTTAAGATGTGTTTACCAAGGTAAATAGTACATTGGTTTGCACTTTGGCAAACATTTAGACAGAAAGTAACCCACAGTATCTGATTTACGATACGCAAAATCAATTTTATCTGTTTGCCAAGAAGTAAACATCATTTTAGTTAATCTAACTCTCACTTGGTACCCATTAGGGGACCTTATAGTTCTTAGTCCCTCGTGTGCTTCGACTTTCGAGGTTGGTGAAGTGTATATAGATAGTACTACCATTCAGGAACTTGGTAAATAAAAATTTCGACTCTTTAATCTATGAATGGGTCGATTCAGGAAATGTTTTATTGCTAATGAGGAAATTCAAAAATAGTTCCTGACAACAATATTATTCAAAGTTGCACAAAATACTTTTAGTGCCTTAAAAATCCGTTTTTCGTTTAATTCAAAAAAGTTAGATTATTTTTGTTAGAGTGAATTTTGGAATCATATTCGACATGCTGATGGTTTATAAATAGAACTTGAACAAAAAGTATACTGGGTCAACCCGACCCGTGGGTGCCAATATGTATATAAGTGATACATTTTGACCTAAACTCATTTAACATGTTACCCAACCCAAACGACCCGTCCCTAGTAATGTTCTTAAACCAATGTAGAAGAGATAAACACTTCCAGGAAGCCAGTAAGATCAGATTATTTAAGCTCTAACTTTAACCAAAATGAGTTGCTTAATTCATCTTCTCACATATACTGGGTAGAAACAGCCAACCTATTTTTTCCTAAAGTAAGATTGTTTAATCAAAATAGAAAAATAATGGCATTCCCTAAATTTAGTTTTTGTCATGGTATTATATGAAGGGATAACCAAACCAAGGCTAATATCTCTCCCTACCCTATTGTGGGAGGGAAAGGGGCCCGTAAGTCCAGAATGATCGTAAACCATGTGTTGGTGGGTCTTATACATTCACCTATCATTATCTTATCTCAAAACCAGGGATATGTTCAAACACTAATTTAAAGCAAATCTAAATCTTCACCAAATCTTGATTTACCTAGCTTCTGCCTGCACAAATTGTTAATTATATTGTAATATTATATGATTTTGTGTGTTGTCAAGGATATTCTGTGGGCTGAGTTACATTTTGAAAATAAACAATGAGGAAAAGTTGAATACTTCATAGAAAGAAAACAAGATAAGTATGGAAGAAACACGATGATGCTTTTTAAGCATGTATCAGCAGATTGTGTTTGGCATGAGAAGAGTGGTTTAAGCTAGAAATGAGAAACTGCATTTTTTTAAATATGAGGACACTTTATGGCTGCTCTTCTACTTAAACCGTTGCAGTGTAATAATAACAAAATCTTCTTAGTATCTTTTTTCATTATTAATTTACCTTTATCAAGAATACAGCTCCCTTAGCCATTCATAAACATACTTAACATCATTCATCCGCATTCTTCTTTTCTACGAGTATATTATAAGAAATTTTATCTTACTATGTGCTTTAATTATTTAAAGGCACACGCACCCACAAACTACATATATAGTAATATTAGCAGTTAACAAAAGTTTATGGACATATATGGCATATTCAGATTATTTTAGTTTTAGTGTGTAATTATGATTTTTGGTCACATTATGTTTTGATATATAATATTGTTCTTTCATAGGAGTAGTTCGCAAATGGACTTACTTTGTTGAATAGGTGAAAGATTTAATAGTAACATGATTACTGATATAACCAAAATCATAATTTGAGATGTCTACAATTAGCAAGTCCTAAATGCAAACAGACACGCGTACTTGAACATATATATAGATACATGCATACACACATAATGCACATTGTATGTCTGTATGTGTGTAAACTATGTTGATATATAAGAGATATTATGTATGCATAAATCTGTATAGGAAGAAGTGAAACCATGTTGGATTAATCACACATGAATTAAAATGCTAGCTGAGAGGCCTGCACTCACCTAAAAAAGCGCTGGAACAACCGGAAATGCTCTCCAACATTATCTGTAGAAGCAAAACAGAGATACATATACATATACATATACATTAATATTGACAGCACAAGCATGTCAAAAGATGGATGCCCAATTGCCATGTATCACGACTCTAAAAAACGATGTCACATCTTTTATTAAATTTTACGTGTCTTTCTTAAAATTCACTGGGGTAGGTTTCATAGGCTGGTGACATACATACTTCACTGACTTTGATCCGTAAAGTAATTACAAAGGCAATATCAAATTTGCCTATATACCAAGAAAATTCTAGTAAAATAGAGTATCAAAATTGTTCTAAACTAATGACCTTCCGCCACCAGGGAATAAAGAGGTGTATGACAATAGTAATACGTGTTGGTCATAGGATAAACTTAAAATCGAGGTTAGGGTTATAATGATTGTGCTTTAGTTTTTAATGAGATTAATAAACTCAGCATCGTTTTATAAACTCAAGTAAGATGTAATTTTATTTACCATTTAAAATGGTTATAGCGAATTTTTTTATCTGAAGTTTCCATGGTCACATTTTTACATTATTAAAAACCTGACAATTGCCATCCTCTAAGGGAACTGAACATGGTAACTTTTTTAGTCCAAATCTACTAAAGTCTTATGCTGGGATTCAGGGAAGGCTCGTTTGACTAAAATTCGAAAAGTATCTCTGACTTTATGGGGAGGGAATTTTACGAAGATTTATATTAGGCCTTTCTGGATTGAACCATTGATCCTTATCCAACCAATTGCTTTGGAGGTGGTCAAATTTCTGCTCCTACCTTGAAAGAAGAATGGCAGCACTCCCTCCCTTGTCTCGACAATAGATACCACAAACTACATCATTGTGAAGTTCAAGAGATATGTTCTTTCACAATATACCTCCCAGCACATTTCAAGAAATAAAAAAAGTGCTGATAGAAAGTAGAGGCTCCGAATATTACAAATGGCGAAACTAAGAAGAATAAGAAGAAGCTTAAATTATGGTCCATATTATTTTCGAACTGTTAATAATGAAACTTAAATTTTAAAAAAAAAAAAAAAAAAAAAAAAAAAAACGAAAAAATACCCTTGTGCCAACTGCAGTGAGATAAACAATAATGAACTCTGCAGAACCTAAGTAAATCAATATTGCTTATCAGCTTCACATGACCAAAGTCTAGAAATTTGAATTATTACTATAACTACATAAACGAAAATTTTAAGGAATGACCAAGTTAAAGTATATAGATCCCTACCTCATAGTTAAAGCATTGAAGAATCAACACAAAAAATGATCAAGAAGTAATCAATAGATATGAATTATGGTCCTTCTGCTGATTGATCTAGACCTATAATAAGGTAACAATATAATGATTAGATTAGATGGGTAAGATATTCATTCTGAGCTATGGACTATATCAAAATCAGCATATCAAGCATCATGATAATATTAAGCAAGCCCACACATACTAATAATCAGTAGATATCTGTAGGACAGGGACCTCGGGCAGCAACTTTTATAAGATATCTGGCACATCATATAAGTGCTTACTTACCGTCTTAGCAAACGCAGCCTCCTCTCCCCGAAAAAAAAATAGTCCACATCCATTTTATGGACTGTTGTATATAAATCAAAAGGAAAGAAACTTAATGCTGGACACCCATTTCTATTCCTCAAGCTTCATATTTTCTTGAAGTAAATCCAATATAAAATGTATGCTACCAGAATTTAGATGGAAAAAATCTCCCATGACAAACTCATGCACCACAGAGTCTAATTCAATCCAACTGGAACCTCTATTCTTCCTCACCCGATTCTGCCTCATCATTGCTCGCACTTTAGAAACATTTTGCCACTGTCCTAAAGCAGCATATATATTTGACAAAAGAACGTAGTTTCCTGAATTATCAGGATCAATCTTAAATAATTCAGCTGCTGCAACTTCGGCAAGCTCAATGTTACAACGAACACTACAAGCTGCAAGCAATGAACTCCAAACAGCTGCAGTTGGTGCCACCTTCATGCTACATATTAGGTTATAAGCATCATGAAGGCGCCCAGCACGGCCTAGAAGATCAATCATACCTGCATAGTGCTTATCTATTGGTTGAATTCCATATTCCTCCGTCATCTCTTTAAAATACCCCCACCCCTCATCGATAAGACCTCCATGATTACAAGCACTCAGAACACCAATAAACGTTGCTGAATCAGGTTTCAAATTATTTTTTTTCATTTCTTCAAATAATGAAATAGCCTCTTGACCCCTCCCGTGATTTGCATAGGCTGCAATCATAGTACTGTAACAAAATAAGTCTTTTCCAGAAGTCATTTCAAATAGCTGCCTGGCTTTTTCAAGGTTGCCACATTTTGCGTACATATCAACCAAGCTAGTGGACATGTGTAAATTGGAAAAAAGACCAGGACCCACATAGTCATTGATGGCTGACTCAGCCGCGTCTAACACACCTAACTGGGAACAAGCCGAAATAACTCCCAATATAAAGGTTTCATCTGGTTTAATACACTGCTTTTTAAAGGATTCTAGCAACTCTAAAGCAGTTTGCGGCTCTCCGTTTTTAGCATATCCTCCAATCAATGCAGACCAAGAAATTAAATTCTTTTCAGGCATCTGATCAAATAAAAGCTTCGCAACAGTCACATTTCCAGATTTCATGTAACCATCAATCATCATGGTCCAAGAAGCCACATTCTTACTTGGCATCATGTCAAAATAGTTTCTTGCAGATTCAAGATTACCCCTTTTACAGCAACCAGAAATGATCAAATTCCATGATCCGACATCACAGAAAGGCATTGTTTCAAAAATACATATCGCAGCATCAATATCCCCAAAGTCTACATAACCGGAAAGCATGACATTCCATGAAGCCGTGTCTTTGACAGGCATTGCGTCAAATAGAGCACGTGCCTCTGTCATGTCACCAACCCTCACATACCCACACATAATACTAGTCCACGAAATCACATTCCGATCAGGCATCCTACTGAATAATTCACGCGCAATATCAATTCTACCATTGTTACAATACCCAAATATCATCGAATTCCATGACACAATATCCTTTTCATGTATCTCGTCAAACACACATCTAGCCAAGTCTGTTTTCTCACATCTCATAAAAAAATCAATCATAGAATTTTGCACCATCACATCAAAATCAAGCCCGTATTTCAAAACAAAACCATAAACAACCTCCCCTTCTCGTAATCTAGCTTCTCTAGCGAAACCCTTAAGCACCGCAGTAATAGTAAAATTCAACGGCACAACTGAATCTCGCAGCATTCTACGAAAAAGCAAAAACCCATCTGAATAAAGTTTGTTTTCGACATGCCCGTGAATCATGGATGTCCAGAGGAAGACATTTGGTTGGGTGATTCTATCAAACACCTTGTGTGCATCTTGAGGCGACCCGAAACGAAAGTAAAGACGGATAATCTTGTTGAGCACGATATCGGACGATGAAAATGTACCGTTTACGACAAGGTGAGAATGGAATGATTTGAGGGATTTAAGGGTTTGACAGTTATTGAGAAAATTTAAAAGAGAGGATTTCATTTCATGGCGCCAAAAGTATATAACGTTTTGATTTTCTTTTATGAAAATACTATTTGGAAACTTAAAACTTTTTTTAATGAAAAATTAAATTTCATTAACGCTATCTTCTCAAGTAAGGTTTTCGAGTGTGGCTTAAGGAAGGAAATGAGAGAAAATGAATAGAAACAAAAAAAAAAAAAATTGTGTTCTCAAGTAACATTTAAGCAGGAAAAGAAAAAGAAAATGACGGAAAAACAATTGTTACTTAGTTGATTTTGAAATAAACTAATCCTTAAAATTGAGCTAGATATTTACTATTTGTTTAATTTTGTAGTTGATTTTGAAGATTTTTTTAAAATTGAGGTGAAAATATTTATTATTTTTTAAATTTTTTACTCAAACTGAGCATAAATCTTTTATTTTATTCAACTTTACTGAAGTACAGTACACCTGCTTTCTATAAAAGTTATTGTGAATTTCATTATAAAAAAGTTTTAAGTTTAAAAAGTCTTTTACAAAAAGTATTTAATTTTATCAAAAGTTGAAAACTTTTCCTTTTATAATTTAAGTTGAAAAATTTATTTAACGAGTAATTTATTATCGCGCGGTGCGGCAGAGCCAATTTAAATCTAAAATGTTTTTCGAACAATATTTCATATAAACTAATATCGATAAACACTAATGATCGAATGAGGGTTTTCATTATGAAGTTAATGGATTTGTCCTAGTCGACTTTTGACCTCCTAAAACATTCCTAGTCGAGTTTTGACCATGTTTGGTCGAGTTTTGACTTGTTAAAACTTTCCTAGTCGAGTTTTGACAATGTTTTGACTTGCCTAATTTGTACTTGGTCTAGTTTTCAAACCAATAAATCTCTTTACTCTGATAACAAATGTAATTCCAGATTTACTTAAGAATGCATTCGATATTAAAGAAACAAAGTTTATTATTTGGTCGAGAGTTTGGTCGAAAGACAATGGCGTAATCAATCTGACATGATAGTACACACACTTTCTCACTATTTACTATGGGTCATACTAACCGAACCCTCCCTAGGAGAGAGGTACAAAACCCTCCCTAGTGGAGGGTGTATTTTCCTCTTTTTTTTTTTTTTTTTTTTTTTTTTTTTTTTTTTTTTTTTTTCAGTTTTTGTCAGCTAACTTCTTTTTTGTTTGTGTACTTTTTTTTTTTTTTTTTTTTTTTTTTTTTTTTTTTTTTTTTTTTTTTTTTTTTTTTTTGTTTGTCCAAGTGTAGATTGTCCCAGTTTTTTTCCAAGTTTTTTTTTTTTGAAAGTTTTTTTCCAAGTTAGCACACTACTTTGTCCAAGTGCAGATTGCACACAAAACACAAAAGGCAACAAGTAACAAAAGCAGGCTCAGATTTGAAACGTAATCGTCATCGCCAGATTGCACACAAAACACAAAAGGCAACAAGTAACAGTCTGAATATCAAAGAGTCAATATACTCTTTTTTCTCCAAGTGCAGATTGTACACAACTTTGTCCAAGTGCAGATTGCACACAAAACACAAAAGGTAACAAGTAACAAAAGCAGGCTCAGATTTGAAACGTAATCGTCATCGCCTTATAGTAACTTTGTCCAAGTGCAGATTGCACACAAAACACAAAAGGCAACAAGTAAGAAACTGTATCATTTTTAGGGTTAATATACTTTTTTTTCCAAGTGCAGATTTGCACACAACTTTGTCAAGTGCATATTGCACACAAAACACAAAAGGCAACAAGTAACAAAGGAAGGCTCGGATTAGAAAATATAATCGTCATCGCCTTATAGTCTCAAAATAATTAACTCACAAATATGTAGATTTTTAGTAGGCTCGGATTTGAAGGTTGCAAAGTGACAAAAATATCACTTTGCCATCCATTCGGTTTTTAGAAAACCATTCGTCATCGCCTTATAGTCTCAAATGGGTTTGTAGCACAAAAACAGAAGGCTCGTGATATACTAACCCTCCCTATAATTGATATTCCACACAATCAGACAATACACATGTTACACAAGTCTCACAAAAGCCTGTAAGATTCTAACAAGCTCAATAGTAAGATTCTCAAACTGCAGCTTTGCAGGATTCTCAAACTGCAGCTTTGCTCTATTATAAACAAAGCAACTCTCAAGCACAAAGCAACTCTCAAGCACAAAGCAACTCTCAATCACAAACAAAGCAGTATCACAAGGTATCACAATCTGAGCTACAAACCACAAAAGGCTCAGATTATAAGCAGTTTCAATATTACATGTATAAAACACACAAGCCGCAAGTGACAGCCGCAAGTGAAACACAATCAGCTAGGTAGGGAGGTTTAGTATAGTATTAATAGGGAGGGTCAGTATATCACGAACACACAAGGGTCATACTAACCGAACACACAAGCCGCAAGTGAAAGCCGCAAGTGAAACACAATCAGCTGCACAAACACACAAGCCGCAAGTGAAAGCCAAAAATGTCGAATTCACCATTTTACACACAAGAGGTAATAATAAATTTTGCGCTTTTTCAATATAACATTAGGCTCAGATTATATTAGGCTCAGATTATAAGCATCGAGATAACATTAGGCTCAGATTATAAGCAGTTTCACATAAGCAAGTTTTATCATATATGGCTGCAACATCAAAGGTTGCAAAATCAAATTTATTTTGCCGTCCATTCGGAAATGCCTCGCCAAAATCAAGTTTTTTTTAAATCATCATCGCCGTATATCGGTTTTTTTTTAAAAAAAAACAAGTTTCAAATCTGTTGCCTTTTATTCCTAGTATTAATAAGCACATAAGCACAACACATCCAAGATATAACAAAGATTCAGTCAATTGGACTGGGGTTGGCCAGAGCAGGTTTCCACACCATTCAAGATGGAGGGTCAAGGTGTTAACCGAACCCGTTTACACCCAATTAACTAATATCTTGTTAATCTTAAAGGAAGAAAGAAACTTACAGAGCTTTTGTTAATCAATAAAGCCCATTTTATTCCTAGCACATAAGCACAATAAGCACAATAAGCAGTTTCTAAACAAATAACCACAATAATACCAGAATAAGCACAATAAGCACATAAGCAGTCTTTAAAAATCAAAATCCCCAAAAAAATACCACCATCAAGAAACCACCATCATATTTTTATCAAAAAAAATAGATCTAATAAACACAGAGAAACCACCATCATATTTTTAAAGCCCATTTTATTCCTAGCACATAAGCACAATAAGCACATAAGCAGTCTTTAAAAATCAAAATCCCCAAAAAATACGAAACCCTAATTTTTTAAAAATTAGGCGTTTTATAAAAAACTTATATATCTAATAAATTACTCAATAAATCTTTCAATTAACAAAGGTTAATTGAAATATATCAATCTAATTTTGAAAAACCCTCAAGAAATACGAAACCCTAATTTTTAAAAAATTAGGCGTTTTATAAAAAACTTATAGATCTGATAAATTACTTAATAAATCTTTCAATTAACAAAGGTTAATTGAAATATATCAATCTAATTTTGAAAAACCCTCAAGAAATACGAAACCCTAATTTTTAAAAAATTAGGCGTTTTATAAAAAACTTATAGATCTGATAAATTACTTAATAAATCTTTCAATTAACAAAGGTTAACTGAAATATATCACCATCATCACAGAAAAACCACCATCACCACAGAGAAACCACCACAAATATATCTAACCTTCACAGAAAAACCACCATCTCCATCTTTTTAGATCTAAAAAGATCTAAAAAATTAAAACCGCGTCTTATCTCTTAACCCTAAAACCACTACCCAGCCCACAGAAACCCACCCACCCACCCATCAAGAACATCACAAAACCACCATAAGGTGGAGGTTTGAGTGACAGAGAATATCTCAGAAGGATGGGATGGGGGTGGGTTAGGGTTTGAGAGAGAGAGAGAAAGGTGAGAAAGTATTCAACGAAGGACGAAGCACAGAGTGAGTGGGGTGGGAAGAGATAAGATAGTGGGTGGGTTTTCTGTGGGCTGGGTAGTGGTTTAGGGGTAAGATAAACGCGGTTTTAAAATTTTTATTATTATTATTATTATTATTATTTATTTCTTTGTATAAGTTATAAAAAAGTTATAAGTTATAAAAAAAGTTACATGTATAAAAAAAAAGTTGTGTAAAAAAATTATATAAGTTATAAAAAAAGTTATAAAAATTTTTTAATTTTTTTTTTAAGTTGTGTCTAAAAAGTTATATAAGTTGTAAAAAAAGTTATGAAAAAGTTTTAATTCTTTTTTTTTATATAAATGTTATAAATATTTTTTTTTTTTTATTTCTTTGTAAAAAGTTGTGTCTAAAAAGTTATATAAAAAAAAGTTATATAAGTTATAAAAAAAGTTTTAATTCTTTTTTTTTTTTTTTTTTTTTTATAAATGTTATAAATGTTATAAAATAATTATAAGTTATAAATGTTATAAAATGTGTTAAAATTTGTAATGTATTTTCAGGAGTTCGGTTCTCACGAGCAACTAACGGATTGGGTGCAAAATATAGCTCGGGGGCTCGGTTTTGTCATTGTTAAAAAAAGAAGTAAATCAGAAAAGGGTTATTTGTACGAAATCAATTATCGGTGTTCAAAGGGTGGGATTTATGAACCTGAAGGTACTGGAAAACGGCAAACCAGTACCTCTAAAACCAATTGTCCATTCAGATTAGTGGCTAAATATTCACAAACACGAGGTTTTTGGAGGTTGAGGGTGAAGGATGATAGTCATAATCATCCTTTTGCAGAGTCGTTGCATGGTTTCCCATATGCAATGCGATTAAAGGAGGATGAGTTCGGTTTGGTCGAAAAACTGACAGAGTATCACGTACCACCGCGTCATATACTTTCGTCAGTAAAGGATCTTAATCCGGATAACGTGTCTGGCATTAGAACTATATATAACGCACAAAGTGCGATCCGTGGAGCCCTAATAGGTGATAGAACTCCAATCCAAGTCCTTTACTCACATTTGCAGAATTCAGGGTATACATATTACGAGAGGGTAAATGACATCACTAATGAGCTTGAGGAACTATTTTTTGTTCACCGCACGTCATATGCTCTATGGTGTACATTCCCGGAAATCATGCTAATGGACTCAACATACAATACCAATTTGTTCAAATTGCCATTTTTTGAAATTGTTGGATTAACTTCAACAAACAAAACATTTTCAATGGCGTTTTCTTTTTTGGACAAAGAAAAGGGGCCTAATTTTCAATGGGTATTTCAATGTGTGAAGCAGGTGATAGAGGAAAGATATTACCCGCGTGTTATCGTCACTGACAGAGATTTAGCGTTGGTTGGGGCATGCAGAGTAGAATTCCCGAACGCAAACAAATTACTCTGTCAGTGGCACATTAACCAAAACGTGCTTCAATATTGCAGAAATAGATGCAAGTCGCTAAAGGAGTACGAGTCCATTAAAATAACATGGGATTCTATGGTTCAAGCTCCGACACGCGACATATTCATGCGTTATTATCAACGCCTACAAGAGTTGTTGCTCGAACATGCAGGTACTCAATTATTAATTCATTGTTTTTATTATTAAATAAATAACAACTCGAATGACTTTTTGTTAATTCATTGTTTTTTCAGATATTTCTTCGTATCTGAATAACTGGCTGCAAAATTACTCTAACATGTTTATCGGGTGTATTACCGATCAATATCGCGCCTTCGGCCAGACAACAACATGCAGAGTTGAGGCTCAACACGCGTTGTTGAAATTATACTTGGGCAGCACACAGTCCAACTTAGACACGTTGTTGAGTTCGATCGATAAGATTCTCGTTTCGCAAGAAACTACGATAAAGGAATCTCTTAACAGAAGCAAAAATGAGATGATGAACAAATGTAATGTACCAATATTTCAAGAATTGTGGTATAAAGTTTCCAAACATGCTTTGCAACTCATTTTCGCTGAACTCCAACTGTCGATCGATGCCCAAGATTGTACTCATCAGTTGCGGTCAGTTTATGGCCTACCATGCTTTCACGAACTGCTTTACTATCGGATTCATAGTAAGTATATTAAATTTGTGACTATTAAGTTATTTTCCCCATTAATATCAGTAATTTATATAAGTCACTTTTAATGAATGCAGATATGGCCATCCCACTGAATACGATTGATATTTTTTGGAGAACCCTATCTGTTCCGTGGCCTAGTATCAACACTGAAGCTGGTCCTTCTCGTGATCCTGACGATGATCCTGATTGTGAAGATGACATACAACAATTCAGGAGTGTTTTTGGCAAAATGTCATCGTTTGTGAAAAAAAATATGTTAAATAAGATGAGGGGGATATACAATCCAGAATCTGTTGATACACATCAACCTGCTGTTCAAAAAAATACTCGTGGACGACCGAGCGCAAAGGACAAAAAGTCCCAGGCACCAAAAGTCCCGGACTTGAATAAAGTACCAACCGTAGATCCAAGTCGAAGAAGCACAAATATAAGATCTACAAAAGTCCCGGACTTGAACAAGCAACCTGCGAGACATAGTTCTTACATGGGTCCTGGAGTTGAAAGAAGTCCCAGACACAGGTTATACGTTGGAAATACGGAGAGCGAGTATTTCATTAAGCAGCTTCCACAGCTTTTCCGTCGATACATCACAAGTATCTATAATGTGGAAGGTGATGGAAATTGTGGGTTTCGGTGCGTTGCCCACGGTATTGGTCAAGGCCAACACAACTGGCTCAATGTCCGAAGGTTTTTATTGCAAGAGTTGGAAATTAATCATGAGTCTTACGTACGTTTGTGGCAACAAGTGGACTATGCCAATCTTTGGAGGAGAATAAACTGGTTATATGATAGTGGTTGTCCGCAAGAACACTGGATGCTTATGCCAAACACGGGGTTGGTTATTGCCACAGTGCTTAACCGGCCTGTTGTATTTATATCAAACAGTGGATGCACTACGTGTTTTCCATTTTTTTCTGCTCCAGATGTATCACAAGGAATTGGCCTCCTTGTGATTGGCCGTGTGGGGAGTGGAGATTGTGGTCACTACATTCATCTTACGCTAGACGAAAACTCACCATTTCCATATATTCACCTACAATGGAGGCACCACAGAGTTGCCACTGCATCCGGATGGCAAACTTTGTATCAAGATCAACTACACATGTATAATGAGCTTATACGAACACAAACATAGTACATGGTTACTGATTTATGTTGTAAATAATTATACAGACAAAACATTGTAAATGAATACTGATTTATGTTGTAAATAATTATACTGACAAAACATTGTGAATGATTACTGATTTATGTTGTAAATAATTGTTTGTATTATTTAAATTAACAATACGTTACTGATTTATGTTGAAAATAACTTTTTGTATTATTTAAATTAATTCTTTGTCCAGGTGAAACAAAATAATCCTTTGTGTCGCTGTGAGAGAGGATTCATTGTAGAGAGGATATCCCGTAAAGAAGCTAGTTATGGTCAACCGTATTACGCATGTCCTCGTTCAGTGGTAAGTAATCATATGTTTGCTTAGTTATGTAAATTATTTGTTTGCTAATAATACCTTTCTTATTACTTTCTTAACATGTAACAGCCAGGAACAAAGGACTATGGGTGTGGGTACTTTATGTGGAAGGATGAGTTTCAAAAGAAGCAGTTTAGTCAAGCCTCTTCTTCAACGCAATGCTCAAACTGCGTTGCTAAAGATAATAAAATTGACCAGCTTGAAACAAGAAACAAGATGTTAGTTTCTCAAAACAAGTTGTTGATGACAAGAAATAAAACGCTCGAGGCATCACTGGAATTGGCAAGGAATCCTGAGGATCACGCATGTCAGTCGGGTGCAATGCTCCATGAGCTTTTAGATGACATTAATAATCTTCACATGTAGTAGGTATTTTTATTAAATAATGTGTTATCGTTCTTGTTTAATTGAATAATAACAGTTGTTTTGTTTAATGTGTTAACGTTAACGTGTTATTGTTTAATGTGTTAACGTTAATATGTTATTGTTTAATGTGTTAACGTTAACGTGTTATTGTTTAATGTGTTATTATTTCAGAAAAAATAAATGGAAAAAAAAAATTCGAAATAAAAAAAATATTTTTCTAAAAAAAATTATTTTTCTAAAAAAATTTATTTTTCTAAAAAAATTTAATTTCGAAATAAAAAAAATTATTTTTCTAAAAAAAATTATTTTTCTAAAAAAAGTTTATTTTTCTAAAAAAATTTAATTTCGAAATAAAAAAAAATTATTTTTCTAAAAAAAGTTTATTTTTCTAAAAAAATACATGTAGTAGGTGTTGTTTTTAAATAATGTGTTAATGTTCTTGTTTAATTGAATAATAACAGTTGTTGTTTAATGTGTTAATTAAATAGAAACACGTAAGACGAATACATTGTAGTTGTTTAATGTGTTAACGTTAACGTGTACAAAAAAACATTAACAAAAAAAAATAAACATTACACTCAACATAAACATTACAAAAAAACATTACACTCAAAATAAACATTGCAAAAAAAAATAACATACAAAATAAACATTACAAAAAAAAAAAAAAAAAAAAAAAAAAAAAAAGTACAAAACCGGTACAAGACAAAAGTACACACAAAAAAAATAAAAAAATAAAGCCAAAGTACAAAAAGTACAAAAAAAAATAATAAAAAATAAAAGTACATATGGAATCTAGGGAGGGTTAGTATAGTGTAAATAGGGAGGGTCAGTATATCACGCCCCATTTACTATATACTTAAACTCTAAATTATTTTTGTGTCACATCACCTAATGGTTGATATTTATATTCAACTAATCATTAGTGACTTGTAACTTTTGTAACTTATTACATGGTAAGTTCTTAGACTTCTATAATTGCTAAAACAAACAACCTACTTTATGCACTAATGTTACATTCATTTGTCATTCCTAAGTCCTAACACTCGCCTTTTTATTATTATTATTATTATTATTATTATTATTATTATTATTATTATTATTATTATTATTATTATTATTTTTTTAATATGAATATAAAGTTGCCTTCTTTAAAAAAAATAATGATTAAGTTTATGGGCCTGTTTGGCAAGAGCTTTTTGGGGAGTTGTTAGTTTTTTGTTACAAAAATAATCCTCTAAAATAAGTAGCTCTGTTTGGATACATCAACTTCAAGCTTTTATTTTAAACAAATAGCTCCTAAATGAAAAGCTTATTCATGAAGTTTTTTAAACATCTTGGAGCTGTTAAAACTTTAAATTACTGATATACCCTCCAAACATTTGTTTACAATTATAAATATGTCATTTTATGTCATTTTACATCCTATAATTACATTTAACAGCTAACTTACCAAACACTTTTATTGAAAAAAAGATACAATTTGTAGCTCATATTAACAGCTTTGCAATTTACAACTTACAACATATAGCTTACAGCTACTTTTTGTTAGGTCCGTCAATACCCAAGCGTCTTGAAAACAGGATTTGAATACAAATTAAGCCAAGTGTTAATCAACCGTAAACACTCTCAAGTCATTGAGTGAACAGTCACTCAGTGAGTCATCTTCAGGATGCTTAAGACGAGTCTAAGAAGAAGGATTCACCACTCAGGAAGGCGGAACTCCCTAAGTAGGACTTAAGCCAAAGAAGAAGATGATGGGTTCAGTGAGTCATGACAAGAACTCACTGAACCCCCAGTCTCCTCAACAACTATAATGATTGAAGACTGAAGATTGAAGACCAAACCTGAAGAATCTAAAGTCTGAAAGAAAGGCGGGATTAGGCGGGAAGAGTTTGAAAAGATAAGGAGAAGTCTTATCGAGCCGAAATCAAACTTTCCCTAAAACGGCTTAAAGTCAAGAAGTGTCATAGCTGACACTCGGAAAACACTTTTAGCTTATTCCCAATAAAGATTCTTGGAAATGGCAAATACTGTTGTATTTTGTCAAACTAGCTAGGTTATTCTTTTTGTACTTCTAGTCATGGGTGCTCTTTTATACTTATGTATAAATAGGAACATATGGGAGAAAAGTGGAATAAGTTTTGTGCATTTAAAAGCTTAGACTTTCACAAAACCACTTTTCTCCTCCAAAGAGCAACCAAGTCCCTGAGATAGCTCAGTGGTTCATTATTGTTGTCACTAAAGAATAACTTGAGTTTAGAGAGGAGAACACACCATACCTTGTCTATTTAATCCCAAGTGTTTATTCCGCAAACACTTGGGTAATAGATTCTTTTGATTAATTTCTAATAAGAATTTAAACGTTGAAAAACTTGTGTTTTTATCTTTACGTTTTACTTATCTGTTATAATTAATCAATACATTATCTTAGTCATGGAACACAATTAGATTAACTTTGTAGTTATTTCTACTTGTGTAACGGGAACAACAAGTGGTATCAGAGCCTCTGGTTTGTAAAATCTTTTCAAAAACTAAGAGTGCTCAAGGTTTTTAAAATCAAGATCCTACTATGGCTGATATTAATGTGCCCCAGCTCGTCGATAAAAAGGGAGGAAGCTATTCAGCTGTTGCTCCCCGACTCGAAGCTGGAAAATTTAGCAAGTGGAAAAAGCGCATGCTTTGCTACTTGAGTGGTATGAAACCATACTACATCACTTGTATCAATGAAGGTCCTTATGTCCCTAAGACTGCTGAAGGGTTACCTAAACCTGAAGCTCAGTGGACCATTGATGAGAGAAGGGTGGTCAATCAAGACCAGCGCCTAAGAAGCATAATTATATCTTGTCTTCCTGACGATATAATGGAATCAGTCATTAACTGTACATCAGCCAAACAAACTTGGCTTGACTTGGTTAATAGCTTCAAAGGTCCCTCAGATACCAAGAAAAACAGGATCATGGACCTGAAACTTGAGTATAACACTTTCAGGGCAAAAGACTCTGAAAGTCTCTCTCAGACCTATACCAGATACAAGACCCTGGTAAATGAATTATCAAATGATGGTGTAGTGTTGTCTAAGCATGAGATAAATGTTGGCTTTGTCAACAGTCTCCTTGAGAAGTGGTTAAACTTCTCTTAGGGCCTCAGGAATGCTAACCACATTCAGACCCTTGAGCTCCCTGAGATCTATGGGAAGTTTGTCTATGAAGACAAATTAATCTCTAGGAGATACCCAGACTCAAAGAAAGCTCTTGAGACCAAAAAGCCCCTGACTTCCTCACCCATATCAACTGCCTTTTATTCTAATGGTGTTGTGCAGGATTTTCAAGAGGATTATGATGTTGAGGTTGATGAAAGACCTAGTGATGAGTACCTAAATGATTTACTCTTGGAATTCCAAGAAAGGGCACTCCTTGCTAATTCAAAACGTTTTATCAAAAGAAATCAGTCAAACTTTTCAAAAGCTAAAGCAAATGAAACCACTGAATGTTTCAAATGTGGTAAAAAGGGTCATTTTGCTAAAGACTGTTATTCAAAAACCATCTCAGAACCCTCTTATAAATTTTCTGGAAACAGTTCTTCTTTAGGAACTAGCAAGTTTCAACCTAAAATGTTTCAGTCTTCTCAACATTTTCAAAATGGTCAAAAAGACTTTGAAGCTAAATATAGGAAAGCTAAGGCAAAACTTGCTCTACTTGAGGCCACTCCCTCAGTTTCTCAGGCTGCTCAAACTTCCAAACCTGTTCAAGCAAAGAACAAGGTCCTTGTAGCTGAAGCCTATGACTGGGATGAAGAAGAGGTCTCATCAGATGATGAAGAAATTAGAGTGAGTGCACTGATGGCACTTTCAGATGGTGATCAGTTGGCTGTTGGAAAAAGCCATGCAAGGAATGGAGAATGGGTCAACATAACCATGAAAAAGGTAAATATTTTACTTTCTATGGATGATGATTCTGATTGGCAGTCTTATATGAATTACATTAATGTAGATCTTAAGTTTGTAAAAGAACAAAGGCTTAACTTGCTTTCAAAATATAACAATCTTGTGTTAGAATTAAATAAGTGTAGAGATGAATTGCTTGTATTAAAACAGGCCAAGTTAGAAGCTGTTACACTATAAATTCAAAACCTGAGATTTTGAAACAAAATCAAGCTCTTCAAAATGAACTTAACAAAGAAAAGGCTGTCATCGAAAGCTGGATTAAAAAGAACCCCAAAGTCTATGAAACTGTGAGTCTAATTCCTAGTGAAAACAAGAAAGTTATAGGAATAGACCAACTCATTGAAACCCCCAGTGAGAGTCACAGAGAAAAGGCTTTTATTCCAGCTGGCATATAATTTGAGCAGGAAATTGAACCCAAGTCAAATGAATAGATTTTCAGGGACAACCCAGTTAGTAAGTTACCAAACTTTGAGACTGGAAAAATCTTTGTTGATGCAAATAATGTTCTAAAAACGTTATTTCTATCTTTCGATTACTTCACGTTTTGAGGATGACAAATGTGAAAACACGTCACGTTAAAATTAACGTAAACAAGTTTTTAATCGGAAGATCTCGTTTCTACGCAAATCACTCTAGAACAAATTTACAACTTAACTAATGATCAAAGAAGTAAATTTGGATTTAAGACTTCACATTTTAATGTGACAAAACATTTCTTTCAAAAATATACTTTACAAATTATTTTTGAATAATTAAGAAATGTTTTAATGAAAAAATAAGTTTAAAATACATAACAGCTATTTTCCCTCTAAAATCAGCTCCAAACTTCCCCAAATAAGTTTTCACCAGAAAAGACAAAGGATGGAGCGCCTTTGTCTGGGATGGCACCACGGTTCCACTAAATTTAGTGGAGCCGTGGGTGATTTAGTGGAGCCGTCCCTCTGTAACGGCCAGATTTTTTCTGCCTATAAATACCAGCCCTATTCACAGTTTTTGGGCACCCTTTCACACACAGAAACTTCTGAGTTTAATACTCCCACACTTTTTTTTCTTCTTGATCATTTAGTTTAGTTTTTCTTTTGTTCAAGAGTGGTCCAATCATCCAACTTAGAGATCCTCTTCATTCATCTTCAATAGCAAGAGAAGAACACAAAGTATCCAAGTTGATACAAGGTGTTATCATTCCTCTTCAAGTGCACGAGAAGAACTCAAGGTATCCAAGAAGATACAAGAGTTGTAGTAGTTGTTAGGTTACTTGTAACATTTGTTACACCCTTGTTGTATCATAGCATACATCAAGATTATTTTTCTTTTGTGAGGGTGTAAGTGAAGATCATTGTGATTTTATAGAGATAGTGAATATCTCTTGAAGCCATTGGGCTTGTGTGATTGATCAAGAAGATCAAGGGTCAATAGGATAGAGTTAGTCAAGTGAGTGTTGATCATTGTGATCGTGTTGAGATCTTGGAGATCTCTTGAAGCCATTGGGCTTGAGTGATTGATCGTATGGATCGTGGTAGATTGGTTCTGGCTAAGATTAGCACTCGACATCTAGCTTAGTGTCGGAAATAGGATAAGCGACGTGTACGGTTTTCTCCGCCTAAAGGGAGGTTGTTGACATAGTGCTTGAAACTCTCGAGTGTGGTACTCGGGGAGTGGAGTAAGGCGAAGAAGAGCTTCGTAGCCGAACCACTATAAATCCCTTTGTCTCAGTTTGATCTTTCCATCTCTACTCTTTACTTTCATTACTTATTATTAGTTAATTTAGTGTGTAGTTTATATTGGTGTTGTTTGATTGCACATAAGATTCGAAACAAGGTTTCCAATACTAAAGGTTAAAAGAAGTTTTTAAAAGAACTTAAAAACCGGTAAAACTATTCAACCCTTCCTTCTAGTTTTCCACAATTGGTATCAGAAGCCAGGCCAGTCAAGATTTTAAAGTAAATTGTATTTTAAAACTTGAATCGATCAATGGATTCCGACAAATATCTAGAAGGGCAATCTATGCAAAGACCATCACTTTTCGAAACCGATTGTTTTATTTATTGGAAAACAAGATTCGAAACGTATGTGAAATCAAAAGACATTGATCTTTGGCATGTTATTACCGAGGGTGACTTTCACCCAATTCAAATAAATCCGGTAACTAAAAAGGATGAAATTATTTCTTATGATAAACAAAGTGATGAACTTAAAAGAAAACTAGCCAAAAATAATGAGGCTAAAATGATGATTTACAATGCTTTGCCTAAAAAGGAGTTTGAAAGAATTTTCATGTGTAATACGGCAAAAGATATTTGGAAAACTTTGTTAGTCACACACCAAGGTAATAACCAAGTCAAAGAGAACAAGATAGATCTTCTTGTTCAACAATATGAACAATTTTTCATTTCGGAAGATGAGTCAATAGATAATGCTTTTGCTAGATTTAATACTATTATCACTAGTCTTAAAGCTCTTGATGAAGGTTACTCTAGCAAGAATTATGTTAGGAAGTTTCTTAGGGCTCTACATCCTAAATGGAGTGCAAAGGTCACCGCCATAGAAGAGTCAAAGGACTTGGCGACATTGTCACTCGATGAACTAATAGGAAATTTGAAAGTTCACGAGATGATAATAAAAAAGGACTCTGATATAGTTAGAGGCAAAAGTGAGAGAATTAGATCTCTAGCATTGAAAGCCAAGAAGGAGTCTAGTGACGAGGAATGTTCAAGTTCCGATAGTGAAGATGAAGAATATGCGTTAGCGGTTAGGGACTTTAAGAAGTTCTTTAGGAGAAGAGGTATGTTCGTTAGGCAACCTCGTGATGAAAAGAAGACATCACAAAAGAACCGAATTGAAAAGAAAGGGACAAGTTGTAATACCTGAAATTCAGATAACCCGTAAAATTACCAAATTACCCCTGATAATATAAAACCTTATAAAATAACTTATAAAATTCTGAAATAATTCCAAAACATCTGAAATCGAACTATATCTGAGACAAAATAATTTCTGGGACAATGTTACATCATTTTACATGTTCAAAAATAATCTTACACATTTATATATATAATTCCGAAATTATACAAATTTAATAAATATAATGTTTAATTCTTATAATTAGAAAATATGTTAAATAAATTAAGGAAAAAGATTATAGAAAATCAACCAAATATTTTCTGGATATCATGGGCCGAAATATACTGGATTTCCCCCCCCCCCCCCTAAAGTCGGTTCTCATAAGTTAAAACAAATCTCTTTTATTCTTTTCTCCAAAAACAATACCGACTAAACCACAAAGAACCCTAGCGATCCAAAATAATTCGACCAAAGCTTCTGTGCGACTTCTGGGATTGAACAAGTATTTTTCTGGGATTATTGGAGGTGCAAGGAAGCTAGGAAAATTAATAGTTGCTGCGTTTTCTCCTTGGTTTGTTCTTGTTCTTGTTTTCTTGTCGATTTGCTCTAAATCAAGGTAATAATTCTTGCGACTTAACCAAACGTGATAAAATTAATATGGCATTTTTCCAGTGATATTTAGATGTTATATAACTCATATAAAATATGCAAATCGATCCATGCATGCTAATTCTATGCGTATGATAATATAATGGCTATAGAACACGTAAATTGAAAATATATGAAATCCGAATTTCTGGGCATGATGGCTATTTTATTTAGACCTCTTATGATATATTAGACCTGGGAAAAATGATAGATCGAATTATGGTGGCCTAAATCAAGTCGTTGTAATTTTAGTGTCTAAAACATACGTAAATATGCAATATATGTTAAACGAATTTTCTGGGCATGTTCACTATTTTTCGTGGGTTCCTTATAAGTAATATGATCTGGGAAAAATATGGTTTTGATTTTTAGAAGCTTAAAATTAACGTGGTTAATTATTGATAAAACCGGATTTTAGAAAAATAAAGAAATAAAATAAAAGGAAATCGTGGCTTCTAGGGTTTGATCTCTTGGATGAATATCTGATCATTAATGTGTTTTAATGATGATTAAATGATGGTTCAATGATTGGTGCATAGTAGGGTTTCTAATTGTTTGTAAAAAGTAATACCGATTTGAAGTTAAATGCATAAGGACCTGTTTTGCCAACTTTGAAACTTCTGGGATATTTTTGTAAGATCATATACATCTGTAAGAATGTGGGAAAAATATAACTTTGGGGTCCTAAGTGTAAATTTTGCATAATAATGAATTAATGGGAAATTAGGGTTTCGTTTGGAAATTAATTAAAAGTGAGGGACCAAAAGTGTAAATCTGGAATTCTGAAGTTGTTTTGTGTTAATACTGATATAAAAAGGTTGTTGTGTAATTTTGAGGATTTTTGGGCTAATTATGTAATTGTTATGTAATTATGATTTAATATATATGTTTTGTAAACTTAAAGGGCTAAATATGTAAATTCTGAATTCTGAGGGGTCAAATATGTAAAGTACTAATTTGAGATATATTCTGTAAATATGAAATATAATATGCTTTGGTTGGTAATTATGGATGTTGTAGGGTTTAATTTAAAATATGTAATTATAAGGTTGATTTTGTAAATTATGAAACTAAAGGGGGTAATCTTAAATTATGAAACTTAAGGGAATAAAGGTAATTCTGAATAAAGTGAGCATTTAATTCTGTAATTTAAAGTATTTTTCACTAATGACCTTGTAATTAATGAAGTTGCATTTAAAACCCTAAACTTTGTATAATTGTCATTTAAAACCCTAAACTTCTGTAACTTGATAAAATGTACTGTTATTCCATAATAATCTCTGAATAAGGTTCAACCTAATCTGAAATGATAATATATGTTAATTCTGAAAAACCTGCTAATTATGGAAACTTACTAAATCTGGAAAGGTTACTAAAAATAGAAAGTACATAAAATGATGAGATAAACAAAGAGTAATAATCTGAATAAGAACTTTAGTAATTCTGTCTTCCTCTTCCTTAGGTGTGAAGAAGGAAGAAGTCTTGATCATCTGATTTCTGTGTTTGTCTGTTTGATTTCTGCTGTGCTAATAAGGTACAGATATTCTGCCCTATTTCAGTAAGGGTGTTTCTTTCCCTTCTCTCTCAGTATTTCATTTCCTTATTAGGATTCCCCATACCACTGCTATGTTCCCTCTGTTGTGTATTTCTGTTGTGATCTGTTTATCTTGAATCTTTGTTTGAACCTTCTGCTATGCTTTTTCATTCTGAACCTTTGTTTAAAATTCTGATTTGAACCTTTGATGATTCTGGACTTTAACATGAACCTTTTTGCCATGTACCCTTAAGACATGACTTTCTGATTTTGATAGTTCATTTGACCTCTGACCTACAGTTTGATATCCGAGCCAATCACTAGGCATGAGGGTTTCATGTCCATGTCATTGATGCACCTTTGACATGACTCTAGGGCAGGAGAGTGATGACCTGTTCCGTCCCTGATTTATTTTATCTGGTGTGTTAAGGAGTTTCTGGCCACAGGGGGCGCATGGATGCATCCTAGTTCTGATTCTGTTATCTGTTATCTGATATCTGTTTATATTTATGTTATCTGTTTATTATTATATCTGGTGACTGATGGTGTGTGCGATACACGTCACTCACATTATCTGGGAGTTGGCCACTCTACACAGGTTTGTTATATTATATGATATTATCTGTTATCTGGGCTCGTGATGGATTTCTGTTTTCCTAAACCTGATTTGTTTCATTATCTCTTTTTCATTCTTTTCATGTTTCCTTATTACCTTTCCTATTCATTAACTTTGATTCTGTATCGTATGATCTGTATTCCTGATTGTTCTGTACTGCTATCTGTTATCGTTTCTGTTTATCTATATATCTGTTCACTGAGCTCTCGTAGCTCAGCCGCATTTCTTTTCCTGCGGCAGGTACTTAAGCTAGGAAGCTGGGTTTTAGCTTTGGGATGAGAGCAATCTGATTTGGAGTTTTGACCTTAGTGTTTTTAGCTTTACCATATGGATTTCTATTTATTTTGATATGCCGTTGTTTAGGCATTTGAATATTGGATTTTGTATTTCAGTTATTTTGTCTTGCATTTGATATAAGTCATGTTGACTTATTTTGGATTTAATGTTAAGACTTTCCGCTGTTTTGTTATTGAATGTTATGTTTGTTCTAATATGAAACCATATATTTGTGATGCCTTTTGCCCTTGTCGGGTTAGGGTGTTACAATTTGTGGTATCAGAGAAACAGGCATCCGAAACCCTTAGGCTTAGGCCATTGACCTGTGAGGATTGGGTAGACATTAGGTTTCCTTTCGCGTACTCTTTTTCTTATTCTGCTCTGTCATATTCTGTTTGATCTTACTAATCGTCTTCTTAATTCTATAGATGGTTAACACTCGTCATCAGGAGTATAATGTTGGAGGGGATCCTGAAATCCCTAATCTGGAGGCTTTGGTGGCTAATGCTATAGCCAATCTGTTACCCGGCCTTAACACTGATGCGGTGATCAACCGGCTTATCAGTGGTGGAGCTAGTTCATCTGGAGGTGCTGGTAGTTCTTCTGGTGGTGGGGCCGACCCACTACCATTAATGGGTGGCTTGAGAGTTTCAACAAACTCAAGCCGTTGTCTTTCAGTTCTGCTGCTACTCCTCATGCTGCAGAGGACTGGATTACCCACATGGAGAAGCTGTTTGAGGTGCTAGGTTGTGAGGACGAGTTTAAGACTCGTTTGGCTGTGTTTAAGACTTGAAGGTGATGCACTTAACTGGTGGAAGGCGCACAAGGCAGCTAAAGGAGGCGATCCGTATGTTCTTGGTTGTTCTTGGGCTGATTTCCGCACTACATTCTATAATCGGTACTTCCCTGACTCTGAGCAACAGAGGTTTATTCGGGAGTACAACACCATTTCCCAGCTAGATACTGAGACCGCAGGGGAATATCTGGAGCGGTTTCAGAGATTGGTCAGCTTTGTAGGCCCCACTGCTGGAGATTCGAGGCGTCAAGCCAAGCAATTCAAATGGGGACTCAAAAGGTTTGTAACCTGTATAAAGTTGATGTTTGTTTCCAATAGACCCTAATGCTCTTTTTAATTTACTCTGAATTAGGTGGGTGCTCGATCGTATACTCAATGATCAGTTTGAAGATCCTCAGCATGTTGCGATGCAGCTCGCAACATTGAGATTTTTCATGAGGGAGTTGGTTTCAAGCGAAACCGTGATGGTGACAGGGTTTAGAATCAGAATCAAAGTCAGAATCGGGACAACAAGGGGTATTCTGGTAGGAACTTTGAGCAGCGAGGTCAGTCAGATCGTGGACGTGACTATCAGGGTCAGTCGGGTAGGAGTTATGATCAGAAGAGGAACGACTCGAAGGGTCGGATTCGAGGTCGGTTTCTAGGCAGGGGAATGATCGTCATGGACGCAGTGACAGTCAGAAGTAGTGAAGGATCAGCCTTCCAAGGGTTATCAGCAGCAGTCTCGAGGTCTGGATCGGGTTCTCAGGCTTTACCTCCTCCTCCTATCTGTACTACTTGGGGGAAGAGTCATCCCGGACCGTGTCGTAGGGCTTCTGGGGCATGTTTCCCGATGTGGGTCTTCTGAACATCGGTGAAAGATTGCCCTAAGCATAATCCGACCCCAGCTGTGCAGTATCTTCCTCCTCCTCCTCCGAATACAGGCCGTGTGTTTTCGACTACTCGGGATCAGGCAGCTAAATCATCAGGTACCATTACTGGCATTCTGCATATTGGTGATCATACTGTATTCATATTATTTGATACCGGCGCAACACACTCTTTTATATCTGTAAAACTAGCTCAGAAACTAAAAACTACTCCAACACCATTAATAAACCAACTATCTATTTCCACCCCAATGAAACACAGCGTCCTCCTCGATCATGTATATGTTAACTGTCCTTTACGCTTTGATGACCGGGTTCGTCCGGCTAACTTACTTCCTCTGGATATGATCGATTTCGATGTCATCCTGGGCATGGATTGGTTGGCTTCCCATAGAGCTACCATAGACTGTCATGCTAGGAATGTGATCTTTGGAGATCTGAACCACCCTGAATTCGTTTATCATGGTTCCGCCCTCTGAAATCTGTTAGAATCATCTCTGCTATGAAAGCACGGACTCTGATATCTCATGGTTGCCAAGGCTATTTGGCTTCTGTTAAGGATTCATCTGTTGAGACTTCTGATATTTCTGATGTTCCCATTGTTCGGGATTTTGCCGATGTTTTTCCTGAGAAACTTCCTGGTCTTCCTCCGGCTAGAGAAGTTGAATTCGTTATTGATCTGATTCCCGGTGCCGAACCTATCTCTAAGGCTCCGTACCGGATGGCACCTATCGAACTGAAGGAATTAAAGGAGCAACTGGAAGAGTTGTTGGATTGTGGTTTCATTCGCCCTAGTGTTTCGCCATGGGGTGCTCCGGTGCTTTTTGTGAAGAAGAAGGACGGTAGTATGCGGTTGTGCATTGATTATCGGGAGTTAAATCGTATTACCATCCGAAACCGTTATCCGCTTCCTCGCATCGATGACTTGTTTGATCAGCTGCAGGGAGCTAAAGTATTCTCCAAAATCGACTTGCGATCTGGTTATCACCAATTGCGAGTTAAAGAGCAGGATGTATCTAAGACTGCTTTCCGTACCCGTTATGGGCATTATGAGTTTCTGGTTATGCCTTTTGGCTTAACAAATGCTCCTGCTGTGTTTATGGATTTAATGAATCGGGTTTTTCATGAATTTCTGGATAAGTTCGTCATCGTTTTCATTGATGATATTCTGGTGTATTCTAAATCGTCTGAGGAGCACGAGCAGCATTTGCGTATTGTTCTGGGTATTCTGAGGCAGCAGAAGTTATTCGCGAAATTTTCTAAATGTGAATTCTGGCTGAACCAAGTAGCTTTCCTTGGTCACGTTGTGTCTGCAGATGGTATCACCATGGATCCATCTAAGGTTGAGGCTATCACCAAGTGGCCGAGACCTACCACTGTGACTGAAGTCAGGAGTTTTCTGGGATTAGCTGGCTATTATCGGCGTTTTGTTGAAGGATTTTCTAAGTTAGCTTTGCCTTTGACTCAGTTGATGCGGAAAGGTGAAAAGTTTGTATGGACTGATGAGCGTGAGCAGAGTTTTGAGGAGTTGAAACGGCGTTTGGTGTCTGCACCTATTCTGACCTTACCATCGGGATCTGGAGGTTTCCAAATCTATAGTGATGCTTCTAAGAAGGGTTTGGGCTGTGTGCTTATGCAACACGGCAAGGTCATTGCCTATGCTTCGAGGCAATTGAAACCCTATGAAGAAAATTATCCGACTCATGATCTGGAATTAGCGGCTGTTGTCTTTGCATTGAAAATCTGGAGACATTACTTGTATGGCGAATCGTGTGATATCTTCACCGATCACAAGAGTCTCAAATACATCTTTACTCAGAAGGAGCTTAATATGAGGCAGAGGAGATGGTTAGAACTTCTGAAGGATTATGACACTAACATCCAGTATCATCCAGGTAAGGCTAATGTGGTTGCTGATGCACTTAGTCGGAAATCTGGAATGGTTGCTAGTTTGGAAATTGATCCGCATGTTCTCAATGATTTGGAGCGTCTGGATGTTGAGTTGTGTGTTCGTCGTGATGTTGGTTACTGGGCAAGCTTAAAGATTGAGTCAAATCTGATGTTGCGTATTAAAGAGGCTCAGAAAGATGATGGTGAACTCTGGGCTATTGTTCAAAATATTGAAGAGGGTAAGCAAACTGAATTCAGAGTTGATGATGATGGAGTTGTCTGGTATGAGGATCGGTTATGTGTGCCTAATGATTCTGATCTGCGTGAGGCTGTGTTGACTGAGGCTCACAGTTCTCCTTTCTCTATTCATCCTGGTTCTACCAAGATGTATCGGGACCTTAAGCAGCATTTCTGGTGGAACGGTATGAAGCAAGATGTGGCGTTATTTGTTGCTAGATGCATGACTTGCCAGCAAGTTAAGATTGAACATCAGCGGGCTAGTGGGTTTGTTACAGCCTTTGGAGATTCCGGCATGGAAGTGGGATGAGATTTCCATGGACTTTGTTTCTGGTCTGCCTGTTACTCGTAAAAGACATGATGCGATTTGGGTGGTCGTTGATCGGCTAACTAAATCCGCTCATTTCTTACCTATCCGTATGACCTATAGTGTCAGTCAGTTGGCGGAGATTTTTCAGCAGGAAATCGTTAGATTGCATGGTATGCCTTCGTCTATTGTTTCTGATCGTGATCCTCGTTTCACTTCGCGTTTCTGGAAAGGACTTCATAAAGTTTGGGGCGCTCGTCTTAAGTTCAGTACTGCATTTCATCCCCAAACTGATGGTCAGTCTGAAAGGACCATTCAGACTTTGGAAGATATGTTACGGGCTTGTGCTTTGGAATGGACCGGTAGTTGGGATGAGTATTTGTGTTTAGTGGAGTTTGCGTATAATAACAGTTGGCTTGCGAGTATCCGTATGGCTCCCTTCGAGATGTTGTATGGTAGGAAATGTAGGGCTCCTGTTTGTTGGAATGAAGTAGGTGAACGTCTGATTGAGGGACCTGAAATGGTCGAGATCACTAATGAAAAGGTAGCCGTGGCTAGGGAGAAATTGAAGGAGGCGCGTGCTCGTCAGAAGAGTTATGCTGATAAGCACCGTCGGGATCTGCAATTCAATGTAGGTGATCGGGTATTTCTGAAAGTATCTCCTTTCCGTGGTGTTAAGCGTTTTGGAATCAAGGGCAAGTTGAGTCCTCGATTTATTGGACCGTTTGAAATTCTGGATCGTATTGGGGAGGTTTCTTATCGTCTGGCTTTACCTCCTCAGCTATCTCATGTGCATAACGTTTTTCATGTATCTCTTCTGAGGGGATACAACTATCATCCGTTGCATGTAGTATCCTATCCGCTTGATCAGATCCAACCTGATATGTCCTTGTCTGAAGAGCCGGAAGCGGTTCTGGATCGTCAGGAACGAGTCATGAGGAATAAGGTTATTCCGTTCGTAAAGATTCTTTGGAAGAACCACCCGGAGCGTGAGGCTACCTGGGAAACCGAGGAATCAATACGAGCTAGTTATCCGCACTTCTCGCTTTAATCTGGTATGTCTTGTTTTGTTTTCTGCTCTTCTCTTTTCCTTCTGCTTTCTGCAAATTTCGAGGACGAAATTTTTTTTGTTAGTGGGGAAGAAGTTGTAATACCTGAAATTCAGATAACCCGTAAAATTACCAAATTACCCCTGATAATATAAAACCTTATAAAATAACTTATAAAATTCCGAAATAATTCCAAAACATCTGAAATCGAACTATATCTGAGACAAAATAATTTCTGGGACAATGTTACATCATTTTACATGTTCAAAAATAATCTTACACATTTATTATATAATTCCGAAATTATACAAATTTAATAAATATAATGTTTAATTCTTATAATTAGAAAATATGTTAAATAAATTAAGGAAAAAGATTATAGAAAATCAACCAAATATTTTCTGGATATCATGGGCCAAATATACTGGATTTCCCCCCCCCCCTAAAGTCGGTTCTCATAAGTTAAAACAAATCTCTTTTATTCTTTTCTCCAAAAACAATACCGACTAAACCACAAAGAACCCTAGCGATCCAAAATAATTCGACCAAAGCTTCTGTGCGACTTCTGGGATTGAAAAGTATTTTTCTGGGATTATTGGAGGTGCAAGGAAGCTAGGAAAATTAATAGTTGCTGCGTTTTCTCTTGGTTTGTTCTTGTTCTTGTTTTCTTGTCGATTTGCTCTAAATCAAGGTAATAATTCTTGCGACTTAACCAAACCTGATAAAATTAATATGGCATTTTTCCAGTGATATTTAGATGTTTTATAACTCATATAAAATATGCAAATCGATCCATGCATGCTAATTCTATGCGTATGATAATATAATGGCTATAGAACACGTAAATTGAAAATATATGAAATCCGAATTTCTGGGCATGATGGCTATTTTATTTAGACCTCTTATGATATATTAGACCTGGGAAAAATGATAGATCGAATTATGGTGGCCTAAATCAAGTCGTTGTAATTTTAGTGTCTAAAACATACGTAAATATGCAATATATGTTAAACGAATTTTCTGGGCATGTTCACTATTTTTTGTGGGTTCCTTATAAGTAATATGATCTGGGAAAAATATGGTTTTGATTTTTAGAAGCTTAAAATTAACGTGGTTAATTATTGATAAAACTGGATTTTAGAAAAATAAAGAAATAAAATAAAAGGAAATTGTGGCTTCTAGGGTTTGATCTCTTGGATTAATATCTGATCAATTAATGTGTTTTAATGATGATTAAATTATGGTTCAATGATTGGTGCATAGTAGGGTTTCTAATTGTTTGTAAAAAGTAATACCGATTTGAAGTTAAATGCATAAGGACCTGTTTTGCCAACTTTGAAACTTCTGGGATATTTTTGTAAGATCATATACATCTGTAAGAATGTGGGAAAAATATAACTTTGGGGTCCTAAGTGTAAATTTTGCATAATAATGAATTAATGGGAAATTAGGGTTTCGTTTGGAAATTAATTAAAAGTGAGGGACCAAAAGTGTAAATCTAGAATTCTGAAGTTGTTTTGTGTTAATACTGATATAAAAAGGTTGTTGTGTAATTTTGAGGATTTTTGGGCTAATTATGTAATTGTTATGTAATTATGATTTAATATATATGTTTTGTAAACTTAAAGGGCTAAATATGTAAATTCTGAATTCTGAGGGGTCAAATATGTAAAGTACTAAATTCTGAGGATATATTCTGTAAATATGAAATATAATATGCTTGGTTGGTAATTATGGATATTGTAGGGTTTAATTTGTAAAATATGTAATTATAAGGTTAGTTTTGTAAATTATGTAACCAAAGGGGTGTAATCTATAAATTATGAAACTTAAGGGAATAAAGGTAATTCTGAATAAAGTGAGCATTTAATTCTGTAATTTAAAGTATTTTTCACTAATGACCTTTGTAATTAATGAAGTTACATTTAAAACCCTAAACTCTGTATAATTGTCATTTAAAACCCTAAACTTCTGTAACTTGATAAAATGTACTGTTATTCCATAATAATCTCTGAATAAGGTTCAACCTAATCTGAAATGATAATATATGTTAATTCTGGAAAACCTGCTAATTATGGAAACTTACTAAATCTGGAAGGTTACTAAAAATAGAAAGTACATAAAATGATGAGATAAACAAAGAGTAATAATCTGAATAAGAAGCTTTAGTAATTCTGTCTTCCTCTTCCTTAGGTGTGAAGAAGGAGAAGTCTTGATCATCTGATTTCTGTGTTTGTCTGTTTGATTTTTGCTGTGCTAATAAGGTACAGATATTCTGCCCTATTTCAGTAAGGGTGTTTATTTCCCTTCTCTCTCAGTATTTCATTTCCTTATTAGGATTCCCTATACCACTGCTATGTTCCCTCTGTTGTGTATTTCTGTTGTGATCTGTTTATCTTGAATCTTTGTTTGAACCTTCTGCTATGCTTTTTCATTCTGAACCTTTGTTTAAAATTCTGATTTGAACCTTTGATGATTCTGGACTTTAGCATGAACCTTTTTGCCATGTACCCTTAAGACATGACTTTCTGATTTTGATAGTTCATTTGACCTCTGACCTCTGACCTACAGTTTGATATCCGAGCCAATCACTAGGCATGAGGGTTTCATGTCCATGTCATTGATGCACCTTTGACATGACTCTAGGGCAGGAGAGTGATGACCTGTTCCGTCCCTGAATTATTTTATCTGGTGTGTTAAGGAGTTTCTGGCCACAGGGGGCGCATGGATGCATCCTAGTTCTGATTCTGTTATCTGTTATCTGATATATGTTTATATTTATGTTATCTGTTTATTATTATATCTGGTGACTGATGGTGTGTGCGATACACGTCACTCACATTATCTGGGAGTTGGCCACTCTACACAGGTTTGTTATATTATATGATATTATCTGTTATCTGGGCTCGTGATGGATTTCTGTTTTCCCTAAACCTGATTTGTTTCAGTATCTCTTTTTCATTCTTTTCATGTTCCTTATTACCTTTCCTATTCATTAACTTTGATTCTGTATCAGTATGATCTGTATTCCTGATTCATTCTGTACTGCTATCTGTTATCGTTTCTGTTTATCTATATATCTGTTCACTGAGCTCTCGTAGCTCAGCCGCATTTCTTTTCCTGCGGCAGGTACTTAAGCTAGGAAGCTGGGTTTTAGCTTTGGGATGAGAGCAATCTGATTTGGAGTTTTGACCTTAGTGTTTTTAGCATTACCATATGGATTTCTATTTATTTTGACATGCCGTTGTTTAGGCATTTGAATATTGGATTTTGTATTTCAGTTATTTTGTCTTGCATTTGATATAAGTCATGTTGACTTATTTTGGATTTAATGTTAAGACTTTCGCTGTTTTGTTATTGAATGTTATGTTTGTTCTGATATGAAACCATATATTTGTGATGCCTTTGCCCTTGTCGGGTTAGGGTGTTACACAAGTGATAGGAAATGCTTTAGATGCGGAGATCCTAGTCACTTTATAGGAGAGTGTCCCAAACCACCGAAATCCAACAACCAACGAGCTTTCATAGGAGGCTCTTGGAGTGATAGCGGTGAAGAAGAAGAGAAGAAGCCCAAGGACGAAACATGCCTAATGGCTCAAGCGTCTCATGAGATATGCTTGGGAATCGACTTGGAGCCTGACGAATGGGTCAAGGATAGTGGATGCACTAATCATATGACGGGTAACCGAAGTCTATTCTCATCATACAAGACATACAACGGAGGTAATGTCACTTTCGGTAGCAAACTTAAGGGAAACATAATAGGCAAAGGTACGATCACTCAAAACTCCCTCACTATTAGAAATGTTGAGCATGTAGATAACTTAGGATTTAACTTGCTTAGCATTAGTCAAATGGTAGATAATAAGTGTAGAGTTATATTCTCCGAAGAGGGTAGTGAGATCATTAAGGATGGTAAAACCATAGGCAAAAGAGTTAGGAGAAATGGCTTATTTGTTATGAAAATAGGAAATAAGCCTTAGGATAGGATATGCTTAGCAACCATTGATGATAACTCCAAGCTATGGCATAGGAGATTCGGTCATGCCAATATGCGCTTGATACAATCATTGACATCTAAGGAACTAGTTAGAAACCTACCTAAGATTAAGTTTGATCAACACTTTTGTGACGCTTGTAAAGTTGGAAAACAAGCTCATTCTAGTCACAAAGCTAAGAATATTGCCTCGACCTCTAGAAGCCTAGAACTCCTTCATATCGATTTATTTGGTCCATCTGCCGTACGGAGCTACGGAGGAAACTACTACACCTTAGTGATAGTTGATGACTACTCTAGGTATACTTGGACTAGATTTATTAAGAATAAGACACAAGCCTTTGAGGAATTCGAGGTCTTTAGTAAGAAAGTCCAAAATCAACTAGGATGTACAATAGTTTCCATTAGGACGGATCATGGTCGGGAATTTGATAATGAAGTGCAATTTGGAGTATATTGTGATGCTAATGGTATTACACACAATTTCTCGGCTCTACGCACTCCACAATCAAATGGGGTCGTTGAGCGGAAAAATCGTACTCTACAAGAAATGAGTAGAACGATGTTGAATGAACAATCAATTCCGCAAAAGTTTTGGTGTAATGCGGTGGACACCTCAACTTACATACTTAATAGGATTCTAATTAGACCTATCTTAGGAAAAACACCATATGAAATCATGAAAGGTAGAAAACCTACTCTTGATTACTTTAGAGTGTTTGGAAGCAAGTGCTTCATTCTTAACACTAAAGACTACCTCACCAAGTTTGACCCAAAGTCTTACGAAGGTGTTTTCCTAGGTTACTCCCAAAATAGTAAAGCTTACATTGTCCTAAATAAGGAAACAATGAAAGTCGAAGAGTCACTCAACGTGACATTCGATGAAAGCCCTCCACCAACTAAGACATCACCCTTGGTGGATGATGACTTAGATGAGGATGAAGCCATTAAGGTTAATGGCAAGAAACCCTTAGAAGATGACATTGAGGATGAAATAGTTGAAGTTGACGAAGTTGTCAACATTAAGGAATCCAAGAACCATCCTATTGAAAATGTCATAGGAAACCTTAACCAAAGAACCCTTAGGTCACAAGCTCAAAACAAAAGTAATTTCTTTTGTTTTATATCAACCGTAGAACCTAAGAATTTCGGTGAAGCAATTAAAGATGAAAGTTGGGTTGTTGCCATGCAAGAGGAACTCAATCAATTCACCGCAAATGAAGTTTGGGATTTAGTACCTCCTCCTAAGAATCAAACCATCATAGGAACTAAGTGGGTGTTTAGGAATAAACTCGATGAAAATGGCGTCGTAACTAGGAATAAGGCAAGGTTGGTAGTACAAGGCTATAACCAATAAGAAGGTATAGATTACGATGAAACCTATGCACCCGTAGCTAGATTAGAGTCTATTAGGATACTCCTTGCCTATGTGTGTGCCTTAGACTTTAAATTGTACCAAATGGATGTGAAAAGTGCATTCCTAAATGGTTATATCAACGAGGAGGTATTTGTTGCACAACCTCTGAGATTCGTTGATTTCGAAAAGCCGAATCATGTTTATAAACTCAAGAAAGCACTATATGGTCTTAAACAAGCTCCTAAAGCTTGGTATGATAGACTAAAGGCATTCTTGATTGAACATGAATATACCATGGGAGTGGTAGATAACACACTTTTCACAAAGAAACGTAATTCACATCTCATCATTGTTCAAATATATGTCGACGACATCATATTTGGCTCAACTTGTCCGGAACTATGCGATGATTTCTCTAAGATCATGCGTGACGAGTTTGAGATGAGCATGATGGGCGAATTAAATTTCTTCCTTGGTTTACAAATTAAACAAATGGAAGATGGTATCTTCTTTAATCAATCTAAGTATAGTAAGGAGATGCTTAAGAAGTTTAGTTTAGAAGAGTCTAAGCCCATGAAAACTCCCATGTCCACGGAAATCAAACTCACGAGAGATGAAGAAGGTGAGTCCGTGGATAGCACTAAGTATAGAGGTATGATAGGAAGTTTGCTATACCTCACGGCAAGTAGGCCCGATATCATGTTTAGTGTCTGCCTTTGTGCCCGCTTCCAAGAGGATCCCAAAACCTCTCACCTTGAAGCGGTTAAGCGTATCTTCCGATACATTAAAGGCACTATACACTTGGGATTATTTTATCCCAACGGGACCAGTGTAGAAACTGTTGTCTATGCCGACTCTGATCATGCGGGAGATTATGTGGATCGAAAAAGTACGAGTGGCGTTTGTACCTTCATGGGTTGTTGTCTAACTTCTTGGTTCTCCAAGAAACAAACGGCTCTTGCTATCTCCACGACCGAAGCCGAGTACGTAAGCACCGGAAAGGCATGTCAACAAGCACTATGGATGAAACAAGCCCTTAATGACTATGACATCCATCTAGATGACGTCCCTATTATGTGTGATAATAAAGGTGCTATTGACTTGAGCAAAAACCCCGTTCCCGTACTAAACACATCGAAATTCGTCACCACTTCCTTCGCGATAACATTCAGAAAGGAAACATTTCTATTGAGAAAGTTCCTTCTCAAGACAACATCGCCGACATCTTAACCAAACCTTTCAAACGAGAATCCTTCAACTATCTTCGTCTAGGTCTAGGAATGATGGAACATATTCCATAAATCTCATGACTATTTAAATATTTCACGGGAAATATTGAAGTCATCTCGTGTGTCTCGTTCCGTCTAGTCTAGGTTCCCCTCGTCAAAAGAATTTATTAGGTATAAATTCTTTCCTCGTGTCAAAAAGTCTCACTAAAACAGTGAGACTTATTTGTCAAAAATCAAAATGGGACATAAAACCATCCCAGCAGATCACGGCTCCACTAAATGTGGCACGGCACCGTTAAAACCGTGGAACCGTGTATCTGGTACATCCCGTATTTCAGTTCCCTTTTCCCACATTACTCATTTCAAACCTTCTCAACTTCTGCAACTGCTGTCATAACCTAACCTCATAACCCAAAACTCAATTACACCCTTTCAAGATCATATTCAAGACATTGATTTTCAAGATTATCAATCACTTCCACTTTTTCAACATAAATTGTAAGTTATCTTACTCTAATTTTCTTTAATTTTGAGTCTAGGGTTTGTTCATATATAAAAATTGAATTGGGGTTTTCAATTTTTACTAATATTAGACAATGCATGATTCCCTTAACATAGGATTTCCACAAACTCACTTAAATCACACATTTTCATTGAAATCTAGTTTTTATTAAATAGATTTAAGTGGAATCATGTCTAGGAAACTTTCAAATAGAAGTCATCAACACTAAAAATTTTCAAAATCTTTGGTGCAAAAACATTGAAGTCGCCAAACACCCCAATTCTATTGTTTTTGAAAAAAAAATAAAAAATAAAAAATCACGAAACTAAGATCATGAAACATTTTTCGTGCATTGTTGATGCAAACTAAAAACATTTTCTCATGCATACATGATCTTACGAATATTGATCGAATTACATAATCAATATGTACTTTTCAACATATTTGCTTGAGCAAAAGTAAAATTAGGAGTGTTTGGGTAATCTCATTTTTTTTCTAGAGTCGAGATTACCGCACCTCCACATAGTCTGCATATAGGCACACACTAGGCAATTATTTAAAATGCAACTATTCTTAGTTCTAATTTTTCCTAAAATTTTCTTATAGGAAACAAAAATGTCTCATGATTATGATTTTGATCATCTTCTAACCGATACCTATACACCCGAAATCTCTCGTGAACCCACAACACCCGGTAACCACATTCGTGCCTATGTCAATCTTGAAACCCGTCGGTTTCATGAAGGCCGTGTCGTTGATCCATCCCTAGTTTATCATCGGGATATCAACACCTCATTTAGAGCTATAGGATTTGATTGCTTGCTTCACATAAACGAGTTCATTTGTCCTCATTTTGTGTTGAAATTCTTTCGACAAGTTGAACTCGTACGTAACGAGGATCAATCTTTGTCACTTTGGTTTTGGGTCCGAAATTTCAAATTCGTCCTAACTCTTGAGCAATTTGCTCAAATTCTTCGAATTCCCAATCATGGGCAATGTGCCTATACTGAAGATTGGTGTCTTGAGTCCCTATTTAACTATCGTGAAGAGGATAGTCCGTATTGTTCGTTCATACCCTCACCAACCAAACTTACAAAACTCATTCGTACTCATAAGTACTCTCCTTACCCAAATCCAACAAAAATTCGTTTGGATGAGGTGCGTCATGAACTACTTTCTTGGGCAGTCATCCTGCGAGAAAATGTTCTAAGTCTAACAGGAAATCGTGAGCAACTTCCGGCGTGTTGTGCTCATATGATTTACTGTCTCCTAACCCAACAACCATACAATCTCGCGTATTTCTTCGCTAAGCGAATTGTACATCTCAAGGGTAACAAAAACAAATTGATACCCTATGGGATGTTCCTAACTCGTCTCTATCACCACCTCATAAATTATCACCCATACCTTAGTGGTCCTCAATACTCACTCCTTGATCTCGTCATGAAACCCTTAAGCGAGTCATATGTCTCATCCATTCTCATCTCCAAATCCTCCACCCACTATGCACCCTTTGATGATCCAAATCATGAGAATGAGATGCATGCTCAAGAAGAGAGTGTGATGAAAACGGGAGAATGCTCAAGTCATAAGTAATTAAGGAGGGATTTATATCTCTTACTAGGACTTATCTTTAATAGATTATATTAGAGATTAAAACTCTTTGTTATCTTGCATGCTTAACATTTAATCTATCACCTAGCATGAATATTTTATGTGATATTTGGATGATAGTTTATTTTGTTCCTTATGCTTGCATGCTTATGATTATCTTGGCAAATTACATGGTAATCTTTATGTGCTAGATGTAGCTTAATATGGGACATATTAGGCAAATAAATCTTTAGTGATTTGAGGCACTATCATTTCCAGGAATTAGCTCCCCTAGAAAACATCCCTCTAGCTGCCCAGAACTAGCCTGCACAGGAAAATTCGTGACTACAGTGTCACGGTACCGTTAAATAGGCCACGGTACCGTTAAATTTAACGGTACCGTGTGGTATTTAGTTGTGCCGTGTACCTGTTTGACGAAATTTCACTGTTCCTCATAAATCCCTGCAACCCTAACCTCAAACCTGCAAATCTTGCAACATCACATACACTCTAAGATTCCCTTGCTACACCATAGGACACTCCCATCCACTTTAATTCAAATTTCACTCATCTTGCCTATATAAGGCCTCACCTTTGCAAGCTTATCTTGCACTTCATCTTCAACCTCACATCACATACACACCATGTCCTCCACACAAGGATCCACCACTCACATATCAAAGAAACCTAGAATAACCGTAAAACCACCAACAAGACCACTCTTTGTGGATCTTACAAAAGATTATGAAGCAATGACACCACCTTCCCAAGCCACTCCCAACTCACCATCTCCACCTAATGCACCCTCCAAAACATCCTCTTCTTACACAACATCCTCATCATCTCCCTTATTCAACACCACATCATCAATGGAGTACACACCTTCACCCATAACTCCATTGGACTATAACATGCCAACTCCATCACAAACAAACTCACCACCACCTCCTTCCCCTATCATGGCATAACCCATCCAACCCCATCCCTTTGATCTTCATAGTGCTAATTGCCTATGTTGCCTCCACAACCGTAATCTCATCTTCTCCTTAAGAGATGAGATTCATTTCATGTTCTCCTTTGTGGAGCATCTTTTGACACCACCTCCACCCCAAATGATGCCATCAACTCCACCACCTCCTAACCCACACAACTAGACATGTTCATGTTTAGTTTTTCAATAATAAACCATTAGGACCCCTCTTGGAAATGAAGCTTGCCTCTAGTCATTAGGGATTTATGCTTCTAATTGTCTCTTGTTATCTTTATCATGTAGTCATACCTATGTATGACACTTGTTTTATGAATGAATGTTTTCTTTTCTATGGTTGTTTTATTTTTGCGGGCTTGGCTACTTAGTCACTTTCTGTGGTGGTTAGATATTTGTCATAAGTGCTACATGTTAGATCTTCTATATGTGTTATCTAACCTTGTTTTGTAGCACAACTCATTGCTCGATTCCTTGGTGTCCTCCAAACGAGGGGGAGTATACATCAAGGGGGAGCCTTGCAACCTTTTTGCTTCGACAAAAAGGGGGAGAAATGGGAGTAAACTCATTAAAAACTTGTTAAAACTAATTTTAACTTAAAATGAGTTTATGTTTTGTCATCATCAAAAAGGGGGAGATTGTTGATGCAAATAATGTTCTAAAAACATTATTTCTATCTTTCGATTACTTCACGTTTTGAGGATGACAAAATGTGAAAACACGTTACGTTAAAATTAACGTAAACAAGTTTTTAATCGGAAGATCCCGTTTCTACGCAAATCACTCTAGAACAAATTTACAACTTAACTAATGATCAAAGAAGTAAATTTGGATTTAAGACTTCACATTTTAATGTGACAAAACATTTCTTTCAAAAATATACTTTACAAATTATTTTTGAATAATTAAGAAATATTTTAATGGAAAAATAAGTTTAAAATACATAACAACTATTTCCCCCCCTAAAATCAGCTCCAAACTTCCCAAAATAAGTTTTCACCAGAAAAGACAAAGAATGGAGCGTCTTTGTCTGGGACGGCACCACGGTTCCACTAAATTTAGTGGAGCCGTGGATGATTTAGTGGAGCCGTCCCTCTGTAACGGCCAGATTTTTTCTGCCGATAAATACCAGCCCTATTCACAGTTTTTGGGCACCCTTTCACACACAGAAACATCTGAGTTTAATACTCCCACACCTTTTGTCACACCCCCAAAATACGTGACTTGCAGCGGAATGGAACACTTGAGGGCGTGACTGACCATAGCATCACAGTTATAGTCATATTGAACGACCTAAAGGCTCGTTTTGAAAATACATTGTTTGATTAATTAAAACATTCAGAGTTACAAAAGCAAGGTCCCAAAAGGTGTTTCATATTTGCGGAAATAAGTTTATGCAAATCAAACGATAATTAAGTGCATAAAATATAAGTGAGACGCGTCGTCACCGCGACTCCAAAACAAGTCCATATGCAGGCCATGATGCGAGTACCTTAATTACCTGAAAATACATTGCTAAAAATGGTAAACAAAAATGTTTGTGAGATCATAGGTTTATGTAAATGAATAGTTCCTACGGTAACCAAAAGTATGAGGTGTATGACATAAATGCCACAAAATAATACATTAGCTCTTAAGCTCTTGACCCCGAAGCTAGACTGAAATGAAATGCCCCAAACCGAGTGATTTGCCAGACACTCTATTATGATTAAAATGAAATGCGTTCGTATGACCAGTTGGAGCTACCAACCCGAACGGAGGCGTCACCCTCAATAGATCTATTCACTCACTCTCGCTTACGTCCATAATTAACGGTTCATGATAAATAAAGGGGACTTTAATCTGGGCAATGATGGTAACTTAAGCAATGTAAATGAGTTTTGATACTTTGGTCCGTATGTAAAAATGGTGCAATGTATTCTCTCCCGAGAGTTTAGAAATTAAATAATCAATTGAAAACGGGGCTATGAAAACTCACCTGATGCGATAGCAACAATGACAATAATGGATATGCTTGAAATGAGGCTCGGTCTCTAACCGCAACCTAATATGAATGATATGTTCTAATTTAAGTCATGAATTGATGCAACACATGCAAATACGTATGTTATCGATACCACTCGTGAATTTTGAAAATAATGTTTATCGTCGAAAAATATATTTTTGACGTCTTGTTAAGTTATAAAACTCTTTTCGTATTAATACGTTGCAACGATATCCCACGATCGTCGTTTGGTGATTCATTGGTAAATATAGAGTTTTCGTCGCAATTTAATATTTTTCACAACTTGTAAAAATGGTTAAATGGCCTCGCAAAACTAGCCATAAAATGGTGTACGTTAAGTGTTAGTAAACAAGCTCGACGTTTATGAAAACCTTGTAACAATATCTTGAAGTCGTATTATTGTTATTTTGTCCATACGCGTCTCGATCAATAAGGAAAACGGCTCTCAATATAGTGTATCGCAAAAACAGTTTTGGACTTATCATTATTTTCTACTAAAGCTGATGGAAATATGTTGAAGTCGTCGGGCTTCAAACGTGTGTATCTCGGTCATTATAAGCTCGTTTTCTACGTTCTTTATATCCACGGCTTCGTATTAATATGAACTAACATATTTTCAGTAGGTCGGCTCTTCTAGATCATGTCCAACGCCTCGTTTTACCCGTTGAATCTCGGAAAACAGCACGCAAAATTTTCAGAAAATAGTTTTTCGTCGTCAAACTTAGAATTAACGTATCTTTCTCGTCGTAAGCCCGTTTTTGCTCATTCCGGCGGCCACGGTTTCGTTTTTGAAAGAATTTTCTAAAAATGTAAGCCAAAATAGTCCAAAGTTTACTGAGTTTTCCAGATTTCGTGAAAATGGACAGAACCTTTTCTATTGTTTGTAAAAATTCACTTTTCTAGTTCAAGACTTGTTCTAATCACTTCCAATCAACACCACAACTAATCTAAGCCTACCATACACCTTCTTAGGGTGTCATGGGTTCCTAATCTTTACCAAAAATAGGGGATCTCATAGGGATACTAATAAAGCTCATTATACTCATTTTTGTGACAAGATTTTTGTGTTAAGTGGTATATATAACATATGTACATTGCATGATTTACTAATATAACTTGAAAATACATCAAATGGAAGTATAAAAGATTGAAAAATATATGAGACACTTACTTGAAGATTTGAGGTGTTTTGGAGATAAATACTTAAGTATCCTTGGGATTTTTATTTCAAAATCCTAACTAGGAATACAAATGGGACTTGATTAATACTAGTTCTTGAATTTTTGATGGATTCTCCTTGTTCTTGTGTTCTTGGCCGATCCAAATGGGAAGGAAAAAGATGAAAGAAAACTTTTGCTAGTTGGTTTTTGTTACGGAAATGTAATGAAGGAAATGAAAGAAAAAATGATATATGTTATCTAGTTATTAATCATAGTCAAAATACTCAAGTCTTTTGGGAAATTAGGGGGGGGGGGGGGGGACATGGGGCGGCAATGAGGAGAGTAGGTTGGGAGCTTGGGGCTAATTAAAGCCCTTGTCTCCAAAGGGTAAGACTTTAGTGGTTTAAGTTGTGTATAATGTGTTACCGGGTACCGAGTTAACTAGAAATAAATCTTGACGAGATAAAATAAAATATGACGAAGTTGTAAAAATTGTAAAATCATATTCCTTGCAAGAATCGGGTGTTAGAATAATTATCGGGTTGAAATTTCGCAAACCGACGGAGTTATAAGCGTTTAACGGAAAATATAGCAATTGATTTCAAAGCACCGGGTAAACTAATAATATAATTCTTATATCATTATAATGAGTATGAAAATATATTAGGACCATAGTCTAGAGTGTCGGGTGTATTATTCGTAGTAATGACTGAGTGGTAACGTTATAAATAAATAAACATACGTTATTGAAAATCACACAAACCCGTGCATGAACTAATATGATGATGATGTTACTGATGATATGTAGACTACTCTAGTCTATATGATGTGTCCTTACTAATGATGCATGAATATGCAGCTAAACCATAATGGTTACGCGCATTTGAATACCCGTAAACCTAGTTTACGAATGGATGAATAATGAACATGAATAGTGATTTCCCTCCGGGAATAAATAGTGTTTCGTGAATAGTGAAAATTTTGAAAACATCTCAAAGTCACAAACTGACTTCAAAAATGATGAATAGTGAAATGATGAATAGTGATTGATGAATAGTAAATTGTCGAGGTTTGGAAAATGACCTGAAATTACGATTTGTCACACCTTTCTTTCTTCTTGATCATTTAGTTTAGTTTTTCTTTTGTTCAGAGTGATCCAATCATCCAACTTAGAGATCCTCTTCATTCCTCTTCAATAGCAAGAGAAGAACACAAAGTATCCAAGTTGATACAAGGTGTTATCATTCTTCTTCAAGTGCAAGAGAAGAACTCAAGGTATCCAAGAAGATACAAGAGTTGTAGTAGTTGTTAGGTTACTTGTAACATTTGTTACACCCTTGTTATATCATAGCATACATCAAGATTATTTTTCTTTTATGAGGGTGTGAGTGAAGATCATTGTGATCTTATAGAGATAGTGAATATCTCTTGAAGCCATTGGGCTTGTGTGATTGATCAAGAAGATCAAGGGTCAATAGGATAGAGTTAGTCCAGTGAGTATTGATCATTATGATCGTGTTGAGATCTTGGAGATCTCTTGAAGCCATTGGGCTTGAGTGATTGATCGTGTGGATCGTGGTAGATTGGTGCTAGCTAAGATTAGCACTTGACATCTAGCTTAGTGTCGAAAATAGGATAAGCGACGTGTATGGTTTTCTCCGCCTAAAGGGAGGTTGTTGACATAGTGCTTGAAACTCTCGAGTGTGGTACTCGGGGAGTGGAGTAGGGCGAAGAAGAGCTTCGTAGCCAAACCACTATAAATCCCTTTGTCTCGGTTTGATCTTTCCATCTCTACTCTTTACTTTCATTACTTATTATTAGTTAATTTAGTGTGTAGTTCATATTGGTGTTGTTTGATTGCACATAAGATTCGAATCAAGGTTTCCAATACTAAAGGTTAAAAGAAGTTTTTAAAAGAACTTAAAAATCGGTAAAACTATTCAACCCCCCCTTCTAGTTTTTCACAATCTTGCTTCCTGAAAGTCAGGCTCTGAAAAATATGCTTGGACTCTCTGACAAACATAGTAGTACTGAGTCTGTCAATAAGTCTGAATCAGTATCACTTGCACCACTCCCACCTTTGAAAGTCCTTCAGGGAGCTGCACCAAGCTCAGACCTCACACCATTAGTCTACTCTCAGCATTCTCCAAAGGAGAAGCCAGGAATGGGAAAAACCATCCTGAAAAGGCAAATACCTGAAGTCTCAGTGCCTACTGATGACTCAACAACTTCAGTCCCTTCTGAAGTAAAAACAGAAAGCCCTGACTCAAAAATTGATCAGTTGGCTGAGTTTGTTAGGAAGCTGAGTGAGAAGATTGAATCTTCTGAGAAGCCTTCTCAATCTAAGATGAAGGAACCCAAATCAGCTTCCTCAAGCACCAAACCAAAACCCTCCAAACCTCTGCAAAGGTGTGAGCTGTGTCACTATACCAATCATTCCACTGATGATTGTTTTAGAATCCTTTACTGCATGATATGCAAAAAGGAAGATCACAGGACCTCTGATCACCAATCATACACAACCACATCAAAGATTGCAAACTTTAAAGCACAGGCTTTTAAGTATCCCTCTGATTCTAAGCAAAAATAAAAACAAAATGCCAAGCCTTTTGCACCTTGCCCTCACCGTGGCTTCAATGACCACCTTCCCGAGGATTGCCTAATGGACACAAGTTGTGACATATGTGGTGATCCCACTCATGACACCTCAGGACATGAGAAGGTCATTCAGACTAGAAGAGGAATTCCCAAGACATCCTCTAAGTCTACTTAGCCCACATCTGCAATCAAATGCAAAATTTGTGGTAGCTCAGTCCACTCAACCACTGACCATGAATCAATTGTTACTTTTAAGAAGGCTATTAAAGCCAAGCCCTCCAAGAAGAGGGGTCATAGAAAGAACTAACTCAGTTTACAATTTGTGTAGAGACATGTCAGGGAGCCAGTTTGATATCTAGATAGTGGATGTTCAAGGAGCATGACTGGTGTGAAAGAGTATCTGCACAAATATGTAGAAGAACCAAGACCCAAGGTGGTATTTGCTGATAATTCATCATGTATCACTGAAGGTTATGGTTTAGTAAACTGCAGTGGTATAGTCTTTACTAGGATAGCTTATGTCAATGGTCTAAAGTACAATTTAATCAGTGTCAGTCAACTATGTAATGCAAAGTACATAGTTCAGTTTGATGATAAACAAGGAACCATCTTCAACGCAAATAAGGAAGTTGTCCTTATTGCACCAAGAAGACAAGATGTTTATGTGTTAGACATGTCTAGTCTAACTCAGAATGGAACGTGTCTCTTTGCTAAGGCCACTGAAACCCTCAACTGGCTTTGGCATAAGAGACTCTCCCATCTGAACTTCAAAAACATAAACAATCTTGTGAAACAAAACAAGGTCCTTGGCTTACCATCACTTGTGTTTTCAAAGGATAAACCATGCTCTGCCTGTGAAAAAGGTAAACATCATAGAGCATCCTTTAAAACCAAAATAAACTTTTCCATCAAGAACTGCCTTCATCTTCTCCATATGGATCTCTTTGGACCCATCAGTCCTAGATCCATCAACCATGAGAAGTATACTCTAGTCATTGTGGATGAATACTCAAGATACACTTAGGTTTACTTCCTGACCAAAAAGAGTCAGGCAGCAGGAACAATCATGTCCTTTGTCAGGAACATTGAAAATCAGAATGACATAAAAGTCAAACAGATTAGGACTGACAATGGGACAGAGTTCAGAATTCATGAACTTGAATGTTTCTGTGATGATAAAGGCATTTCCCAAAAATTTCCCTCTCCTTACACACCTGAACAAAATGGTGTTGCTGAAAGGAAAAATAGAACACTCATTGAAGCAGCTAGGACAATGCTAAATGGATCAGTCCTTTCCAAACACTTCTGGACTGAAGCAGTAAAAACTGCCTGCTACACACAAAACAGATCCATCATTGTCAAGAGACATATCAAAACCCCTTATGATTTATTCAAGGGGAAGATCCCTGACATCAGCTACTTTCATGTCTTTGGGTGTCCTGTGTTTATTCATAATCACAAGGATCACTTAGGGAAATTTGATGCTAAGGCTGATGATGGATACTTCCTAGGATACTCACTTGTCTCAAAAGCCTTCAGGGTGTTCAACACTAGGAGACAGCAAACTGAGGAAACATTCCATGTTACCTTTGATGAGAGCACTGAAGCAATCAGGTTCTTAAATACCTCAGTGGAAGAGATAGGAATTGATGATTCATCAAGATATCCTCCTGATGAATATCATCCTGATAGCAATCCTTCCACTCAGTATCAAGCAAATGCTGATATCTCCTACCACATTGTCCCTCACAACCTTCTTTACCCAACCATCACTGAGTTTGTTGAAGCACAAACAAGTACTGATGCAATCAATTAGTCTGAACAAAGTGCTCAGGAACCAAACAATCTCAGTGATCAGCCAACCCAGTCAGACACTCAAGATCTTGAAGATCATCAGGTGTCTGCACCAAAACCTACACCTCCACCCAATCAGGCCTCCACCAGTTCTAATCAGTATCCAAGACCTCAGGACAGTTGGACTAGGTCTCAAGATATAGAACTTGTCAATATAATTGGAGAGCTGACTGAAGGCATGCTTACCAGAAGCATGGCTGCTAAACTAAGAGCAGCCTCAGCCAATGAATGCCTGTTTGTGGACTTCATCTCCACAATTGAACCCAAAAGTGTCAAAGAAGCACTTAAACATCCTAGTTGGGTTCAGGTCATGCATGATGAACTGGAACAATTTGACAGAAAAAAGGTAACGACCTTGGTCAAATGTCCTGAAGATGTTTCAGTCATTGGCATGAAATGGGTGTTCAAAAAAAAATCTGATGAAAATGGCATAGTCATCAAAAACAAGGCCAGACTTGTTGCCAAAGGCTACAATCAGCAAAAAGGCATTGACTATGAAGAAACATTTGCACCAGTGGCAAGGATGGAAGCCATCAGGATCTTCCTTGCATTTGCAACCTACATGAACTTCAAAGTGTATCAAATGGATGTAAAAAGTGCATTCTTAAATGGTTCGCTGAAAGAAGAAGTTTATGTTCAACAACCTCCTGGATTTGAAAGCAGTGAGTTTCCTGACTATGTCTGCAAGCTTGATAAAGCCCTTTTATGGACTGAAACAAGCTCCCAGGGCATGGTATGAAACTCTCTCAGCCTTTCTCATCCAAAACAAATTTGTCAGAGGAAAGATAGACCACACATTGTTTATCTATAGGACAAATATAGATGTCATCCTTGTTCAAATGTATGTGGATGACATCATCTTTGGCTCAACAAGTTATAAACTTTGCAAACAGTTTGAAAAACTGATGGCAAAAAAATTTAAAATGAGCATGATGGGAGAACTGACCTACTTCCTTGGACTGCAAATCAAGTAGACTGATAAGGGAACCTCTATCAGTCAAGAGAAGTACACTAGAAGCCTACTGAAAAAGTACGAGCTCAGTGATTGTGCCTCAGTGAAAACTCCCATGGTCCCTCCAAACAACCTTGGTCCTGACCTTGCTGGTAAACCATTCAATCAAACTCTATTTAGAGGAATGATTGGGTCACTGATGTATCTTCTTGCATCAAGGCCTGACATCCAATTCTCAGTCTGTTTGTGTGCCAGATATCAATCTGACCCAAGAGAATCACATCTCACAGCTGTGAAAAGGATCCTCAGGTACCTGAAAGGTACTCCAAGCCTTGGATTGTACTATCCAAAATGTTCAGGCTTTGATCTTAAAGGATACTCAGACTCTGACTATGCTGGATGCAACATGGACAGAAAAAGCACCTCAGGCTCCTGCCAATTCCTTGGTGGAAAATTAGTCTGTTGGAGTGCTAAGAAGAAACAATCAGTTGCCATGTCCTCAGCAGAAGCTAAATATGTTGCAGCAGCCAGTTGTTGTGCAAATATACTATGGATGAAAAGTCAACTCAGTGACTATGGAATCCATTACAAGATGGTTCCCATCTTTTGTGATAACACAAATGCAATTGCAATCTCAAACAACCATGTTCTTCATCAAAGAACCAAATACATTGATATTAGATATCATTTCATCAGGGACCATGTCATGAATGGTGACATTGAATTACACTTCATCCCCACTAAATATCAGCTAGCTGATATCTTCACCAAACCATTGGATGAACCAACTTTCACAAGACCGAAAGCTGAATTGGGAATGTTAGATATAGAGAATCAGTTAGGGCTGGCAAAACGGGTACCTGTTAAGATCTGTTAAAGGAAAAAATGTACTAAGCAATTTTTTGATTTTTTAAAATAATTGTTTTCAGTATTAGAGGATTCAATATTTAACTTTTTTGATATATAAAATGTATATCTGCCAAACTCAAACTACCAAATCCAAGTGTTAAACAAGTCATTTTGTGGTTTGAAACTTGTGTTTTCGCGCGCTCCGAACCTGTTAAGACCTGTTTTGCCAGCTCTAGAATCAGTCCACTGATTGAATCCATCCAACTAAGTGTATATTCTGAAAACCTCATGTCCCTGAATCAATGTGTCCCTCAGTGAAAAAGATCACTGAATCACCTTCCCTAAACCCCTCACTGAATGAAAAGTCATTCAGGGCCCTCTAGATGACATTCAATGCTAACTTAAATGCTCTAAGTATCTAGTTAGTAAATGTCCGAGGTTGGTAACTGAATACCTATTTAATATAGGAATATATGTTCTTTTGCCTGCTGGCATGCATATCTGAGGCCCCCACTTCCCACTTGGCATTTAATGCCTCTCCTTTCACATAAAAAATATGCGATGATGTAAATTCTGCAAATTACGCTTTTTGCAGACGGCACAACTTTTCACCTCGACTGTTGCGCAAAACCCGGGAAAGTGGAATGGTGGCATTTAATGCGGATCTCAAACGTTTATACAAACGGTTTTCAAAATTGAGAGAAATCCGCTTAGTGCCAAAACCACCTCACCCTTCCACTTCCTTATAAATACCCCCAAATAAATTAACACACACACGTTTTAGAAAATTTTAAGCAAACTCTTGCCCTTTTCTTTCAAAAACTATTGTGTGTGTGTTCTTCATCTTTAGACCCAGACCATTTTTTTTTCTTGCAAAACCAAGACTTGTCAAAAATGGCCACCTCTAAAGCCATAACCTGCGCCCCAAATGTGGAATTCACAATGGAGAGCGTGGATATGACCAAAAACAACGTCGTAGGAAATTTTGCCTACCCCAAAAAATTTTGGGCGTACAAGAATGTAGTTAAATACCTACAAAAACTGCTTTCTTGCTACGGCGTTTACCAAATCACCCCCAGTCATATATCATGACTATCTTAGGGAATTCTGGTGTACAGCAGTGGCAACCAGCCCTGATGACATCAAGGAAACGCTGATAACGTTCTTAGTGATGAACGGGAGAAAGACCCTCTCCCTGAATTACCAAACCTTTATCAAGGCCACAGGTCTTGATTTCGCTGAGAACTTTGACCCTCAGCCCACTGATGTAGAAGTAAAGGCCGAATTGCTTTTACTAGGGCCACATGATGAAAAACATTCTAAAGTGGCCCCAGGAACCTTATTGGCCAAAGCCCCAATAATTAAGACCTGGTTTCCTGCTGTCTAGAGGATCCTGATGACGTTTGTCATTCAGGTCCTTGGTGGCAATAAGTCCTCCACGGAGCAATCGAACACATCACAACAAATGATTGTGTTCAGCCTCCTGGAGGGCAGAAAAATAGATATTGGAGAGATAATCTTCAAAGACCTCGTAGCCAAGCTATCAGGGAAGTCTAGGAAAAGACACATGTCTTACCCTAGATTCATTTCCTGTGTGCTTCAGGACTTACTAGGCTCTGAGTATATCAGGCCAAACATCCAGGGATCCAACCCTGACGTCTTACACAAGGCTAATTAATCGAGAGACCTAACTAAGGTCACACCAGTCCCCCTGACCACATACATGCTGATGGTCATTCAGGGGGCAGAAGTTGTCTCACCAGTGCCTTCTCCTACAGAAAAAGAAGAAGGTAGGGTCCAGGAAGGTGGTTCAAACCGAACCACTCGCCACTGAGACTTCTGCCTCAAATCCTAAAGAAAGGAAAACAACGGCCAAGACCTCTGAGACACCCACAACTGAGACCCTCTTGACCGTAAAACAAACGCCAACGGAGGGTACTGAGAAATCATCCTCAGTGTCCTTGGGCAAACCTGCTCCACATGGCTCTACTAACATATACAAGTCAGTGGGGGTCAGGACTCATCTAACCCTCACATCCCGATGAAGGCATTACTCAATTACAACCTTTGCCTGAGGGAGTACAGGGTCCTATACCCTCAGTAGAGCAGCACCACTCTGCTGAGAAGGGGACCCACACCCAATCACTTCCCGTTTACGGCTTTGGCAAATCACAGTCAGAGTCTCAGGAGTACTGGCCCTTAAATATTCATCAGGGCAGCACAACCTTGGTGGAAAGGGGGGCCTCAACATACAACTTCCCGTTTACGGTCCTGAGCAATCACACTCAAGATCTCAAGGAGAAACGGTCCCTATATCCTCGTTAGGGCAGTACAACCCTGGTGAGAAGGGGGACCTCAACACTTCATTGCCTCATGATAGTACTGGAGAACACCCACCAGTCCTTGAAGGCACTCAAGGGGACAAAGACTCAGGGGGCATACGACCACCCGCTGATACGGAACCTAAAACCCCCATGGCGAATCCAGACTCTCAAGAACTGACCCCGCGGACCAGGCAGAGAAAACCCACTCTGTTCACCTGGAAGGGTCAGGACCTGGCCAAAACAAAGGCAAGCCTTCTTTCGAAGGGGAGCCGGATTCATCTAAGGTTCCAACTCTGGCAGATCTAGAAAGGATACTGAATGAAGAGTCAGAGGGGGAAATGGTCGATTTTGGAGATGAAGACGTTTTTTGTAACACCCCAACCCGGCAAGGGTAAAGATGTCACGTTAATGGTTTCCTATCAGATCAAACAAAGCATACTTCAATAGTAATACAATAAATTTCAAAGGTTACAATTGAAATACTAACATTACAAGGTTAAGAATGAAACAAAACTAATTACTAAGTCTGCAAAAGCAATCCTTCTAATGACTTCTACTTCTGAATAACTATCAAAGTCTTCTATGTCCAAAAGTCTCTTCACTCATACCCAAACCCGTCGTCCTGCTTATAACCTGCCGCACACGAAAAGAAAACGTGCGGCTGAGCTTAAAAAGCCCAGTGAACAGATATAACGATAATAAACAGAAATAGAGGATAGTACAGAATAACAGAAACAAAGGTCAAACAGATGTAATATGGTTCAAGGGATAAGTCAATGAATAAGTATAAGGGAAAGAGAAAGGGATAGTAATCCACCACGAGCCCAGAAACAGATCATATCATATCGTAACCATAATCTTCATAATCATATAGAGGGGAGACCTCTCAGATAATCAGATAATATGAGGGGTGTCCTCATTCTTCAAATGGAGTGATCAGCTCCCAGACAAATATGTGAAAGGCATGTATTGCACACAGTACCAGTCACCAGAACAGAAATCATATCATATATAGTTAAATCCACTAAACAGAACAGATCTAGGATGCATCCATACGCCCCTACCCAATCACATGCAGACCAAATCAAAGGGACGGTGTAACCAAATCACTAGGGCTACACACTAGTCATGCCAGTGGTGCATCACAGACACGGCCATGTTACCTTCATGGCTAGGGTCACAAATTTTGGCTCGGGTATCAAACTAAGAGTCAGATATCATATCAGATCAGAGTGTCATATCACAAGTTTCAATATCAGAAGTCAATATCAGAAGGTCAACATCAGAAGGTCAATATCAGAAGGTCAATATCAGAAGGTCAAAATCAAAGTTCCATAGTAACGGTTCATTTAAAAGAAAAAGGTTTCTAATTAAGAGTCCATTTAAAACTATCTTTTAAATGACGGTTTTCATAAAAATGATCCTTCAGAGTAGTTTTCATAAAATGATCTTTCAAACGGTTTTTCGTAAAGATAGTCTTTTAAACTTGTTTTTATAAAAGTTAGTAAAATCCCAATTAAAAGAGTATTGTATCATAAGTTGCAAACATCATTTTAAAATAGCTTTTCCTCAAATCATTTCCAGGTCAGAATTAAAAGATTTCCATAGCCCAGGTTCATATCATAGGTCATACTGAAGGGAGTCATAGCAAAGGTATCAAATCAGAGGCTAAACAGATCAGAACATGAAAGAGATCATAGGAAACCTTACAGAGAAGGTCAGAATATCTGTACCTTATTACGGATGCAAATACGAATCACAGAAATAGAAGCACAAAACAGATCAAGGTCTCCCTTCTTCACACCTAAGGAATAGAAGACGGATTACAAAGGGTTCTAACTCAGATTACTATTTAGTTTACTTCTCCATTTTAAGTACTTTCCATTTTTAGTAACTTTCTAGATTTAGTAACTTTCTATTTTTAGCAGGTTTCCATATTTAGTAAGCTTCCATATTTAGCAATATTCAGATGATATGAGTTAAGTGAAGTCCTTAATTAGCTTATTATGGAAAGTAAGGTTCATTTTAACAAGTTATACAAAGTTAGGGTTCAACATGACAAGTTTTCATAGTTTAGGGTTACAAGTGTAAATTTACCAAAGTTCAAGGTTCACATTAGAAATATTATCATTATACCATTCAAACACTTATGTTTTCCAGAATTTCATATTTAGCCTTCAAGTTCCATAATTTACAATTCACACCCCTTTAAGTAATTAATTTACAAATTAAACTTTATAATCATATAACTTACACTTTAACCTTTATCATATTTACATTACACATCAAGTCCTTTTATTTCACCAATTTCAGAAAATATCCTTCAATATTAATATGTTACAAACAGCCCCTTAAAGTTTCGGTATTTACATATTTGGTCCTTATACTTTTAAATTACAAATTCGAATTATATATTAACTATAATTACACATTAGACCCATAAATACTCAGAATTACACAAAACACTCTTAACATTATTATTTACACAAAACCACTTCAAGTTTCCAGAAATTACATTTTTAGTCCCTCCATTTAAATAAATTACAATTCGGATTAATAATTATATATAATTACCTTTTAAACCTTTTAAATACAAAATTTACATATAAGACCCTCATTTAATATTTTATACGAAATCTTCCAGGTCTAAGACAACTTACAAAAATGTCCCATTAGTTTTAAAAATTACAAAACACACCCTTTACTTTTTATTTTCAAATCGGTAGCATTTTATCTTAACAAAACTTAACCCTAATTTTCTCAATCACCCAAAAATCATTAGACAATCATTGTACTGCATTTATTAATTAGATTTTATCATATAACCCTAACCCAAATCGTATATTAGGGTTTTTTCCCATTCTTCCTTATTTTTCTCAAAAGCCGATTATACAAACAATTCAAGGACAATTGATTTAAGCTTCAATAATTCGATTGATCATTTTTGTGATGTTATATGGAGTATATAGATGCCACGAAAAATAACAAACTGGTCCAGAAAATTCGCATAGATTTATTAGAGGTTTTATTCGATTTTTAGGGTTTCGAACACATAAATTAGTATACGATTGAAATAGGATGCATGAATCGAATTCTACATTTTTCTTAGGTCTTATATGATTAAAAGGTTACGGGAAAAATACCAGATCGAATATTGGACGTGTAGATTAGGCTTATTAGTTTTGGACCTATCGGATGTAGCGTTCGACACCAAAGAATTCACCACGATCACCACAGCCACTCCACGACCTTGTAATTATTTTTCACAAACCATATATGATGTGAGGGACGTGAGAAAAATGAGAAACGAATTTTATAGAAGTCGTATGAATTATGGGACAAATACCTTACGTTATATACTAGCGACACAAACAAATCCACCACGTTCGAACCAAGCAAGCTACGAACCAAAACTTATTTTTCTTGACTCCTGAGAATGATGATCTAACCTAGAAAAATGTTTCTTGAATTTTTGGTGGCCGGATTGGATTATACGAATTTTGTGTGTGTGTTTGGCTTAATCGGTATTTGATAATAGGGTAAATAGGAGTTTGTTATTTTTAAATAAAGAAAGACCGAGTATGGAGGAGAGGGCATGGGCACAAATCACGGCTAAATTACAGAAATTCAAAGATTATAATTTTGTTTCCATTTTTGCATTTTATCATATCTTTTAAAATCAATTTATAATAATATAATTAATTAATAAATATTTCGGTATAATAAATTGTATAATTATAATTTTGTTACTTCCCAAAATGTAAAATGTAGCATTAGAATAAATTTTACTTCATATCTTAATCATCTCCCGAAGTTTGGAATTTATTTGGTACTTTGTAAGCTTATTATTCAAAGTTTAAGATTGTAAGGGCATTTTGGTCTTTTTACGTGTTTTCAGATTTTAGGGTTTTACATTTTTAGTGTTGGGGAGGAAATAAAAACTGAAATATACAACTCTCCTCAGCACACTGAGCAACCACAATCACCTCCTCCTCCTGAGGATCAACAACCCCATACCAACCCAACCACATCATCATCATTATCAGGCCACTCATCTGCTCCTGCTACTCTTGAATACCTGCAGAAGTACGATAATGTTTTTCCTCTCACGGAAAGACAACTAGTGAAGTTCCTCAGTAAGGCCAACAATGCCCTCTTCCGAGAGATCACTGAAGAGCAATGGGATCAGCATACTGAAGCAGCAATCTCCTATGCTGATTTCAGGGCTGCTGTTGAAGAATCTCAGGGTAAGTTACATCAGGTCGCCAAACTCACTGACAAACAACTCGGTGACCTGAGGAAATCTCTTGATAGTATGGGTTTTGAACAAGACAAGCAGCTCTCCAACATATTGAAGACTCTTGATTCCATTCAGGAAGAAATCAGAGATGATCCAGCCCTGATCACAAAGCTGACTGAGTACATGGATACTCAGAAGACCACCTTCACCAACATTGCTGAGCTTCTAAAGCTTCTTCAGGGGGTGGATCTTAAACCACTAAGGTCTCAGCAAGATAAAATTCAACAGTCAGTCACTGATACCCAAGAGTGCCTGACCAAGATATCCTCAGCCTTTGATCAGCTTTCCAACAAACATAATGAGCTGATCACCCACTACACCACAAAAGTCACTGAACTCTCCACAACTCAAGCTACTATGGCGGAAGACATCTCCTCACTAAAGAATGAGACCACTGAAGTCAAGAAAATGGTCTCTAAAATACTGTCTATTCTTCAGGCCTCTCCGATTGTCCCACCTCCTCAGTCAACAGATGCTTATACTAAGCACCAGAATCTGTTGAGGGGGAGAAACTTGATGAACCTACTCCTGAACCTTCATCTTCTGCACTTGTTGTTGCTACAATCCCTGTTCAATCTGAAGCAATAGCAACAGAAGTTCCCGAGTCCTCCACCAGTCAACCCCCTCCCACTGACAAAGGGAAGGGAATCATGGTGACTGACGAATCTCCTCCCCAACTATAATTGGTAAAGGCATCAACAGAAAGGCGTCCTGACCCTGATGCACCTTTTGAAGTCATCTTAGATGGTGGGAGAAAATTCTTTGGAACTCCAGCGGAAGTGGCCGCAGTCCTGGATGAACAGGATAGAATCAGGGTTGCGAAAAAGGCTGAGCAACTCAGTAGGCCTATAATAGTTGAAGTGGCCAAGGAGGTAATCAAGGAGACTGATCAGGTCATCAAGGGGGAAGAATTCCTCAAGCTTCAGGCTGACCGCATTAAGGAACACAATCAGCAGGCCATGCTTAGAGAAGAAAAGAGGAAGAAAACCTATGAGAGGTATATGTGGCACATGACGAAGACCAAAGGAGAAGGCACCATAATAGACATGACCATTCACATGACCAAGCCCATAAGCATAACGGTTCACAGGGGACCAAAAAACTCTGAGAAAAACCAACCCTTCAAGTTCTCAGACTATGGGTTAAGGGAATGAGACATAATGGGGCTTATCCCGAAGAAGAAGCAAAGCGTGATTGTTCCTAGTCTTCTAGCTACCCTGAACTCCAAATACGAGGAACTGGAAAAGGCGGCTAAGAGTCTGGGAATAGACCATGAGAAGGCACTTGCTTCTCAGGGACTGTCGATCCTTGAACCTACTCAGAAGATTGGGAAGAAAAGGAAAGCTGTGGAACAGGAGCCTGAACAGTTAATAGCCGCCCTTCATTGCAACAGGATTCCTCCTCAAGGAGTGAAATTTGTTCCCAACAAAGTCATCAAGACTCCTAAGTATGGTATTTTCTTCGTTGATGAGTTTGACCAACCGGCCTTCCAAAGGGTCAGTGACATACATTTTGTGGAAACGACTACTCTTCTGGCGTACAAGCTAATGGCGATTCAAGTGAAGAGCCCTGAAAATGAAGAGTTTGTCAAGCTGTTGGATCAAATGATGAATGAGAGACCTGACAAAGAAGTGTTAGTGTCGAAGAAAGCTAAGTTGGAACTCATGGGAATCTTGGAATCCTGAGTACAAGATCCCTGAGTATTATGTTTAGATGTTAGGACAAATGTAATGATATTAATAAAATGATGGCCCATGTTTTGTTATATCAGTGTCCTTAATAGCTTTCTAGTATATTCAGTGTGAGAAGAAGCCCATTTGCTCACTCACAACTGATCAAAACACTTAGGCATAATTTATATCCAAATAGGGGGAGATTGTTGGGTCCGTCAGTACCCAAGAGTCCTGAAAACAGGATTTGAATACAAATTAAGCCAAGTGTTAATCAACCGTAAACACTCTCAAGTCACTGAGTGAACAGTCACTCAGCGAGTCATCTTCAGGATGCTCAAGGCGAGTCTAAGAAGAATGATTCACCACTCAGGAAGGCGGAACTCCCTGAGTAGGACTTAAGCCAAAGAAGAAGATGATGGGTTCAGTGAATCATGACATTGAAGACTGAAGCTTGAAGACCAAGCCTGAAGAATCTAAAGTCTGAAAGAAAGGCGGGATTAGGCGGGAAGAGTTTGAAAAGATAAGGAGAAGTCTTATCGGGCCGAAAGCAAACTTTCCCTAAAACGGCTTAAAGTCAAGAAGTGTCATAGCTGACACTCGGAAAGCACTTTTAGCTTATTCCCAATAAAGATTCTTGGAAATGACAAATACTGTTGTATTTTGTCAAACTAGCTAGGTTATTCTTTTTGTACTTCTAGTCATGGGTGCTCTTTTATAATTGTGTATAAATAGGAACAGATGGGAGAAAAGTGGAATAAGTTTTGTGCATGTTGATACAAAAGTTGGGCTTTCCTTGTTTCCGTATCAATTAGATCTTAATGCTTGAGACCTGCTCACTAAGAGAACAAAAAAGACACCGTTAGGCTTATCGTGGGATTGTCTCCCACGATTATCCTCTGGCATGAGAGTAAGTAGTCGGTTTTAGGGTTTAGTTGAAGAGTTAGGGTTATTAGATCGTACCTTTAATGAGAGTCGAGAGACCTTTTATATACACACGAAATCCTTATTGGTTACGTGTTCCTCACTCCTCGGCGTATCCCGCCTAAGTCGGTCGTTTGATATATATCCCATAAATAAGAGATATCCTATATCAAGACCATAAATAACTTCGGGTTTGGGCCATCATAAGCCCAAACCGTTATCGTGATAGCCCATTCGTGATGGGCTTGAGTGTTAGTAGCGTCCATTGGTCGGGTTCGTGACCCTAATGCGGACTATACGTCATCATGTCCCCCCAGTCTAGTATGCGCAGTGTACCTACTGCGGATGCTAGACTAACAAATGTATCAAAAAGGTATTCCGGAATGCGTAGCGGAGACGTTTCAAGTGTTTCTCGCCTAAAAAAGCAATATGATTAATCTAGTCCAAGTACATCCGTATCTCCTTCGTAAATCGTGAGGGGTGGGTGAAAAAGTGCTTCACCTTTTGGCCTCCCAGCCACACGATTAGAGCAAGTGGGTGACACATGTCAATCATCCATGAGATCTTGTAACCCTATATAAAGTGTCATCTCCATTTCACTGTGCTTATCACAGTAAAATCGTCCATTGCCGCCATTGTTAAAAACTTTAAACAGCGAACAAGAAATCAACAACTCCTAAGGTAATAGCGCGTGCGCTTCAGAATCCTTTAAATTCTAATCATGGTTCTTCAGTTATCCGATTTTACTTCCGATATATCTGAGGATGAACTTCGTCAGTTCACCTCAGATTATTACATCCCTATCGCATTACACCCGGTGGTTCCGGTGGCGACTGCGTCAATAGCGTACTTCCCTGAAGGGAAAGTAGGGGTATACACACGTTTCTTCGAATTCGCTAACCAACGTGTGCCCATTTCCCTATTTTTGTGCGATATTCTAAACCACTATCGTCTTTATATTTCCCAACTGCACTGTATAGGTGCAGCAAAAATAACCAATTTTGAAGTAAATTGTCGCTTGTTGGCGATTAACCCTACAATCCATCTATTCCGCGCGTTTTACCACACGTCGTGGTCAAACGGGTGGGTGTCCTTTTCCAAGCGCGCAAGGCGGCTGCAGTGCTATACAGATAAGTTAGACGCACTGAGGAATTGGAGGGAGAAGTTCTTTTGGGTTGATAGTGCATTTTTTCCATGGATTTTTGAGTTCTATACCCAAGAATCATTACCGAGAGATGAGCGCCCCATCCCCGGAATGTATAGCGCAGATGATGCGGAGACGATTAATGCCAATCGCATACCGATCAAGGCGTATCCAGAGGAGTTTTTGGTGCACATGGGCATCAGTCGCAATTACTTCGGTAGTCCGGAGGAGGTGCCAAATTTTTTGGACGAGAATAGCCGGGGTGGGTGCTTGTCTCTTCCTTCCTCTTCGCTTATTAGTTGTAAGCGTTCTTCCCTTTGTAGCTTATCTAACTCATTTTGTGTTTGTTTGTTGTTTGTTGCGCAGAGATGGATCTATTTGGTGTTGTTCGCTTGGAGAGGCCGAAACAAGTGACTGTAGGGGTGCGCCCTTTGAGAGATGGCGAGGAGCCAGTTCTACAGGCTACCGCGGGGCGCACGATGGAAATCGTGCAGGAGGAGTCAGAGGATACGCCCCCAATTGTTTTAGAGGCGACTCCTCTGCGCAGTTTTCCCACTCCGGAGGTACAAATCCCTGTGGAAGAGTTATCGCAGACTGATTCGTCAGAGAGTGGGGAGTTTGCCATGTCTGAAAGTGGGCAAGAAGGCGCTGGCCAAGGGGTGAAGCGCAAGAAAGCTGCTGGGGATGATGGCGCTGGTACGTCCAAAAGAAGGCGCCATCTTATATCTGGCGGGCAATCATCCTCAGAGGAGGATACGTCGTCAACTAAATCTCCTCCCCCCAAGTAAGTAATTAGACTTGTTTCGTCAACATTTTGGTTTATATTTTGCGCTGAGATTACAATAATAACCTTGGGCCCTCGTCATTTACATGCAGTGTTGAAGCTGTTGGGGATGCTGCTCGCGTTGGGAAATCGCCACCCAAGGCGAGTCCCTCGCCTACTGATCATCTTGCGCAGGGGGCCAAGGATCTGGGACAAAGGCTTCTGAAGATGTGCCTACGGACCAGTTGATTGAGGAGTTATGCTTGGCTGCTGCGCATCAAGCCTCATTGGTTGCAGAGCTCAAAGCTAGGCATGTGGGTGAAGGTAGCAGCAGTGCGCAGAGGGATGGGGAGATTGCGCTACTGAAGGCGCAGTTAGCTGATGCTCAGGCTGAAGCAGAGTCAACCACTGTGTACGCTCAGAAAATTGCTGATGAGAGGCTATCATTGTTTGCCCAACTGAACCAAGAGCGTGCTAACTTCAAAGAATACAAGGCTTCTTGTCTTTGGGTTTTGAAATATTTGGAAAATGGGAAGAATGAGCACTTCTCTAATTTGGAGGAGTTCCGCAAGTCCGTAGAGTGTTTGCTGGAGAAACAGGAGAGCAAGCTGCGCAAGCTCAGCATCGAATACGATGAAGAGTTGTACCCTCACCTGGTGTCAACCATTGCTGAGCGCAGGTGGCTTATTAGCCATGGCTTGCGCCTTGCTGCCTTGAAAACTTTGGAGTCTCAAGAGGTGAGGGACGCCTTTGGGGATGTTGTTCAGTGTGCGCTGGCACGTGGTAAGGCAGAGGCTGTAGAGGAGCTGTGTGCAAACAAGATCTTGACTGTGCCCGCCGCCCAAGTACCGGGTTACAATGAGAACACTTATGATGATCTTGTTGCTGCTATGGAGAAGTTGAAACTTTTGGAGCTTCCTCATATTGCTCAACTGGAGCGCGACCATGATTATCCCATAGGTGTGATTATGGAGGGGTTAACTTTGGCTAGGCACACAGCAGATGACGCTGAGGTACAGCCAGATTATTTTTTGAAGCCCGATGTGTCGCAGCTGCAGGTACCCCTCTTTGCTTGTCCGCGTGATATCCTGAATCCTTTTGCTCTTGAGAAGGAAATTCCTCTGAAGGTGTCCCTAGAGGCCCATGAGATGAGACTTGCGAAGAAGAAGGGTGTGAAGGGGAAAGCCATCCTTTGTGGTCTTGGTGCGGCCCATATTTCGAGGTCTGATGGAGTGCCCGTTAGCGTGCCAACGGTGTCACATAAGGATGTTGACCTGTTGAAGAAGCTTGAAGAGGCTGGTAGTGCGGTGCGCCAAGTGGGCAGTTCAGGGCTTAAACGCACACATAGTATATAGGCTGCTTAGATGTAGTGATGTTTTGTAATAGGTTCACTTTTTGTTGCACATGTGCATGTTGAATCTATACTGTATATGAACTCGTAGTCCACAATAAAATGCTGATTTTGAAAAATACGATATGTATATTGTATCAAATGTGATTGTGGTTATAATGTTTGCACTTAGTTATTTTTGTCTTTGCATAAAAGACGTCTAATTTATGTCTAAGAAGCAAACTGTTGTGTATATACTTAATAAAATTTATAAGAATCCATAATCGTGTATGAAGTTCATAAAATTTACAAGTGTATAGGTTGATATGCAGCGTACTGCAAATATCATATCAAGGAGTTAAGTGTCTTAACTCCTAATTTGTTAAACGCGCACAGTGTGCATTGTTGTGTATCCGTCGTGGGATGCACATTGAACTTACTCCAACGTCTTGAGAGTAAGGTGTTTAACAAGGATGCGTGATCCGATGTTGATGGGTTTGCAACCCTCTTACTCAACGAGTTTTTTAGTAGGTTTACTCATCCTTTTACCATTGTGGGTTTTAATAAGTGCATGCACGCCATGTAGGCAGAAAGTAAAGTAGCAACAATATTGAGACATAAATAACATGTAAACAATAAAGTGAAATGTGTCGCGGAATTAGCTAGAAACCGCGACATTGAATTAATACTTGCAAGTTTTTTGTAAAAAAGAAAAACATTTGCCTAAATGAAACAAAATGTAAATACACGGATATTTATTGAGCACTTACTAAAGTGCGGAAGTGTCCGTGTGTTGGGTCGTAACCTTTCCTAAAGATAGCATCTCTTGAGATTGCAAATATTCCATGTGCGTTGTAGCTCACGGCCATCCATGTCACGCAGCTTGTACGCGCCTTTTCCTAGTGCTTTAACGACCTCATAGGGTCCCTCCCACTTTGGTCCAAGTTTACCTGTATCTTCTGCGTGGCTCGCATCATTAGCGCGATATACAAAGTCGCCTGGTCTGAATGAGGTGCTTCGAACTTTAGCATCGTAGTATCCCTTCATTTTTGACTTGGCTTTTGCTTCACATATAGCTGCGCGTTCACGCCTTTCTTCCAATAGGTCCAAGTCTATACGTCGTTCGTCGTCATTGGTTGCGACATTAACTTCCGTGGTACGAATAGTTGGCATCCCAATTTCAGCTGGTATGACAGCTTCTGTCCCATAGACAAGAGAAAAGGGAGTGTCTCCATTGCTAACTTTGATTGTCGTGCGGTGCGCCCATAAGACATGCGACAATTCATCCACCCATCTTCCTTTGTGTTTGTCCAGGCGCGCTTTAATTCCTTCTCCTAGACTACGGTTTGCGCGCTCAACTAAACCATTGGTTTGTGGGTGTTTAACTGACGCGAAGTGTTGTGTGATATTTAGTTCTGCGCACCAGTCTTTGAACGGATTATCGCGGAATTGTTTTCCGTTGTCCGAAACGATTTCCCCAGGTAATCCAAAGCGGCATACAATATTTTCCCAAACGAATCGTTTTACTTGATTACCTGTGATTGTCGCCACTGATTTTTCCTCAATCCACTTAGTGAAGTAGTCTATTGCCACAATTAGAAATTTCAGTCCCCCCGCTGCAACAGGGAAGGGACCCGCAATGTCGATACCCCACTTATAGAATGGCCATGGAGAAGTGATAGGTGTTAGCTCTTGTTGTGGTCTGCGCGAGATGGGTCTATGAACTTGGCAGTCGCTACATTTCTTTATCACATCACGCGCATCGCGATGCATAGTGGGCCAGTAGTATCCTGACCGCAAGGCTCGTGCTACAACGGACCGTGGTCCTGAATGCATACTGCATGAACCGGCGTGGATCTCTCGGAGTACGTAATCTGCCTGAAGAGGTCCAACGCACCGAAGCCATGGTTGTAGGAATGAACGCCGATATAGGATACCATCTCTAAGTTTGAACCTCTGCGCTGTGCGCCGTATCCGTCGAGCGTCCTTCTGCTCATGGGGCAATATGCCTTTGCTTATAAATTCGACAATAGGGTCCATCCACGTAGGATTTTCCTCCTCTATTACCGTGGATATCTCCATCTCCGAAATGGATTTATTTTTTAGGATCTCCACCAACACTTGTTTTGACAGGTGCGCAAAGCTTGTAGATGCGATCTTGCTTAGCGCGTCCGCTTTTTTGTTTTCACCTCTAGGAACTTGTTTAATGGTAAACCTGTCAAAACCTTGGATTAGTGACTTGGTCTTGTCGAGGTATTGAACCATGTTATCCTCTTTAGCCACATATTCGCCCAACACATGGTTGGCTACTAATCGGGAATCCACATTTTCTTCTAGGTTGCGTACACCCATTCGAGTTGCAATGCGTAATCCAGCAATTAGGGCTTCATACTCTGCCTCGTTATTCGTAGCTGTGAATTCAAAACGCAGTGCGTAAGTGAATTCCATTCCTTCTGGATTGGTGAGGATAAGGCCTGCGCCCGACCCATCCACGCATGAAGATCCATCCGTGAACAGGACCCATGGTTCTTGTAGTTCTACCTTGCTCAGTGGAGGTGCCGCATCGGTGTTTGGTTTCTCGATGATGAAGTCTGCTAGTATTTGCCCCTTAACCGCAGTGCGTGGTCTATAAGAGATGTTATACTTGCCTAGCAATACACTCCACTTTTGTAGTCGCCCCGATGCATCGGGTTTGGAAATCACTTGCTTGATTGGTTGGTCCGTGATTACCGCTATTGGGTGTGCTTGAAAATATATGCGCAATCTTTTGGCGGCGAATACTAATGCCAAGACTAACTTTTCCATCGGGCTATAGTTAATTTCTGTCTTCTTGAGCGCTTTACTTACAAAGTATACCGGTGTTTGTACGGAATTTGATGAAGCGAAAAGTGTACCGCTTTTAGGGGGTCATTTAAGCCCTAAATCGTATTTATTTGATCAAATATTGCCCTAAATCGTTCCTTTTGTCATTTTAGGTACTTTGGAGAAGAAATCTGGAAAAGGAAGCATTTTGGACGTTTTTGGAGCATAAAAGTGAAGAAAACGACAAAGTCTCAAAATCGGCTGGAAAAGTACCTTTGACGGCGTCAGGGATTGCTCCTGACGGCGTCATGGCTTGGCAAAAGAGATGGATATGAAAAATACACATGATAAGCCAGAGAATTTTACAAAGAAAATCTGACGGCGTCACCCTTTGAAGTGATCAAGGCCATCACGGTTTAAGTTAAAGCGAGACGACGTCAAGCCCATTTCTGACGGCATCAAGCCTTGATAAGCCAGAGCGGATTTTGGAGCACTAAAGAGGGACGGCGTCAAGAAGGCCATCTGGGAACCCTAGACACGGCGAGGTGACGGCGTCAAGTCCTATAACGTGACGCCGTCAGCCCCTAAACTCTATATATAGTTTTGTAATTTTTTGTCATTAGTGTGCAACTTTGTGAGGAGAAACCCTAAGACGAATTTCTGCCATTTTTAAGGGTTTTCATACCCTTGGATCTCCCATGTTTAATTGAAGATAAGTTATCATTTAATCAATCAATATGTCTATGTGTTGTTTGATTATATCTTGTTCTTGTCTTTTGATTAACATGCTAGGCTAGATTTATCTTGTGTTTGCTTAGATCTAATGAAACCTAACTATTGATTATTGGTTATTAGTGTGTTATTAATTGTATTGGATGATTGTTCATCGATGTTAGGCTTAAGAAAACTGGCTAACTTCCTATTCGGTAACTTGCTTGAACGTCTTAAGAAACATGAACCAATGCGTACTAGGTTTTTATGGTTGTATTTAATGCATGAGCGAATTCTAGTGATCCCATGTTAGGAGCTTCTTAGCCGGCTCAACATAGGAGTGAAGTAGGAGCTTGTAGAGTTGGGGAAGTACGTACGCCACCCCACGATTGGTATTAAGGAATACACCCGTCATCCACGCAATTAATACACACTAATCAACCGGTAAAAGATAGTTAGGGAGTAAGGAAATCTAAGTAAACACATTTCTCTCCACATAAGTTTCACAACCTTTTCATTTTCAGTTATTTTATTTTATTTGCAATTGTAGTTATTTGGGTTAGTTGACTAGCAACTAATTCCGCCCACTCATTCAAACCCGAGATTTTACTTGCTTTCATAAAATATAAAAATACAAAAAGAATCTTCCCTCACCCTTAGACCTATTAAAGTAGTTTTTCAATCCTAACGACACTATTCCCTGTGGAGAACGATCAATCCCCGTACTTACCACTACACTATACTACATCGGTCAGGTACACTGCCTGGTGGGGTTGTAAGCCTCTTGAGATCCCTCGAGAGGTAAAACCTGTTGTAAGGTCGCAAAACCACGCATCAAGTTTTTGGCGCCGCTGCCGGGGAATAGTTATTGTTTAGGTTGAATTTTTATTTTATTAGGTCTACTCACTAGATTCCTTTCTAGTGAGATTTTTATTTTATTTTTCTAGGTTTCCTTTAGTCTATCTCTTTATGCTCTATCCATTGCTCAAATCTTCCTTGGCCATCATGGTAAACGAAGATCTCTCCAATCTTAGAGTCACCAGGAGTCGTAGTTCACTAAGAGACCTTATTCCACCCTACGCAGAACCTGATAGGGAAATGCGAAGATTAAGGCGACTCGTTGCAACACCCGAACCATCTGGCATTGCCATCGACTTTGATGATGCCCTCTCCGAGGAAGGATCCAATCATCATTCTACACCTCCTAGCCCTCAACCCAATCACGATATGGAGGTTCCCGAAAACCCAATCCCTAAATGCCTCAAGGACTACTCTTCCCCCACCCCTCGTGGTTTTTCCAATGCTATCGTTTTTCCAAATGAACACACGAATGGGGTCTTGCGTGCAACCGATATTTGGCTTGTCCAAAGTGTATGTAAGTTCCACGGATTGAAAACTGAAGATCCAATCCAACACATCAAGGACTTCCAGAAAATAGTGGATACCCTCCATACGGACGGGGCCACTAGAGATACCTCCCGGCTGCGATTCTTTCCCTTCAACCTTTATGAAAAAGCCGGAGACTGGTATAACCAACTTCCCTCCGAATCTATTTTCACATGGGAACAGCTTGTCTCAAAATTCTATGAGAAATTCTTTCCAATAGGAAGAACTTCAACGTTAAGAGACGAAATCTTCCGCTTCCATGTTGGACCAGCTGAACCCATTCACGAATCCTGGATCAGATTCAAAGATCTAATTAGACAAGTCCCTCATCATGGCATTGAACTCTGGCTTCTTGTCCAAATCTTTTATGACAGTGTCCCTAAAAGCGACCAATTTGGCATTAATAATTCGATAAAAGGAAAAATAGCCAACCTAAGCGCTGAGGAAGGATGGAATAGAATTGAGGAATACGCAAATGATCAAGACGATACCTGGGATGAACCTGATTCGATCATGAGCATTTCCAAGATCATGAAAGAGCCTCCTTTTGCTAGCCGGTTGAGTAGAATGAATGATCAAGTCTCTTATCTAGACAAGTCACAACCAACTAAACGGTTGCCAAACCCATACTTGATCTGCGACCAATGTGGTGGCCCGCATGAAGTGGAGGAATGCGGGGATGATACCACCACCGAACAAGCATGCTTGTCAAGCCACGACATCTTCGATGATCCTTCGCTCTTAACTTTCTACCAAAACAATGATTTCACCCCTTGGGGAAATCTTGTGAGAGAAGAGGGAGGAGGAGAATATCCTGACTACAAGGTTAGGAGCACTTTTGAGGATGATCTTGGGCATTTCACGCTTGAAAAGAATCTGCAACTAAATGGTCTCGACAACCTCATCAATAGCCAACAAAACGACCTGAGGGCCAAATTCGCAGAACTCCACGCCACTCTCGACGGCCTTGGCGAACCTCAAACAAATCAAAGAGATCCCTTACTCGCCATCACCACTCGTGCTGGGACAACTACTAAGGATCCCCCTTACCCAGCTCAACAATCTAACATCATGGAACCCAACACCCCTCATGAGGAGGAAGATAATGTGAACGATGGAAATCCCGAACAAACTCCTCCGGTAACTCCCTCTCCCCCTACTCTAACCAAATAGCCCATTAAAGTCCCATACCCGTCCCGCCTCAAGAATCAAAAGGTCGAAAATGATAATAAAAGATTCTTGTCATATTTGAAGGATTCGGTCGTCACCATACCCCTTCTCGATGCATGTTACCATATGCCCAAATATAGTGCATACTTCAAGAAGCTGCTAACCAACAGAAAAGGGCTCGAGGGTCTTATAACCTTAGGAGAGGAATGTTCTGTGGTGACTCAACGAGGGCTGCCAAAGAAGGTGGATGATCCAGGTAGTTTCACCTTGCCCTGCTCAATAGGATCTCTTTCAGTCAAGAATGCTTTAGCCGACTTAGGAGCAAGTATCAATCTTATGCCGCATTCCATGTTCCTCAAATTAGGGTATTCTGGGTTGAAACCAACCCGTATGAACATCCAACTAGCCGATAGATCGGTCAAATACCCCTTAGGAATATGTGAGAATGTGCTGGTTAAGGTAAGGAAGTTCAAATTTCTAGTTGACTTCGTCATCTTAGAGATGGAAGAAGATGACCTAGTGCCCATCATTCTGGGGAGGCCATTCCTTGCAACTGCTCGTGCTGTTATTGATGTTCATGACGGCAAACTAACCTTACGAGTGGGGGCCGATAGCTTAACCTTCGACATCAAGGACACAATGAATCTCTCTCTCGAAGTAGATAATCAGCTGTATTTCATCGGAGAAATCAATGAACTATCCGACGAGATAGACAATTGTATAGATGAACAGGTGGAAGCTGGTTGGTTGCGAGATGAAGCTTTATTACCCATCTTAGAGGAGGAGAAGACTATGGATGTGAATGCAGTCTCCTTCTATCCCAGACAAGAAATCGAACAGCTTGAGCTTCGTAAACCCGAGAACAAGCTTAAACCTTCCATCATCGAGCCACCCACGTTAGAACTCAAGGAACTCCCAAACAACCTTGAATATGCCTTCCTCCAAGGAGAAGATCAACTTCCGGTAATCATAAGCTCTTCTTTGAAAAGTGAACAAAAGGATAAACTCTTAGGAGTTTTAAAAAAATATAAAGGAGTTATAGCATGGAGTGTAGCCGACATCAAGGGGATTGACTCTACCTTTTGCACGCACAAAATCCTCATGGAGGAGGATTATAAACCCACCGTGCAACCTCAAAGGCGAGTAAACCCCAACATAAAGGAAGTCGTAAAAAAGGAAGTCATTAAGCTCCTAGATGCAGGACTAATTTACCCAATTTCGGACAGTCCATGGGTAAGTCCTGTACAGGTTGTACCAAAAAAGGGAGGAATGACGATGGTGAAGAACGATAAGGATGAGTTAGTGCCTCAACGAACAGTAACTGGATGGCGTGTGTGCATCGATTATAGGAAGTTGAATGATGCAACCCGAAAGGATCATTTCCCTCTCCCATTTATCGACCAAATGTTGGAAAGGTTAGCAGGGCATGAGTACTACTGCTTCCTAGATGGGTTCTCAGGGTATTTCCAAATCCCTATCGCTCCTGAGGACCAAGAAAAGACTACGTTTACATACCCTTATGGCACCTTCGCCTACAAGCGAATGCCCTTTGGACTATGTAACGCCCCCGCCACTTTCCAGCGCTGCATGACAGCAATCTTCCATGAGTTAATGGAAGACAGCATGGAGGTCTTCATGGATGATTTTTCGGTCTTTGGAAACTCTTTTGATCGCTGTCTTGCTAACCTTGAGAAAATGCTCAAACGTTGTGAGGAGACTAACTTGGTACTAAACTGGGAAAAGTGCCACTTTATGGTAAAAGAAGGGATTGTGCTAGGGCACAAAATTTCAGGAAATGGAATTGAAGTGGACCGGGCAAAAATTGAGGCTATATCCAAACTTCCCTATCCAACAACGGTCAAGGAAATCCGTAGCTTCTTGGGCCATGCTGGTTTCTATAGGAGATTCATTAAAGATTTCTCAAAGATAGCTAGACCAATGACTCAGTTGCTCGTGAAGGATGCCCCGTTCGACTTCTCTCAAGAGTGCAAGGATGCATTCGATCGATTGAAGCAGGAACTCACCCAAGCTCCAATTATGGTCACCCCTAACTGGGAGTTACCCTTTGAAATCATGTGCGATGCTAGCGATTATGCTGTTGGGGCAGTATTAGGCCAAAGGCTTAACAAACACTTTCAGCCAATATACTACGCTAGCAAAACCATGAATCCTGCCCAGGAAAACTACACTACCACTGAAAAGGAATTACTAGTCGTGGTATTTGCTTTTGATAAGTTTCGCCAGTATCTTGTCCTTTCTAAAACGGTTGTTTTTACGGACCATTCAGCTCTTCGATATCTTTTCACTAAACAGGATGCTAAACCGCGGTTAATTCGTTGGATCTTACTATTACAAGAGTTCGATATAGAGATTCGTGATAAGAAAGGAGCAGAGAATCTTGCGGTTGATCATCTTTCTCGTCTCGAAAACCCCAGCCTCGCTGAATCTGACAAGAGTGAGATTTGGGAGTCATTTCCTGAAGAGCAGCTCATGTCAATAAATGATTCTGAACCATGGTATGCGGATTATGCTAACTACCTGGCAAGTAGAGTCATTCCTGAGCATATGAGCAGGCATGAAAAAAAAAGGTTCTTCAATCAATTAAAATACTACTTTTGGGATGAACCTTTCTTATTCCAAAGATGTCCGAATCAGGTAATCAGGCGTTGTGTTTCGGAAAAGGAGGCTGTCAGAATTATGAAAGAGTGTCATGCAGGTCCATCTGGAGGACATCACGGAATGAACACTACTGCACGAAAGGTCTTCGACGCGGGATTCTATTGGCCTACAATATTCCGTGATGTGAAGGGAATGATACAGACTTGTGACGCGTGTCAAAGAGATGGGAATATCTCTAGGAGGGATGAAGCCCCACAGAATTATATACAAGTTTGCGAGGTTTTCGATGTTTGGGGAATTGATTTCATGGGACCCTTCCCATCTTCAGGAGGGAATGAATACATCTTAGTGGCCATTGATTATGTTTCGAAATGGGTGGAAGCACAAGCCCTTAGGACTAACGACGCTAGGGTAGTCATTCATTTCTTAAAAAAATTGTTCGCTAGGTTCGGAATTCCGAAGGCTCTTATTAGTGACAGGGGAACCCATTTTTGCAATTCGCAAATGGAGAAAGTTATGAAAAGATATGGAGTCTCTCACCGATTCTCCATCGCTTACCATCCTCAAACCAACGGTTAAGTCGAAAACACTAATAGAGCCATAAAGAGAATATTAGAGAAAACGGTCAATCAAAACAGAAAAGATTGGTCTTTTAAGGTCGATGAAGCTTTGTGGGCGTTTCGAACCGCTTATAAGACACCAATCGGGACAACCCCGTTCCGTATGGTATATGGCAAGGCATGACACCTCCCAGTAGAACTGGAACACAAGGCATATTGGGCACTTAAGGCTTGTAATTTGGATTATACGGTTGCGGGAACAAATAGATTCTTACAGCTACAAGAGCTCGATGAATTGAGATTAGAGGCTTATGAATCTTCCATTACATACAAAGAAAGGGCAAAAAGATGGCATGACCAACGGATTAAGAGACCCAAGGAGTTTTCGGAAGGAGACAAGGTCTTATTATATAATTCTCGCTTAAGACTATTTCCTGGGAAACTTAAATCTAGATGGTATGGACCTTTTACCGTAAGGAGCTCCTCTAAAACCGGAGCCGTTGTGTTGATTGACGACGAAGATAGAGAATTCACTGTGAATATACAACGAGTCAAGCATTATCAAGAGAATGGTAATGAAATGATCAATGAGGAAGACATAACCTTTGATGAAGAAATCACGTAATGTACGTGACTTTGAGTCTAGCTACAAGACTCGTTAATAAAGAAAAGCGCTTCTTGGGAGGCAACCCAAGCTTTATTTGCTTTGTGTGTTTATTTATTTGTTTGTTTGATTTTATTTGTTTCTGTATGTGTGTTTAATTTTTATTATTATTGATTCATGTTCAAAACTAATTTGTGAAAATGCTTTATCTTGTTTTAACTTCGTCTTAACTACATATAAAGGTATTTTGCAAAAGTTAAGTGTAAGGGAAATCCAAATCGGTTTATTAGAACACAAATGAACATGAATCGTAATAATAATAAATTAACATACATATTAGTATTTGTTTGAGTCAAATGCTTGTATCGAGTCATAATGATGTTTTGCAGGATTTCCAGGAAGTAAGGTATAGGTTTTTCCAGAAATTTTCCGGAAACTTAACATGAGAATTCTGTCAGATCATTTCTGACGGCGTCAGGATTTACAACCTGACGGCGTCAGGTTTTAATTTTCTGAAATTTTTGAAAGTTTTGTTTTCATAAAAAGTTTTTATTAAATCTCTAACTTATAATCTCCAGGAATCTGCAAAATTATCATTCCACAAGCATTATATCCTTATATATAGAATTTATCCCGCCGATGTTATGCAGGTTTTCGTGTTTGTTTTCTCAGGTTTAACAGGTTATTTTGGACAAGGAGATGTATGTGGAATCTAGCTTATGGCGATGCATTAGTCTTGGAGCTTCTACATTACCTTGGAAGAAGATCTAACCATGTTACCTTTTTATCCACCGAACGAATCAGGGGAGTATTTGATTTCATTCTTCTACCTTATTACTTTTACATCTTGTTATTTGAACATTAGGGACAATGTTCATCTTAAGTGTAAGGGGCGGTAAAAGTACGATACTTTAGAGAATACTATTACGCTTGATTTTCGTTTGTTTAATGGTAGATGTGTAATAAAACTGAGATAAATACCTGTTAGGGCAATTTTAGTGCCAAATTTAAAATTTTTTACAACATTTAGGAGTGAAACTTTGATCTTAATGAGCGTCTCATGGATAGGAGTTATATGACTAGCACAAAAACCGTACCACTAAAAAATTTTCCACCCCCAAATATGTGAGGTTCGCCCCTAGAATTGGTAGGAAAAGCATTTATGCTATGATGTGTGTACCGGTAGCACTTAGATTCTAGAACTTGCGTTAGGACCATTCCGAGGCCACAAGTGAGACTACATTCGTGTAGTTAGATTTACTACATGATAAGAGGCATTAGGATTAACCCATTGTTTTACACATGTGTTTTTGTTATAATTACGTTGGCTACATTGGTCAAGTAATTCTCCCACACCCTTTGCGTTGTACTCATTTTTAGTACACGATACCCCTAGTACACCCCTCAGAGCCTATCTTTTCGTTTCTAACTTTAAGCATTTTACTTAAAGGAAGAATTTGTTTACACTCCACTTAAATGTACACCCAAATCGCCTTAGCCTACCTTGTATGCACTCATTTTTAGTGCATTATTGTGACAACATTTGTTTAAACCCTTAGTTAATTATCTAATTGATTACATGGTTGCTAAGTCGAGTCATATCCTTGTACATATTGTTTTGGGACGATTGGGACTCATGGGTAAAGTACTAGTGTAATAGAGTAATGGGGAAGAACATCATTTATTACCCCCATATGTGCTAAATATTTTAAAAGTACTCCAAGTGTTTCGATTATCTTAATTCGAGTCATTAGAATAATTATTTGTAAAGTTATGTAAAAGTTCAAGTGTAAGGGGAATGCAACGCCCCTATGATGTATTATTTTGGATGGTAGGGCAAGAGTGTATGGAAAAAAAAATCAAAAAAATCAAGAAAAATACAAAAAAAATGAGAAAAAGAAAATTAGAAAAAACATACGGACTACCATCCCGTTTGATTTTATGTTTATTTTATGTTTTTGTTATTTTGTTTTTAGCTTAAGTCGAGTCTAGTCTTGGCTTAGCAACGCCATATTGTACATGTAATTAATCAAGATCTTTAACTCGCCACCAGTAAAATATCCCTTATCCAACAAAACCGTGTTTATCATATCCCTACACCTCATGTTATAACCTATGTAAAAGCCCTCTTTGATAGTTTATCTTAGGTGCTTACGCCTAGTGGAGAAGGTTTTCGATCCTTTCCCAAGCCTATGGTAATCTATTTGCTATGACAGGTAGTGAGAGATATTATCCGTTTTCATTTATGAGATTTACTTTTATGACACCTGAGAGATGTGAGTATCTAAACACTACTTGTGAGGTGCTAGTTTGTAATCTCCGTGCTTATTATGATTAAAGTGGAACGATTAATTGTTGTAATTACTTTTATGTTAGCATTAAATGACCCCTAACTTGTATTTTGATTAGAATAAAAGCGCATTTGCTTGAGGACAAGCAAATCTCAAGTGTAAGGGTATTTGATGAAGCGAAAAGTGTACCGCTTTTAGGGGGTCATTTAAGCCCTAAATCGTATTTATTTGATCAAATATTGCCCTAAATCGTTCCTTTTGTCATTTTAGGTACTTTGGAGAAGAAATCTGGAAAAGGAAGCATTTTGGACGTTTTTGGAGCATAAAAGTGAAGAAAACGACAAAGTCTCAAAATCGGCTGGAAAAGTACCTTTGACGGCGTCAGGGATTGCTCCTGACGGCGTCATGGCTTGGCAAAAGAGATGGATATGAAAAATACACATGATAAGCCAGAGAATTTTACAAAGGAAATCTGACGGCGTCACCCTTTGAAGTGATCAAGGCCATCACGGTTTAAGTTAAAGCGAGACGGCGTCAAGCCCATTTCTGACGGCGTCAAGCCTTGATAAGCCAGAGCGGATTTTGGAGCACTAAAGAGGGACGGCGTCAAGAAGGCCATCCGGGAACCCTAGACGCGGCGAGGTGATGGCGTCAAGTCCTATAACGTGACGCCGTCAGCCCCTAAACTCTATATATAGTTTTGTAATTTTTTGTCATTAGTGTGCAACTTTGTGAGGAGAAACCCTAAGACGAATTTCTGCCATTTTTAAGGGTTTTCATACCCTTGGATCTCCCATGTTTAATTGAAGATAAGTTATCATTTAATCAATCAATATGTCTATGTGTTGTTTGATTATATCTTGTTCTTGTCTTTTGATTAACATGCTAGGCTAGATTTATCTTGTGTTTGCTTAGATCTAATGAAACCTAACTATTGATTATTGGTTATTAGTGTGTTATTAATTGTATTGGATGATTGTTCATCGATGTTAGGCTTAAGAAAACTGGCTAACTTCCTATTCGGTAACTTGCTTGAACGTCTTAAGAAACATGAACCAATGCGTACTAAGTTTTTATGGTTGTATTTAATGCATGAGCGAATTCTAGTGATCCCATGTTAGGAGCTTCTTAGCCGGCTCGACATAGGAGTGAAGTAGGAGCTTGTAGAGTTGGGGAAGTACGTACGCCACCCCACGATTGGTATTAAGGAATACACCCGTCATCCACGCAATTAATACACACTAATCAACCGGTAAAAGATAGTTAGGGAGTAAGGAAATCTAAGTAAACACATTTCTCTCCACATAAGTTTCACAACCTTTTTATTTTCAATTATTTTATTTTATTTGCAATTGTAGTTATTTGGGTTAGTTGACTAGCAACTAATTCCGCCCACTCATTCAAACCCGAGATTTTACTTGCTTTCATAAAATATAAAAATACAAAAAGAATCTTCCCTCACCCTTAGACCTATTAAAGTAGTTTTTCAATCCTAACGACACTATTCCCTGTGGAGAACGATCAATCCCCCGTACTTACCACTACACTATACTACATCGGTCAGGTACACTGCCTGGTGGGGTTGTAAGCCTCTTGAGATCCCTCGAGAGGTAAAACCTGTTGTAAGGTCGCAAAACCACGCATCAGAATTCCTATCTGTCAGTAGCACCGCGCTGACTGCTCCATGAGTCGCAGACAAATACACAATTAACTCCTCCCCTGGTCGGGGTGCGACTAGCTTGGGAAGCGCTGCTATATGTTGCTTAAGCTGTGTGAAAGCTTCTTCCGCTTCTGTAGTCCAACGAAAGTCTCCCTTTTTTGTACACTTCTTGAGTGTTTTAAAGAGGGGGAGTGACTTATCTGCGGATTTAGACAGGAATCTGTTTAACCCGGCTAGTTTTCCATTCAGAGACTGGACTTCTTTCAACATGCGTGGTGAAGGGAGTTGGATGACAGCCTCTGTTTTTTCTGGGCATGGTTTAATGCCATCAGGTTCGATCAAGTATCCTAGGAACATGCCTTCTGTAGCGCCAAAAGTGCATTTCTTAGGATTTAACTTCATATTGATCTTTCGTAGTGTTCTGAATGTTTCTTCAATGTCGCGGACCAACTCGTCTTCTGTATGGCTTTTTATGACAAGGTCGTCAACATAGACCTCTAGGTTGCGGCCCACTTGCTTTTCAAATGCATTATCCACCAATCGCTGGTAGGTGGCGCCCGCATTCTTTAGGCCAAAAGGCATCTTTGTATAACAGTAGACACCTTGGCTTGTGTGGAAGGCTTTTTTTTCCTCGTCCTCTTTAGCCATTTGGATTTGGTGGTACCCTTTGTATGCGTCTAAAAAACATTTAAAGGGGTATCCGCATAAAGATTCTACCTTCCAGTCTATCTCTGGTAATGGGTAGCAGTCTTGTGGACATGCTTTGTTGAGATCGGTGAAATCCACGCACATCCGCCAACTACCATCACTCTTCTTGACCATCACTGGATTGGAGAGCCAGTCATGGTAATAGACCTCTCGCATGATACCTGCGTCAACAAGTTTGTGTACTTCCTCTAGGATGGCTTTTGCGCGCTCTGGAGCCTGGCCGCGCTTTTTCTGCCGTACTGGGGAGTATCCTTGTCGGATTTTCAACTTGTGTTCTGCAATCGAGCGTGGCACACCAGTCATGTGCTTTGGTTCCCATGCGAAGATATCCAGATTCTTTTGCAAGAGTGCGCACACGGCAGCTCTGCCTTTATCAGACAGCGATCCCCGATCGATACTTCTTGTTCCGGGTAATCAGGATGAATTGCGACCTTCAGATTTGGTACTTTAGCTGCGCTCTGTTCTGGGGTGTGCGTCATCTCACATGTAATCGTGTTACATTCTCTTGGTGGCGCAGCGTTATTGTAGATGGTGACAATGCCGCCTTCTACCGGGAATTTGAGCATCCCATGCGCTGTGGACGGTACTGCGCGTATTGCCGAAATTCCTGGTCTTCCGATAATGCCATTGTATGGCGAAGGAGATTTGATCACCATAAAATTCATCCAGGCTGTCGTGGAGTGTTCCTTATCGCCAACAACAACTAGTAGTCGTAGTTGCCCCATGGGCCATATCTTTTCTCCTGTGAAGCCAGTCAACGAAGTCGTGGCTGGGCTTAACTGTCTTTGTATCTCAGGTCGCAATCTCTTGAAACAATGCTCATACATTATGTCCGCTGATGCTCCTCCATCAACATACATGCGGTGGATATCGTGACCCCCCCCGCGTTTATCTCGATGGTGAGTGGTTCTGCCACTGCGTTGTCCGCAGCCAAGGTTGGGAAAGAGATTTCGCTTCCATGAGAAAATTTCTGGCTGACCTTTTGCCTAGTCTTTCGCTGCCATGATTGTATCATGTAGATTGTGTCAGCCTTGTCTTTAGGTGCTTCTTTCCTGCCCCCGGTCTTCTGTTTGTCTTTCCCATCCTTAATGTTCTTAACTAGATGGTCCAATCTGCCTTCTTTTACTAGCTTCTCAATTAATTGGCGCAATTGGACACACTCATTGGTTGTGTGGCCCTTCTGTCCATGATACTCGCAGTATCCATTCCCTACGCGCCGATCCTCTAGGGTGCGCATCGGTGGGGGTCTCGGAAAGTTCGCGCCTTCCGTCGTATATATCTCATTTGGAGTCTTCGTTAGTGGGGTATACTTGTCATTCTCTCGTCCGCCCCCCTGACTGCGGTAGCTTTTGTTACGATTGCTACTCTGGTCATTGGATTGTCTCCTTGGCTGTTCTTGTGACTTGTAGCTTGAGTGGCCTTTCTTACTATCCGCAGCGGCGGCTTCTCCTTGGATGAAGGACCTCGTGCGCTTCATCAGTTCATCAAAGGTTTGGGGAACCCTATCATTTAACTTTTTGATAAGTTCTGGGTTATTGATTCCGTTCATAAACCCTGAGATCTTTAGTATTTCGGGGCATGCCTTGACATGTATGCATTCGTCTTTAAAGCGCTCCATAAAAGCGCTTGTGGATTCCCCTTGGCGCTGTTTTACCCTAGCGAGCTCGACAGGGTTCTTGGCGCACTTCTTCCTCTGAGTAAAGTTCAAACGAAACGCCTTCCGCAACTCTTCAAACCCATCAATGCTTCTACGTGGAAGCTTACTGAACCAGTTTCGCGCATTCCCTACTAAAGTAGAGTTAAACATGTGGCACCACACAGGTTGTGGCCAATTTTTGATGGTTGCTGCTGATTCAAAAATTTTTAGGTGGTCATCAGGATCACCTGTCCCATCATAAGTTTTAACATTAGTGTGCATGCGCCTTCTCTTATCTTCTGAAAAATCACTGATGCGCCGAGTGAATGCGTCAACCTTTTGGCGGCGCCAGGGACGAGACATATCTTCGTCCTCCTGGTCGCTGTGTCTTCTCCTGGACTTCCAGTGTCCTGTTTCTTTGTCCTCGTTGTCCGAGGAGTCACTTGAGGATGAGCTTACTCTTTTGCGGTGCTTGCGCCGACTATCCTCGGAATCCGAGCTTGAAGGGCTTTCGCTTGGGGAGCACCGTCGCCCAAGCCTATCGTGGATCCTGCGACTGCCAAGCCTAGCGTGGACATTGGTGCGCCGTCCATCGTCTTCATGCTCCTCCGGATACTGTAAGTCGGCTGCTTCATCACCCACAACTTTCCTTCCTATCCTAGTAAACACTGGGTGTCGGCGGCTATCCTTCTCGCGCCTTTCCTTTCGGTAACGCGGTGGGGATGCTTCATGCTCAGGGTCAAAGTTGAGTCGGGCTTGCAGACTCTGACTTGACCTCTTTTTCGCTTCCTCTCGCATAAGCGCAGCCAAGGTTTCATAGTTTTGAGATACGAAATCACTTGGCGCTAGTTCAGGCGTGACTCCTTCTAGCGCGAGGATGTTTGTTTCTACATCAGGACCCTTGTTTCGGATAGGCGCATTTGGCGGCTCAGTGATGTCTAATTCTGACATGGTGAAAGGAGTGCGCAGTAGATCTACCGCGCTAGTGGTTGTTGTAGTAGCATGGGTAGTCCTTGTGAGCGGTTCTACTGGAGTAAAAGCCAGATCTGAATATGATCCTAGGCTTTTGGGCGCACTGGTTGTTCCAGAGGCCTGCTTAGCGGCTGAATCAATTTGCTGCTTCTTCCCCTGTAGGTCGTCATGCGTTTTCTTCGCCTGCGGAGTCCGCTGATTTGGGTTTCCATGCTTCGTCATTCTAGTTCTTCGTAGAGTTCTTAGTGTATGGTCCCACGGATGGCGCCACTTGTTGATACAAAAGTTGGGCGTTCCTTGTTTCCGTATCAATTAGATCTTAATGCTTGAGACCTGCGCACTAAGAAAACAAAAAAGACACCGTTAGGCTTATCGTGGGATTGTCTCCCACGATTATCCTCCGGCGTGAGAGTAAGTAATCGGTTTTAGGGTTTAGTTGAAGAGTTAGGGTTATTAGATCGTACCTTTAATGAGAGTCGAGAGACCTTTTATATACACACGAAATCCTTATTGGTTTCGTGTTCCTCACTCCTCGGCGTATCCCGCCTAAGTCGGTCGTTTGATATATATCCCATAAATAAGAGATATCCTATATCAAGACCATAAATAACTTCGGGTTTGGGCCATGGTAAGCCCAAACCATTATCGTGATAGCCCATTCGTGATGGGCTTGAGTGTTAGTAGCGTCCATTGGTCGGGTTCGTGACCCGAATGCGGACTATACGTCATCAGTGCATTAAAAGCTTAGACTTTCACAAAACCATTGTTCTCCTCCAAAGAGCAACCAAGTCCCTGAGATAGCTCAGTGGTTCATTATTGTTGTCACTCAAGAATAACTTGAGTTTAGAGAGGAGAAAACACCATACCTTGTCTATTCAATCCCAAGTGTTTATTCCGCAAACACTTGGGTAATAGATTCTTTTGATTAATTTCTAATAATAATTTAAACGTTGAAAAACTTGTGTTTTTATCTTTACGTTTTACTTACCTGTTATAATTAATCAATACATTATCTCAGACATGGAACATAATTAGATTAACTTTGTAGTTATTTCTACTTGTGTAACGGGAACAATACTTTTGCCAAACATACCCATAATTACGGAAAAGTTTGTATGGGTCAACTCGAATCAATTCATCATATTTTGACTTGACCAATATCATATTCATGCCTGTGTTAATCTCGACGGTAATGCATATTGTTGCACTATCCACCACCGTGTTGTAACTTTTTTTTTTCATTGTTTATGCCTTTTTGTTTATCTTGTTTTTATAAATAGAAAATGAATTTGCTTATCAAAACACGGTTTACATGTCTTTTTTAAGAAAAACATAGTTGAGATTAATGTAGATCCCTTATTTTTAATAGATTCAATGAATCAATCATAGTCATCCATTTGTCATAGAAATCAATAAAAAATCATTTTCACTTTTTTTCTAAAATAAAATATCTTGCAAACGGTAAATCGTTAAGCGACGAAAAATACACCATCGTGGCGAGAATTTTTTTTTATCTTTTAGTAGACGGGCACTTCGATATACTTTCGACGAACATTTTTTTCGAATTTTGTTTAGGTGTTAAAATTTGCGTCTTGAAAAATCACATGTGATTTGTATGTTAGAAATCACGTGTGATTTCACAAATCACATGTGATTTCAAAAATCACATGTGATTTCAAAAATCACATGTAAAATCACATGTGATTTGAAAATAGCAAATCACATGTGATTTCTCCAGACGTAAATTTCAACACTTATAAAAAAATGTCGTTAAAAAAGTTCCGTGAAAGTATATAGAAGTGCCACTCTATAGATAGATGATTAAATTCTCGTCGTGATGGTATGATTCTTTTCGCTTAACGATTAACTGTTTGCGAGATATTTAATTTTAAAAAAAATGGTGATTTTTTTTTAATAAAAAATTGGATGGCTAGGATTAATTCATTGGATCGTTAAAGAATATTGGATCTATATCGAACTTTTCTCAACATTGCAATTGTATTTTTATATTTTTTGACACTAAATTGGTGCAAAAAGTACCCCTAATGATAACATTGGAGATGCTATTTGTGGGATGAGTAACGTTGGCCCAAAAGTGATTAAATAAAGCTATAGTTAAATTTTTGGGTTTCTTGATAGTTAAGTAAATGGCCCATTATAGTATTGTTATGAGCCCAATAAGCAAAAACAAAAACAACTTAACAAGGAAAAAGCTTGAAGAACAGTTGCATCATCAATTTGTGTATAATCATTATTATTAGTATTAACATTTAAGGTTTGTGTTTCTTTCTAACTTTTTATATGTTTGTTGTATGTTGCAACTGAATATATATAACCCATGTTTTTATTATAGTCAGTTGCTGCACCCAGTGTGGTGTTTCTTTTGCATCATTTCTATGTTAAATTGTAACTTATGGTGGATTCTATTGGAGGGGTTTTTGGGAATAGTTGAATTAGAGGGGTTTTTGGGACTGTGTAAATAGCTGAGTTAGGGGGTGTTTGTTTAAGCTTATATGCGGGCTTATCAGCTTATGTGATTGCGGCTTATATAACATAAGCCTTAATTTTGTGGCTTATTTTGAGACTTATGGGCTTATATAAGATTGTTGTGATACAACAATCTTTTATAAGGCTATAAGCTCATAAATCTCAAAATAAGCCACAAAATTGAGGCGTATGTTATATAAGCCGAAATCACATAAGCTGATAAGCCCAGATATAAGCTTAAACAAACACCCCCCTTAGTGGGGCGTTCGGGTCTGTAGGATTAAATGGGTATTGAATTAGGCCTTCTCAGTAGTTGTTGCTCTTGCCCATAAGAGGGTCCATGTAAATATACTTTTGACAAATAAAGTGAGTATTAAAGCAAATACTACTCCATCTGGGTGAAGATGTTTACTAAATGTTGTTGCCGGTTACACCTTCCACTAAATCTTTCCGGTAGCATACTTTATTTGTTAGATAACATGAGTATTATCGAGCTGTTTGATCAGCCTACGATGTTATGATTGTAGTTGCAAGAGGCTTAAACTTGGTCTCATAATGGAGAATAACACTATCATACCCCAAAGAGTTAACTTTTGAATTATGACCTCTTTTGAGCATGTGTCTTACTGACTCTAAATTGAATATAATCTGTCAACTGTTTGTTATCCCAAGTTGTATTGCTTGGAGTCTAGAAAGTCATCTTTGAACATTCATAACAATTCGCATTTTGGTGCTGATTAGTTATTCAACCAAAAACAAATTATAGACTTAAACTGATCAAAAGAGCTGCAGTCTCTGGCAGAGTCTGAGTTGCTGTAAGATTGAGGCCTCAGAATTATGCACGCCTTTGGGTCATCCTTGAAATCTGATTACGCACATCACTTTAGAGTAATACTTCCTCTTTAGTTCCTTAGTACTGAATAGTACCTTTAAGCTGAACGAGAAGAAATAGTTTATCCCCTTCTGTTGGCAGTAGCCCAACATGTGAGTTAAGAAATAGTTTAGTAAGATTAATTATGATCCCCTAGTTGTATAGCTATGAAAAATATCTTGCTGTATGTATGACATATGTAGTTTTGAATTTATGACAATTTTTTTTGCTTACAATCAATACTTTTGTTCATTTCTGGAACATATGTTTTTCAAAATGGTGCTTCTTTGCTCATCTACTATACAAGTCTAAGCTCGAGTGCAGATTGAAAAACACTATTGATTAAATTTTGAAGACGTTTTGTTTAGTTGCTTGTTTTTTCTAGTATACTGAAGCTAAATATTTAATTTATTTCGTCATTTAAAGGTTTAGGTATTGGAGACATTTTATTTTGATTTTTAATTGTGATATATTCGACTTTAAACAATAAGGGGGTGTTTGGTTTAGGATTTTTGGTAATTCAGTGTTTTTTTTAAGATAGCCCGTTTTGACCCGTGCCCGTATGATCCGAATTTTAATTTGCCCATTTTGGCCCATGCCCGTTTTGATCCATGCCCGTTTTGCCCCGCTGCCCCTACCCCCCGACCCGCTCGTTTTGCCACCCTGAAAACCATGAAATGGAACTATGCCTTTCAGACTTTGACCAAAAGGTTTTTATAGTTCAGTTGGGTTAAAAACTTAACCAGTTAACTGTAAGAAGACAAAGTTAGCTCATAGTATTAGTCATAATCAATTAGTCCATTTACAACTGTTGTTTGAAGTTTCTATATTGACAGATTTATAGTGTAAGATCATGGCATGCAGAATGTTGCATTGTCGTTAAAATATTATTGAGGTGTGAGTATATACGCAAATTAGTGTAAGGCTATACAAAGTTGATGTTCGTAGGCTCACTAGTGTCTGTTTGAGGTCTACAACGTCAACATAAAACACATCAATATGTGAATTTGGATTAGCGTTGCTACTTACTGTCAGGGTTATGCAGATAGTATAAATATAAATGTAAATATGGATATCAGAATCCGTAGGTGTTTGTTCAAACCCCAGTTTTAGTTTTGTTTATTTTGAGTACAAGTTTTCTGATTTCGTTTGCAAACGGTAATTAAGAAAAAAGATGTATGTAGAGAATGGTAATAAAAAAAGATCAATGTAGAGGGGGACGAAAGTATTATAGTGCCTGTACTCTTGCAATAGCATCTTCACCACAGTGTGAAAGCTATCAGAACACCAATTCAATGTGGTTCTAAGTAATTTCCAATGTTATAAAAGTTGGCATAGTTTGATTTGGTCAGCTATGTTGTTTTTAGGTTATATAGCACCTGTAAGGTTTAACTTTTTTTTTTTTTTTTTTTTTTTTTCTTTTTCTTTCAGCTACTTCAGCAATTGAATGGCATTATATTCTGGTTCGATGACCAGCTTTACAGGTTCCTCCTCACTATCTTTGCTTACGATATCACACAATATTATATAAAAAATAATAAGAGTACTAAAGACTTGATGTAAATGCTAAATACGAAAAGAAAAAAAAAATGTTGAAAACACCTACAGAAAGAAGCATTGACACACATGCCTGCGGTGTGGTTAGAGTTTTGTCACTAGTGGTATATCTGGCAGCCCATTTTACTCATATTTTTTCTGTAAATCTGTAATGCATCCATCTATTGCTTGATGTTGGACATTTCATTAACTTCAGTGATCACACATTCTATATAACAAGTTTTACAGATCTCCGTGGTGTCTTTTCCAAAAATTCTGTCTACCTCAGAACCAGAAGTAATTTGCGATGCCTGTTCCATTTTGTGCACCATAAGTTCATTTATTTCTTACCTATAGCTAACTTTAATATGTCCTGAAGCTTTTACTGAAGAATTGTCTTAGGGTGTGTTTGGTTCGCGGAAAATTAAATGACGGGATTTCAAATACTATGACGTTTCAAATTCTGAAGGGTTTTAGATCCTGTAATTTGAAACACCCTTGTGTGTTTGGTTGACGGAAAGTTATAAAATTTAAAATTTTGGTATATATGGGAATGACCAAGCAATCCTTGTTGATTATTTTTATTTGTTTTGTATAAAACCTGTTAGAATAGAAAAAACTAAAGACACATTCAGATCTAGTACAAAACCCAAACAAAAGTAAACAAAAAAGTAGCAACGAATCAAGATAATTTCTAGTAGCATCAAAACCCAAACAAAAGTAACCACCAAAATCAACTAATAATAAAAATATTACTGATGCTTAACATGGTATTTATCTTTCTTGGTGGAATGAGAAGTGTGTGAAGAGAAATTGATGATGAAGAAGCACAAGAGCAATAGCAGCGATGGTATTTAAGGAGAAAGAGATATAGTTTTCCTTATTTTTGAGGGCATTTTAGTTCAAATGTGCATATGAAGCTTGCCTTTCAAAAGGTTTTAAATACCCTCCATTTTAAATTCTTAGATGGGACCAACAAAACACACTTAACATGGAATTCTAATTTCGGATACCATAAAATTCTCCCAAATACGGTGAACCAGACAGTCCATTAGAGTTAATCTTTTCCTATTTGGGACTTTTTGCTTGCAAATATCATCAATTGATTTACTGAACTGTAATAAGAACCAAACATACAATTTGGTTTAATAGAAATCAATTAATCATTATGATCAAGAACCTTAGAGAAATTGATTGAGCAATACATAGCATGAACACAGATACAAGCGCCGTGAATCAATCAGCAAAATAATTGCTACAGTCGTAATAGTATTTATCTGTCTTAAATTGTGTGGATCATACCAAGACTTACTCTTCCACTTCTGGAACAGGTATAAGTTTACCCAACCCACTATTGCCCATTCAGAAGTTGAATGGAAAGACATCAATAAATTACCAAAGAAGCCACCTGACTTACAGAAAGGTATATAGATAACTGTGTTTTCTTCTGTTCGGCCATGTTTGGTCAGTATCATGTGTTGATACATATATTTTTGATGATTGTATTTGAAGATTTCTAAAACACGACGTCAGTTTTTTCTTCGAGAAGGTTATGGTGCCAAATATGCTATTTCAGCAGGAGGAAGAAACCATGATCTTAGTTTACATAATGGTGGAAACGAACCTTTTTGGTTAGAACCTACGCAGGGCTTTATCAGGTAACACTTTGTTTCTGTAATTTTTAATTTCTTACTCTTCCTTTTCAAAAAGTACCAAAAAACTTGCTTTCAAACGTCAAAGATATTTCCTTTTCCTATCCAAAATATATATGGGTTTGATCACATGTTGATAAAATATATCGTTGAATGTATAGCACTTCTACAAAGTTTAACATAGCTTCTCTTTCTGAGAAAAAGGAAAAAAAAAAATCATCACTTTTGTGATATGACCATGGCAGTTGACTTCAAAAGCCAAATAAGTTTATTTTGTATTCTAAAGATAAATCAGAACATAAAACTTTTGATAAATGATTAAAGGAATCAAATTTCAGGAGTGTAAAGTCTTTATTTGCCTTTCTTGCGGAGCAGCCTAGCCAGCTGAAGTACATAGAGTGGCCAGGTTTCCAAAATACGGTTAGTGTTTATAATTTGCACACGTGTTTATTTCTATTATGGTCTTTTATCTTATCTACACGTAAGTTTACTAGAAGTTAAGAGAGGTTATTTTATGCCCGTCACCTGTGTAAGAAATTTGTACAAAATTTTTTTGGCTTTGCTCTTTTTAATAACAACAAACGTCTTTTTTTTTGGACGGCAATTTTTTTTTTGGACGGCAATTGTGGCTACATGGCTCCTAGCCCAGAAGGTGTAGCGAGCCCACACAACCGGGTTGGGTCCAGCCCAGAAGGCAATGGCACCCTTCCCTTTACTCACGCGGGAGGAAACTCCTATCGCCCTAGACAAGACTCGAACTTGAGACCTTGCCTAGGAGGGTAAAACCTCTATACCGCTAGACCAGAGGCCCATTGGTAACAACAAATGTCTTATAAACCCAGATATGCATCATTCGATAGCAATCATGATACATGTCTCATTATTCAAGAACCATGAGTAGATGTTCTTTGCAATTGACAATTTGGCATTGCATAAAGGGAAAAAGTAACATTGTTAGGTTGTTTTGGATAAGTAGTTATCGACTTATCGCAAATACGATACAAATCTCTTTCTTACACAGATGGAATATGTCTTTTGGTTTTGAATCAAACCTGTGACTGTTGAAAATTGAAAAGATGATACAAATGCTTATGGATTAAAGACAAATAAGTTGTATGCATTGGACCCATGAATATTGCAACATCTAATGTAGTTTGAGTAAAATGTTTGCTTATTTATTAAACATTCGAAATAGATTAACCCAAAAAAAAAAAAAAAATTATTTTGTGGATTTGTGTCAAAGTCTGGAAGGCCATCAAATAAGTTGAATGATGATAACTGTAAAGTAGTAGATTCTAGTCTGAATTTTTTCTGGATTGGTTGGTCTGTGATAATCGTCTACCAACAGGTTTAATGGGTCAGGTAGATGAAAAGGAAATGGTATAAGAATTGTCTATACATTAATTTGAATGCATATAACCTCCAAAATTGTTTTTTAATCAATTTGGATTATTTTTCTGAATACTGTAAATAATTGGAAGCTATTAAGAATGTTCAAAAAGAGCTTGTGGGTCATCATATCCACAGCGTACAGAAAGTTACGTGTTAGGCAATGTGTCCATTTTGCCACCTCTAGGTAGAGCATATGTATGTGACAGTTGGATTATGTATTTCTCTTGCATATTTTTGACACTCAGAGATGGCTCTTTCGGTTGCAGTAAACTATTGATTCTAACCCGGCCAATCTGTGTGCAGGTGAAGACTGCTACCCTAACTCTTGTTCTTGTGGCAATGCTCATTGTTGTGTTATCCTCTGTTGAGTCTGGTCTCTGGTATTTGGTAGCCTTGATTCTGAGGAAACCCGCATGATCATGCTACAATTTGGGATCAAATTCTTGGTGATTTTAATCCAAGTCACAACAGCACACACAGGTGTTTGTTTATCCTGCTGATAATGATATATTCTATTAGGTACGCGTAGACATATGTTGCAACATATATTTGTTGAGGTTAGAGATAGAACAAGTGAGGCTATTGGCTGCGTGGCTAAATGTAATGCACATGATTTATTACAAGTTGTGAAAATCTTGCAAGGGAAATGATGTGTGTGTTAATTAGAATAAGTGGTGTTTCTTATTGGTTCACCATACAGGTTTTCAAGTGAGTGGTTGGTTCACCGGATCCATAGGGTCCATTTTGTTTTCTTGATTGACCAGCATACTTTTATCAAGCTTTGCATTTCTCATGTGGATTATATGGTTTTGATGTGTTAAATGAATTAAACGAAACGATACGATGGCACAGTACACTATTGCTTATTTAGAATACCAATTCTCTGGTCGACTTATGTACTTGCATTTTACCGAGTGTTTGTATAATTCAAACACGTGTACTTACAGTGAAACCCTTACTAGGTTCATATATGGCTCACTTAGCAGCCCTTGACCATCTTATATCGAGCTCAAACACCAATAAAACATATGAGGTGATTAAACTTACGGAAGCCGAAATAGTTTACGCCAACCTGTTTAATTGCCCTCTCGTGTGGAAAAACAAAAACAAAAGAACAAAATTTGATTTTACAAGATCAAAATGTTCTGAATTTGGATACAATATGAGCGATTGTAACTTGCTGAAAATCCATATTATATAACTGGTTGAAAAATTCTACTATGATCAGAGTGCTTTATGAGCCAAAATCGGCCCCAAGCTCAAACTCGCCTCGACCTATATAGGTCCATAGAAATCAAGCAATACAACCACTACTTTCAAGCTTGTCAAGTCAAAGCACAAACCAAGAACCCACCATTCCTTCTGGTAGCTTCACTCACATGAGCTCAACCTCAGCTTGGTTAAACATTCGCCCATGGTTTCATATGTCACACAACAGCAACAGCAATAAAGAGAGCTAAATGTCAGACATACACTACTTCGTACCATACTTTCTCTTCAATTTAAACTTGTTTCAATTCCGAAAACAGTACAAGAGTTCTAACGACCAAAATGGCTTCAATTTCTAGTGTATGTCACCTTCCTCAGCGGCGATCTATTGCTAAACAACCGATTAAGTCAGTTATATTTGTATTCTACATAAAAGTATATAATGGTTACAAGAACAAATGGGTTCTGAGTGAAATTCTTGGTAAATTTACCGGTATTACCAACAGAGATGGTGAGAAAGAGATGGTGAAAAACACCAGTCACGAGTCTATGTACTCTCACTACTCTCATGAACCTAAGTTGTTGGTCAATACGCCCTGTGACTTCTCTTGCATATCATCAACTCTCTGGTGGTGCCTGGAACCTTTAGAGATATTGAAAGCTCATTTCTGTCTTTCAGCAGCCTGCAAAAGACGTTAAAAGAAATGAATTAGTATAATTACAAATACTATGGTAGCTTTGTTATGTAATCCGGAAGGTAAATGGAGTCGAATGAGAATGGGTACAAGTGTAGGTATAACATTTTAATACCATTATTGGTTTGACAGTGGGTTTAAATAATAAGATATGAATCTATGCACATCAAAAAAGTTTCTAGCCGTCAACATTAAAAACAGAATACTGCATTTATGTAGAAGGTGACAACACCTCCATTTAAGTACCATGGTCAAGTTGACTATATAAACATTAGGCCATTCCATAAACATTAGACCCAACCAACAGTAATACGAGATCTACAGAAATCTGAAATCCACTTGAACTTTAAACAGCAATTTGAATAACCCCTAAATCCTAAATATGAAGAAATTACTAGAAGCAACAGCAACATGAGAAGATACAAAATTACAAAGGCATACCCATATTGTTAATTCTTAAAAGACATAAGCAACACAATGTAAGAAGAAATTTATCGAGGGACATCATGAACCTAACAGTGAAATTTTAACATAACAAGGGCATGTGTTTGTAATTTGAGAATCCACCCTTTTCTGCCAAGTATGGTTAAATCCCCTGTTCTTGGGTTTTGTCAAACCCATTCCTTAACAAACATATTCAATCAATCCCATGCACATTCCTTCATTTCTTATCCCTTAAACAATACAAACCCTACGCTAATGCTAATTAGAACTTGAGAGAATTTAATCCAAATAGTTTCACTCAATTTTAGTGTTTCCCCGTTTCTGTCTTTTTTTTTTTCTTCTTGTGAGCACCCAAAACAATAGAACACTGAATTGCAAGAGACGATGCATTTCTGTTACTTTGTTAAAACGATTAAGGATTTTATCAGTTCATTTTTCGGTAAATAAAGATGGGACGCACACTAAGAATGGAAACATGATACTCCGTACTAAATAACAATTTGAGCACCATATTGCACAAGTTCAATATAAAGCTGACGACGCTTTTACATTCTTATTAGCAACGGCTTATTATACTTTTATCTTTTCAGATCTCTTAATGCTATCACCAAAAAAGAATGGAATAAAATAACTTTTCACATATTTTGGTGGTTGCAGAGATTAGATATAATGCCAAAGATCTGCAGCAAACCCTGAAGGTAGTTGCTATCTAAAATCACTAACCCTGCATTACTGATTGTTCTATATCGTTAACACGGTGATGCTAAAAAAGGAAAGGGTTACTATCAAAAGGGAGCCTTTAATTTGAAGTCAGACACATACAGATTATTACGATGTCCAGCTTAAATGCTTATCAATGCCCAAAGGTATTCCTAAAACTTGTAAGCGTTGCCCCGATTGTGTAGCTAACGCAAGCATGCACACATATACAATAACTCTGCTTACTCCGAGGCAGTGCGAAGCTAGTGGGAGGACTAGCCGTTGCTTGGCACCCCCAACCAGCCCATCTATATGGAGTTTTAGCCCATGGTCATATACTCATTTTATTAGTTAGTTTTGTGCATGTCTGTATCTTCCACTTAGATTGTCCTAATATTATTTGCTTCATGTTTTCTGTCTAGTATATACGTGTGTTAACAAAGAGTATATGTGTATTCAAACCAACTATTTTATTAATACGACTACCAAGTTAGTTCATAACACAACAGATACCTAGTTAATCCGGTCCAAAGTAGTTTTACTGATCTAAAGTTCTAACTACTACTAGCGAGCAAGGTTGAACTTAGGACGTTCAAGTCTATAGATATATTCAGTTTTCTTCTGGACTCGCACATTCTTATGGCTTGCTTAAGTTGAAGGTTGCTATTCTCTATATAACAATTGCATTGTACAAATCCTGCCAGCATCCCAATAATGTCTTTGCAACTTCTATGGGAAGTCTTTTAGCAGAACAACATTGCAACTTCAGCAACGACAGCAGTCCCTTTACCCTCGGGTAGGGGTGTGACGGCCTCCCCCATTCCCTACTCCGGCGAGATTGGGTATTGTTGTTGTAATAAGCCTGGGAATAAGTTTAATAGCACTAACATGATACTTAAGTCAATCTAAAAAATTATGATTTATGCAGCAACTTACGACTTGACCCCCTTGCGAGCTAGACTAAGCTTCTAATATATCTAATCAGCCATTAAGCACTATAAGCAAAAATAATCACACGTGAACCTCAAGGAACTTTTGTAACCTAGCTCTATATGCAAAAACACAATGGGCAATGAAAAAACGTTTAGAGTGATAGCATGTTAAATAGGGCCCAAAAGATATTGGTATCTACAAATACATGTATCCCTTTATGGTTCATCATGAAAATCACGGAACATCCTCTCATGCCCCCACCATTGCAGATCTCTATTCCTACACGCACCAACATATCTCATGTGGTACATGATATCTTACAAATACCACATACAAATTTGTCAGTGCATTAGACAATATTTTGTTACATGCAAAAAACTTTCTATTATTGGTGCACTATATTGTTAGAAAGCAAACTAGATTTTTTATTATCTAATAAAATTATGCAAATTTCAAAGGTTTAGTTGATAGGAACAATCAATTAAAACTCTTTTTCATGACAACTAAACACCATAAAGTACGAGTAACTCACAAGGACATTTCTGCCTATACTTAAGCTATCGAAAAAGGTTAGTTATAACTAACAAGAATAAAGAGATTTAAGTGCACGTCATACCTTTTGAAGCTTTTGCAGGACTGAATCTTCAAATGCCTTATAACTAGCACCAACAAGTTCTTCATTCACGAGACGACCTTCAGATTTCACAGGCTCACGGGCTGCTGTGAAAGCTGTAGACGTTTCTGGTTGAACGAGTACAACTAGCAATGGATTCGAAAAATCTCCACACACAGCTCTAGTCGCAGCAACCTGCAATGAAACAAAACCCATGGTAAACGCAGTTCGAGAAGATACTTGATATAGCATGACTCAAATTAAATTTACTAAAAACTTACAGCTGCTTCTTTAGTTGCCATGGCGATAACCGCTAATCCTTTTTTCTTTTTATTCTTAATAAGCACATCTTTGACCTCACCAAATGCTTCAAATATCTCCCTTAGACTCTGCGCTGTATACTCGAAACCAGCATTCTCCCACGAAGCTCTAAGTATCTTCTCCCTATCGTCCACATTAGCACGTCCACCCGCGCTACTCCTTTCACCACTTACAGATTCCTTCTTCAAAGGCGTAGACGCTTCAGCTGAATTAAAATTGATTTTATTGGCATGCATTTTACGGAATCTATCAACTTCTTCTTTAAATTTCCTAGCAATAATCTCCTCTTCACTTCTAGCTTTAGCAGTCGTATCAAAACCATAAAAAGAAGCCCGCTCTCTTTCGTCAAGATCAGACATCATTCTCCTACGCTTGGAGTCATGTTGCATTTCGCGTTGACGTTTCTGCTGTTTTGCTCGAAGCAGATCATCAAAAAGTTTCCTACCCTTTCCATCCTTAAGAATCTGATATGACGTCTGCAGCTTTTGAAAATTGGCAGGTGCATTTGGGTCATCGGGTCTCTTGTCCGGATGCAATTCCAAAGCCTTTAAGCGATAAGCTTTTGTTATTTCTTTTTCTGTAAGTTTGGATCCTTCTTCGCCAGATGGCAATCCAAGGACCAAATAATGATCGATGTCAGCATCCATATCTTCTTTCTACCTTCTAAAACAATAAGTAAACAAACATGTTAGTAACCGTCACGATCAATAAGCTCATAATCTTACAAATTTTAATGTTTGATGGCTCTTCATGAGGTAAAAGGGTGTTTAGGATTGCTTATTGTTTCTACCTTTGGGGGGAAAAAAAAGTTGCTTAAAAAAAGCATTTTAGGAGATAGTGTTTGTCTTCGCTAATTATGTTATAAATGCTATAATAATCGAGAAAATAACAATTTATTGAAAAATTTCAACCAAATTCATTTATAAAAAGTCTTGGGTTAAACATGATGATGAAAAAAAAAAAAAAAAAAAAAGTGAATTTTAATTATATCTCACAAAAAGACAATTATTTTACCATTTTACCTCGAAATAAGCCGATAGGCTATAACCAAAACAATGTAAGGGTATGTTTTCTATCTCTGATTAAGTAGGAATTTGTAGAATTTGGAGAGGGAAGGGGGGGTCTTATCTCATTAAATGAGTTGACAATTTAGAAAAATGCATTCAAAAAATGTTGTATACTCCATTTTGAAGATGAAAAGTACGGGATTTGGGGTTACAAAGGTAAAAACGTCAAAAAAATGTATTTTGTAATTTTCCTTGATAAATTAGAAAGTAAAAAATGCAATTATGTAGAGAATTATCACATTTGAACATGATGTCCGTTTTCCTTATTTTGTAAGATACAAAAGGTGTTTGCTTAAACTTATTTTGGGGGCTTACGAGCTTATATTGTTTGGACTTATGTTTCATAAGCCTATTATTTTCGGCTTATTTTGAAACTTATATAAGTATGAAAAAAGCCGGAAAAAGTTGGTTTATAGCCGAAATCGCATAAGCCCAAAAGTAAGCTTAAACAAACACCCCCAAAGATGTTTCCTTAAACTAAAATCAATCCCAAACCCCCAATTGTAAAACTGATTTGCTGTATAAAATCAATCCCTGAAAGAATTATCACATTTGTGTGTTTAATAGGAACAATTTTTGATTGATAAACATTAAAGAATTTTGTAACAAGTTACATACATTACGAACTAATTATCCCTAAAGGTAAATACACGAGTCACTTGGCAACGCAAAAACCGAACCTTCCTAAACGGGTAAATGGGATGAGATTTTCCCTATTCAGGTTACACGGAAAGGACGAGTCTTTGACTCATATGTATACAATCTAACCGAGGTATCCACGTGATCATTTCCGATCCTTTCTCTGGCTACCCCCAAATATGTACCTAGTGAGGTTTGAAGTTTGAACCCTATAACTCTTGTTAGGAGGTTAGGTGCCTTACCACAAAGACCAAACCTTCCTAGTCTATTCCATATTCTGCGAGTGCACTAGAAGTTTCTCCAACCAAATTAAACATTGAGTCCATACATCATCTCTTACGGTTGTACCGTCACCACCTCCCTACTATAAGATTCGGATTAATAATATCACTGCTCCGCAACCGAACCTAACTGACCCAACCGGTTATAAACAATTATATGACCTAAAACTAATCTACATTAAAGGGCATGCTTCCATATTCATAAATTTACAAACTTTAGTACAGAAAAACCTATAATTTAACATTATAAGCAGAGTCTTCATATATTCTGCTAATAATATATATAAATTTATATCATAAAGAGATGAAAAAAAAAAAAGAAAAAAAATCAAAATGAAGGCGTCAGCAAGGGACCTCTATAAAGTCATTATTAAAAGTAACAAGATTCTTCAGCGTGTATCAATTCAACTTTTTCCCTACTAAATACACCAACCGCCTAATCTTCCTATAGTGTGTACTAAATGATCCTATTAAATACACCAAACAAGCTAATCTTCATATTGTGTACCAAGTAATTGATGCCACGTTAGCAATAATACACACAATAGAAAAATTAGTCGCTTGGTGTATTTAATGAGAAAAGCTAGCAAGTGACCTGACCCGCTTATAAACAAATACTAATCTACATAACAACGGTATTCTTCCAAATTCATAAATTTATAAACTTTAGGGCAGCAACCTATAATTTAACAAATTAGCCACTAGGATAGTTTGGGATGGCTAAACTTCATTAAAATCTTCAAATAAAATTAGCCAACTTGAGACAGGTTAAACACCAGCCTCTAAGCCACCTCAACTCAACCTAAAGTCAACAAGGTGAGACGAAACGAACAAACAAAAGTTTGACCTGAGTTGCAGACCTCGAAAACAGATTTCATGCACACTAATCTCTACGAAATGCATATACCTAGGGTAGAAAAAGGGTATTTTTCTCATTATGTGTTCAACAAATCTTGGAAACCTTTTTGGGGGAAATACAGTTACACTTCCCCTCCCCTCCCCTCCATCCTAAAAGAATCTTGAACGTGAAAACACGGTTTTTATTTGTTTCCCTCACTTTCTCTCCCTTGATAAAACTCAAGACCATAGTGTAAGTCCACACTACATAAAGTAAACAAATACGCCCCACAAACATCAGGTTACTACTATGTACCCTGGCCTTCTTGAGGAAATCATGATTACCTATGGTATTCTAAGACAGAACTTAGACCAACTTTCTACAATCTCTAAGCATGGACAATGGGTTGCCGAAGGAAAAATTCAGGCACCATCATGATACATTTTGAACGTCTAAACTTTTGTTGTCCGAAACCACACACCTATTCTACGACATCAACCGAAACCGGTCCATAGTCCATACACATAAAAGTAAACGCACATGTTACTAGCAGGGAACCTTCCTATATTCTGCGCATAATCTACAAACAACCCGAACCGATCTGCTTATAAGCTAATAATAGTCTAATACAATCTACATGATAAAGGGTATTCTTCCAAATTTATAAATATTAGTACTAACAAACATATAATATAACATTCTTTATATATTAGCAGTAACAAGGTGAGATAATAAAGTAGTGAAATATTAGTAGTATTGAGATTAAAACCCTAAAAGTAATTTACCTGATGATCGTATGTGTAAATTCAAGCCCTAATTTTGAATTGATCTGAGTATTTGCTAAAAATAAAGAATGAAAATTGGGGCCGCAATATACTTATAGTGTTTTTTTTTTTTTTTTTTTAGCTGCACAACACCGAGAGGGAAAAATTACTTTGACTTATATGCACGCGGTTTTATGGAGTTAAATCTTTGCTAGTTTCTCACTTTTTCTTAGGCTACTCGCAGTAATAGAATGAGATCGACTTAGTCGATCGATAACAACTCGATCTTCCTTTTGTACCTAATCGATCGAGGCATAAGTTTTGTATATCATGGTCATGTATACGATCGAAATGAATGAAGTGTCCATTTAATATTTAACCTTATTCCTTGTCATTCCGTTGCAAAGTAAAAAAAAAAAAAAAAAAATCATACTAGCCGTTGGTTTCTAACGGTTTGAAAAATAACTAAATAAATAAATAAAATCTTTTAAACTCACTTATAAATACACAACACAAACACACTTCAATCCATAAATTTCACTTCACACATTTTCTATATTTTTTCACACTATGAATTTTTACAAGCTATTCATTGTTGATTCGTCTTTGGATGATGAAAATGAAGTTAGTAGCAAGTTTATGATGTTTGCGGAAGAGTGTTTGGAGGCTTTTCAAGCGTCACAAACTAAAGTCTCACGAAACCAAATTAGTAGGGATCGTTTGGGTGCTCATAACCGTTTAGTTGCTGCTTACTTCTGCGAGACCCCAAGATACGGCGATCAAGCATTCCATGATCGTTTCCGAATAAGCCGAAAACTATTCACATGAATTGTTCGAGAGGTAACCGATCATTCACCTTATTTCCAACAAACTTCTAGTTATGCAGGCGTACTTGGTATTTCTCCATTGATGAAGTGTACTTCGTCAATTCGTCAATTAGCATACGGGGTCAATGCGGATGCTCTAGATGAATATGTGCAAATGGGTGCGTCAACAATTCGTGAGTGTCTCCAAAAATTTTGTGAGGCCATAATGGAGTTATATGGTGCAGAGTATCTGCGAAAGCCGACGGTTACTGACATTGAAAAACTCTATGCTCATCACTACGAAAGTCATGGGTTTCCTGGGATGATAGGAAGCATTGATTGTACAGATTGGCCGTGGGAGAATTGCCCACATGCTTTAAAAGCTCAATTTTGTAGGGGTGATCACGGGCAAACTCCTTTCATTTTATTAGAAGTGATCGCCTCCCAAGATTTATGGATTTGGCATGCGTTCTTTCTTATGATCCCATAAGAACGCATGTGGAATCGTTGGAAATTACACAAAACAACTCATCTTAGCCTCAAAGCCGATTTGTTGGAAGACATTTGGCATCGTCATAATCAAAACTAGTTTAGTCGTTTTATTATCGTAATGTTTTAATGTTATTTGAATTTTATTGAAATATTTTTATTTTATTTGAATTATTATGTAACGTTTTAATTATTAATGAAATTTGAGTTTGTGTTAAAAATGTTTTTTTTTTTTTTTTTTTTTTTTTTAAAAAGAAAGAAAAAAAGTTTGATCATGGTCGCCCTTACTGGGGCACATAATCGCCTGAAGGTCGCTGGAGAGAGAAAGCTGACGTGGCAGAGAAAATGGGAGGGATTGACCCTCCTTACTGGGGGCAGCCTTAGAGCACTAGGTACCCATGGCTTCAAGCCATGGCCGAAAAGTTGCTGTCACGTCAGCAAAAATTTCTACGGCACTAGAAATCTCACGGCACCACATTCTGGCCGTTACCCATGGGCCATGGCACCAGAAAATGTGGTGCCGTCGTCCACCATTTTTTTTTTTTTTTTTTTTTTTTTTTTTTTTTTACATAAAATAAAACATACACAATATAACTAAAATAAACTTCATTACATTAAAAAAAACATACATTACATAATTTCTTTAAGAGTGAAAGTATAATTCTATTTTACTTAATGGGCTTTTATAAAAACGACAACTACATAATCCATTTTTGTCTATTGGGCTTATGTCCATATAGTATATGACGTTAGATTTAGGGTTACATACTTAATTGTCACTTTGTCTTTGCCGCTTCTCATCTTCTTTCTCACCATTTCACAGCAGCAAAAATGTTCAAACTTATGAAGAAGAAATGTCAAAAACTGAAATATATGCCAAACGGATCCCTTCTTCCTCCAACGTTCGAATTCTTCAAAAAAGAATTAGCGAAAAAAAAAAAAAAAAAAAAGCGATGGCGTGGGCTAGTGGCCATGGCGCCAGCGACGGTACGTGCGCCGTCGGCCATGGTTGGCTGGTGGCCATGGCGCCAGCTACAAGCCATGCGTACCCTGTGCTCTTAACCACCGGGTTAATCTTTGATAGTTTATGACTTTTTCTTAACCACCCCAAATATACGCATCTAATAAAGTTTAAACCTTTTGATTTCTTGTGAGAATCTAGACCTTACCACTAGGTCGATTACACATATCATACATGAAGTACTCAAATAGTCAAATATACATTTTCACTTATTCACTACTGTACCCAAAATAGGTTGTTAGGGCTTACACAATGACAACGCTCCACCGTGGAACGTGTAATAAATGGTTCTTTAACCATGTAATGCATTGTGAAGATGACACATATTCACACGGTATTAATACCGATTTTATCTATTTGGAACCGTGTTTATACTTCTCAAGTGGGTCATCTTTCTCCACTCGCTTCAATTTAATATATGAAATTAATGTCTCCACTAACTTCAATTTAATATTAGTACATGGAAACGTATATGTACTCTATACACAATATAATTTTTTTTCCTACAGTTTGTTTTGCATAACTTGTGAGACATGATAAATTATAAGACAACAATACAAAAATTCATCATCACGAGCAGTAGCTGCAAGTTATACTTAAACAACACAAATAAATTACACAAAAATAAATTCTACTAAAGTTATACTCGATTCATCATGTCATAATACAATTTGCAACAAAGATACTCGTTAATTCTGATTACCTTCTTGTAAAAGCGTTCCCATAAATGTTCGGTCAAATCTTTTCAAAGCTTGTGATGTGTGATCACAAAGTTGAGAATTCCTTTGTATTTGATATCGAATTTCTTGTGTTGGCCCTCGATGAACACGTATTGGAGGATCTACATCAACCGACCAATCACTAATCGAATTTTGCTCATCCTCTACAATCATATTGTGCAATATGATGCATGCATGCATTATATCCTTTATGTTTTTAATATGCCAAGATCTTGCTGAACCTCCAACCTCCTACCATTCATAGTTATTACCTCAACTACTCAAACATTTATTATTCAAACATTGCATTTATAGTTATTTAAACTTCTGAACGTTGCCTTCATAGTTATTTATTACTTCAACAAATCATAGTTAATACTCCAACCTCCAACCATTCATATTTATTACTCAAACTGTTCACATTTATTTACTCTCCAACCTCATTTTTACTAGTCCAACTACTCAAACATTTATTTACTACAAAGTCTTATTAGTCTCAACCAAAAGTTATTACCTCAACTACTCAAACATTTATTATTCAAACACTGCATTCATAGTTATTTAAACTTCTGAACGTTGCCTTCATAGGTATTTATTACTTCAACAAATCATAGTTAATACTCCAACCTTCAACCATTCATATTTATTACTCCAACTGTTCACATTTATTTACTCTCCAACCTCATTTTTACTAGTCCAACTACTCAAACATTTATTTACTACAAAGTCTTATTAGTCTCAACCAAAAGTTATTACCTCAACTACTCAAACATTTATTATTCAAACACTGCATTCATAGTTATTTAAACTTCTGAACGTTGCCTTCATAGTTATTTATTACTCCAACAAATCATAGTTAATACTCCAACCTCCAACCATTCATATTTATTACTCCAACTATTCACATTTATTTACTCTCTAACATCATTTTTACTAGTCCAACTACTCAAACATTTATTACTTCAAAGTCTTATTAGTCTCAACCAATATTGAGTCAAAATGTTATTACTCACAAAAACTATGAATCTCAATCCTTCAAACCCAAATTATTTCATTAGTTTGATGACTTCTCAAGATCTTGAAAGTCCAAACAATCAGCTATATAATAATATGTACCCAAATAATATGTACCTAAATCATATGTACCCAAACCCTCCATACCCAAATCATCCATACCCAAATCATTTATACCCAAATCATCCATCTATACATCCAACTATAAATAAAAATACCACTGATAAAAAGTTGAAAGGTACAAAAAACGAATGGTCAAGGGAAGAGGATTTAGTGTTAGCAAGAGGTTGGTTGCACGTTTCAAAAGATAGCATTACTGGCAAGTCTCAATGCGAGAAAGATTTTTGGCGATGAATTCACGAATACTATGAAAGTAACAACACTTCAGCAACACCCCCATATTTTGATATACGCAGCGGAAATAAGTTAAGGGTATTACTTCCGGTATCACAGTCATAATAATGGAAAACGACTCGAAAGAGACGTTTTAGATAAAACAGTTATCATTCATTTATTTAATCAAAGTTTACACAAAAGAAAGGTCCCAGCGGGAGTTACTGAAATACATACAAAAGTACTTAATTTTGAATGATAACAAAATGGACGCCTTTTTTATAAGAAAGTCCATAGCTACTCCGTGCCAAGTCGTGCTTTAGTTACCTGGGATAAAACATGCTAAAATGTCAACACAAAGGTTGAGTGAATCCATAGTGTTTGTATAATAATTAGTTGAACACAAGTTTCAAGTTTGATAATTGTATATTAATACAATTATAGTAAAATAGTAACATTGTTGTACAGTATTATTGCTCTAAGTCTCATAAACTCAAACATTAAAGTGTGTGATATCATAAAATGATATAAATAATAGTGCCCTCGTGTAGGAGCTTGCCATTCTCCTATTGTTCTCAAATAACGTGCATTTGGTTACCATTTCGGTCAACACAAATGGGGCGTCAATTGCCAATAGATCTATTCACAATATTCACGTTCACTCGTAAGTGATTAATGGTTTATGATATGAGGGTCTTCTAGTGGCAACAATGTGTACTTAGGTAATATCAATCAGGATAGAATACAGCAAAACACTTGTGTTCAGGTTTGTAGCATGTATCTCCCTACGAGTTTGAAAAACATATAAAAGTGGGACTACGAACTCACCTTGGTGATACAGTAGTTTAAGTTTGAGTATGTTTGTTTGATGTTCAAAACTCTATTAATGTGTAATATTCAGAGTAGTTATTATACGTTGGGTTTTTAGGTGAAATTAGTATAACGCGTATGGTTAAATGAGAAAAGTACAATTGATATAATCTGAAAGTCTCTTCAAAAGTTAGTGGATTATAAGTTTTATCATGTTTCATTTTTAAGGTTGGTTCGATTGTTAACGAGATAAAAATATCCCGTATATTGAATTTTATCAAAACCGAGTTGATACGTATTAGAAGTATATTCCCGTACTTATATAAAATGTTACACTTTATACCCTTATAGTTTCAAGTATTGACAGTTTATACCCTTGAACTTTAGTGAAATGACAGTTTCTACTCTGGAGTTTCAAAAGTGACACTTTATACCCCTTGGTTAAATATAATTTGCACCGGAGTTTTTATAACTTATTAATTCATAATTACACTTTTTACCTCCAAGCATTATTTAGTTTTTAAATTTAAACCTTTATATATATAATTTTAGAAATTTGGCAAAACAGGCCCTCTATGCATTTTGCGATTTACATGCATAGTCCTTGTTCTATATTATTAACTAAATTTACAGTTTTGACCCAAAAAACTCCAAGTTTAGTGTTTTTAACCCCCATGCATGTTTGGCGTTACATGTTTAGTCCATATTTTGCAAATTTGCGTTTTTGGATTCGAAAGAGATGTGGCTTGTTATGGCTTATCAATATAAGATGTTTTAAGCTTAAGAATAAGATGGAAAGCGCATATAAGCTCATGATTTAGCTTGTAAAAAGGGCTTATGGGCCTTTAGGCCCATTAAGGGTGCTTTTGGTTTTTCATGTCGCGAGCAAGGAAAAAGAAAGAAAACTAGGCAGGGTCTTGTGGGTTTTTAGCTATGGTTTTGTGGTTTTCTAAACTTGTATAGGTGCTTATTAAATTGGCTTAAATGGTTAGCTCGTAGCTTTTGACTTGTGGCTTAAAAATGAGACTAAAGAGGGGTGCTTGGGTTGTGTCGCGACAAGAAAAAAAAAAAGAAAAAAAAAAGATTTTTGAACCTTAAAAGCTTATGGGCTTATTTTTAATGACTTGTATACATGTTTATTAGCTTATCCAAATGACCCATGGTGTAGATTGAAGCTTAAGGTTTAAAAAAAATATTAATAACAACGAGGGGGTGTTTTGTTTGTGCTCTCGGTAAAAAAAAAAAAAGAAAGGGAGAAAATTCATTGTTGATTTGGTTTAAGGTTATTACTTGGTTCTAAACATATACTTATGATATTAGAGAATGTAATTGATATTGAAAAGGGTTTAGAAAGCTTACAAAGCATTATTGCGTTTTGGAGAAATTAGACTAGAACCAACTACTCCAAATCGACTTCCAATCTGTTATCAAAGTTTTCCAAAGCTACAACCTACCATTCCTCTTCCTTTACACTTGAAATGCAGTAGGTAGATGTGTGTGTGTGTGTTTTTTGTGTTAGAGAGCAAAAGGGATGGAGTGGAATGGTGAGTTTAGCTCGATATATATAGACGACGAGGATTGGGTTTCCTTGGTTGTTTTTGCAACTTGCTAAGCTTTGTCAAGAAGTTAAGAAACATGATAAGATGAGATAACCTAGGGCTTTGTAAGAATTCATGTGAGTTTGTGGATGATTCGAAGGGTTTGCTACAAAAATCATGTGATGGCTTGAGACTTTTGACCAAGTTGCTAAATATCTATGAGACAAATGTGTAAGGGAAACTAGTTTGGGCTAAGTGTGTTTACATATGATTTAGATTGGGCTTAGTTTGTTTAGGACTAAATTAGGGTTTGTTTTGGCTGCTCTTATTGCAATTCGAATCACATTAACAAGGAGTTGCAGTTTTAAGCTTAAGTTATTTGTACATAGAGTTAGGTGATGTTTTACTAGTAGTTTACATCTTAGTTTTGATTCTTGGTTTGGTTTATTGGTTATTAGTTAAGGTTTTTAATAAAAGAAAATACAATTTTGAATTTTTGCATTGAGTACTTGTACCACGAGCATTAGAGAGTTGTACCTTGTGTTAATACAAATATCGTCCTAAAAACGTTATTTATATTTTACGATCTTTGCTTAGTTTTGTTAATGACAATTACAAAGTTTATCTTTAAGCAAAGCATAAATAAGATTAAGTCTTTTACATTTATAGTGATAAGCATTTTACAAACACATTTTACATTACAAAGTTCACCAGGAATAACATATACAAGTTTACATGTTTATTTCTTAAAATGGAAACTTTATTAGTTAAATATTAGGATGACATCATGGCATGCATCATATACACAATCTTGGTAAGATTTTGTGATATTTTTTTTAGATCTTCAAGCCAAAGAGTTGAAATTTGAAGATATGGAAAGATATGGCAAGATTTGGAAAGATTTGAAGATCTCTTAGCTGGCCTGACACGACGGATCCAATTGGATACACAGACGGATCCATATTTAGGGATCCGCCGGATCCGTCGCTTGTTGATTAGCTTTGCCTATAAATAGCAAGCTGATCATTTGGCCATTTCATCACTCATACAGCTTAAAATACATACTCATTCATTTGCATATCACTAACCCTTAGCTTACTAACATTTTATAGATCTTTCCTTTCGTAGCAAAGAAGATCTCAACATATAAGGAGTAACAGTCTGTTATCTTCCTTCTAACATAGAGTCTGTGTGTTCTTGTATTAGTCACACATCATAGTTAGTATCATTCATACAGTAGAGTCCGGTTAGTGTTTTAGTCCTCAAAACACATAGAGTAAACGGGAGTTGTTGTACCCTTGTAAAGAACCGAACGGGAGTGGTTGTACCCTTGTAAAGAACCAAACGGGAGTGGTTGTACCCTTGTAAAGAACTCGGTGTTTAGCTTAGTACCGGAAAAAGATTAAGCGACTTGTAAAGGTTTTCTCCGCCTAGAAGGGAGCTAGTTTCTTAGTGAAGATAAACTCTCGAGTTAGAGGCTCGAGGAGTGGAGTAGGGCAAGGAAGAGAGTCCTTGTAGCCGAACAACTATAAACAACTGTGTTGTGTGGTTTGATCTTTCCTCTCTTTACTTATTTACTAATATCTCTTGTTTGTGTGCTTGATTGTTTACTTGACTTTGAAATCACAATAAGTAACAAAGCAAATTAATTTTAAACGGTAAAACTATTCAACCCCCCTTCTAGTTTTCCACAATTGGTACCAGAGCGGTGTTACTCAAGATTTTCAAATATATTGTATTTTAAAAACTTGAAACGATCATGGATTTTGAAAACTTTAAAGAAGGGCAATCTATGCAAAGACCACCACTATTTGAACCAAATTGTTTCATATATTGGAAAAATCGCTTTGTGACATATGTGAAGTCAAAGGACATAGATCGGTGGTATATTATTGTAGAGGGTGATTACAAACCCATAAGTAGTGATATTTCAGGTGGTCGGGATATAGGTAACTCTTTTATTCGTTGACATGTGTCTAAATACACATATATTTTACCCGGTTTAAACCCACATAAACAGCCAAAAACACTTTGAAAAGTCAAATAATACATAAAATATCATAAAATGTGTTTTTATATGATTCAGGTGCAAAAGGAGTGAAAACAGATGAAAAACGAGCAAAGTTTCATAAATTGTCAAAACTAGTCCCTGGTTACTCAAAACTTGTACAAATATCATTAAAGGTCCTTGGGGATTCATAAGTTGTTAGAAATAGTCCTTTGAAGTTAAAATTGCATATTTACAACTTTGGTCCCTCAACTTTGAAAAATGTCAAATTTAGTCCTCGGGTATTTAAAATATGGAAATTAGCAAATATAACCCTTGTACTATTCTTATATGGCATAATTGGTCCTTGTGTTAACTTTGGAAATTTAGCAGGTTCAACCCTTCAAGTTTCAGCAAATTACAAAATTAGTCCTTGTGTCTAGTTAACCAAAATCCGGACCTAAATAATCCAAAATCCTATCTAAATTAAACCCAATGTACTATTCTTATATGGCATAATTGGTCCTTGTGTTAACTTTGGAAATTTGGCAGGTTCAACCCTTCAAGTTTCAGCAAATTACAAAATTAGTCCTTGTGTCTAGTTAACCAAAATCCGGACCTAAATAATCCAAAATCCTATCTAAATTAAACCCAACCATTTACCCAACCCTTATTTACTAAACCCAACCCAGTTTTATTACCCAAGCCCAATTAATCCAATCCCAAAATATAACCAACCCGGCCCATTTTCCCTTTGATAAATATCCAGGTCAAACCATCTTTGACCCGTCTCCTTCCCTCCACCTCACTGGTATATCAATACCACCACCACCACCACTTGCTCTGTCACCACCTTATCCCTTATCCCTTCATTACACACCCCAAGAGACATTTAATGCAACCCCCTAGTGGCACGCTATCACAGACCCAATTGGCTTAAAAGCCTTTTCCCGCCAAAAGGTGAATTACACGGGGGAGATCAAATTGACCAATCCAACGGTTCAAGTGATGTGGGAAAGTCAAAGAAAGTTGCTTGGACTTCAAAAAGTCACTACAAATAGAGAAAGAAGCAGTAGAATAGATTTGTCAATGTTTTAGACCATTCGTAGTGCAATCTCTTTAATTTTCTGTTTTAAATCTTTAATTTCAGTTGTAATTTCAAGTTGTACCAAGTTTATGTTAATGGAAGTTCGATTTCAAAGTTTCTCAATTTCAGTTTCCAAGTTTAAATTCATATTTGGCATTTTTGAGTGAAACTGACAATTTCATTTAAATATTGTTAGATATTGTTATTTCATGTTCCTTTAAAGCTCATTTTAGTTTACCTATAAGCTGTTAAAAGTTTCTTAAGCAAAGAAATCAGTTTAGCTCATAATCTTTAAAATACTCAAAAATACCATAAAAATAGTTAATAAATAAAAAATCAGTTGAAAGATGAAGAAAGCTTGGAGCAAGGTAAATTCTTGATGGCCTTGGTTTAGTAGCTTCATGGGAAGCATTAGGTGTGTTCTTTGATTCATGGTTCTTGGTTTTGAATGCTCACTGTATGCAATTTTGTAAGCATTTTCTATATCTTTTAGCATAATTTGTTGTAGTGAGTAATTGTTGTTAAAAGTTGTTTGTTGCTGCCTTTTTATGCTTGTTTTAAGCTTAGTATAAGTTTAATTATTAGTGTCTTGGTCTAAATCTTTCATTTACTTCATAAATTTTCAAAACTGTCATGTTAAGGGGTGTTTGGTTCTGTGTTGCTCAAGGGGTTCCCTATGTTTCAGTTGAGTTCTTTGGTCACAACATGTTTCAATAGGTCACTTTAGCACAGAACAAGCATAAAAACCAGTAGTCTCACATAGAAAAGTCAAAATCCCACCCTAAGTGACCATAACAGTCCACTGTGGAGGACTGTTATGCTCAAACCTCCACCATTTTGTTTAAAAGTTATCCTAGTAGCTTAATTTAGTTCCATTTTATCACAATACATCATTTTCAGTTCATAGAATCCATCAAAAGATCACCAAAGTCAACTTTAGAGTTTTTACTGCAAAAGTCAAAATAGCAGCCTGCCCAATTTTTGGTTGCTGATCTTGGCCTCAATTGGACTTCAATTGGGTGTTTCATGATGGGGCTTTTAGGTTTTTAAGATACTCAGTAGTGCTACCTAGGTTTTGCCCCCTTTAAGTTCAAGTTTTCTGCTTATTTGAGAGCTTAATTGGCTCTGCAAGTTAGCTAGTTTTCTGCTATTTCTGTCTTTAATTCCACAACTGCCAACTGCTTATCTAGCTTAATCCCTTGTACTTATTTGTATTATTCAGTTGTTTTAAGCTTATTATAGCATATTTAGTCTGTCCTAATCAGTTGGTTAATTTTAGTGCTTATTTGCTTATATTTGGGCTTATTCCAAACTGCTTATCTGCTCATTTCTGCTTATTTGGCTTATTAAACTTCCAATTTTATTTTTCTTATCTTTCTAATATTATTTTAGATTTACTCAGAATTTTTCATAATTTTCCTAAGTCATTTAATATTTTTAATCTTTTTAAATAGTTTAAAATAGTAATTAAATCATAATAAATAGAAAAATAATCAGAAAAATATAATTCCAATTTTCATAATTTTCTTTTATCATTTTTAATCTAGGAAAAATATAAAATATTTTTAGGCCTTAAGAAAATCAAAAATAGAAATAAAGTGATAGCTTCTATTTAATAGAATTTATCTTTTTAAATTTTAATTAAGTAATTTTCATTTTTATAATTTTCTTAGCTTCTATTTACTTATTAATATTTTTAGAAAAAGTTTTAGAATTTTCTTAGTTCATTTAGTATTTTTTATAAATTTAAATTAGTTTAATTAGTATTTAAATAATTAATAATTAGAAATAATTAAATAAAAAGTGTTAAAAATATAATTTAAGTTTTTAAATAAGTTTTAAGTTATTTTACATTTTTAGGTTTTAAATTTTATAAATTTTATTTTTTGTCCCATTTTAAGCTGTCCCGTTACGCGTTTGTAATTTATTTTATTCGCGTTTAATTTCCCTGTGTATATCTGTTTTTAATTTGTTATTTAGAATTGTTTAAAGCAAAAATCAAAAGCAATCTAAATCATCAATCACTCTAATCCTAGCTTTTCACAGTTTTCCATTCACATCTCGTTGGGAAACGATCCGGGTGATCACTTGCCTGGTTTCACACACTACACACGAGCATTCGTCCTGAGACTGTATGCCTTTTATCATTTATTACGGTTGACCATTCACAAGTGGTTGACTTGTGTGATAGAGAAATAAAAGATATCCGGTTTGGGACGGATCAAATTTTGGCGCCGCTGCCGGGGAGGTGTGCTGCGACTGTTGTGTAAGTTTTAGCGATTAGTGATTCGAGATCCTTCTATCAGAAGTTCCTATTTCCCAAAAACAATATAAAATACCAAAAATATTTTTCTTTTCTTTTCTATATATATTATTATTATTATTATCATATAAAAAATTAAAAACCCAAAAACATTTTCCGTTTTCTTTAATAAATAACAATAATAAAATATTACCATCGAAAATCAAGACAGAGTACTACCTAACTGGGGGTACGACCATAATAAGTTCCCAAACCTAAGATTAAAACTTGCCTTTGTGTCACTTGCGAATTCGGCTCACCTTTGATTGATAAACAAACTCTAACGGAGGTTCTAGGATAGTCTGACATTAAATTGTCGGACTGAAAGAAGCGGGTTTTTAAGGAGCATTAATTGCCCACCTTTGCTTCTCCGCCACTCTGTGCGTTTTTCAGTCAGAGAGCTACCGTACGCTGGTTGATTTAAGGTTTAAGTTCCTTGTGTTGTGCTTTGATCTTGTTGAAAAAAAATTGAAAAAAAAAACCAAAAACCCAAAAATATTCATCTTTACCCTCTTACCCTTTTTTGATTCTTTATCCCTTTACCCTCTATCCATTTGATTCTAAACTTCTTCTATGTCGTCACTGGGCTATTGCTGCTTTCGTTGTAGAGGTCCAGTGAGTGATAATCTTCGTTGTTCCAAGTGTTCGTGTGAGAAGTGTGGAAATGATGCACCTAACGGATCTTGTTATTGGTGTGATTTAGCCCTCGAAAGAGAGCTTAATTCCATCAATGATTCTCAAAGTTCTTCCGACTGCCCTTCACAGCCCAAGATACATGCTATTAATGGCAAACAGTCAAGAATTAATCCAGACCTTTCACAATTTACGGTTAAAAGTTTGTCAAGCAAACGTACAGAACTTAGAACAGTGACTAAAAAGAACGACTTGCCCAATCTTCACGTTATTCAAAAACAAAAACCAGAGACCATAACGGAAGTGGTGGAAATTCCTAGCTCTCAGAGCACACCACTTGTCCCACCTCCGGATTTTATTCCTTGTGTCGGTTGTGGTGAGCCGCTTTTCGGTTTGCCATGTCGTTGGTGTACATGTGAACAATGTGGTAATGATATTCGAGACGGAAGTTGTTTGTTTTGCGGTTCAAGGGATTCAATTACTTATAATCAAAATTCTTTCAATGAACCGCCAAATTTCTCCGACTGCTCTCCACAGCCCCAGATGTCTTCATCTTACAACTATGGTTGTGAGCAGTGTGGGGGACCTCCTAATGGTGGAACTTGCCATGGTTGTAGCATTGTGAATCCGGGAAACGGGTTTGTCTATGACCAATATCCTTATGATTCGCCAAATCAGTCACAACAAATGTATTGTTGTGAGTACTGTGGTGGTCCACATTATGAATCCGATTGTCAAACGAGGACCCCGCTTGTCTATGAGCATGGCCCTTGTGACAATTTTGATCATTCTTATCAGGACCAACTTCCACAGTATCAAATGATTCAACCTCAGTCATCACCTCTTGAAGAATCTTTCGAAGATGTATTACAAAAACTTCAAAATTTTGTGGATACACTTAATGATTCGGCTGTTAATAATGCCCAAGAAAATTCACATGAGAAATCCATGGCAGAATTGTTAGCTGAAGAGCGGGCTGCTAAAATAAATTCCCTAGATGCATTTGAAAAATCTATTAAGGAATCAATTGCAAAAGAAAAAGCAGCCAGATCTAGCTCTCAATTTCGTTTCATTCCTGATGACAGTGATGATGAAGATATCTTTGATGATAATTCATCAAGTTCATCAGTTGAAACTCAGTCTGTTGTTATCACACCCGAGGTTCCCACTAACTCTCTAAGCATGGGAGACGAGTCTCTTGACACTGTTCCTGCAAAGGAATCGGACGAATTCATAAAGTCTAGTGTTGAGAACCTTGTCTCAATCCCAAGTGAGTCACTGGGAACTTTTGATCAAATGTGTGATATCCCTCCTCCTTTTGATTTTTCAAAAGATCATATTGAGATGTTCTCCGATTCCACTAATGATGATACTTTATCATGTGGAGACATCATTTATATGGAGGAATTTCCTTCTGAGCCAGTCAGCTTAGAAGAAGAGAATGATGAAATTGACACTGAAATCAAAGATGAAGCTCTTCGAGCAACATTATTGAATGTCAATCTTCTCATTTCTAAAATCGAGGCTTTCAAAGAAAAATCCATTTCATCTCCTATCCCCATAAAGGATAGTGACCTGTTTTCCGATGACTCTATTCCGGAATTTGAAACCTTTCATTTTGATCATATGGGAGAGAAGACTAGTGGCAGAGCCACTTCTCATTCTCATATTTCTCTCCCCAAATATGAATCATTTGCCTTCGAGGAGTTCTACGATGAACTCACTCATATCATATCTCCACCAGAGTATGATAACTTCCACTTTGATCTAGACAAAATTGATCTTTGTGTTCCGGAGGGAGATGTTCTCAACACTGAGTATTTGATTGTTATCAAAATCCCATCCCTCCCGCCCAGAATATGTCTTGATCAAATGAGCTTAAATGATGAGATTCATGATCCAGAAATCATGAATTCTCCTTCTGATGATGATGAGTTAGTCATGATTTTTATCATGACTTTCTTTCTTTTTTCACCTACACGGTGACTTCTCCTGTTCTTCACTCCTTAGGGAATGAAGACACTATTTTTGATCCCGGCATTTTCATTTATCGTTTATGAGCCAGATCTCTGTGTATATCTCATCGGAGTGGAACTTTCAAGTACTTCAGTGTTTATCCAAACATTTTGAACGAAAGTCCGATGGAGATGGTTTCTTCCACTTACTTCCCCATGAACCAATGAATTCGGGGTCGAGTCAAGCTAGCGACTCGGTTAATAAAAACAGTAGCAAAATATGGGTTTTCACCCATGTCTCACCCTAGTGTGGGGGAGATGCCCCACATGTTGTATATATGTATAGTCTGAAAAGTTAAAAAAATAAAATAAATAAATAAATAAAAAATAAAAAAATGTGTGTATATAAAATAATGGCTATTAGTATTTCCCTTTCTCGTTCTAAGTGTCGGCATAACAGCCGGTACTTTGAATATTGAGGGCAATATTCAGTTCTAAGTGTGGGGGGGAATTCTGGCGAATTTTGTCAAATGTACCATCTAGTACCCCCATTTTGACCAAAATTTTAAAAATTTTTCTCACTTAGAACTCAATAAATGGTTATCAGTCCGCCATGTCTAACCCACATAAGGATTGGCTAATCCAGGAGCAAACGACTCTTGGTAAAGATAAATCAAATCCGTTTATGGCTTGCAATTTGCCCAAAATTGTATGGTATTCGACTCACCATATCTTTATAAGTGAACAGTTGGCTAGCCCGCAAGGTTATGGCTTGTGGTAAAGGCAGTGAAAAACCATGATTGGTAATCAGCTCACCAAAGATAATATTAAATATTTATCTAAGAGTTGGCTAGTCCAGAAGCAAACGGCTTCTAGTAAAGACAAATCAAATCCGTTGACAGCTGATGGTTTGCTCAAAATCATTTGGTTATCATTGTACCAAAGTATCACATACTAAAACATTGGCTACTCCAGAAGTAATGGCTTTTGGTAAAGAGATAAAATCCATTAAATTTTCATAAAAGATTGCTAGGGACTAGCAATAGTTTAGTGTGGGGGATTTGATATGTGTCTAAATACACATATATTTTACCTTGTTTAAACCCACATAAACAGCCAAAAACACTTTGAAAAGTCAAATAATACATAAAATATCATAAAATGTGTTTTTATATGATTCAGGTGCAAAAGGAGTGAAAACAGATGAAAAACGAGCAAAGTTTCATAAATTGTCAAAACTAGTCCCTGGTTACTCAAAACTTGTACAAATATCATTAAAGGTCCTTGGGGATTCATAAGTTGTTAGAAATAGTCCTTTGAAGTTAAAATTGCATATTTACAACTTTGGTCCCTCAACTTTGAAAAATGTCAAATTTAGTCCTCGGGTATTTAAAATATGGAAATTAGCAAATATAACCCTTGTACTATTCTTATATGGCATAATTGGTCCTTGTGTTAACTTTGGAAATTTGGCAGGTTCAACCCTTCAAGTTTCAGCAAATTACAAAATTAGTCCTTGTGTCTAGTTAACCAAAATCCGGACCTAAATAATCCAAAATCCTATCTAAATTAAACCCAATGTACTATTCTTATATGGCATAATTGGTCCTTGTGTTAACTTTGGAAATTTGGCAGGTTCAACCCTTCAAGTTTCAGCAAATTACAAAATTAGTCCTTGTGTCTAGTTAACCAAAATCCGGACCTAAATAATCCAAAATCCTATCTAAATTAAACCCAACCATTTACCCAACCCTTATTTACTAAACCCAACCCAGTTTTATTACCCAAGCCCAATTAATCCAATCCCAAAATATAACCAACCCGGCCCATTTTCCCTTTGATAAATATCCAGGTCAAACCATCTTTGACCCGTCTCCTTCCCTCCACCTCACTGGTATATCAATACCACCACCACCACCACTTGCTCTGTCACCACCTTATCCCTTATCCCTTCATTACACACCCCAAGAGACATTTAATGCAACCCCCTAGTGGCACGCTATCACAGACCCAATTGGCTTAAAAGCCTTTTCCCGCCAAAAGGTGAATTACACGGGGGAGATCAAATTGACCAATCCAACGGTTCAAGTGATGTGGGAAAGTCAAAGAAAGTTGCTTGGACTTCAAAAAGTCACTACAAATAGAGAAAGAAGCAGTAGAATAGATTTGTCAATGTTTTAGACCATTCGTAGTGCAATCTCTTTAATTTTCTGTTTTAAATCTTTAATTTCAGTTGTAATTTCAAGTTGTACCAAGTTTATGTTAATGGAAGTTCGATTTCAAAGTTTCTCAATTTCAGTTTCCAAGTTTAAATTCATATTTGGCATTTTTGAGTGAAACTGACAATTTCATTTAAATATTGTTAGATATTGTTATTTCATGTTCCTTTAAAGCTCATTTTAGTTTACCTATAAGCTGTTAAAAGTTTCTTAAGCAAAGAAATCAGTTTAGCTCATAATCTTTAAAATACTCAAAAATACCATAAAAATAGTTAATAAATAAAAAATCAGTTGAAAGATGAAGAAAGCTTGGAGCAAGGTAAATTCTTGATGGCCTTGGTTTAGTAGCTTCATGGGAAGCATTAGGTGTGTTCTTTGATTCATGGTTCTTGGTTTTGAATGCTCACTGTATGCAATTTTGTAAGCATTTTCTATATCTTTTAGCATAATTTGTTGTAGTGAGTAATTGTTGTTAAAAGTTGTTTGTTGCTGCCTTTTTATGCTTGTTTTAAGCTTAGTATAAGTTTAATTATTAGTGTCTTGGTCTAAATCTTTCATTTACTTCATAAATTTTCAAAACTGTCATGTTAAGGGGTGTTTGGTTCTGTGTTGCTCAAGGGGTTCCCCTATGTTTCAGTTGAGTTCTTTGGTCACAACATGTTTCAATAGGTCACTTTAGCACAGAACAAGCATAAAAACCAGTAGTCTCACATAGAAAAGTCAAAATCCCACCCTAAGTGACCATAACAGTCCACTGTGGAGGACTGTTATGCTCAAACCTCCACCATTTTGTTTAAAAGTTATCCTAGTAGCTTAATTTAGTTCCATTTTATCACAATACATCATTTTCAGTTCATAGAATCCATCAAAAGATCACCAAAGTCAACTTTAGAGTTTTTACTGCAAAAGTCAAAATAGCAGCCTGCCTAATTTTTGGTTGCTGATCTTGGCCTCAATTGGACTTCAATTGGGTGTTTCATGATGGGGCTTTTAGGTTTTTTAAGATACTCAGTAGTGCTACCTAGGTTTTGCCCCCCTTAACTTCAAGTTTTCTGCTTATTTGAGAGCTTAATTGGCTCTGCAAGTTAGCTAGTTTTCTGCTATTTCTGTCTTTAATTCCACAACTGCCAACTGCTTATCTAGCTTAATCCCTTGTACTTATTTGTATTATTCAGTTGTTTTAAGCTTATTATAGCATATTTAGTCTGTCCTAATCAGTTGGTTAATTTTAGTGCTTATTTGCTTATATTTGGGCTTATTCCAAACTGCTTATCTGCTCATTTCTGCTTATTTGGCTTATTAAACTTCCAATTTTATTTTTCTTATCTTTCTAATATTATTTTAGATTTACTCAGAATTTTTCATAATTTTCCTAAGTCATTTAGTATTTTTAATCTTTTTAAATAGTTTAAAATAGTAATCAAATCATAATAAATAGAAAAATAATCAGAAAAATATAATTCTAATTTCATAATTTTCTTTTATCATTTGTAATCTAGGAAAAATATAAAAATATTTTTAGGCCTTAAGAAAATCAAAAATAGAAATAAAGTGATAGCTTCTATTTAATAGAATTTATCTTTTTAAATTTCAATTAAGTAATTTTCATTTTTATAATTTTCTTAGCTTCTATTTACTTAGTAATATTTTTAGAAAAAGTTTTAGAATTTTCTTAGTTCATTTAGTATTTTTTATAAATTTAAATTAGTTTAATTAGTATTTAAATAATTAATAATTAGAAATAATTAAATAAAAAGTGTTAAAAATATAATTTAAGTTTTTAAATAAGTTTTAAGTTATTTTACATTTTTAGGTTTTAAATTTTATAAATTTTATTTTTTGTCCCATTTTAAGCTGTCCCGTTACGCGTTTGTAATTTATTTTATTCGCGTTTAATTTCCCTGTGTATATCTGTTTTTAATTTGTTATTTAGAATTGTTTAAAGCAAAAATCAAAAGCAATCTAAATCATCAATCACTCTAATCCTAGCTTTTCACAGTTTTCCATTCACATCTCGTTGGGAAACGATCCGGGTGATCACTTGCCTGGTTTCACACACTACACACGAGCATTCGTCCTGAGACTGTTTGCCTTTTATCATTTATTACGGTTGACCATTCACAAGTGGTTGACTTGTGTGATAGAGAAATAAAAGATATCCGGTTCGGGACGGATCAAATTTTGGCGCCGCTGCCGGGGAGGTGTGCTGCGACTGTTGTGTAAGTTTTAGCGATTAGTGATTCGAGATCCTTCTATCAGAAGTTCCTATTTCCCAAAAACAATATAAAATACCAAAAATATTTTTCTTTTCTTTTCTATATATATTATTATTATTATTATCATATAAAAAATTAAAAACCCAAAAACATTTTTCGTTTTCTTTAATAAATAACAATAGTAAAATATTACCATCGAAAATCAAGACAGAGTACTACCTAACTGGGGGTACGACCATGATAAGTTCCCAAACCTAAGATTAAAACTTGCCTTTGTGTCACTTGCGAATTCGGCTCACCTTTGATTGATAAACAAACTCTAACGGAGGTTCTAGGATAGTCTGACATTAAATTGTCGGACTGAAAGAAGCGGGTTTTTAAGGAGCATTAATTGCCCACCTTTGCTTCTCCGCCACTCTGTGCGTTTTTCAGTCAGAGAGCTACCGTACGCTGGTTGATTTAAGGTTTAAGTTCCTTGTGTTGTGCTTTGATCTTGTTGAAAAAAAATTGAAAAAAAAACCAAAAACCCAAAAATATTCATCTTTACCCTCTTACCCTTTTTTGATTCTTTATCCCTTTACCCTCTATCCATTTGATTCTAAACTTCTTCTATGTCGTCACTGGGCTATTGCTGCTTTCGTTGTAGAGGTCCAGTGAGTGATAATCTTCGTTGTTCCAAGTGTTCGTGTGAGAAGTGTGGAAATGATGCACCTAACGGATCTTGTTATTGGTGTGATTTAGCCCTCGAAAGAGAGCTTAATTCCATCAATGATTCTCAAAGTTCTTCCGACTGCCCTTCACAGCCCAAGATACATGCTATTAATGGCAAACAGTCAAGAATTAATCCAGACCTTTCACAATTTACGGTTAAAAGTTTGTCAAGCAAACGTATAGAACTTAGAACAGTGACTAAAAAGAACGACTTGCCCAATCTTCACGTTATTCAAAAATAAAAACCAGAGACCATAACGGAAGTGGTGGAAATTCCTAGCTCTCAGAGCACACCACTTGTCCCACCTCCGGATTTTATTCCTTGTGTCGGTTGTGGTGAGCCGCTTTTCGGTTTGCCATGTCGTTGGTGTACATGTGAACAATGTGGTAATGATATTCGAGACGGAAGTTGTTTGTTTTGCGGTTCAAGGGATTCAATTACTTATAATCAAAATTCTTTCAATGAACCGCCAAATTTCTCCGACTGCTCTCCACAGCCCCAGATGTCTTCATCTTACAACTATGGTTGTGAACAGTGTGGGGGACCTCCTAATGGTGGAACTTGCCATGGTTGTAGCATTGTGAATCCGGGAAACGGGTTTGTCTATGACCAATATCCTTATGATTCGCCAAATCAGTCACAACAAATGTATTGTTGTGAGTACTGTGGTGGTCCACATTATGAATCCGATTGTCAAACGAGGACCCCGCTTGTCTATGAGCATGGCCCTTGTGACAATTTTGATCATTCTTATCAGGACCAACTTCCACAGTATCAAATGATTCAACCTCAGTCATCACCTCTTGAAGAATCTTTCGAAGATGTATTACAAAAACTTCAAAATTTTGTGGATACACTTAATGATTCGGCTGTTAATAATGCCCAAGAAAATTCACATGAGAAATCCATGGCAGAATTGTTAGCTGAAGAGCGGGCTGCTAAAATAAATTCCCTAGATGCATTTGAAAAATCTATTAAGGAATCAATTGCAAAAGAAAAAGCAGCCAGATCTAGCTCTCAATTTCGTTTCATTCCTGATGACAGTGATGATGAAGATATCTTTGATGATAATTCATCAAGTTCATCAGTTGAAACTCAGTCTGTTGTTATCACACCCGAGGTTCCCACTAACTCTCTAAGCATGGGAGACGAGTCTCTTGACACTGTTCCTGCAAAGGAATCGGACGAATTCATAAAGTCTAGTGTTGAGAACCTTGTCTCAATCCCAAGTGAGTCACTGGGAACTTTTGATCAAATGTGTGATATCCCTCCTCCTTTTGATTTTTCAAAAGATCATATTGAGATGTTCTCCGATTCCACTAATGATGATACTTTATCATGTGGAGACATCATTTATATGGAGGAATTTCCTTCTGAGCCAGTCAGCTTAGAAGAAGAGAATGATGAAATTGACACTGAAATCAAAGATGAAGCTCTTCGAGCAACATTATTGAATGTCAATCTTCTCATTTCTAAAATCGAGGCTTTCAAAGAAAAATCCATTTCATCTCCTATCCCCATAAAGGATAGTGACCTGTTTTCCGATGACTCTATTCCGGAATTTGAAACCTTTCATTTTGATCATATGGGAGAGAAGACTAGTGGCAGAGCCACTTCTCATTCTCATATTTCTCTCCCCAAATATGAATCATTTGCCTTCGAGGAGTTCTCCGATGAACTCACTCATATCATATCTCCACCAGAGTATGATAACTTCCACTTTGATCTAGACAAAATTGATCTTTGTGTTCCGGAGGGAGATGTTCTCAACACTGAGTATTTGATTGTTATCAAAATCCCATCCCTCCCGCCCAGAATATGTCTTGATCAAATGAGCTTAAATGATGAGATTCATGATCCAGAAATCATGAATTCTCCTTCTGATGATGATGAGTTAGTCATGATTTTTATCATGACTTTCTTTCTTTTCTTCACCTACACGGTGACTTCTCCTGTTCTTCACTCCTTAGGGAATGAAGACACTATTTTTGATCCCGGCATTTTCATTTATCGTTTATGAGCCGGATCTCTGCGTATATCTCATCGGAGTGGAACTTTCAAGTACTTCAGTGTTTATCCAAACATTTTGAACGAAAGTCCGATGGAGATGGTTTCTTCCACTTACTTCCCCATGAACCAATAAATTCGGGGTCGAGTCAAGCTAGCGACTCGGTTAATAAAAACAGTAGCAAAATATGGGTTTTCACCCATGTCTCACCCTAGTATGGGGAGATGCCCCACATGTTGTATATATGTATAGTCTGAAAAGTTAAAAAATAAATAAATAAATAAATAAATAAAAAATAAAAAAATGTGTGTATATAAAATAATGGCTATTAGTATTTTCCTTTCTCGTTCTAAGTGTCGGCATAACAGCCGGTACTTTGAATATTGAGGGCAATATTCAGTTCTAAGTGTGGGGGGGAATTCTGGCGAATTTTGTCAAATGTACCATCTAGTACCCCCATTTTGACCAAAATTTTAAAATTTTTTCTCACTTAGAACTCAATAAATGGTTATCAGTCCGCCATGTCTAACCCACATAAGGATTGGCTAATCCAGGAGCAAACGACTCTTGGTAAAGATAAATCAAATCCGTTTATGGCTTGCAATTTGCCCAAAATTGTATGGTATTCGACTCACCATATCTTTATAAGTGAAGAGTTGGCTAGCCCGCAAGGTTATGGCTTGTGGTAAAGGCAGTGAAAAACCATGATTGGTAATCAGCTCACCAAAGATAATATTAAATATTTATCTAAGAGTTGGCTAGTCCAGAAGCAAACGGCTTCTAGTAAAGACAAATCAAATCCGTTGACAGCTGATGGTTTGCTCAAAATCATTTGGTTATCATTGTACCAAAGTATCACATACTAAAACATTGGCTACTCCAGAAGTAATGGCTTTTGGTAAAGAGATAAAATCCATTAAATTTTCATAAAAGATTGCTAGGGACTAGCAATAGTTTAGTGTGGGGGATTTGATATGTGTCTAAATACACATATATTTTACCCGGTTTAAACCCACATAAACAGCCAAAAACACTTTGAAAAGTCAAATAATACATAAAATATCATAAAATGTGTTTTTATATGATTCAGGTGCAAAAGGAGTGAAAACAGATGAAAAACGAGCAAAGTTTCATAAATTGTCAAAACTAGTCCCTGGTTACTCAAAACTTGTAAAAATATCATTAAAGGTCCTTGGGGATTCATAAGTTGTTAGAAATAGTCCTTTGAAGTTAAAATTGCATATTTACAACTTTGGTCCCTCAACTTTGAAAAATGTCAAATTTAGTCCTCGGGTATTTAAAATATGGAAATTAGCAAATATAACCCTTGTACTATTCTTATATGGCATAATTGGTCCTTGTGTTAACTTTGGAAATTTGGCAGGTTCAACCCTTCAAGTTTCAGCAAATTACAAAATTAGTCCTTGTGTCTAGTTAACCAAAATCCGGACCTAAATAATCCAAAATCCTATCTAAATTAAACCCAACCATTTACCCAACCCTTATTTACTAAACCCAACCCAGTTTTATTACCCAAGCCCAATTAATCCAATCCCAAAATATAACCAACCCGGCCCATTTTCCCTTTGATAAATATCCAGGTCAAACCATCTTTGACCCGTCTCCTTCCCTCCACCTCACTGGTATATCAATACCACCACCACCACCACTTGCTCTGTCACCACCTTATCCCTTATCCCTCCATTACACACCCCAAGAGACATTTAATGCAACCCCCCTAGTGGCACGCTATCACAGACCCAATTGGCTTAAAAGCCTTTTCCCGCCAAAAGGTGAATTACACGGGGGAGATCAAATTGACCAATCTAACGGTTCAAGTGATGTGGGAAAGTCAAAGAAAGTTGCTTGGACTTCAAAAAGTCACTACAGATAGAGAAAGAAGCAGTAGAATAGATTTGTCAATGTTTTAGACCATTCGTAGTGCAATCTCTTTAATTTTCTGTTTTAAATCTTTAATTTCAGTTGTAATTTCAAGTTGTACCAAGTTTATGTTAATGGAAGTTCGATTTCAAAGTTTCTCAATTTCAGTTTCCAAGTTTAAATTCATATTTGGCATTTTTGAGTGAAACTGACAATTTCATTTAAATATTGTTAGATATTGTTATTTCATGTTCCTTTAAAGCTCATTTTAGTTTACCTATAAGCTGTTAAAAGTTTCTTAAGCAAAGAAATCAGTTTAGCTCATAATCTTTAAAATACTCAAAAATACCATAAAAATAGTTAATAAATAAAAAATCAGTTGAAAGATGAAGAAAGCTTGGAGCAAGGTAAATTCTTGATGGCCTTGGTTTAGTAGCTTCATGGGAAGCATTAGGTGTGTTCTTTGATTCATGGTTCTTGGTTTTGAATGCTCACTGTATGCAATTTTGTAAGCATTTTCTATATCTTTTAGCATAATTTGTTGTAGTGAGTAATTGTTGTTAAAAGTTGTTTGTTGCTGCCTTTTTATGCTTGTTTTAAGCTTAGTATAAGTTTAATTATTAGTGTCTTGGTCTAAATCTTTCATTTACTTCATAAATTTTCAAAACTGTCATGTTAAGGGGTGTTTGGTTCTGTGTTGCTCAAGGGGTTCCCCTATGTTTCAGTTGAGTTCTTTGGTCACAACATGTTTCAATAGGTCACTTTAGCACAGAACAAGCATAAAAACCAGTAGTCTCACATAGAAAAGTCAAAATCCCACCCTAAGTGACCATAACAGTCCACTGTGGAGGACTGTTATGCTCAAACCTCCACCATTTTGTTTAAAAGTTATCCTAGTAGCTTAATTTAGTTCCATTTTATCACAATACATCATTTTCAGTTCATAGAATCCATCAAAAGATCACCAAAATCAACTTTAGAGTTTTTACTGCAAAAGTCAAAATAGCAGCCTGCCCAATTTTTGGTTGCTGATCTTGGCCTCAATTGGACTTCAATTGGGTGTTTCATGATGGGGCTTTTAGGTTTTTAAGATACTCAGTAGTGCTACCTAGGTTTTGCCCCCCTTAAGTTCAAGTTTTCTGCTTATTTGAGAGCTTAATTGGCTCTGCAAGTTAGCTAGTTTTCTGCTATTTCTGTCTTTAATTCCACAACTGCCAACTACTTATCTAGCTTAATCCCTTGTACTTATTTGTATTATTCAGTTGTTTTAAGCTTATTATAGCATATTTAGTCTGTCCTAATCAGTTGGTTAATTTTAGTGCTTATTTGCTTATATTTGGGCTTATTCCAAACTGCTTATCTGCCCATTTCTGCTTATTTGGCTTATTAAACTTCCAATTTTATTTTTCTTATCTTTCTAATATTATTTTAGATTTACTCAGAATTTTTCATAATTTTCCTAAGTCATTTAATATTTTTAATCTTTTTAAATAGTTTAAAATAGTAATTAAATCATAATAAATAGAAAAATAATCAGAAAAATATAATTCCAATTTTCATAATTTTCTTTTATCATTTTTAATCTAGGAAAAATATAAAAATATTTTTAGGCCTTAAGAAAATCAAAAATAGAAATAAAGTGATAGCTTCTATTTAACAGAATTTATCTTTTTAAATTTTAATTAAGTAATTTTCATTTTTATAATTTTCTTAGCTTCTATTTACTTAGTAATATTTTTAGAAAAAGTTTTAGAATTTTCTTAGTTCATTTAGTATTTTTTATAAATTTAAATTAGTTTAATTAGTATTTAAATAATTAATAATTAGAAATAATTAAATAAAAAGTGTTAAAAATATAATTTAAGTTTTTAAATAAGTTTTAAGTTATTTTACATTTTTAGGTTTTAAATTTTATAAATTTTATTTTTTGTCCCATTTTAAGCTGTCCCGTTACGCGTTTGTAATTTATTTTATTCGCGTTTAATTTCCCTGTGTATATCTGTTTTTAATTTGTTATTTAGAATTGTTTAAAGCAAAAATCAAAAGCAATCTAAATCATCAATCACTCTAATCCTAGCTTTTCACAGTTTTCCATTCACATCTCGTTGGGAAACGATCCGGGTGATCACTTGCCTGGTTTCACACACTACACACGAGCATTCGTCCTGAGACTGTTTGCCTTTTATCATTTATTACGGTTGACCATTCACAAGTGGTTGACTTGTGTGATAGAGAAATAAAAGATATCCGGTTCGGGACGGATCATTCGTCATAGTGATGAACAAAAGAGGTTGATTGCTAAAAATAATGAAGCCAAAATGATGCTTTACAATGCCTTACCTAAAAAGGAATATGAAAGAGTTTTCATGTGTAAAACGGCTAAAGATATTTGGCAATCACTAATCATCACTCATCAAGGGAACTCACAAGGCAAAGATAACAAAATTGATCTTCTTGTTCAACAATATGAACAATTTGTTATCTCTGAAGATGAGACCATTGATAGTGCTTTTTCTAGGTTTAATACTATCATTACATCTCTTAAAGCACTTGATGAATCTTTTTCTAGTAAGAATTTTGTCAGGAAATTTCTAAGAGCACTCCATCCGAAGTGGAGAGCAAAGGTGACAACTATTGAAGAATCTAAGGATCTTTCAAGTATGACACTGGATGAGCTCATAGGAAACCTCAAAGTTCACGAAATGGTGATGGAAAAAGACTCAGAAATAGTTAAAGGCAAGAAGGAGAAAATGAAGTCCATTGCCTTGAAAGCTAAAGTAGAGTCAAGTGATGAAGAGTCATGTTCTAGTAGTGAAGATGAAGAATATGCCATGGCGGTAAGAGATTTCAAGAAATTCTTCAGGAGACGAGGAAAGTTCGTTAGACCACCTCGTGAAGAAAAGAAATCCTCTCATGATAGAAAAGGAAAGATAGATAGGAAGTGTTATAGGTGTGGAGACTCTAGTCACTTGATAGGTGAATGTCCAAAGCCTCCAAAGAACAAATCTCAAAGAGCCTTTGTCAGTGGAGCTTGGAGTGATAGTGAAGGAGATGATGATGAGCCTAAGAACGACGAAATTGCTCTCATAGCTCACGGCACAGAAGAGGTACATTCTGACTCATCATACTCCTCTATAGATGATGAATCTTTAGAAATAGAATATAACAAACTGTGTGAAATTACCCTTAAAATCATAAACAAGAATAAATTCTTAAAAACCAAAACAACACTTTTAGAAAACGAAGTTCATTGGTTAAAAGAAAAAGAGATAAGAATCGAAAAGGGTAAAAGTGTTAAAGAAACATGTGTGTCATGTCAGGAGCTTAAGATAGAACTAGAAACACTTAAGCCAACACAGGAAGAACTCATCAAACAAAATTCTAAGTTTAGAAAGTTTGATAAAAGCATAAGTTGTGCAGATGAGATAATGAAGATACAAAAACTACCTAATGATAAAACCGGACTAGGATTTATGAAACTAGGAAGCTTAGGTGAGTTTGAGAAACAAACATTGAAAGAAAAAGAAACTGTTCCAACTAAGTCAAAAGCTGACGGATCCGACGGATCCAAAGTTTTGGATCCGCAGTTGTGCCAAAAGGATCCACCGGTACAGGTTGTGAACAGAAGGTTCTAAAAACTGACCGTACTGAATTCGTTAGAGTCACTAGAAAACCTAGTACTAGTACTACTGATAATAAACAAAAATCATCAGTGTCTATAGGAAAAGGTCAAGTTAGAAATGAGTATAGAGTTAAAACGGTTCAACAGGCACCTAAAACTAGTTTTCCCAAACGCCCTTTTCCAAAGAGTAACTTTAACTCGCAACATCATTATCAAAGAAATTGGAACCAAAACATGTCTAGAAACTTTCAAGGTCCCAACTTCATGCCATGGAACATTTTTCCACCATTTCCATACATGAATCATGATAATGTTATGTTTAACCCAAACGGACCCATGAGATATTGGGGACCAAACGCTTGAGTTTTTCTTGAACTTAGGGGTGCTTAAAAGTTGAACTAGAACCTTGTAGGATCGTGCCTTCTTGATAGATCTTTGAGCTTGGTAGACTGTCTATGTAATCACAAACAGCCTAAGAGAATCTCTATGAATGAAACTTATGCTTAGGCGGAATCTAAACACAAGAGTTAAGAAGAAAAACAAACTATAAAAACGTTGATCCTCTATGGATCTTTTATTAACTAATATTGTTTCAATGGAATCGATTACAAAACTCAATGCCGCATGTTTCTTTTATACTACAAGAAACCCTAATGCAGCCCATTCTAGAAAACGTGTAAAGAGATATACACTATCTCTTCCTAAAATAACTCTAACAAACATACTAAAAATATGATAAGACCAGCAGTAACAAGCACTGCCAGCAGGAACAATCAATGCTACCAGCAGGAACCATGACCAGTAGTAACAAACACTGCCAGCAGGAACCAAACTATACTAACAGCAGCAATGAAAATAAAATATAATTCTAATAATTCTTAACAATCCTCCCCTAAACTTGAATTTGACTTGGTTAAGTTCAAGTTTCCAGATAGATCTTTGAAGTCCAGCAGGTAGAGGATTGAGCCAGCAGCATCAGAAAGTAACCAGCAGCAACATCATCTGTAAGCACAAGCTTCCAGCAGCAACATATGTGGATCAGCAGCAACAGGAACAGCTTCAATTCATAATCAGGTTACCCCTGATATGCAAGGCACTTGAACACCACAGCAACAATGACATATTGTACATCAAAACATTTAAGTTTCATACTATTCTCATCACATCCAGGTGTGTAAACTCCTGTGAGAGGTGAATCATTGAAAATTAATGGATTTGATGTCTCTTTACCAATAGCCATCACTATTGGAGTAGCCAATGTTTAAGTGTGTTAGACCATGGTACATTGATAACCATATGATTTTAAGTAAATCATCAACTATAAACGGATTTGAGTTGTCTTTACCTGTAGTCGTTTGCTCAGGACTAGCCAATTCTTAGGTTGAAGATAACCTTTGGTGAATTGATTACCAAATATGGTTTTCCACTGCCTTTACCACATGCCATATACATGTGGGCTAGCAAATTCTTTGGAAACCCCAAAAGGAGTAAAATCCATGGTGAATTGAAAACCATCCAACTCTCAGTAATGAAACATAGGTGAGTTGAGAACCCTATAGTTTTGAGCAAACTATTACAGCTATCAACGGATTTGATAATCACACCAGAGCCGTACCCTCATGGTGAGTCAACTCTTTCCTGTCTGTTAGACATGGTGGGATGATTACCATTTGATGTGTGGTTAAAAACCAACACTGTACCTGCACAAAAGTTAGTAGACAATATACATTTTTTTTTTTTTTTTTTTTTTTTTTTTTTTTTAACTATAAAGAAAATAAAAGAAACATAAAAGAAAATAAACAAAAACAAGAAAACAAAGAAAATGAAAAATATACAACAATAAGCCTCCCCTTAGGCTTATGCCTCCCCTCAATCTCAGCACTCAAGGATTAAGCATCCCAATATGGACCACCAAATGATTAATTCTTGGTCCATCAAAAGCCTTGGTTAACAAATCAGCCACATTGTCATCAGTGTGAATTTTAAGCACTTGGATAAGATGCTTCTCATTAGCATCCCTGATAAAATGGTGCCTAATTTCTATGTGCTTAGTTCTTTGATGAAACACTGGGTTCTTAACAATGCAAATGGTGCTCTGGTTGTCAATAAAGATTTTGGTGTTCATGAAATTAAACCCATAGTCTAATAACTGATTTTGAATCCAAAGTACCTGACCACAGCAACTAGCAGCAGCAACATACTCTGCCTCAGTAGAAGATGTAGCCACTATAGTCTGCTTCTTGCACTGCCAAGATATCAACCTTCTTCCCAGAAACTGACATCCTCCAGTAGTAGATTTCCTATCAAAGTTAGCACCAGCATAGTCACTATCACTGTAAGCTTCCAACACAAAAGGAGAATCTCTATGGTACCAAAGACCCAACTTAGGTTGTCCTTTTAGGTATTTGAAGATCTTCTTGACAGCATTCAAGTGTGAAGTTAATGGTGTAACTTGATGTATAGAACAAGCACTGACTGCAAACATGATATCAGGCCTAGAAGCTGTCAAATACATCAATGAACCTATCATGGATCTATATAAGTGAACATTAACAGCAGAATCAGGTTCATTGTTAGACTTAGGCTTTGGAGCTTCATAAGGTGTTGTTGCAGTCCTCACACTTTCCAAATCAAACTTTTTAATTATGTCATGCACATACTTTTCCTGGTTGATAAAAATTCCATCTGGCATTTGTTTAACCTGAAGTCCCAAGAAAAAGGTAAGTTCACCCATAGCACTCATTTCAAATTCACTTTTCATAAGCACCTCAAACTCCCTACACCAAGCTTCCTTAGTGGATCCAAAAATAATGTCATCCACATAAACCTGAACAATAATGATATCTTTTGAATTCTTCTTGATGAAGAGTGTTTTGTCAATAGCTCCTCTTCTGTAACCATGCTTCAGCAGAAAAGCAGATAACCTAGCATACCATGCCCTGGGTGCTTGATGAAGACCATAGAGTGCCTTGACCACCTTATAAACCAAATCAGGATTCTGAGGGTCTACAAAACCTTTAGGCTGAGTTACATAAACTTCCTCTTCAATTTCACCATACAGAAATGCACTCTTCACATCCATCTGATAGACAATGAATCCCATGTATGAGGCAAAAGCTAAGAACAATCTAATAGCTTCAACCCTTGCCACTGGAGCAAACACCTCATCATAATCAATACCTTCTTCCTGCCTATGACCTTGAGCTACCAATCTAGCTTTATTTCTGACCACAATACCCCTAGCATCCCTTTTGTTCTTGAGAATCCATTTTGTTCCAATAGCATACCTTCCTTCAGGCAAAGGTACTAACTTCCAGACCTTCTGATTGTAAAACTGTTGCATTTCCTCTTGCATAGCTTCAACCCAATCAGGATCTTCAAGGGCTTGAGCTACACTGCTTGGTTCAAGATGAGACAGAAAACAAGCATAGAGGCAATGTAGATAGTCCGTGTGATTATTCCTTAGCTGATCTTGAATATAACTCATAAATGCAGATTCTCCAAAACCAGGTTGCTTCAACTTGCTTCTTGTCTGAACAGTTGAATTGGGATCTCCTAGAATCAAAGACTGAGGATGAACAGTGTTTATCCTCTTGGTAGCAGTAGGATTGACATCAAAGGTTGAGGCTTGATTAGTGATAGAGGGATTGAAGTCACCATCATATGAGGAGTAAGTGAAGATGCCAGTTCTTGATTGATGATGAGAATCCTCCAACTTAGATCCTGAAGAGAGTGAATTCCCAAGGTCAGATGGACTTGAGTACCTTGTAGGAGGTTCATTGAAACCCAATGTATCACCAGAAGAAGTGGACAGAGGACCAACAGGATTGGTGACCCCAGCAGAAACAGAAGAGCCATCAGCAGAATTGGAAGTAGCAGCAGGAACAGGAATACCACCAGCATAATCCATATTCCTGCGGGCTTCATCTTCAGCTTGTCTTAAAATCTCAAATGTTCCTTGAGAGAACCCCAAACCAAATCTTTTAGCAGCTTCTTTGGCATTATGTTCTTGTCTTTGAAGCCTAGCAAGATCTTCTGCAAAACTTGAATCACCTTCAGCCATATCAGAAGAATCTTTGTGCTCAGTACCTGAAAAATGGTTAGAGGGAAAAGAAGGAACAACAATAGGTCGTTCATCACACTCTGAATCTGAATCATCATCTGAGGTACCTGCATTGTTAGTTTCAAAATCATGTGCACCTACAGATTGATTAGCTTTGTATCTAGAGTAACCTAAAGTATCAGTCAGATAATCAAGGTCAAAATACCACTCATGACCTGCACCCTGTACATTAGGTTTATCCTCAAGATATCTTAAATTGAGTGTTTCTTCTATCCTCTTGGTAGACAAATTATATACCCTATAGGCCTTACTATGAGCAGAATACCCAACAATAAACCCCTCATCTGCCTTCCCTTCAAATTTACCTAAGTGATCACTAGTGTTCAAAATAGTTACATGACAGCCACAAGGTTTAAGGTAACTAATGTTAGGAATCTTCCCAGACAAAAGCTCATAAGGTGTTTTATTGTGAGGACTAGTAATTGATACCCTATTCAGAACATAACAAGCAGTGCAAACTGCTTCAGTCCAAAATATGGTTGGCAACTTAGAGTCAGCCAGCATTGATCTAGTTGCTTCTATAAGGGTTCTATTTTTCCTTTCAGCAACCCCATTTTGTTGTGGGGTTCTGGCATTACTATAGTCCCTTTTAATCACCTTATTTCCACAGAGTTCTATCAGATTAGTATTTTTAAACTCTGTTCCATTATCACACCTAATAGTCTTAACCTTTTTATTTAGCTGGTTTTCAATTAAGGCAATAAAGTCCCTAATCACAGGATAGGTTTCATCTTTAGTACCTAAAAAGAAAGTCCATGAAAACCTGCTAAAGTCATTAGTAATCACCAGGCAGTAGTACTTATGGTCAATACTTTTGATGGAAATAGGACCAAAAAGATCCATATGAAGTAGCTGCAGAGGCTCAGTAATAGTGCTTACAGCCAAAATGGCCTTGTATGAAGCTTTGTGTTGCTTCCCTTTGTTGCAGGCAACACAATTGTGTTCATTTGTGAAATTCTTGAAAGGGAGCCCTTGAACCAAACCATTCTTAGCCAACTTGTTGATGGTCTTAAAGTTCACATGTGCCATCCTCCTATGCCATTTTTTGGATTCATCCATAGATGCTTTTGCCACCAAGCAAGCTAAATCACCCCCAGGCTGGACATCATTCAGGTTGAAACTGTAAGGGTTGTGAGTTCTTGGAACTTTGAGTACAATCTGACTATCATCAGGCAACTTGAAGTCTTTGGACAACACAAGACAGTCAGTCTCAGTGAAGAGAACACAATTCTTCTTGTCACACATTTGTGAGATAGAGAACAAATTGAAGTTCTTGAGTTCCTTCACATAGAGGACATTATCAAAGTCCAACTTAGGTGTCTTAATGGTTCCCTTCCCTGTAATCTTGCCATCTCCTCCTCCAAATGTCACAGTTCCTCCATTTAAGGGTACAAAGTCATGCAATCTCTCCAAGTTTCCTGTCATACTCCTTGAACATCCACTGTCAACAATACCTACATCTTTACTTCTAAGATGAAAATCCTACAATAAAAGAATACATACAACAATATTAGTTACATGGGAGACCCAAGCCATTACTGACTTGGGCCTGCCTAGTGGATCAATAAGAATTAAACCATGGAGATTGATGAGATCCACCATTGTTCTTGGACCCCATTCTCATATAGTGGTCATTGTTTATCCAAGAACAACCTGCTGAGGACTTAACAGTAGTTTCCCATCTTGCCCCCCCCCCCCATGTGCATGGTGTCAAAATAAACAGGCCGAAGATCATTATGAAAATAAGTGCTTGTAGGTCTGTAGAAAGGTCTAGCAACATTCCTCCTCCAACCAGCAGAATTGGTATTACCAGCTGGAACTGGCTTACCAGCAGAAACTGGCTTACCAGCAGCAACAGGCTTACCAGCAGCAACAGGTTTACCTGCAGGAACTGGTCTACCAGCAGGAAAAGAAGCTCTACAAGAGTTCATTCTAGCTGCTTGAGGAACATATGGGGGTATATATTTAACATTGTTCCACATAGACCTGGTTTGCTGTTGACCAGCACACATACCCATCTGATTCTCATAAAAATCACAGTCTTTGATAAGATGAGTATAACTACCACACACAAAACAAGATTTCTTCTTAAAAGACTTATTCTTAGCATAACTTTTCTTATTGCAACCAGACTTCTCACAACCACAAGATGAAACAAAATTATTCTTAACAGAATTAAAACCAGAAACATCATTGTTTAAAACAGAACCAAAACAAAAAACATAATTGTTTTTAACATAATCAAAAGAAATATCTTCAAATGCAGCTTTATTTGAAGGAGATTCATCATCAGCTACTTCTGAGGAGAAATCTTCTGACTTGGTTGAGGTAGACTTGTCACTTGAATCACATGTGGCATAGTCATTGGCCTTGATTTCTGAAGATTTGTCACTGTTAGAACAAGAGACAAAATCATTAGAGTCACAATCAAGATTAGGCAAGTCATTGGACTTTTTGCCATAGGACCTATGTGATTCATCTAAGTCTATGTCAAGGTATGAGTGGATAGGGACAGGTTTAAACACTCCTCTTATAGGAGGAGGAACAGCATGCATTTCACCTTCTTTTACATACTTTACAGGAATTTGATAATTAACCTCCTTAGGGGTTGGGTCAAAGCTTCTTGACTCAGAAGAGTCATCTGATTTAGGATACCCCATACCTCTCTTAGACTTTACATACTGAGAACTAGCATTCAATATATCTACAAGTCTAGATGATTCTTTGTATGAAGTACACTTGATCTCTTCACTTTCTAGCTTAGCCTGTAATTCCTGATTTTCTAATTTGACCTTAACATTTTGAGACTCAAAATATTTAAGCTCATTAGTGGTGTTTTCTAAATCTCTCTGCAAAACCCTAACCTTTTCCTCATATGCTAACTGATTATTTTGGTACCAAGCTTTTTGTTTTTCCAAAGTTTTAAGTGCATTGTCATAAGCTTGAACCTTAACAAACAATTCTTTATATTGAGGCTCTATATCATCAAATTCTCTCTTAAGTGCATCATATTTAATTTCACAATCAAATGGACAATTTTGTACCTGAGATGGGAAACCCATCAAAGCAAATTCCTCAGCCACTTGTGCCTCAGTGATCTTGAACTCTTGGAACTCCTGCTTCAGCATGGACTTTCTCATCTTCTTAGACTCATCATTCCCACCAAATCTGGCTTTTACAACTAACCAGATGTCCCTTGCATCATCTAGGTGATGAAAATCACCCATGTGGTCTTCTGGGAGAGACTGAAGCAGCAAAGTCCTTGCTTTAGTCTCCCTCTGAACTGCAATATGTTCATCAGCAGTAACAGGAGGAAGAATAATGATGTTCCCTCTTTCATCTCTTCCAGTTTTCTTCCTGCTGTTACCATTCAGAATGATGTTCCAGAGATTATGGTCACTGTTTGAGATCCAGTACTCCATCTTCATGGCCCAGATCTCATATTCATCCTTCTCGAGGTAAGAGAATTTAACGTTTTGTGTTTGGGGTTTTTCATTATTTATAACAGCCTTTGTATGAGGGTTTAAGAGATTTGTTGAAAAGGTTTCTTCTTACTACTACTAATTTAACTCTGTTCTTAACCAGACTTAACAAATGTCAGACGAGAATTAATTCAACTGATTCCACCAATCACACCATACTTCTACACACTGACCAATTAAATTCTGTACTTCTCAAACGACAAAACCAATCATCCAATCGCTATCACTGAATAAACGATACAATGAATTAAATATACCACACAAAAGAAAACTTCCACCGACCAATTGATTTACACAGTACGACAAGAATTGACCCAATTAATTACCACAACCAGATCCAATCAAGAGTAGCCACCGACACCAAATCATCAATTTGTACGAGATATCAGGAACCGTGAATTAAATCACAATCCCATTAATTAATTGACGTACGAGTTTTATTTGAATCTCACAAACGACAAAGGAAATCAAGCTTCACAATTAATCTTCACAATCAGTACGAGGAATTGACCATGTGCAAATATGTAGCTACCAATAAAAATTCGATACCCAAAAGAATAACAATTACCTCACGTTGACCAACAAACCGATCTGCTCCAAAACTGCTACTAACTTTTTCGAAACCGCTCTTCTTTCACAGAGTCTCTAACCAGGCTCTGATACCACTTGTAGGATCATGCCTTCTTGATAGATCTTTGAGCTTGGTAGACTATCTATGTAATCACAAACAGCCTAAGAGAATCTCTATTAATGAAACTTATGCTTAGGCAGAATCTAAACACAAGAGTTAAGAAGAAAAAAAAACTATAAAAACGTTGATCCTCTATGGATCTTTTATTAACTAATATTGTTTCAATGGAATCGATTACAAAACTCAATGCCGCATGTTTCTTTTATACTACAAGAAACCCTAATGCAGCCCATTCTAGAAAACGTGTAAAGAGATATACACTATCTCTTCCTAAAATAACTCTAACAAACATACTAAAACTACTTAACGTGTACACACACACGTTACTGCTAGACTCTCATTGAGAGATCTACATTTTTCTATATGCTAACATAATGCCGCCTACACCCTTTATAAATAGGGTTTACACAAGAAAACCTAGCTTACAAAGAAAGCTAATTAATTTAACATTAGGTCCCTATAGTTTTGTAATCATCAAATTATATTTTCCAACAATCTTCCCCTATTTGATATTACAAAACTATCTCTTCAAGGCTTCCTTGAGGTCTTCTTGAAGATGTCACCACACATAACAAGCTGCAAATCAATCTATCAGTAATAAGATAATCGAATCAGTTGCCTCTGGTTCACCACATGCAAATCTCATGCACAAGTGAATGACGACAAATAATAAATGACGACCGAATCTCACAGACATCGCCACTTGAATAACGACAAATCATCAATCATCTTCCCCTTTTTGTAATCATCGAATAGGGGTCTTCCATGCAACTTGAATCAAAATACTTCCCCTTAAGTGGTGCATGTAGATGGTTAAACAAGCTTCCCCTGAAACCAATAACCATCTCTTGAATCACGAACTCTGTAGGCTTTATGAAATAATCACTGATGAAGAAAACCGAGTATAACGAAATTGATGAAGAAGTTGAATTTCCCAAACTTGCGTCTTATATCTTGCATTATCCACGTGACTCCAAACTTATCCCTAGAAGTAGGCTACCAGGACCTCTTGATAAATCCTCAACTATATGAGACACTGAGCACTACAACGTAACTCCTTTAAGTGATAGCAAATGTGAGCATTAAGCACCCTATTTTGTAGATCACACATCCTTGCTAGATTCATCAAGTCTTCGTCACCGCAATAACACAAACATAAGAACGCGCACCTATGGAACTCAACTACAACATCAAATAAACCATATTCACTTTTCTTCTTCAAATAATCACCAAAACAAGCCGTAAAATAAAGTTTCCTGTTTGCGATCCACAACTGCTCTAGCAATACTAACCAGCAGTACTAACGAGAATGAGAGCAGAATTAACTTCCAAAGCAGCAGTATTAACGATAACCATGAGCAGAATTAATATTCGAAGACCAGAATTAATTAAGTCTGGTGAACAGACTTAACTTCCGAGAGCAGACTTAATTAAGTCTGGTGAACAGACTTAAGAATTTCCAAAAGCAACATTAATGAAGTCAGCCCAGAATTAATTCACTGAGAATAGATACGTACTGATCCGCTTCAGGCTTTAACCAATATACTGTCCCACGTGATGTCATCAATAAGATAATCATTATTCTGATCGAAACCCACAACCGAATCAATAACCAATCAAAAACAGTATTCCACATAATCCATTAATTGAATCCCACGTGCTATTAATAAGAAGAATTATTGTTGACTACCAATTAAACAATCAACCAATTAATCCATAGCAGCAAAAACATCCAAACACCAATTAATAGACCACATTAACTGTACGAGGTTAATTTTATTAATCTTCCACAATTCGACCAATCAGACATTGATCATAATTAATTCGGCTTACAGTAGATGACAAACAAATACGAGACCCATGATCAAATTTACTAATCGACCACCGACCAATCAATTTTCATCATATCGGTACGAGGTTTTAATTGAAAGATCGATACCTTTAAAAATAAAAACCGATCATACCTTTACCAGATCTGCTCCTTATACTTCGAATCTGCTCCATCACCAACAGTAACAACCTTGTAGATCCTAGATATCGAGAGCAACCCTCTCTGATACCACTTGTTGAAGATCGTTTAACCCCATCTAGGATGTGTTTTACAATCATTATTGATACATAGCAGCGGAATCAAACACGAACAATAATGATAAACAAGGTTGTGATTTATTTAATGAAACGCGTTTCTTTATTCAAAAATAAAACTAACAACTACTAACAATTAACGTGTACAATCACACGTTAATACTCGACTCTCATTGAGAGATCTACATTTTTCTATATGCTAACATACTGCCGCTTACACCCTTTATAAATAGGGTTTACACAAGAAAACCTAGCTTACAAAGAAAGCTAATTAATTTAACATTAGGTCCCTATAGTTTTGTAATCATCAAATTATATTCCCAACAATCTTCCCCTATTTGATATTACAAAACTATCTCTTCAAGGCTTCCTTGAGGTCTTCTTGAAAATGTCACCACACATAACAAGCTGCAAATCAATCTATCAGTAATAAGATAATCAAATCAGTTGCCTCCGGTTCACCACATGCAAATCTCATGCACAAGTGAATGACGACAAATAACAAATGATGACCGAATCTCACAGACATCGCCACTTGAATAACGACAAATCATGTAGGATCGTGCCTTCTTGATAGATCTTTGAGCTTGGTAGACTGTCTATGTAATCACAAACAGCCTAAGAGAATCTCTATGAATGAAACTTATGCTTAGGCGGAATCTAAACATAAGAGTTAAGAAGAAAAATGAACTATAAAAACGTTGATCCTCTATGGATCTTTTATTAACTAATATTGTTTCAATGGAATCGATTACAAAACTCAATGCCGCATGTTTCTTTTATACTACAAGAAACCCTAATGCATCCCATTCTAGAAAACGTGTAAAGAGATATACACTATCTCTTCCTAAAATAACTCTAACAAACATACTAAAAATACGATAAGACCAGCAGTAACAAGCACTGCCAGCAGGAACAATCAATGCTACCAGCAGGAACCATGACCAGTAGTAACAAACACTGCCAGCAGGAACCAAACTATACTAACAGCAGCAATGAAAATAAAATATAATTCTAATAATTCCTAACAAACCTGATGAATGGATCAAAGATAGTGGGTGCTTAAGGCGCATGACGGGAAACATCTTTAAGGCACTAGAAAAACATTACGTCCATGAGGGTAGGGTAGTAGTCCCCTCATTCTATGAAGACACCAATCTCCGCGAGCAATTAGCCGCAATTCATTTTGATAGTCTCATAGATATTGATGAACCTCTAGTACCTAGGTTCATTCTTGAGTTTTATGCCACCATAGGTCTTAGTTCAAGTGACAATGGTCTTATGAGCATTCACTTTAGTGTCAATGGAACCTTGTTCAATATTCCTCTAGATCAATTTGGTGAGGTCTTTGGAGTTCCAAATTATGGAACATGTGTCTACTCCGATAAATGGTCTTTGACTATTCTTGAATCAAACCTTCAAAGAACGGCACCATATACCACTCCCTTGACCGACAAAGAAACCATTAGGGAACATGTTTTCTTACCTAGGAATAACCCAACTAGGGTACATCGAGGTAAGCAAGTGGCTAGAGATTTATTTGCTATGGAGCTAAATGAACTCAAGCCCGAGTTTAGGAAGTTAGAAGAAGTTTTGAGAGCCAACGTCATTAGCACGGTAGGAAATCGATATCACATCAATGCTTGTCTATGTTACATGATGTATAGTGTGTCCACCCGTCAACCTTTCAACCTTTCATTCTATATCGCCAAGCGAATGGCCGATATTCCGGTTCAAGGTAACATGGCAATGCCTTATGGAATGCTCTTGAATCGTCTCTATAGAGCTTTTGCACCCATTCCTAGAAATGCCTTAGGTTTTGTTCTCGATTATGATGAAATTCAACACACCTTTGTTCCCTTAAGCGATTTTTGGGTAGCGGTTGACAAAGGCAAACGTCCTCGTGCTCAAACATCATCATCATCATCATCAATGAGTGACGATGACGGCTTGCCAAACTCTAGGATCCCTCCACTGGAATATTTGCATCAACTTCCACCAATTGCGAATGAATCACCGGAGTTCAAGCAAACCAAGGGGATGATGAAGAACTTGGGCCGTTGGATAATGAAACTTCACAAGGGGTACAAGAAGTTGAGTAAGTAGTTCAAATGAGAGAAGTGTTTGGGGCAAGACATTACTTGACAATTATGTGTTAAACATGTATGGTTCTTAACTTACTGTGGTAGTACTTGATGTGTATGTGCACTAACTCAGATTTGCAGGTCGATAGCACTTAGTGTTATCAATTTTCCAAGTTTAAGCCCCCGTTTGGCTTAACTCCCTATATGGTAGAATATTATGATCGGATTTATTTATGTGCAAACGTGTGTTAGAATATATATATTTAGTATATTTGTACTATATATTAGCTATTACATACGTTATAGGAGAAATTTTGGGTTTTGGTCGGAAAACGCGAAATTTGCATTGCTCTCTGTTAAGTTTTAGCACATTCGGACGGCGGATCCGGCAGATCCCAGAAATTGGATCCGCCTAGTGTATCTGTTGGTTCCGCCAGTTCAGGACCCATGGATTCGGCGGCTCCCAAAATTTGGCTCCGCCTTTGTTGTCGATTGGATCCGTAGGTACAACAGTCATTTTTACAAAAATTTCCGACTCATCCCGACACTTACATTTTAGGTTGTAGTTTGTTTAGATTATGCTCACTGATCATTAAACTCCTTAGAAAACTTTAGGAAACTCTTAGAACATTAGGAACTCAATTTCCCACCAAAATTTGAATTTTCAAAATTTTCTTGTGAGTTACCATTCTAATACAAGCAAGGAACCCTTTTTAGGGATCCGTCAAATCCGTGGAAACATCTTATCATCAGAATTTCCACTATCTTCTTGCATTTACTGCAAATCCACTTCATATCACTCAACTTCATCTCAATGGATTGACCTTGAGACATGACAAGCTTGATTTTTTGTTCCAAATAATTAGAAACCAACATTCTCCATTGGATTTACATCCAATAATCCAAACACACAGACCAACAAACCTTCTGCCTATAAATTAGTACCTTAGGATCATCACTAAACTCACTCACTCACCATTTTCTCTACTTTCTCTCCTGTACATCTTAGCAACCTTACTTCACCATGACTAAGTCAAACAACTCTTCCACCTCTAGACCTCCAAAACGAACAGCCCGCATTAGTGTTAAACCATGTTGTTTCATCAACTTAGTAAACTCATCATCAGAGGAATCATCTCCTCTAAATATCTCATCACCCATTGCAAGTGAGAATTTCCTCACACTTTCCACTCCAACACCATCCAATGTTGTTATCCATACACCACCACCAACCATTACTCCAATAGCCACTACTCCACCACCAGCTCCATCATAGCCTGTTAAATCACCATCACCCCCAAAATCACCCAAACTACAACCAATGGAGCTATTTAGGACTCCACCTTCATCACCACACCCATACCTTGATGACTTGGAAGACCTTCCACTAAGGTCAACCAATCCTCCACCCATGACCTTTGAAGGTCAACAACCCATGCTTTTTCATCCGGTTTACCCGGATATCCATGGTCCTTTATACCATGATGTACCACCACCTCAACCTCAAACACAACCTTTATCACCCACATCCACACTAGTTGCCATTGATGAGGCAATGTGGATCAATCTACCACAAACCCAAGAAGAGATTAGTGAGGAACTCACCCGCCTCTACTTTCTTTCTAATATGGTTGGATCTCGCCTTGATGAAGCAATGGATCTCCAAACCATCTTGATAAACTTCATCCCCACTCCACCATCATCAAACCAACAACAACAACAACCATCCAACAACAACAACCAACCACCACCACCACCACAAAACCTTGAGACTACTCTTCCTCCCAGTTTTTCGAGTCATGATTGCTCACATTGTGAGAGAACGGCTCACTTGGCCCAAAGGACCAACATTTTGGTCCATGAGCTCCAAAATGAGATGAGGTTAATCTTGAACCATGTTCTCGGGCGTCTCAATGCAATCTCTCATCCTACTCAATAGGAGCTTTGTTAGTTTCCTCTTATAGGAACTTTTTAGGATGATGTTGTAGTATTTGACTTTTTAGGATTTATTGTTGTAATGTAACATCATTTTTGTGACTTTTGTCACATATTTTCAATGGATGATTGTTATGTGTTTATGCTTGTGGGTGATCAACATTAAGCATATTATTTCATTTTAGAATACTAACATCATTGTGTGGTTGTTTTAACTTCTTCACGACTTCTTTACGACTTCTTCACAACTTCTTCACTACGGCTTCACAACTTTTTCACAACGGCTTCACAACTACTTCACAACGGCTTCACAACTACTTCACGACCTAGCACTACTTATATACTCTTCTACTTCTTCACACCTTCACTACTTACACACCTTAACTTCTTCACAACTTCACTACTTACACACTAATCTAGCCTAAACAATTATGCTCACACCTATCTAACAAATATACACAACTTATACAAATGAATGAATGATTTACAATTTTGATACACCAACAACTTGGATGGAAGAGATACACCAAGTTGTAATACTTCTTGTCTTGAAGGATAGAAGTATTCTTCTCTTGCACTTGAGAGGTTGAAGCTTTGGATCACTTGAAACAAAAGCTTATAATTATATGATCAAAGGGTTTTTGAAGATATGAAATGAGATCTAAATCAGAAAGTTTTTAGTGCAAAAGGTGAGGAAAAAGTCCAGGAATGAACCAGTATTTATAGGCAAAGCTGGGGACTGGAGGAGCGTGGCCGGTCCCCTTAATTATTAAGGGGGCCGCCTGCCAAATTAAGGGGGCCGCCCAATGTATCCGTTGCCCAGCTTTGTCTTTTTGTGGGGAAGGTTTTTCTGGAACATTTTTGCCATTTTTGGTTAAAAATTTGAATTCATATATTTATAATGGATTTAATATATTTACTTAATACCAAAAATGATTTTCTAAAAGATATAAAATGTTTGTGACATTTTATAAAAAATCTAGTGATTAAGAAAATGTTCCTTTGATCATATAATGCATTAGGCATTTGTTTATTCATACCTTAAGTGATTAAGTTGTTAAAATAGATATTTACAACTAAATACTTGTTTATGTCATAATCTTTCGTTTAATGATTTTACATTTTGTGATTATCAAAATATAGAGGTATCGAAAAATATTAATAACGTTTTTAGGCATTATTTATATCAACAATCTCCCCCTTTTTGATGATTACAAAATCTAAACTCATTAAATTAAAAAATTAATTTTTAGACAAGTATTTAGTGAGTTTATATCTACTTCTCCCCCTTTTTGTAGAATCAAAAAGGTTATGCCGACAAGTTTTAGATACGAAATTTTTCGGAACGAGAACTCCCCCTTGATGTGTGCTCCCCCTCGTTTGAGGGCATCAAGGAATCGAGATATGGAATACTTGCAAGAAAAATATTAGAAGTACAAGCATACATAGCAAAATATGGAATATAAAAACAACAATCATCGCAAACAACAATCATGGCAAACAAATATTAAGAACACATAGCAAGACATTCATTAATTTAAAGTGATTATGTGAAACACATAATCATTGCAACGACATTTAGTATGCTTGAAACATATAACAAGAAAAAGGTCCTAAATTGCCAAAGAGAGCTTTCGGACTTGCTTGCGACACGAAAGCTTGGAAAATAAGAAACATAAGCATATAGTATGCTTAGATGGTTGATGGTAGAGTGTTTGAGATGGAATTGGTTGAGTGAGGGTAAGAATGTTGGATTAATAGAGGTATATTTTTGGAGGTGGAGAGTTTGGAGGTAGAGAGTTTGGAGCGGAGTAGGTTGATTGAGGGTTAGAGTGTTGTGCTAGTGGAGGTGTTGTGCTAAAGTTTGGAGTGGATGTGTTGGATGAGATCTAGTGATAAGATACTTAATCCAAGTGAAATGCTCATTTAAGGCAATGATTTGTTTTTGGAGAAGGATACGACAAGGACAATAGTTGACATGATTATCAACTTGATTCAAGTTGTGGGGGTGAGGTAAGCAATTTGAGTAGAGTGAGGATGGAGGATCGAGGTTGGCCCTTGTTGTGTTGTGCGAGGTGTATAGCAAGGAGATCACAAAGGTCATGGATTTGGTTTATATCTTCACGGAACCTTTCCTTTTCCGTGAGAATGTGGATTTGATCATTTGGTGGAAGTGGATGAAATTTGAGTGTGTAGTTGGAAGTAAACTTGGATGTTTGACCAATATGATGAGGGTTTTGAAAGGTTTCATTGAGATTAGTTTGAGGTTGAGATGTGTAGTTTGGAACGAAGGTGGAGGTTGAGGTTATTTTGTGATGAAGGAGGAAGGTTATGATGGTGGAGTGTGGTTGTTATTTGGGATGGATGTTTGGATATGCAACATAGAAGAAGCATGTGAGTTGGTGGGAGATGGTGGTGATACTCTTGGTGGTGGAGACATTTGTGAGCTTGGGTAATCATGAGTGGATGAGGATGGAGATATGGAAGAAGAGGATATTTCATGAGTGGAGGGTGTTTTGGATGGTGCATTGGTAGGTGAAACATGATGTGAGGTGTTGGTGATGAAATTAGGATTGTTATTTCGAGATTGAGCATGTTCTTCATAAGAATTATTTGGGTGAGATGATGATGTATTTTTGTGAGCAAAAATGGATGGTTGGTTATTATGATGAGGTTTGTGAAAGGATTCGTTGGAATGAGCTTGAGGATTGGGAGTATAATTGGGAACAAATGTGGGTGGAGGTGTTGGTTGTTTAGCCACATCATTTGTTGAGATGGACTTGTTTCGGGGTTTGGTTTTCTTCTCCAAACGGGTTTTTCGGTCATCCTTGCTAACCTTGAGGATTTTGGTTTTGGTTTGATGGGAGATGGCATGATGAGATGATGGAAGATTATGAGGAATGAGAGTGTTTATAGTGTAGGATTGATGGGATTAAGGAATGGATAAAATTTGTTGGATGGATTGGAATAAGATATGTTTGTGAATTTTGGGAAGTGTAGGATGAAATGGGCTAAAAAGTAGAAAAGGAAACAGCACCTTCGACCATCAGATGGCCGGTCCCCATAAATATTAAGGGGGCCGCCTTATGATTTAAGGGGGCCGCCCATATGTTGGTTCCCAGATTACTGGAAATGGGTTTTTGGCAGAAAATTGTAGAAAGGGTTGTGTTTTTGGGTTTAGTTTCAAGCAAGTCCAACTCTTTGAGGCAATTAAGCATGTAATAGATATTTATGCAAAACATGTTAATTAAAGAGATTAAGCAAACAAGTAATTTCATCTAGCATGTAAACATACTCATCAAGCAAGTAATATATATGGACTATGAAACAATACACTACACCAAGTATTTTCTTAATTATATGTAAGTGGGAAGATTAATGAACTATTTGATGGATCATAATGTGTGCCTATGTGCAATAAATGGGAACTTAAGATAGCATGGACTTCTAGACTTGTTACAAATAAAATCTTAATAGACAAACCATGGTCCGCTTGATTTGACTTAGTTCACTTATAAATGTCATGTACATAAATATAGATGAAAAATATGAGATTACCATGCATGATTTAAAGAAATGTTTTTAGCATTATTCAACAATGTTTGAAAGTGGGTTTTTATGTAGATGTGAAAGTTATTTGAATAAAATAGATTGGGTTTTATTTCAAAATGTGTTTATGAAGAATGGGTAAGAAAAAAAATTCCCAATCTTTGACTTTGATCGAAACAGAATTATGGACATAGATTAAGAAGAAAAATGAGATAGTAAAACATGTTAATAGAAAAGTGAAATAGTCATCTAAAAAAATCATTTTTCCAAAATGTGAAGTTTCTGTATATTTTTAAAGATACTAGATTTTTGACAACAAATACCATTAATCCTAGATTTAAAAAATGGTTGTTAAAGATCTCATGCTCAAGGGAATTGGTTAAGGCTATTGTCACATGCTACCCTTTTCTACATATCCTATGGTGATGACGAAATTCTATATGTTTGATGCGAGAGTGTTGAATGGGGTATAACCTAACATCTATAGCTCCTTTGTTGTCGCACACTTATCTAACTTGATGCCATAGTCTACGAGAGCTTGTTTCATCCATAGTTTTCTAACGCGAGAAATCTAATCTTACTTCTATGTTAATGATTAATCCACTTAACTCATTTCACTTCATCACCATGAGTTTTCTAATAGTGGACATAGAAGATTTCCATTTTAAACGTTATAGCTTAAGAGGGCCAAAGGGAAAAGAAAAAGTGATTCTAGGTTATAAGTAGATTCATATAAGCTATTATGTGTATATATATAACTAGGCATTATGAGCTAAATAGGCATGAAATAACTAGTCATTAATCTAAGCATATATTATAACAATGAGCTAAAAAAAAAAAAAAAAAAAAAAAAAAACCGTACCTTTTAGTCTTCAGTAGATTTTCTTCAAATACTTCAAGGTGTTATATTGACTTATAGAAGCCAATCATAGATGAGTTTCCGAATTATTCAATGAGTGACAATTTAGCCACTTGGTCCCCATTGTCTCATTTGTCCAAAATTGTTTGAACCAAACATGGTTTGCATTTGCATGTATGGTGGAAGTATTACCCAAGGATTAAAACTTGGTTGATGTGAATAATTCCACATTGGGTGACTATTATTAGGAAAGTTTTGTCTACCTTGATTTCTTCTAAGTTGACAGGTTTTAGGCCGAGGATGAGGATTATTTGGTCTATTTGGAGGTGGAGTTTTGGATCTTAATTTTGGTTTAGAAAATCCGGTTTTGGTTTTTAATGATGGTTTATAAAAGCTTTTTACTTCCTCATCACTAGCAATGGGTATTTTTCTATCTTTTATAAGTATATACTTAGGTTTTGACTCTAACAGTTTTTGTTTACTAGACTCACATTCAAACTTTACATTTTTATTTTCACTATTTGAAATATCGATTGAATTGATTCCTAGACCGGTTTTATCTTCGGATGATCTTTGAATACTTATTATTTTCTTAAGTGAGTTACTACTATTTTTAAACTTGTCAAGTTTGAAAATTTCATCTTTAAGTTTTTCATTTTCATTTTTGACTTCTAAGCATGTTTTGCATTCTATAAAAACTTCTTTTCCTTTTTCCAAATGTTTTAGTTTAATTTTTAATTCGAGTACTTCGTTTTTTAATCGATTATTAATATGTTTTAGTGACTTATTTTTAGCTATAACCTTTTGACCTAATTTGCATAACCTACTATATTCATTATCTAGGTCTTTTTCATCTGATGATTGATTTTCATCACTAAAGTATTCGGTTTCGGAATGTACCTCATTGGATGCCTTTGCTATAAGACATTTTTCGTCCTTTGTTATTTCTTTCTCATCTTCATCGCTATCACTCCATGCTCCTCCAACGAACGCCTTTTGATTTTGATCCCTTGACATCATTGGACATTTTCCGATGAGGTGATTTGGGTCGCCACATTTATAACACTTCCTTTCGCTTTTGTCCTCTTTGTATCTTTGGAATGCCTTTCTTTCATCACGTGGTTGTCTAACGAATCTTCCTCGTCTTTTAAAGAATTTCTTGAAGTCTCTTACGGCCATAGCATATTCTTCGTCATTGCTTTCGGAGGTTGAGCTATCCTCGTCACTAGATTCCTTCCTAGCTTTCAATGCAATTGACTTTCTTTGCTCTCTTTTACCTTTGACCATCTCGGAGTCTTTCTTTATTATTGCTTCGTAGACCTTCAAGTTGCCGATCAATTCGTCAAGTTGTAGAGTTGACAAATTCTTTGATTCTTTAATCGCCGTAACTTTAGCTCGCCATTTTGGATGAAGAGCCCTAAGAAATTTCCTAACAAAATTCTTACTAGAAAAATTCTCATCAAGTGCTTTTAAACTTGTGATGATAATGTTAAACCTAGCAAAAGCATTATCTATTGATTCCTCTTTCGGAATCGTAAATTGTTCATATTGTTGAACAAGAAGATCTATTTTATTATCTTTGACTTGACTATTACCTTGGTGAGTGATTAGCAAAGAGTTCCAAATTTCTTTTGCGGTTTTACACATAAAGATTCTTTCATATTATTTGCGTGGTAACGCATTATAAATTACCATTTTAGCCTCATTATTTTTTGCTAGTTTCTTTTTCAAATTATCATTTTGTTTTTCAAAAGGTACAATTTCATCTATTTTAGTTAAAGAATTATTTTGAATAGGGGGAAAATCACCATAGGTAATAACATGCCAAAGATCAAGATCTTTTGATTTCACATAAGTTTCGAATCTATTTTTCCAATAAAGAAAACCATCACTTTCAAATAGTGGTGGTCTTTGCATAGATTGCCCTTCTAAATATTTTTCGGATTCCATAGATCGTTTCAAGTTTTAAAATACAATTTATTTTAAAAATCTTGTTTGACGTAGCTCTTGATACCAATTGTGGAAAACTAGATGGGGGGGTTGAATAGTTTTACGTCTTTTTAATTTATTATAAAAACTTTGTTTACTTTTAAAAACTTAGATTCGAATTTATGTGAACTCAACTCTTGAACAATATGAACAAATATAAGTAAATCTAAATTAACAATGCAAGTAAAGTAATGAAATGAAATAAAAAATAGAGATGGAAAGATCGAACCGCGAGACAAAGGATTTATAGTGGTTCGGCTACAAGGACACCTTCCTTGCCCTACTCCACTCCTCGAGCACCTAACTCAAGAGTTTTCTTCACTATGTCAACAAGCTCCCTTATGGCGGAGAAAACCTTACACAACTTTCGCTTACACCAATTTTACGACACAAAGCTAAATGTCGAGTTCTACTCGTAGCTAGAACCAATCTCACAACTTCAATCACAACTTCTTCACGACTTCTTCACAACTTCTTCACTACGGCTTCACAACTTTTTCACAACGGCTTCACAACTACTTCACAACGACTTCACAACTACTTCACGACCTAGCACTACTTATATACTCTTCTACTTCTTCACACCTTCACTACTTACACACCTTAACTTCTTCACAACTTCACTACTTACACACTATTCTAGCCTAAACAATTATGCTCACACCTATCTAACAATTATACACAACTTATACAAATGAATGAATGATTTACAATTTTGATACACCAACAACTTGGATGGAAGAGATACACCAAGTTGTAATACTTCTTGTCGTGAAGGATAGAAGTATTCTTCTCTTGCACTTGAGAGGTTGAATCTTTGGATCACTTGAAACAAAAGCTTATAATTATATGATCAAAGGGTTTTTGAAGATATGAAATGAGATCTAAATCAGAAAGTTTTTAGTGCAAAAGGTGAGGAAAAAGTCTAGGAATGAACCAGTATGTGGAAAACTAGAAGGGGGGTTGAATAGTTTTCACCGTTTCTCGAGTTTAATTTGTTTTGTTATTTGTTAGTTCAAAGGAAACAATCACAAATTAAGTTATCACACAATATAAACTAAAGATAAAGAGATGAAAGATCAAACCACATAACACAAGTGTTTATAGTGGTTCGGCTTGCAAGAGATCCTTATCCTTGCCCTACTCCACTTCCTCGAGTTACTTACTCGAGAGATATCTTTCACTAAGAAAAAAACTCCCTTCAAGGTAGAGAAAACCTTTACACGTCGCTTACTTCCTTTTTCGGTACTAAGCTAAACACCGGGTTCTTTTTCAAGGTAGAACCAACCTGACGTCGCCTAATTACTTTACCGACACTAAGCTAGATGTCGAGTTCTTTACAAGGGTACAACCACTCCCTACTCTCTTTGTGCTTTGAGGACTAAAGCACTAACCACACTTACTGATCTAACTGATACAAATGATAAGAAACACTTAAAGTGTTTACACAGAACCTATACTGCAACTTCCAAACAGTCTGCTTGTTTGAAGCTTGTTAACTTGATCTTCTTTGCTACAAAAGAAACATCAATGATATATATATATAAATATATATATATATATATATATATATATATATATATATATATATATATATATATATATATATATATATATATAACTACTGTGGTTAGTAACTAAAGTGAATGTATGTGTTTTTCTTTTCTAAGTGGATGATTAGATCAAATGCCAAGTCTGCTATTTATAGGCAAACAAGGCAAACCTCCCACGGATCCGGCGGATCCCTCAGAAGGGATCCGTCTTTGTATGGATTTGGATCCGTGGTTATGACAGCTAATGTTGCACATGAGATCTCCTCAAATCTTTCCATATCCTTGTGTTGTTAAATCAATATCTTCCAATGTCAACTATATAACTTGAGTATCTAATCAAGATATCACACAATCTTACCAAGATTGTATTTGTGATGTATACCATGATGTCACTTTGTAACTTTTAAATTAAAGTTTCCATTTAAGGAAATACACATGTATATGCAATATAATGTTAGTGATCATGTTAAATGAAAGATGTGTTTTGAAAAAGACTTTAACTAGTATTTATAATTTGCTTAAGGAATATACTTTGTGTTTGTCATGAACAAAACATAACCAAAGATCGTAAAATATAAATAACGTTTTTAGTACGATATTTGTATTAACAATCTCCCCCTTTTTGTTGATGACAAAACCTAAAGTATATTTTTAAGCAAACAAATAAATATAGTTTAAGTCCTTTTAAAAATAGAGATTAAGTTTTGAGTTATTCAAATTTTGATTACTATTATGAATAACTTAGTATGAATCTAATTATGCAAACTTAATCCTTTTCCTTTCTCCCCCTTTTTGTCGAAACAAAAAGAAGAGGTGCGTAGCGGAATGCGATTTTGAGAACTTTAATAGCTCTCCCTTGTTTTATACTCCCCCTAAATGGAGTAACAAGTAAATGATGCATGAACCTACAAGACAAATGGTTAGTATATGAAATGCTTATAAGATGCTCCCCCTCGATGTATACTCCTCACTTCTCGAGTACCAACGTATACTTTGAAGGGTATGATATGCTGCAAATGAAGTGTTAGTAATGAATGACTTCAATGAAGAAGTAGAATGCTTGTGAAGTATTCTTCCAAACAAACCTTTCAATATGTTTTGACTTTTAAAAGTCAAACTAAGTGTCTCATCATTATTTTTACTTAAAGCAATCATAATCAAGGTATAATATAGGCTATATAAGAATGTTAGTTCACAATTATAATGATAATATGCAATATGTTGATCACTCGTAAGCATAAAACATCACATTCATAGATATTGAAAATTTTGTGACAAAAGTCACAATGATGATGTTACAAGTACAATAAAAAGACATTCTAGAAAGAAATAAAAAGTCCTAAACCAACAATGTAAAAGGTCCTAAATAACTAATCTAGAAAGCTTATATGATATATGACGTTTAGATGCTCAAGAATGTGTTGGACTAATGTGTTGAGAATGATGGTTCTGTTTGTACTGACAATGACTTGCTTGAATGAAAATGATGAGATCCTATGATGGTGTTCTAGACACTGAAGATGTTCTAGATAATGAAGTTGTGAGATGAAAATTCTAGATTCGTTGGTTACGAGAAGGTTGTTTGGTTTCTGAATGGTTAAAAGCTGACCAAGTACCCACGGATTGGGCGGAACCAAAATTTTGGTTCCGTCCTTCTTATCTTAGGGTTCCGTGAGACCAAAATTGATTTGGTCATTTTTTGTCGTTTTGATCTAATGAAAGTTCAAGCTAAGGTTTATTTACTTACAACTATTGATTTGGTTTTACTAATCCTAATCAAAGTTTAAGGAGACTTAAAACTTCTCTTTTAAGAGGTTTGTTAAACACATGATTGTGTTTTCATGAGGTTTTGGTGCAGAACTATTATGTTGAGCTAATAAGGTATTATGATGATAGTATTGACTAATCTTAAAAGGTGTTCATCTTGTATGCCTAAATCAATTTTTGTATCAAAACAAGATATCATTAATTATTTTAAAGCATATTCATACATTGAAAATTTGTTTGTGACAAAAGTCTCAAACATAAGATTACACATGAAGGTTCCTAGAGATGATAAAATCTTAAGAGTAATTATTGCGATGATACTACAAACTTCTATTTTGCTTATTTTGATGATGACATGATAGAGGCAAGCCATTTAGTTTCTAAATTACTAGTGTCGTAGAGGTTAGAGACAATATTGTTGTCATCTTGAGTGTTTGTTTTATTGATCCACATTGATTCATCCAAGTGTTGAAGTGTGGTAATTATGTCATGTGATGGATCTATTATTAAGTTTGAAGATGGGGATGAGATTCTTTCTTTAGGTGGTGATGATTGTGGTGAGGGGTCAATTGTTGTGGAAACACTTGGTGAAGTGACAATTGGTGTGGCAATTGTTGTGGTGATGATTGATGTGATATGGTATTGAGGTCCATGAATCTCCGGATGGAATAGCATGGGTTCTAAGTTTTCAAGACTTATTTGTGGAGAATTGGTTGATGTAGGTGGAAGATCTTCTAATTCTTCAAGATGTGGTTGTGGAGATGTTGGTGGTGTCCTAAAAAGTTCCATGGGTTTGAGTTTTGGTGAGGATGGTGATAATGCAGACTTCTCAGTTTGTGGTGGAGCGGGAGCGAGTGGTGGTGTGGTTGCTACAGGAGTAATGGTAGGAGGTGATGTTGTTGTATTGGATGAGTTTGTAGCGGGTGAATTTGAAGAAGAGGATATGTTGACTATGGGAGTCATAATAGGAGTTGTTGTGGTGTCTGTGGATCTAACAGGAAAGGTTACATTACGAAGTGGGTTTGCATACCAATAAGGTCTGACACTAATTCTAGCCGTTCGTCTGTATGGTCTAGACATGTGAACTTTCTGGAGATGATATGTGAATTTTGTGGAGGTTTAGTGTGCTATGATCATCTCTAAGGTTCTAATTTATACTTCCTAATTGTATGAAAATTGGTGTTTGGATTAAATGAGTGTGAATATCCAGGACTTGAAACAAGATAAAGTTGTTTGTCCTATTGACAAAGTCAAACCATAGAAATGGAGTTGATATAAGAGTGTGTAGAAAAATGACTCAAAAGGGTTAAATTTGATTGATTAATAGGAGTAAGTGCAGTCTGTGTGTGATAGGATAGAACAGATAAATCAAATTTTGCAAGAAAATATTCTTTGAATTTCATAATGGTTTCTAATGGTTTTGAACAGAGATTTGTGCAGGTCATATCAAAGAAGTCAATCCATTGAGCTTGGGTTGAGTAATGTGTTGTGGATTTGCAGTAAATACAAGGAGATAGTGGAAAATCTTATGATTTGATATTTCCACGGATTTGACGGATCCCTAAAAAGGGTTCCTTATTTGTATTAGTTTGGTAACTCACACCTAAAGTTCAAAAATTTCAATTTTGGTGGGAAATTTTGTTCCTAAGTTTCTAAGAATTCCTAAATGATTCTAAGATGAATTATGATCAGTGAATGAATCCTAAATGATACTAAACACTAAGATTTAAGAATCGAGATGAGTCGAAAAAGTTTTAGACTTACTGAGAAAGCTGCGGATCCAAGTAGTATCAAATGCGGAACCAAAGTGAGGGGTCCGCCAAATCCGCAGGTTGGAGGATGGCGGAACCAACGATAAGCCTTGGCGGATCCAACTTTAAGGATCCGTCGGATCCGTATCCGTTCTTAGAAACTTACCGTAGTAGGAGTTAAGCCAAACATAGGTTTAGACTTGGTAAATTGATAACCCCGAGTGTTATCAATCTGCAATAATCAGTTAGTTCTCATACACAAAATAAAACACAACCAAGTATGAAAATAGACCTTATCATTAAACTTCATCATGAACGATGTTTAAGCCAAACAGTGGCATAAGTTTGGAAAATTGATAACCATGTGCATTATCATCAGTTAAAGTTGAGCTAGAACACATAAGCATAAAGTACTAAAGACATGTCTTAACAAACATAGAAATATGATCATATAGGATCTAAAGGACAACTGTTCCAAACGTTCATTTATTCTCGCTTATCTTTTAATAGTTTGAGTATTTTCTTTTGATCTTTTCGGAGTTTCATCATCCATCGTTCTGCACACTTTAGAACTCCCTTTGTTTGTCGGCTTTCCGCAGATTCATTATTGAGAGATGGAAGTTGACTCAAGTAATCTAATAGCGGGAGCTTTGAGTTAAGTAATCCATCTTCGTCACTAGCTGATGAAGATGATGAAGATGAAGATGAGAGACAGGCTCGTTTCCCTTTTCCTACTTTCACTCTATGGTCACTAAGAGGGACAAAGGTGTGTTTGATTTTAGGGTAATCTGGGACAAAACCAACAGAATTTGGAAGGATAGGAGTGGAAGCTTTGAACAAACGAGTGAGTAGCATTCCATATGGCAATGTGGTTTTCCCTAGGACACGTATATCAACCATCCTCTTGGCGATATAGTAAGCAAGATTGAATCTTTGATGAGTTGAAATACAATAGAGCATATAGCACAGTCCAGCATTCACGTGATCTTTGTTACCAATAGTACTAATGACATTAGATCTTAGAATTTCTTCGAGTCTCTTGAACTCAGGTTTGAGTTCATTGAGTTCCATGGCAAATGGATCTCGATTGACATCTTTGCCCCGAAGTTTCTTAATTGGATTTGTTCTAGTGTTTAAAAGATGATCTCGGATAATTTTTATAGGAGTTAGGGGAGTGTCATATGGATGTTCCCATCCTAGATTTGAATTTAGAATGGTTAAGGACCATTTGTCAGAGTAGAAGCATGTTCCTTCACTTGGGATGTGTAACACTTTCCCAAAATGGTCTAAAGGAAAATTGTAGGAGTTTTGGTTTACATTGAAGTTGATGCTAAATGATCCATTGTCATCAGAAATAAGTTTTACTGAGGCATAAAATTCGAGAATGAATCGAGGAATGATAGGTTCATCTATGTCGAGAAGTGAATCAAATTAAATGGTGGCCATTTGTTCACTAATGTTTGTTTCTTCTAAAAATGAAGAGTCTATGGTTCTACCCTCATGAACATACTGACTTTCTAAAGCTTTGAAAAGTTGGACTTGCGCTTCTGTGAGTCCTTTTGTTTGATGATGTTTGGGTAGGTACTTCTTTGTTTTCTTGTGATCGTAATTAGTGGCAGGAGGCATGATTTTCCTAGTCATAAACAATTTTATAGTTTTAGTTACACTAATCTAAAATACATGAAATGTGGACAAATATGGAGGTGTGGTTATCTTTGACCTATTATGATGTTTGAAAATATACGTTTTGTGACAAAACACTTTATACCCCAAACATTCCTGTTTGACGTTTTCTTTGATTTTGTATTAGCAATGTTTGAAATTCATTTTATCTAGTTATGAAAAGATTTCTCATGGGGTTTTTGCAAGAAAATTTATTCTAATTGTTTAGAAGATTAGAATAGAGGTTTCTTTGGTTTTATTGAATTTTGTTAAAGAGTTTAACAAAATGGAATTCCTATTAACTTTTGACAAAAGAATTATCTGTAGTGTCTAATTAAGAATAGTAATCTGAAATGTATTATTGAAATTGCATGAACCCTAATTTTGAATTGAAATGAATTAGTGAACTTACAGTGAGTGATCAAGCACGAATTAATATGAGATGAAGGATCTAATTTTTGAGTTAGGGATGATGAGGGTCGATTATGAGTTGATATTGAGAGTTTAATTAAGTGTGTAGTGCAGTAAGGAGTGTTTGGTAATTCATAGTCTGATTTAACAACTCACGGATTCGGCGGATCCTTCAAAAGGGTTCCGCCCTTGTTGTCAATTGGATCCGCAGGATCAGAACAAGGTTGTGGTATTTTTGTTTTTGGTTAAATTAAGATTTGGATGAATGTTTTGATTACTTCTAAATATTAGTATGTTTTATAAGGAACGGAGATTTCTTTCTTGAGATGTTTGTAAGAGGATTTACCACTGTAATCCTTTTTGAGAGACTTTCTCAACATATTGTATTCACTGTTTAAATTGGGAATAAAGATAAAACAGTCGAGCTAAGTAATTGTTGAGATGAATGATTGCAAGGTTGACGAAACAGGAGAAGATTGGCAATAGAGACTAAAGACATAAACTACGGGTATTTTCTCCACACTTCTCCTTAACCACTTAAGTATCAAGGAACGTTAGTTTCTTAGTGACTTGTGGTACAATGTCTCACATTGGTACACAACATGTTTAGAGATCTACCTAATTGTTATGATTTCATTATTTATGATCTAAGAATGATAGTTATACACAAGGTTTGGTGTTCTAGCATATTCTACTTAATGTATTACTACTTTTGAGGTTATCTAATGAATTTACTATTTTGATCCTTAATCCTAAATTTGCATGATTGAGATGAGTGAAAACATTTTTTATTCCTAGTTGTTTGGTACTTTGAAGTTTTACTTATCATGCATGATTTTTGATCATAGCATATCTTGATAAGGAGATGAGGTTCTACTAAGTTCGTTTGTGTTTCCATAACTTTAAGACATTTAGCTCAAGCTAGTGTGTAAGGGAATAGGAGAATATGTTTTTCCTATATGTTCAAATCTTAATTAGATAGCTTTGATTTATGCTCTTATTTCTAGAATTATCAATCCTACTTAGATTCTAGAGAAAAACTAATTTATTTAAATCTCAATGTTTTCTAATGGATGGGATTTAAACATTATCACAAGCAACATTGTTTAGACCTATCATTATGAGTTATGGAGAGATAAACCTTTATAATATGGTGAGATTATCCTAAAATTAATTTTCTTCCAAGTACTTTTTAAGGTTATGAATAATTAAGTTAGAACTTACTTAGGAACATTCATGGATGTGATAATCACAAATGTGTTGGTTAAATCTTATCTTGGTTAGAGTCCTTGCAAGTTCTAAGAACTTATCCATGTATGGGTATTACCTAAGTGTTGAGATATAACACAAGAATATGAGACAACATTTGTCTTGAGGTGTTATATCCGGTTTTAGCAAAGGTTTTAAAAACCTTTTCCTAGTAATCATCCTATCTTATACACATAGAATTTCTATTATTACATAGGTAGTAATAGTTAATCATACCACAAAGAAATAGTTATGAAATCATGAATTATCTATGAGAATAATGATTATGAGTAGAGTTATGAGAGTTCATACCTTTTTGATGATTAATACCAAAAGTGCTATTGATCGAGATGAGCACTTTAGTGATTAGAGAAGATACCTTTGTATTCATCAATGTATCTTGGGATTAAGTAAGATCATAAAGACCAAATCCTTTTAAGCATACCTAAAGAAAACTTGAGTGTTTGGTCCCCAATATCTCATGGGTCCTTTTTGGGTTAATCAACATATTACCATGGTTCACTAATATCTCCGAGATAGTCAAATGGTATTTGTCTACTAAGCTCATTTCCTATGTATGAAAATGATTCTACTGTTGTTTTAACTACATCCCTGTCTTTGATCGTTTTTGAATTAGTCTTACTTGAATGTTGATTTTTCTGTTTTTCTACTGTACTCACGGATCCTTTGTTTATACTACGCGGATCCAAAGTTTTGGATCCGTGGGATCCGCGGGTTACCAACTCAGTTGGTGTGATTTTATTTTCATTTATCGTTTGACTTTCAAAATCACTTAAATGACTATTTTCCATAAAATCAGGCTTGAAGCTACCATGAGATGATTTAAGAATTCTCATAGTGTCATCTGCACAGTTTATGTGTTTATTGAATCTTTGAAACTTGAGATTTTGTTTTATGTATTTGCTTAGTGTGAGTTTATGCGACTCTAATTTAAGTTTTATTTCTTGACATGATGCACAACATTCAGTTTCCATATTGTCTTCCAAGCTTTTAACTTTTTCTTTCAACTTATGTATTTTATTTATCAAGTATTCCTCTTTGGTTTTCAAGATCTTATTTTTGCTTATGACGTTTATAATGAGCTTACTTAATCTATTGTGTTCTATATCTAATGTGTCGTAGTCATTAAACATATATGAAGAGTCAGAGGATACCTTTTCTGTTTTGTTAGCCATACTATCCACTTTGTTGTCTTTTAGCATATCTTTGTTACCTTCACTGTTGAAACTAGATCTGGCTATAGTGCTAGAAGCTATCAACTTCTTTTTGCCTTTAGGTATCTCCGAATCTTTTTCCATTATTGCTAGATGAGCTTTGAGGTATCCTATGAGCTTGTCCAGTGTCATCCTTGAATGATCCTTAGAATCTTCAATATTTGTTGCTTTAGCTTTCCATTTTGGGTCAAGATCTTTCTTGTCAAAATACTTACTAGAAATGGATTCATCAAGAGCTTTAGGTGAAATATTGTGTCTAGCTAAAGTACTATCTAGATCTGAGTCTTTTGACATTTCAAAATAGTTTTTCCGAACTATAAAAACTGTTTTTGAGGGCTAGTGATCTTTGCAAGGATTTCCCTTCTTTAAGTTTTCAAAATCGATTTGATCGTTTTAAGTTTTAAAATACAGTTTATTTTAAAAATCTTGAGTAACGTAGCTCTTATGCCAATTGTGGAAAACTAGAAGGGGGGTTGAATAGTTTTCCACCGTTTCTCGAGTTTAATTTGTTTTGTTATTTGTTAGTTCAAAGGAAACAATCACAAATTAAGTTATCACACAATATAAACTAAAGATAAAGAGATGAAAGATCAAACCACATAACACAAGTGTTTATAGTGGTTCGGCTTGCAAGAGATCCTTATCCTTGCCCTACTCCACTTCCTCGAGTTACTTACTCGAGAGATATCTTTCACTAAGAAACAAAACTCCCTTCAAGGTGGAGAAAACCTTTACACGTCGCTTACTTCCTTTTCCGGTACTAAGCTAAACACCGGGTTCTTTTTCAAGGTAGAAGCAACCTGACGTCGCCTAATTACTTTACCGACACTAAGCTAGATGTCGAGTTCTTTACAAGGGTACAACCACTCCCTACTCTCTTTGTGCTTTGAGGACTAAAGCACTAACCACACTTACTGATCTAACTGATACAAATGATAAGAAACACTTAAAGTGTTTACACAGAACCTATACTGCAACTTCCAAACAGTCTGCTTGTTTGAAGCTTGTTAACTTGATCTTCTTTGCTACAAAAGAAAAATCAATGATATATATATAACTACTGTGGTTAGTAACTAAAGTGAATGTATGTGTTTTTCTTTTCTAAGTGGATGATTAGATCAAATGCCAAGTTTGCTATTTATAGGCAAACAAGGCAAACCTCCCACGGATCCGGCGGATCCCTCAGAAGGGATCCGTCTTTGTATGGACTTGGATCCGTGGTTATGACAGCTAATGTTGCACATGAGATCTCCTCAAATCTTTCCATATCCTTGTGTTGTCAAATCAATATCTTCCAATGTCAACTATATAACTTGAGTATCTAATCAAGATATCACACAATCTTACCAAGATTGTATTTGTGATGTATACCATGATGTCACTTTGTAACTTTTAAATTAAAGTTTCCATTTAAGGAAATACACATGTATATGCAATATAATGTTAGTGATCATGTTAAATGAAAGATGTGTTTTGAAAAAGACTTTAACTAGTATTTATAATTTGCTTAAGGAATATACTTTGTGTTTGTCATGAACAAAACATAAGCAAAGATCGTAAAATATAAATAACGTTTTTAGTACGATATTTGTATTAACACAGTATTTATAGGCAAAGCTGGGGACTGGAGGAGCGTGGCCGGTCCCCTTAATTAGGGGGCCGGTCCCCTTAATTATTAAGGGGGCCGCCTGCCAAATTAAGGGGGCCGCCCAATGTATCCATTGCCTAGCTTTGTCTTTTTGTGGGGAAGGTTTTTCTGGAACATTTTTTTCCATTTTTGGTTGAAAATTTGAATTTATATATATAATGGATTTAATATATTTACTTAATACCAAAAATGATTTTCTAAAAGATATAAAATGTTTGTGACATTTTATAAAAAATCTAGTGATTAAGAAAATGTTCCTTTGATCATATAATGCATTAGGCATTTGTTTATTCATACCTTAAGTGATTAAGTTGTTAAAATAGATATTTACAACTAAATACTTGTTTACGTCATAATCTTTCGTTTAATGATTTTACATTTGGTGATTATCAAAACGTAGAGGTATCAAAAAATATTAATAACGTTTTTAGGCATTATTTATATCAACAGATTAAGTCTTTTACATTTATAGTGATAAGCATTTTACAAACACATTTTACATTACAAAGTTCACTAGGAATAACATATACAAGTTTACATGTTTATTTCTTAAAATGAAAACTTTATTAGTTAAATATTAGGATGACATCATGGCATGCATCATGTACACAATCTTGGTAAGATTTTGTGATATTTTGTTTAGATCTTCAAGCCAAAGAGTTGACATTTGAAGATATGAAAAGATATGGCAAGATTTGGAAAGATTTGAAGATCTCTTAGCTGGCCTGACACGACGGATCCAATTGGATACACGGACGGATCCATATTTAGGGATCCGCCGGATCCGTCGCCTGTTGATCAGCTTTGCTTATAAATAGCAAGCTGATCATTTGGCCATTTCATCACTCATACAGCTTAAAATACATACTCATTCATTTGCATATCACTAACCCTTAGCTTACTAACATTTTATAGATCTTTCCTTTTGTAGCAAAGAAGATCTCAACATATAAGGAGTAACAGTCTGTTATCTTCCTTCTAACATAGAGTCTGTGTGTTCTTGTATTAGTCACACATCATAGTTAGTATCATTCATACAGTAGAGTCCGGTTAGTGTTTTAGTCCTCAAAACACATAGAGTGAACGGGAGTGGTTGTACCCTTGTAAAGAACCAAACGGGAGTGGTTGTACCCTTGTAAAGAACTCGGTGTTTAGCTTAGTACCGAAAAAAGATTAAGCGACGTGTAAAGGTTTTCTCCGCCTAGAAGGGAGCTAGTTTCTTAGTGAAGATAAACTCTCGAGTTAGAGGCTCGATGAGTGGAGTATGGCAAGGAAGAGAGTCCTTGTAGCCGAACCACTATAAACAACTGTGTTGTGTGGTTTGATCTTTCCTCTCTTTACTTATTTACTAATATCTCTTGTTTGTGTGCTTGATTGTTTACTTGACTTTGAAATCACAATAAGTAACAAAGCAAATTAATTTTAAACGGTAAAACTATTCAACCCCCCTTCTAGTTTTCCACACCTTGGACTTATATATTATAAGAAAATTAAATTTAAGTTGGTGCATTAAAGTCTTGTAATGTGGGCTTTAAAGTAAGTACACTAAAGTTTATAATATAATTTATATTAATATTAAGTTTTTATGCATTAAGGACTTGTACATGTGCATGAAAGGCTTGTACATTAATATTTTATAAAATTATGTATATATTAATTAAGGTTTGTGATTTTATTTACATAAAATCATAGAATTGTAAATTAGGGTTTGTAACGGGAAATAATGTAAAGTTAGGGTTTCGTGCTATAAAAGCTTGTACATTAGTTTTGAGGTGTTGTACTTTAGGGTTTATGATTTAGTTACGTAAATTCATAGTTATAGTAAATTAGGGTTTCGCGAAAACTCTAATAGATGAAAAATGTTTAGTTTGAACGTTTAATAATCGTACGTTAACGAAATAACGTAATGTGATAAATAAATGTTGAAAACTTTTATACTTTGACATATAAGGATGTTTATATGAAATAAACATAAGGCATGTTGGTGTCGGTCCACGTGTGAGCACGTTTATTGTGAATGTGAGTTACGTCACATTAGTTGGTTGTTGCGATCATATGAATTGATAACCTTTAATCTAAAATATATATATATATATATATATATATATATATATATATATATATATATATATATATATATATATATATATATATATATATATATAAAAATATATATATATACGTAGAAAATAGATTATATTAATTTAGTACAAAGTGAAATTTTACCAGTGGTTACATAGGCATTACAAGAACTCTTACTAAAGTCAAGGACCATTGGCATTACATGAATCTACTTCTTGTTGCATTCAACAATCAAATATTTAGTGTTAAAAAGCCAAAAACTTAGTGGATGGTCCGAGGAAGATTTCAGAAGTGGCACTCAAGATAAATATAAAGCCATTTACAGTTCTAGTTTCAGACACGAACATGTTTGGAATTTGGTTAAACATGAACTGAAATGGATACTTGGGAACACAAAATCTGAGACATCTAGAGTTTCATGTGATTCACAAACTCCTATAAACCTGGACAATATTGAAGATATAGTACGCCCCACAGGTACAAAAAAAGACCGAAGAGGAAAATCTACTGCTTCCTCTTCTTCTTCAAAAAGCCGACTTGACGAGATACTTGAAAAACATGTTAAAGAGAACAAAAAGGCAATCAACCGACACCACATGTTGAAAGAAAAAAAGATTAAAGTTAAAGTTGAGAAGTTAAAAGTCGAAGCCATCAAAGCAAAAAATAAAGAGATTGCAATCTTGTTTAAAGATCCTGAAAAAATGGAGGATTTTGCACGAGAGATTTGGAGAAACCGTTGTATGGAGATTAAAGAAAAGTATAACTTTTAGTTAAGTTTATTGTCATATGATAATTTTAGATTATGGTAGTTTCTATTTATTCAACTAAGTTATGTCTTTTTAATTTCTATGTAACTTGTCCCTTATTTTTATATTAATGTAATCTTAAAAAATGACTAAATTTATAATGATGTGGAAATGCATTAAATTGTGTAAAGTTCAATGCATTATGAGAGTTTATATAAAATAGAGTTAATAAGATGCTGATGTGGCGCTGATGTGGTATTGTATTGGACTCAGTAATGCACCCTGCATTGGAGATGCTCTTAGTTCGTACATGATCATATTAGACTAAATAAAGTGGTCACGCCCACTCATCTTTCATATTAGCGCCACATCGGTTTTTTTCTCTCCTCTCACTTCCCTTCACTCTCTCTCATCTTTCAACCCTAGTAGTCACACCCACTCACATATCATTAAAATACTCACTTTATACAAAGCATACTTTACAAAATACCACACACACACTAACAAACCAAATAAAAAATAATAAAAACACCCCATTTGGCAGAAATGCCAAGAGGTGACCATTGTCACCTTTATGTCCTCATTTTTGTATTGCTCACGCATGAGAGGTAGCGGTGGTCACACTTGAAAAGTGGTGTGACCGTGTGGGGGTGGTCACGAGCGACCACTACTTGTAGTCTTAAATCCCAATAATTTAGAAAAACAACTATCTAAAAGATTAGCAATCCAACTATATTCCCTTTATGTAAAGCACACAAAGTAACCAATGAAACCATACCAGATTGACCTTTATTTTTTGAATTTTAGATTAAGCATAGTTACACAAGAAAGTAAACAATGCACCATGCCTTTTAAGTAGAAGATCTCAATCAAGCACGAAAGTTTTCTCAAACATAAATATCATGATTGATAACCCTCGGTAATGGGATAACCAATAAATATACAAACCCAAATCCACATATGAAATTTAGATATGTAAAGACATACTAATAAATGGAACCTTCCAAAAAGACAATAGCACATGGAACGGATAAATCACTAGCACATAGCACATGGGAATATAATCTCATGAGTCAGCCGCCATAAAGATATTTCACATCCTTATAAATAGGATACATATCAAAGGGAAAACACACACTTCTCATTGTTTACCTCTCTTTATATATTCTTCTCCTTGCACTACTATGAGGTTACCCCTGGTTAGTAATACAAATGGAAGAAAATAATGAAGTTGAAATTCAATGCAAGTTGCAACACAAACATGGGTACATACGTCACCCCAAGAGAGGCTGGAATGTGAGATTACCTTACATACAACGGGTGCACCAACAAGTAAGATTGGAAAGATCGAATATAGTGCATATCAAGATGGTACATATGTTTACTTCCAACTAAGGCATAAGATATGTAATCATTCCAAATATCCATTCATATCTTCAAGTAGCTGTAAGTGGGTTAACAAATGCGGATACTCGTTGTGTTAGTTTGGTTTTAATAAAAAGTATACCGTTGGGTGAGAATGTGAGACATAATGCAGATACTCGTCTCCGCCTGCAATATCAAGGTATTCATCCATACCAAAGCCATGGTATCTCATGTAGGGTTTTACCCTCGTGTCATGCTGCCATTTTATTATGCCAGATAATAAATCAACACTATAAATTATGCCTATGTGTGATATCAAAATCACTAGGCTTATTTTGTTGTTCACCGAATACGACTGAGATTTTATTAACAAATTAGAACATTGGTTGAAAAGGTGAATTTTTCGTCCAAAATATACCAAAAAAAATAATAAAATAAAAAAATTGCCACAAATATTAATTTCAATCACGTTTATTTGTCACCTACTCTTTTTAATGGCAAATAAGGGTGGTTGAAAAAGATGAATTGCAAATCAACTCTTTTTGTATATGTTAAGTGGCAAATTTGATCTTTTAATAAATTATCACAAAACTTACATATCAACAGCAATCTTCAGTAGACCTTCCATTAGTAATCAAATGAGGCGGCGTTAATCAATAAAAAAGAAAAAAATAGTAAAAAGAGGCAGTGTTATAAAAGGATTAAGGTTAGAGATATGTTTCTTACAGCCCCATCTTTATAAAACATTCACAAATTATCATATATCTTAAGATTACGACCTCGATCTCGATCTGCAAAGACGAGAACGATTTTGAGCACGATCCCGATCTTGAAAATTTCAGTGGGCTAAAAGAGGGGAGTGGGGGGTTGGGTTAAAGGTGGGGGGCTGTAAGAAACATATCTCTTACCTTAATCCTTTTATAATGCTGCCTCTTTTTACTATTTTTTCATTTTTATTGATTAATGCCGCCTCTTTTGATTACTCATGGAAGGTTTACTGAAGATTGCTGTTGATATGTAAGTTTTGCGATAATTTGTTAAAAGATCAAATTTGCCACTTAATATATACAAAAATAGTTAATTTGCGGTTCTTCTTTTTCAATACCCTTATTTGCCACTAAAAAGAGTAGGTGACAAATAAAAGTGATTGAAATTAATATGAGTGGCAAATTATTATTTTTTTTGGTATATTTTGGACCAAAAATTCACCTTTCAATCAGTGTTCTAATTTGTTAATAAATTCTCAATCTTATTCAATGAACAAGAAAATAAGCCTACATGATTTTGATATAACACATGGGCATAATTTATAGTGTTGATTTGTTATCTGGCATAATAAAATGGCAGCATGACACAAGGGTAAAACCCTACATGAGATACCATGGCTTTGGTGTGGATGAATACCTTGATATTGCAGGCAGAGACTAGTATCCGCGTTATGTCTCACGTTCTCACCCAACGGTATACTTTTATGTCTCACGTTCTCACCCAACGATATAGGTATATAGGTGCATGGTTCATTTTAATGTTTTTCAAACAAATTAACACAAAACTTGTACTTTAGCAAGATTAAGACCATAAACATTTAAGAAGTACATTTAAGAAGTACAAGAGTTTTGTAAAAATATGAGACTTACAAGTTTGGTGCAAGATTTGTAGATCTAGAGTGATGTGTTAACCAAGAACCTCCAAATTACCCAAGAACTATACTAAATCGCGTTCTAAACCCGAAAGTACAACTTATTTCTTCAAAGGATCAAATGGAGGTGATGAATTAGGGTGTGTTTGGTCATACGATTTGAGAGAGGAGGGAAAAGAGATGAAGTGAATTTTTGGAGTGAATGTGTTGTATGCAACTCCCTCCGTCCCATATTAAGTGTCCACTTTTCAAATGCACAAAGTTTTAGGAAAGTGGGGCCAACTACACTCTCCACCAATCAAATATCACTATTACCCACTAAAGTCTCTTCTCATTGGTTGAAAATATTCCCTGGACACTTAATTTGGGACATCCCAAGATTCCATTATGGACACTTAATATGGGACGGAGGGAATGTGTTGTATGTAACTAGGTTTAGTTGACTTTACAAATCAAGACAAGGAGATGAGATCACCATGCACTAACAAACTAGACAACAAAGATTTTTGGTAGATTGTGGGTTGGTGACGCACGGCACAAGAGGCAAAAGGGGAGGATGGAAAATAAATTTTGAATTTATTTAGTGTATCGTCTGTATAGTTTGAGGTAAAATGCAAAAGTGGTTAGTTGGTTAGGTGTTTTTGAGCACACGTTCGTAAAATAAAATTTCGTAAGCGTTTTTATGAAAATATTATGAAAACAAGTTTATTGACACTGTAATGTATTTGCGAAGCATAGCTAGTTTATTTGGTGTCGGTACATGTTCGGGCTCGTTTTTCATAGTAAGCGAGATAACTTCTCAGTTTTTAGTTAAATTAGTCCGTAAATGTTAGAAAAGCAATATTTCAAGTTTTCTGATAAAATAAATAGTCTAAAAATCTACCGTTTGTCACACCGGGGACCTCTACAACAATCATTCTTTGTCTTATCAGCACTATTACCGAAGACCTGAAAGTCAAGATCGAAACGAGCCGGGCGGTAAACCAAGCACCTTGATAGTAGAACACATAAACACTATAACTCACATGCGTTACAGTATCTTCACCCATATGAATTGGAGGACTTAATGGTATAACCAATAAATATATAAAACCAATCCACATATGAAATTTAGATATGTAAAGACATTAATAAATGGAACCTTCCAACAAAACAATAACACAATGGAACGGATAAAATGTTAGCACATGGGAATCGAATCTCGTTAGCCAGCTAAAAAATATGATACGTACTCTCTCTATATATTCTTCTCCATGCATTACTATGAACATAGTAGTTTGACTACGAGAAAAATACCCCAACAAACTATACTTTTGCTAAACAAAAGTTACTCGACTCCACTTAGGAAATGTGGCGTAAAACTACATATGTAATGTAAGTTACGAATGGGAAATCGCCACCCAAGAAACTACTATATTCTAACAAACACCAGCACATTCTCATGAAATACTACTAGAGATAAAGTATCTCATTTAAATAATTCATCTATTCTCAGAAATGATGTTAGGTACACGGAAAATGGTCACGGTGCATAAGTCATACCAAAGCGTGTGTAATCTAGACCTGTGATTCTGCACTACATCACTCGGCTCAGATTGTGTGACGCTAATAATTTCTCACTATGGATTAATTTTCTTTCAAGGTTCTTAAATTACGTAACCTTTGCAGTTGAACTCATACACCTGTGGTTATTACCAAGAATCTGAATGCTGTCAAATGTTAACATATCTCTACCAACTCGACACCATGCAGCACAGTCACTCATTCATGTAAACCATTACTTTGTAGCCCCAAGAAATATAGTGTTTATATTAATCCCATTGTCAAAACTTAAATTTGGCTAAATTTCATTGAGATTACATAAATTATATGAAACAGTATTAATGTACAACATATTATGAGGGTAGAATTCCCCCTCAAAATTACCCAAAAATCTAATGTGACAAAATCACTATACAATCTACAGCGCAAATGGGACGAGCTTCCAAAGGATTGACTAGCGTTGGTCAGTCAACGATCCTTGGTTAGTTGTCTCATGAAACTTTGGGACCTCGGCTGGTACAGGGTTAGAGACTGAATCAGAAAGCATCACTAGTGCTTGACTTTGACCACCACCATTCTCATTTTGGTGTGTAGGCTCATCCACAGGGACCGCTTCAGGTAAAGCCACGTACGATAAGCCATACATTTGCTCATGTGTTAGTCCTGGACAGAACCCCTATGACACATATTACAGAAGTGTTAATTTCAACCCATTTAATGTAAATCAAAGTATAGTTGGGTTAAATTTTATTGCTAATGGGTCATACGTGTAAACTAATAAAGTTCAGTTAACCAGGAACAACGTCAAAATGAGTGATGATTTCATGGCATAATAGAATGTTTACAAAATCCTAAGTTCTCTAATCCAAAAAAAAAATGGATGATTTTTTAGCAAGTGCTTTTCTAAACATCATAACCATCATTTAAGTCATTTATAAAAATCAAATAAAAAATTGGAGTATCTTTCTGTAGTCTAATCGAATAATCAATTTCTTTGTATCTACATACAAGATAAGTCTCGCCATTTTTTAAGTTAATTAAGTAACCAATCTGACATTCAAAGTCAAAGTTGGCAAGGAGCATGAAATGTTTATACTGACCTTGACAATTTCAGATACAGAAGCGGACTTGTGGAAGCCGTACTTGGTAACATAGCTGGTGGAACCCAAACCTCTCTGAAATCGACTGCTATTACTAGCAGTTTGATGACCATCCTTTGAAACATAAGAGGAACTAGGGTAGCCTTGTGTGCTTTTACAATATGCTCCAAAATATAAGCAATGTTCATTGACTAGAGATATTTTAGGAGTCATGGGCAAAAGGTGGCCTTCCGTGCTGAAAATATACCTACACCACGGAATCTGTTCTCAGAAATATAAAGAAAAAGAAGACAATACCAGTAATTAAAAAAAGAATATACATTCAGTAAAAAAAAAAATCTACAAAAAACTTACTTGTATGGCCCGTTTTCGACTATGTTATCAGGGCCAGCAGCCAAATCAAAAAGAAGCCACAAATATTTGACCTAAACGATATCAAAAAAGTTTCATAATCAAGAAAATTTAAGATCTAAACCCTCATAAATACACTAAAGAGAATTCAAGGTGTTTGGATTTCCATACTAAAACTGTTAAGCTGTTATTATGTTCTGAATGTTTGGTCACACAGAGATGTTATCTCCTTTTTTCAAAATAATGTCCTTTTTCAGATAAACAGAATATTTCAACACTAACAACTTCAAACAGCAAAGGCACATTCGATCAATATCTTTTACAACCCATTGTATCATCAAAAATGATCAAATTCTGGTGATTCAGAGTCAGAAAATCACTTTCAAACACACATCCAAACATCCCGCTTTCAACAACATTCGATCAATATGTGCATCGTTATTGTATTCAGAACAAAAATTAGACAGAATTTAATTCATACCGTCTCAGCTAAAAAGAAGCTCTCCATATGATCTTCCTGCTTGTGAAACTCAACATCTGAAATGTGGCAATATCCACAAGTGCAACGGGCTCCATACTGCAAGCTGCTAACAATGTCTCGTCCTACATCAAGATACCTGCGCATAAATCAGTCACAGCATATATTAAACAACAATGTGCTACCATCATGCCTTTAGTAGATTATCGTGAAAAAAGAAACAAAGACAGAGAAACTGAATGTGTGATATAAAATGAAATCCTATGAAAGAGGCAACCTAGGATCACGGGTAGCTTTGTAGAGCCAGTAGGTGCTCTCTATCAGTTCCGGACGCAGTGGGTAGCTCTTCTGACCGTGCTGCACATTAATTTGAAACAAGAAAATGTTGCCCTGTTAATAATCTTTAACAGTATAACTAAAGTCAAGCACACCATTTTTGTGACTAATGTCAACAACATAAAATGGCACTTATAAGTTACCTGTACTGAAAAGGAGGCAAGATTGAAGCCTTCAGGGGTGAAGCCATATCTTTTCCAGACACTAAAGAAAGCAGTATGTGTTCGAATAGCAGGATCAATATCTCCAGCTAGAACCTTCCCTTCCCATGCATTAGATTAGTCAGTTTAAAGTAGGCAGAAATTATTATAATACCTTTTCTTCAAAATAAGAAAAATCATAAGGATGAATAAATATTATTACCTGAAGACCTGGCCAGAATGCCTGCAGACTATTAAATAATGGCCAAACCAGCGCAGCGGAATTCATGTTTACTTCTACATACCTACACACCTTTTAAAATGTTGTCATTCTGTATGTAGGACTTGACTTTATAACTAAAAGATTAATAAACTGGAACATAAGAAAAACTGAACAAATGAAGTATGAATCTAATCGAGACGAATAATTTACCAAGGATCATGAAAAAGATATTGCATAGCTGCCCCGTAAGCTTCTTGGAAGATATACAGATACTCTTCATCTCCAAATAATATATATGCCTGTTGATGGAAAAAACAATCAGAATGAAAAGAGATGAAGGTAAATTGTGGAATGATGGATACACCTTTGTATCTATGAAAGCGAATTTTTCTCATGATTGTGCACTTTATAATTAACAAACCTTCAGAAGATATTCATAGAAAGAATCAATACTTGTTCCTATGCCTGCATCCTGTAAGAAATTCAGAAGTAAGTTTCTACTGCATATGATAGACAATAAGAGTAGAGAGTTTACAATAATAGAGCAAGTGAAGCAATTGCTTATTGTAAGAATAATAAAACAAAAGAAGGATGTAAAACTTATTATCATACATCAATAACAAGTTCGTGTATTATTAACATGTTCAGTTATAAGTTTTCCTTTTTTTTGGGAAAATTTTGACATGAAAAACACATTATATTGACCCCTATAAACACCTCTACACACATCGCAAGTATAATATTCTAAATGATATATCTCCTAATGACATGCCACATGTCAGGAGTTCATTAGAATGTGAGCAAGTAGGCTATTTTTTTACTCTTATGAATTAATGCTGGGGCATTACGAGGATTTGTAGGCATGTTATTTGGAGAATATATAATAACTCTTTTCATAATAATCAGCTTTGGGGAAATGGAGGGAGCGTGTGTAACCTTTTGTGTCCATTCACCCGTAAAAACATGAATATGAGCACCAACTAAATTTATCCTGGAACGTCGAGCCCATATTCCACGAACTGCATTCTTAGTAACCTGCTCAAAAACTACGCAAATATATTAGAGAATTGAGCTTTATTTTATAACCCTAATCCTCCTCCATGCGATCATGAGCAAACAACCAAAAACAAATTAGAACGCAAACTATAGACCATTTTAAAAGTTGGAAAATAAGGAGTCGCACTAAGGAGTCACATTTGAGTCAAGCATCATCACAAGGCAGCAGTAAGAGACGTGTACCACCAAAAATAGAGACCTCTGTCGACATTATTTTCTTATGGGCTTCGAAGATTAGAAGAATACAGCTATTGATTGAAAATAAGTCTCCTTTTGTGAAAGAAATTTTTTTTTTATCCACAAGTATATGCCATGAACTACCATTCTAGTGATTTTCGGTTGACTACCCATTTTTTGCTAACATAGTTAGTTCTTGACTATCAAGTACATTATAAATACTCAAATAACATAACTGTGGACCCAAATCAATACCACTATCGTTTTGTGACTACGACAGCGGAAATATATTGTAATATATCTTGAAATAGACATTTATGTAAATTTAATTTATAATTAACTAAACAAATTGCTTTCAACTTAAAATTTGGAGAGATCAGTAATTAATTGGACGTAAGACACTTGGTCAGAATAAACTTACTAGGATCATTTGTTAAGCGGCTAAGCACCCCGAATTCCAATGTCAAAGTACCGCCACCAGCAGTGGATGTTATCTAAATGAACCAAAGTTGTAAGGTCAGTATCTACTAGAGCTTCAAAAGATAAGAAAACTCAAAAAGAGAAATATCCATAAAACAGAGTTATAATTTTTAATCTTCTAATAGGAAATAGTCCTTAGGAAGGCATATCATGCTTTTTCAAAGTTCTGTTTGGCAACTCTACTATTACATACAAAATAATGTTACACGCGGTATTAATAGAAGAAAAATTCAGATAATGCTCAAGATTGTGACAAAATGTGGGCCCTACCTTACTTTCATGTTCGTCAACTCCATGCAACAAATTAACAGATCCAAATGGAATTCCTGCAGAAGATAGCTTAAAAGGATCATAAAAGTATAATCATTTTATGTGTAAATGTTTAAACCAAGGTGCACTTAATAGACCAGAAATATCAAATTTCAATATTTGTTCCCTACAAGAAAATCTAATCTAACACATCATTTTCTCTTTGTCCAAAATCGAATAGCTTTCAACCAATAAAATTAAGAAAACATATTTTTAGGTATTGCATGTTAGCTTCTACAGTTTCATCAAACATATCATTGTGGATGCAAACGTAATCATAGTAGATGTCGTTGACTTGCATTGAGGAACTCTATTATGAATTCAAGGTCTTATTCATCAATATCGTTTAAAAAAGGTAAACATTCATAATATCAACTCAAATATAAGATTATAGTGATGGAATGGATATTACAAACTGATGAATATAATAAAATAGACAGAAAAACTTTTTCTAAAGATGCTCACCTGTTTAGCAGAATCTGGAAATTAGGGTACATATATTCTGAAGAGGGAACAAACCTGTTGGGGTGTCAAATGCAGGTAATAATCTACGGGCTAAGTCCTCAGAAAGGTGAAGAAGTTCGTCATCATATGAAGGAATACGCATACCCTGTGATCGTTTGATTCATAAGCAATCCGGTGTAGTTAAACTAATACATGCTACACTAATAACACAAAGGGACATCTAGCAAGTACAATAATAAAGATATACATACACACTTGCATGTGTGTGTGAGCGTGCGCGCGTGTATTGTATAATACTAAATTAATGGTGATGTATAGTGCATTAATGTAAAACAAGGAGTTAAGAAAAGGTAGTGAGAGAAAAAAATACCGTAGAATAATCGCTTGCAATGAGATGAGCCGAAAGCAAACCACCAAGGATCCGGATTGTAGTTTCAAACAAGGATACCGTTTTGTTCTGCAAAATTAATTACAAAAGCTTCAGCTTTAATTCAGCACAAATTCAAAATCCCAAGTATAATATGCTCATGTCACGTCGAATGTTAGCTAATCTGCATGACTAATAAAGGCTAGATTTCATTCTAATTTAAAACATATTTATGCTTTATTGTATGGACGAAAATGCTAATAAAAGAGAGTAAATGCATACTTACAATATCAAATCTAACATTTTTACTAATCCATTCTACAGAAGAAGTGAAGCGCTCCTTGTCACCAAGCAAAGCCAAGGTGTCTAAGGAGTCGATCTGCTCTGGTGGAAACATCATGAGTATATCTTTTTATTGTAAAAAGATGGTGAATACAAAAAAGGGGATCGGAGATGTTACCAATGTTAGAGCATAGCCACCAAGTGTGTCTTCTCCTTGACAGGATAGAGGTTTTAACTCATCGCGTGGAAAAGCATGATCCATATATCCGTCAAATGCATGATAGAACATTCCACTAACCTACATCACAACACGGCATTCGATATCAATACTTTCAAGAGGGTCTTTTTGATGTACATTTCTAGTGTTTGGATGACGAGATTAAATTTATGATAATGTTAATACATGAGAGACAAATAATAAGTTGGTGTTTGCGTTTGTTTTGATAATCTATCTTTGGATCATTTACTTCCTTAAATAACAAGAAGATGTCAAAAGCGATTATTACAATCTCGAACAGCATTAGCGCTTACTAACACTATCTTCTACAACCTACTTCTATTGCAGCAAGTTACATATCCAAACACCCAGCGGGTTTGATACCATTTGAAACACCATTTAGGTGCCGGGGATTGCTTACTTTTTTAGCAGATAAGCAGTTTAGCGTATATGGATATTCCATAGTGCTTCTGCTTATCGACTTATTATAAATAAGCAGTCTTTAATAAACAAGTTGCAACTTTTGGACCAAAAATGGCTTTCTGCAATCATATCTAACCTAAAATTCCTTATAGAAAAGATATTCAGCCATCTAACATTCTTCTGTCAGAAATCAACTCAGGACAAGAGGGAAATAAGCAAATCTCCAAATACTTAATTTTTTTTAGCAGATAAGCAGTTTTGAGTGAATGGATAATCCAAAGTCCAAACTGCTTCTGCTTATCTACTTTAGGACTGAAAATGACTTTCTGGCCTCATATCTTCTAACCTAAAACTGCTTGTATACTGCTCAGAAAACAACTGAAGACAAGGGGAAATAAGCAAATCTCTAAAGCTGCTTAATTGATTGTGCTTATAAGCAGCCTCTACCAAGAAAATGCACTTGTAAATCGAAATACAATAAAATCTAAACACATTTGAAACCCAAATTATGAATCTTTTTTTATTTGGTCAATCACCTCATCTCGAAGATGTCTAGCTTCATCAAAAGTGACGCCTTCAGCTGAAGCTTCTTGTGAGGACGAATTTAATAATAAAATTATAATACTAATCAAGAATGCAAATTGCTTCCTCCTTTGTTGTTGTCGTTGTTGTTGTTTTGGGGCTTCCATTGAATTTATTATTTATCTCGCAATTTTGTTTCCCTCCCTGATTTATAGGCTGGCTACCAATTTCATATCATCATCATTCTTGTAATAATAAAACCAAGCTTTTTTTTATTAAAAAAAAAAAAAAAAAAAAAAAAAAAAAAACCCCTTATACCAAAGAGTTCATCTATGTGTATTAACCCTTTTGTTTAATATACTATGGGTAGGGATGAAAAAAAACCGAACCCGACGGGGAAACCCGAAACCCGAACTAATTAGGGCGGGGAGGGGCATGCTAATCGGGTTACGGGACGGGTTTGGGGATTAAATGGGGATTTTAATCGGGTTTGGGGTGGGGAGCGGGGAATCCTCGCCCCGCCCCGCCCCGCCCCGCCCAATTAATATATACACATATAAAAATATATCTATACCTTATATAATATTTTGTTAGTATTTACGTAATAAAAAAAATATTACTCTAACATTGTCAATTTTTTATACAATATGCTTTGTTGGACCAGATCGACTGAAGAATCAGACCGGACATGGACCAAACATTTCAATCCGGTCTTCAGTCCGGTGTTTTGGGCCAAATCGGTATTCGATCCGGTGTAGTTTTGGTCGGTCCGGTCCGGTTTTCGGACTGTGCAAAGCCCTATTCCACACTACTCCATACCATAAATTTCAAATGAATGTGTAAAGGGCCCGTTTGGTTTATAAATGGGTTTGGATTCGGATTTAGATTTGGTTTAGAATTTGGATTTGATGCAAGTTTCGGAGAGTGAAATTATAGTTGTTTAATATATTTTATAATAAAATTAAAGTTTAGGATAAATTGCAAATTTAATCCTTAAAGTAACCAAAATGCACAAGAAATACACCGAGACAAAAAGTGTTGCAAAAACGACATTAATGTTTCATTTTTTTTGCAAAACAGCCACCGACAGCTACTTTTTACTAACGCCCGTTAGTTATCCCATTAGTCAAGGGTAAATACATATGAAATGACTAATATACCCCTTCATCTTCAGATACAATCCTCATTGGCTCCGCCGCCCTAACTCGTTACCACACTAACACGACCACCTATTCAGATACAATCCTCATTGACGTATAGTTCCGGTTATATTACATCGATCGTCCTTGCCTTTGCACAATACGGTAAGAACACAATGCATTTTCCTGTTTACTTCAATATTGTTCTTGATTTCTAAAGAAGGTACATTTGTTGTTAATGTTATGGTTTTATAATTGTAGGTGGTCATATGGGAAATGTGAAAGAAGTAGAGGTGGATTATGAAACAGAAGAAGAGAGTGGCGAGAGTGGTTCAGAGGATTTGGATTATAATCCAAATAATGATGAAGTGTTTGATGATGACGATGAGCATATACTTGAAGATGATCCTGTAAGTAAGTATAATATGTTATGTGTTATTGCAAGCAGTCTCGTTGGGGAGATTGTTAGTGCAAGCAATCTCGTTTGTTTTGATTGATGACAAACATGTAACTTGATACATAACGTAAAATGTACAAGTTACTTGTAATCTTATTTTGTCTCAACATACATCCAACACCTCTCGACTTCTCGAGTCCACGTATGATACAATTAAGGTTCGTACATGTTTGTTATGTGGCATTATGATCAAACCCTTAACAAACCATTTAGAATGTTTAAAATACAGTTAGGTCATTAAGTATTTTAAAAGGTTAATCATTCTACTTAGAACCTCCTATAAATAGTAGCCCATTGTTTACCAATAGTTTCAAGCCACTAGAACACACATTCCCTTTACCCTTTGCATACACTTAGATCAGTAGCAAACCATGTAGAATCATATATTAATCATCCTTTCCATAATGATCATAATGTTACTAACCTTCATTATGTTGTAAGCATACACTGTTGATGATCCTGTGAAGCAAGCTCAAGATCATGAGACATCATCCATCACAAGCATAGCATACTTCCTGATCCACCAAGAAGGTTAGAAGATCTTGAAGTCATTATCCACCATAGCATTCCAACATATGAAGATTCAAGGGCACTTGACATCCTCAATGATTGAAGACTTCTTATTCAAGAAGTTCATGTAGATTCCATATGCATATATGAAGATCCATAACAACAAGTTTAGGGAGCTTGTGATCTTCATCCATTGAAGGCTTCCTATCAATGGAAGTTCATTTAGATTAACCATTCACATCCATGACCTATTTATGTCATGGATCATAATTGTAATCTATTCACACTAGATAAGGTGGTTTATGTGTTTGTGCCATAAAACACAAGGTTTCTATGTTGGGCCATAAAGCATAGCGGGAGTGGTTGTACCCTTGTAAAGAACTCGGTATCTAGCTTAGTACCGGAAAAAGGTTAAGCGACGACGGGAGTGGTTGTACCCATGTAAAAGAACTCGACATCTAGCTTAGTGTCGGAAATTGTATAGGCGATGTTAGGTTGGTTCTACCTTGAACTAGAACCCGGTATTTAGCTTTGTACCGAAAAAAGTGTAAGCGACGTGTGTAAGGTTTTCTCCGCCGAGAAGGGAGCTTGTTGATCTAGTGAAGTAACTCTCGAGTTGGGTACTCAGGGAGTGGAGTAGGGCGGAGAGGAGCTCCGTGACCGAACCACTATAAATCATCGTGTTCGGTTTGCGCTTTCTTTACTCTTCACTTTTATGTTTGCATTATATGATTGCTTGTGTTGTGTCTTGATGATCATACTTAGATGACAAAGTGTTTAAGTATATGGTAGTCATAAATTACAACAAACATCTTTCATATTAGAACAAGCTTAAACAGATATTTGATACAACAAGTTTTAAGATTTTAAAACGGTAATGTATTCACCCCCCCCCCCCCCCCTCTACGTTTTCACAATTGGTATCAGAGCCTCGTGGCTCTTATTTTCAAAACAAATGGTTTTTAAAATAGAGTACGATCCATGTATCAAATTACCATTGAAGCGGAATATAATATGAAAAATGTTTCGCTAAGTATACTTAGAAATTTTGTTGTTAGATGTTACTTTGTATCCAAGCTTGAAGATATCCTTGAAAAATAAAAGAAAATATTTCTTAAAAGGATTGAGTGTCAAATTGTGTGCGTAAAGCTAATTTACGAAAAACACGGGTTTTAAAGGAGCGTTTGGGATAACTATTAATTTAGTTGAAAAATCTCTTCGTAAATGTTTAGATAAGTCACATTAGTAGAAATAATATTAAATAAGTATATTGTAAGTTTACTATCTAATCTAGTAAGTCTCACACACTTTCTCTATGTCAAAATACTAGTTTTGTTGAATTTGGTACAGAGACCCGCGGAACCAAATCACATAAAGGACGGACCCCTTGATTTGGTTCCGCCAAATCCGTCTGTATAGTATGCAGTATTCGTCTAACTTCAAAAATTAATAACTAATTAACCGTAAATCCGTAAGAGTCGCGCTACCTATCATTTTGAAGGGAATTAAGTCTACTTTCATTTAAAAATAATCTCATGTCCTAAATCTACATTGAAGTAGGAAAAACAAATCAAATACTACAACCTGTTCAAAATATTAAGTTTCATTTTGATACAGTAACTTAAACTTTTGAGTCGGGTAATGTAAGTTGGTATCCTTTGAACATTAATATGATTTATTTTGAAACTAAAGAATTTGGTTTATATAAAGGAAAAAAATCAAGCTTGGTATACATCGTCATATTTAAACACAAAGTGACGAAAAGTATATTTTTTATGCTATGTGACTACTTGTTCTAGTTGTTTACATACATGTTGTTTGCTTGTTGATAGGTGTGATTGTACTTGTTTATTTGTAATACATAAGTGTCTTGCCATGATACTTATTTGCTTGTTTATCAATTGCTTGTTTTATGCATAATAGGACATTTGCTAGATATTGTGCAATAAGTTGATAAATTATGTTTGTTTCACTTATAGATTTAGATATTTTTGTTTGCATATGTTATGTGAAAACCTTGCATAACTTACTTAGGAATGAGAACTAAGTGAAACTAGTTTAGTGTCTTGAAAAGTATTGTCTTGCACAAACTTTAGCTCAAGTGTTAAAATGTGTAAACATGTAGTATCTTTGAAAAAGGTGTTTGGTTCATTTGCTTCTAATCATGATGTTTAATGTATTTGTCTTGTCATAGGATAGAAACTTATCTTTGAATGATCATGTGAACTAACCGTGACAATGCAGGACGATAACATTTTGATGTTATCAAGTTTCCGTGTTTAAGCCACTGTTTGGCTTAACATCCATTTATGGTAAGTTATTATCATCAGATTAATCTATGTGCAAACGTGTGTTAGAACCTGTGTTTCTTGTTTTAATCAATCACAAATAAGTAGTTGCATATGTTTTAGGACAATCTTCGGGAATTGAACGGGTATCGGGGATTTTGACATGTCCTCTGTTAAGAATTTCCATTTGGCAAAAATGGCGGAACCAAATTTATGGTTCCGTCTGTTGAGATCTTTGGCTCCGCCTAAAATCAACTCACGGATTCCGCGGAACCAAAAACTGGGCTCCACCTTTGTTATAACTTGGTTCCGCCAGAACTAACAGCTAGTTTTTCAAATCTTCGTTTAAATCCCTCACTTAAGATCACTCACTTGTATCACTGGGATTATGTTCACTGATGTTCACTCAAATTAGGATTAGGACATCTCACTTGCAACTATAGGATAATAATCTTTAACCATACTTTCAAATTTCACAAAAAGGATCCAAGATACCTTTCTCCGTAAAGGAAGGAATTCGGAAATTTGTTCCTTGCAGTCCGTAGACCACTGATCATTTATGATAATTACACACATTCACTACATCCACCTGTCCTTTACTTATCCATTAACTTGATTTGTAAATTGACAACTTCCTAACTAAACCAGACTCACAGTGTGCAAAGATATCACAGATTACAAACCCAACTCATGACTGATATTATCTTGTATTCACGAATGTTGCCTCACTTGGTTAACATGTCATCCTTCAAGACGATTTACATCGAGTCATAACTCACACTTATGTTATAGATGTAATTATCAAGTCTTGTCATCCTTTTCTCAAAGTAGGATTGACAACTTAAGTATTTCGTCCGAAATATTCAAGTATATCTGACTTACGATTATAGTCATTAAAAGTCATCCGAAACAATCAACTCCCAAGTATTTTAACAACGTATGTTAAAACACTTATCCTATCATTTGTTCTTCATCCCATCACATTCAGCTCCTAGGTTTCACAAACATAACTAAGCACTTCATCCACTAGTGAATCACAAGAATCAGTATCTATTCTTGTCATCTTCAACATTCATGTAACCTAAGTACACTTGTACTTTCACCATCATCCCATCGCATTCACTTTTGTGATATGTCTCAGGCCTTAAGCTTTAAATCACCCACTAGTTATACCAACCAATGGATCATAAGAATTAGTCTTCATCCTTGTTGTCTTCAACATCCATAGTACAACAAACTCCTACAACATCCCATTGAGTATATTGCTCAAAATGCCCTTAATCCAACACTCGTTAAACAAACTCAACTATACTTTACCACCTATAGGATTAGAACCTTCACCATCAAATGAGCATGAAACTTACACTAGGTTTAAGTAGTACCACTTTCACAAGTTATCAAAGTATTGATAATACTTTTAACTTTTTCATAAGTTTCATTAAACTTTAAATCAACATGTTAACAACATATGTTAAAATACAAAGCCAACCTCATGCACCCCAAGTGACAAAGACTCTTGAGGAGTATACATAAGAAACTCAAGTGAATTTTTCGTGTCATCCCCAAGTTTATTTAGGATAGGTCTATACAATTCAAACACCTTGGACTCATATCCTCATTTAGGAAAACATGATGTTTCAGAAAACATTATGCTCAAATCGTGCGTTTAGTTTTTATCTTGTTAAAAGGATAATGTATATCCTATGCATCATTCTCTCCTTGCAACATAAACGGTTGTGTTACAAGAGATCTCATTACACCTCATTGGGTAAATGATCTTAAACAAAACATCTGCAAGTTCTATGAACTAGAGCTTCCCCCTCATCGTGTCATACTTATTTTCATAAGCATGATAATCTTACTTGTTGAAAGATACTTTATGTATCTATCTTCTTTCAAGCATATGTCATAACCAAGCCTTGCTCAAATCTTGCGCACACACAAGATCTATTAAAGTTGGTAACTTTACTTAGATTCTTGTTCCAAAGAACTTTCTTGAGAACGTTCCCAATTTAACATATTCCATTATCACACGCAAACACATTTCTTAGTCTTAGACGATCAAATCACTTTCATAACACATACTCAACATAAAAGATGTTATCCATTAGATCATGCTATAACCTTAGATTCCAAACACAAGATTAAAATATGTTAACACATATTTGTCACAACTCGTAATTTCAGGTCATTTTCCAAACCTTGACAATTTACTATTCATGAGTTACTATTCATCAATCACTATTCACCGGTCACTATTCATCATTTCACTATTCATCATTTTTGAAGTCAGTTTGAGACTTTGAGAAGTCGTCAAAAATTTTACTATTCACGTGACACTATTCATTCCCGGAGGGAAATCACTATTCATGGGTATCATTCATCATGTTGTAAACCAGGTTTACAGGTATTCAAATGCGCATAACCAGTTAGGTTTAGCTGCGTATTCATGCATCATCAGTAAAGGCACATCATACAGACTAGAGTAGTCTGCATATCATCAGTAACATCATTTCCATATCAGTTCATGCATGAGTTTGTGTGATTTTCATTAACGTATGCTTAATTGTTTAATTAATGTTACCACTCAGTCATTTCTACTAACATTATACCCAATACTCCCGAAAATGATCCTAATACATTTTCAAGCTAATTATAATGATATAGAGATTATATTATTACTTTACCCGGTGTTTTTAAAACAATCGCTATACTTTTCGTTTGACGCTTATAACTCCGTCGGTTTACGAAATTTCAATCCGATAATCATTCTAACACCCGATTCTTGCAAGGAACATGATTTTACATTTTTTACAACTTCGTCGTATCTCATTTCACCTCGTCACGAGTTATTTCTAGTTAACTCGGTACCCGATAACACTCAATGTATATACTAATCATCCAATATCTAAATAAATGGGAGACAAGTATCTTAATTAACATCAAATCTCTTCATATTACCCCATGTGTGCCGCCCCCTACCCCCCCCCCCCCCATTTAGCTTAATACTTCCAAACCTCATTAATGAATTAGTACACATTTTATTTCACTTCCACTAACACTAACACATACAAGTAACTAGTTTACTAGCAAAACAAGATCAAAACCCTTCCACCCCATCTACCCCATTCGGCCAAACCAAAAACAAGGAAGAAAATCCATAGATTTTTCAAGATCAAGTCATAATCATACTCCATTTACCTTCCTAGTTATGGATTTGTGATCAAACCTCAAGTTTATTACTCATTTCTTACCAAAACTCATCAAATCATCAAGTAAGTTTCAAGAACATGTTTTGATCATCTTTTACTTTCATTTGATTCATATGTACATGTATTTTCAAGTTATATTAATTATCCATGCAAGTTACTTATGTTTTACAAACCACTTTTGAACATAAACTCTCTTAATCACTAGATCCATAAGTTTCACTAATGATCTCATGAAATCCACCAAGGTTGGTGATGTTTAGGACCCCATGACACCCTAATAAGGTGTATGGTAGGATTTGCGAACTTGTGGAGTTGATTTGAGTTAGTATGATCAAGTTTAGAACCAAGGAAGTGAGTTTTTAACAATCTAAAATAGGTTCTATCCAAAAACGTGTAAACTGGAAAAATCAGTAACTTTTGGTATATTTTGGCCTTCATATTCAGAAAGTTCTTTCAAAAATGAAACCGTGGCCACAAGAATCAATAAAAACCGACTTATAACGAAGGAGATATGATTTTTCAAAGTTAGACGACGAAAACTAATTTTCTGAAAATTTAGTTGCTGATCGCCGAGATTCAAAGGACAAAACGAGGCATTAGACGTGATCTAGATGACCCGAACTACTGAGATTATGTTAGTTCTTGTTTATACGAAGTCGTGGATGCAAAGAACGTAGAAAACGAGCTTATAACGGCCGAGTTATTCACATTTGAAGCCCGACGTACCATGTTTATTTTGACAGCCACTATTAGAAAGTGTTTTAAGTATAAAAACTAGTGTTTTTGCGAAACATAACGTTGTTAGCCGATTTTCTAATTGATCGAGGCGTGTACAATCAAAAGTTAAATGAAACGACATTTATACTTTGTTACAAGATTTTCAAAAACGTCGAGTTTGATCAACTAACACATAACGTGCAATATTTCGCGACTAGTTTCACGAAGCCATTTTGGGCATATTTTCACAAGTTAAGGTAAATATTAAATTGCGATGAAAATGCTACATTTTGCCGATGGAACACCAAACGAGGATCATGGAGTACCGTTTCAACATGTTTACACGAAAAGTAGTGTATAACTTAACGAGACGTCAAAAGTGTATTTTTCGTCGATAAACGTTATTTTCAAAACTAACAAGTGGTATCGTTAACATACGTAATTGCGTGTGTTGCATTGTATCATTGCTTACATTGGATCACATCATTCATAATAGGTCATGGTTAGAGACCGAGCTTTATTTCATCATATCCATCATTGTCATTGTTGCTATACCATATCAGGTGAGTTTTCATAGCCCCGTTTTAAATTGTTTATTGATTTCTAAACTCTCGGGGGAGAATACATTGCACCATTTTTATATGCGGACCAAAGTATGCAAACTCATTACATTGCTTAAGTTACATCATTGCCCAGATTAAAGTCCCCTTTTATTATCATGAACCGTTAATTGTTAGCAAGCGAGAGTGAGTGAATAGATCTATTGAGGGTGACTCATCCGTTCGGGTTGGTAGCGCCAACTTGTCAAACGAACGCATTTCATTTCTGTCATATTAGAGTGATTGGCAAACACTCAGTTGGGGCATTTCATTCAGTCTAGCTTCGGGGTCATGAGCTTAAGAGCTAATGTATCATTTTTATGTGGCATTGTTTTGTCATACACTTTATACTTGTGGTATCCGTACAATATTTCATTTACATAAACCTATGATCTCACCAACATTTTTGTTGACCATTTTTAGCAATGTATTTTCAGGTAATTAAGGTATCGCATGTTGGCTTGCATATGGACATCATGGAGTCGCGGAGTCGACGCGTCTCACTTTATATTTTATGCACTTATCCATCGTTTGAATTGTATGAACTTGTTTTATGAAAACTTGTTTTACCTTTTGGGACCTAGCTTTATAACTCTGAATGTTTTTAAATAATCAAACGATGTATTTTCTAAACGACACTTTAGGTCGTTCAATATAACTGCAACTTTGGTGCTATGACCAGTCGTGCCCCTGAATGACTCATTCCGTTGCAAGTCACGAAATTTGGGGGTGTGACAGATTGGTATCAAAGCAAAGGTTATAGCGAACTAGGTTGTCTGTTATATCCTAGACTATAGTTGCACCATCATAGCATCTCATCATTGTAGCATAAGTGCATATTCATTATATCACATGTAGTGATTGCGATTTCATACATATATCATTTCATCATAACCCGTATTGTGTAAATGTTTATTTACTTTTATTTCACATCTATTGTCTCAGTGATGTCTTCAGATTCACACCCTATTGTTATCTCATCAGACTATGAGTCGGACGATACTTCCTCACTACCCTCCATCATACTAAAGTCGGTTAAATCATCCCCGATACCCACTATCATTTTGTCATCAGTGGAGCCTACTCCACAGTCTTCACCTGTGATGTCAGAGACCGAGACAGAACCCTTTGAGGAGGGGAAGTCGTGCCTACCCCACCACTGTCACCTGTGATCCGTCGTGGTCCCAGAGTTGTTCCAGTTATCCAGCCAGGAGAGTTTGTACCCTATGGTAGAGTTTACCGTACATATCCAGGTGGGCCGCGCATGAAGCGCACTGCTTCTAAGCGGGTTCATCGTCTCACTGTCAGGTCACCAGCTGCATTTGTATCCCTACCACTACCATCATCACTTACTTCATCTCATCCACTCCGTCGCCGCTTGACAGCGAGGAGGAGTGTGGCATTCAGTACACCACCACCATTATCACCCTTACCATCCTTATCATCATTGTCTCCACCATTGCCATCCCTATCAGTACCACAGATGCTATCAGCACCAGTTCATCTCTACTATGAATGTAGAGATCCTACTCCTATGTCAGACCTATCGCTCAAGAAGCGGGCTCGTCTTGATATCTCATCACCAGATACTTCAGATGCTACCGAGACAGCACCACCCAGCAGATTCGAGGTTGGTGAGAGCTCGAGGGCTGCTGCTGACAGATTACTTACTGCTGCTACATTTGACTCGCGACTAGATCAGCTTCAGGGAGAGATTGACAGGGCATTGTCTCATCTAGACGAGACTCTAGTGAGCCGTATTGAGGCTATTGAGGAGGAGGTCGAGGGATTGATCCAGGGCAGGGTTGCCATTGATGTGTCACGCCAGGGTTTAGAGGCTCGTCAGTTGGAGAGTTCAGAGCATATCACACAACTAAGGCAGGAGATGCCGGGGTTAGTCGACAGAGCACAGATGTTCCAGGATGAGCATCATCGCCAGGCCGGTGAGTTATCTTCAGTTCAGGCTAGGTTGTCTGCATCAGAGACTAGGGAGACTGATCTCCAGCTTCGAGTTCAGCACCTAGAGGAGATCGTTGTTGCGATGTCTAGGGATCTTCAAAGGATTTTCCGCAGGCTAGATGGAGCACCCGGAGGAGGTGCCTAGTGTTAGACTGTTATCATGTAGCTTGTACATTATTATCCTAGTCCCGGGGTGTGGGACGTAGTTAGTACTTGTTGTCTTTTGCTTGTAGTACAAACAAATATATCAAGTGTGACTCTACTATGCAGGATTTTCGTTGTGCTATTTTATGATATCGGTCTGCGTAACCGAAATTTTCATGTATTATATTCATGTGCTTTATGATTATATTTATGATGTTTCATTGTGGTTTCATTGTATTTATACATGCTGTGGTTGTATTTATACGTGTTGTGGATGTATATACATGTTGTGATTGTATATATTGTGTATGATGATCGTTTTCTATTGTGGATTCTCATTGTTGTTATCTTTTGTGATTGTGAAGAATTATGCTACCCAAAAGAGCCACTACTGCTATGACCTCAGCGGAAGTCAGAAAGCTTGTTGCCGACAGTATCGAGGCAGCATTAGTTACAGAAAGAGCTGTCGTAGCTGCAGCTGCTGCTAAAGCCGCTTCGCGGGCAGAAACCGCGGAAGCCGCAGGAACAAATACCAATGGTACAAATGGACGTAAGTGTACGTACAAAGATTTCAAGAGTGGTGATCCGGAAAAGTTCAAAGGCACTGAAGGAGCCACTGCCATGATCCGATGGTTTGAAAAGACAGAATCAGTATTCCTTCTATGCAACTGTCCGGAGGACAGCAAGGTTAAGTTTGCTACTAGTACACTCGTTGGGGAAGCTATGTCATGGTGGAATTCGTATGCAAAGCCCATGGGAATGGAGAATGCTCACAAGCTTACATGGGACGAATTCAAGAAGTTGCTGACAAAGAAGTTTTGCCCACGAACAGAAGTGAAAAAGATGGAAACAGAGTTTTATGAGCTAGTGACAGCAGGTAATGATATTGAGGCATATATCAAAAGGTTTCAGGAATTGGCAGCATTATGTCCGACAATGGTTCCGGACACTGAGAAGCTATTAGAGAATTTCATTGGAGGATTACCTCACAACATCCGAGGAGATATGATTTCTTTTGACCCACAAACATTGGATGAGGCAATCAGAATGTCTCAGAAACTCATGGCTCAGATAGTGAAGAAAGGAATTGCTTCAGACAACAACAACAACACCAACAGTAACCGTAACTCCAACAACAACTACCGAAACAACAACAATTATAACAGCAACCGAAACAATTCCAATAACAACAACAACAAAAGAAATCGGGATAACAACCAGAGTAGCAATGTTACTCAACCACCACCCAAGAGACAGAAAACTGCAAAGGCCTATGTTGCAGGTTAAGCTGAGAAAAGAGGTTACAGTGGTACTTTACCCAAGTGCAACAAATGTCAAACCCATCATAATCCTGGAAATTGTCCGAATCCGTGTGGAAACTGTAAGAAGGTTGGTCATTCGAACATGGATTGCAAAGCCCCGATTGTGGTTGATAATCAGAAGCCCCCAGTAACATGTTTTGGATGTGGAGAAGTTGGGCACTTCAAGAATAAATGTCCAAAAGGAAAGAATCAGGGAAACAATAACCAAGGTGGAACAGCTAGAGGAATAGCTTATGTCCTTGGAAGAGAAGATGTCAGGGAGGACCCGAATGTCGTTACGGGTACGTTCCTCATTAATAATCGTTATGCATCCATACTATTTGATTCAGGAGCCGATAGAAGTTTTATTTCTACTGCATTTGCACCATTACTCAACATTGAACCAACCGCATTAGACACTCCATATCACATTGAACTAGCTAACGGTAGTTTAGTTGGCACCGACACGATCATTCGTGGTTGCACTCTCAATTTTCTCAATCACCCGTTCAATATAGATCTCATGCCAGTAGAACTTGGAAGTTTCGACATTGTCATCAGAATGGATTGCTTATCTCAACATCATGCCAGAATCATCTGTGATGAAAAAGTTGTTCATCTTCCTTATGATGACGAAACATTGGTCGTTCGCGGAGAACGCAGTGGGACTAGACTCAACATCATCTCGTGCATTAAAACAGAGAAATACATACAGAAGGGTTGTTATGCATTCTTGGCTCATATCACAGAAAAGAAGTCGGAGGAGAAGCGACTTGAGGATGTGCCAACAGTTAAAGATTTTCCAGAAGTCTTTCCAGAAGACTTACCAGGACTGCCACCTACTCGCCAATTCGAATTTCAGATTGACTTAGTGCCAGGAGCTGCACCAGTTGCGCGAGCACCTTATCGACTTGCACCTTCAGAAATGCAAGAGTTGTCGAACCAATTGCAAGAGCTCTTGGATAAAGGATTCATTAGGCCGAGTTCATCGCCTTGGGGAGCACCAGTTTTGTTTGTAAAGAAGAAAGATGGATCTTTCAGAATGTGCATTGATTATCGAGAGCTAAACAAATTAACGGTGAAGAATCGTTATCCACTTCCCAGGATCGACGATTTGTTTGATCAGTTGCAAGGTTCCAGTTATTACTCCAAGATCGACTTGAGATCGGGTTACCATCAGCTTAGGGTTCGGGAGGGAGATATCCCGAAGACAGCATTCAGAACACGCTATGGCCATTATGAATTTCATGGATCTCATGAACAGGGTGTGCAAGCCATATCTAGACAAGTTTGTGATCGTATTCATTGACGATATCTTGATCTACTCAAGGAGTGAAGAAGAGCACCGAGAACACCTCAGAACAATCTTAGAACTGCTCAAGAAAGAGAAACTGTACGCCAAATTTTCAAAGTGTGATTTTTGGATCAGAAGAGTACAATTTCTTGGTCACGTCATTGATAGTCAGGGACTACAGGTTGATCCAGCAAAGATTGAGGCAGTTAAAGATTGGGCAACACCAAAAACTCCCACAGAAATTCGTCAATTCTTAGGACTTGCCGGATATTACAGAAGGTTCATTGAAGGGTTTTCCAAGATAGCTAAGCCGCTGACCAAGTTGACACAAAAGAACCAGAAGTACGATTGGGGAGAAAAGCAAGAGACCACTTTCCAGTTATTGAAACAGAAAATTTGCAGCGCGCCAATTTTGTCATTGCTAGAAGGGATTGAAAACTTCGTGGTATATTGCGATGCTTCACACAAAGGACTTGGAGCAGTGCTAATGCAAAACGAGAAGGTGATAGCTTATGCATCTCGTTAGCTTAAGAAGCATGAGAAGAACTACACTACTCACGATTTAGAGTTGGGTGCCGTGGTTTTCGCACTCAAGATTTGGAGACATTATCTTTACGGAACAAAGTGTGTAGTATTTACAGACCACAAAAGCTTACAGTACATTCTTGATCAGAAGGAACTTAACATGAGGCAACGTCGTTGGTTGGAACTACTTAGTGATTACGACTGTGAAATCAGATATCACCCAGGAAAAGCCAATGTTGTGGCAGATGCACTCAGTCGGAAAGAGAGACTCAAGCCTTTGAGAGTCAGATCATTGGGAATGACAATCATTTCACCACTACCATCAAAAATCCTCGAGGCTCAGGTAGAAGCACTCAAGGAAGAAAACCTACCAAGTGAAACACTCAAAGGAATGCAAGATAATGCAAACGGTTTAGTAAGGAGATCAGATGGAACATTATGCTTCAAGGATAGAAGTTGGATACCTCTCTATGGTGGAATACGAGAGTTGATCATGCACGAATCACACAAGTCGAAGTACTCCATTCATCCAGGTTCTGATAAAATGTATCAGGATCTCAAGAAGCTTTATTGGTGGCCCAATATGAAAGCAGAGATAGCTACGTACGTCAGTAAATGCCTTACTTGTGCTAAAGTGAAAGCCGAGTACCAGAAGCCATCAGGATTACTTCAGCAACCAGAAATTCCACAGTGGAAGTGGGAACGCATTATAATGGACTTTGTCACTAAACTTCCCAAAACATCAGGAGGTTACGATGCTATTTGGGTAATAGTTGATCGTCTCACCAAGTCAGCTCATTTCATTCCAATCAAAGAGACTTATACTATGGATCAGCTCACCAGACTTTACGTCAAGGAAATTGTCTCAAAGCACGGTGCACCAATTTCCATCATTTCCGACAGAGATAGTCACTTTACTTCAAATTTTTGGGAATCATTGCAAGATTCATTTGGGTCTAAGTTAGACATGAGTACCGCCTATCATCCTCAGACCGATGGTCAGAGCGAGAGAACGATTCAGACATTGGAAGACATGCTCAGGGCATGTGTCATTGACTTTGGAAATGGTTGGGCTAACCATTTGCCATTGATCGAGTTCTCTTACAATAACAGTTATCATTCGAGCATAAAAGCCGCACCATTCGAGGCACTCTACGGTCGTAAGTGCAGGTCCCTAGTTTGTTGGGCCGAAGTTGGTGATGTACAGCTAACAGGTCCAGAGTTGGTCAGAGAAACAACAAAAAAGATAATTCAGATTCGAGAAAGACTCCAAACAGCCAGAAGCAGGCAGAAAAATTACGCCGATGTTCGACGCAAACCATTAGAATTCTAGGTTGGAGACAGAGTCATGCTGAAGGTCTCGCCTTGGAAGGGCGTGATATAATTCGGGAAACACGGTAAGTTGAACCCGAGATACATTGGGCCATTCAAGATTCTGGAAAGGATCGGTCCGGTAGCGTACAGACTGGAGTTTCCGTCAGAGCTCAGCAATGTACATAACACGTTTCATGTCTCAAACCTCAAGAAATGTCTTTCAGACGAAACGCTCGTAATCCCATTGAAAGAAATTTAGATCGATGATAAGCTTAACTTTGAGGAAGAACCAGCAGAAATCATGGACCGGGAGGTCAAACAGTTGAAACAAAGTCTAATTCCGATCGTCAAAGTTCGCTAGAATTCTCTAAGAGGTCCTGAGTTTACTTGGGAACGGGAAGACCAGATGCGACTCAAATACCCACATCTTTTCACCGAGACCACTCCAGAGATCAACATCAGTTGAATTCAGGGACTGAATTCCTTTTAGAGTGGTCGACTGTCACAACTCGTAATTTCAGGTCATTTTCCAAACCTCGACAATTTACTATTCATGAGTTACTATTCATCAATCACTATTCACCGATCACTATTCATCATTTCACTATTCATCATTTTTGAAGTCAGTTTGAGACTTTGAGAAGTCGTCAAAAATTTTACTATTCACGTGACACTATTCATTCCCGGAGGGAAATCACTATTCATGGGTATCATTCATCATGTTGTAAACCAGGTTTACTGGTATTCAAATGCGCGTAACCAGTTAGGTTTAGCTGCGTATTCATGCATCATAAGTAAAGGCACATCATACAGACTAGAGTAGTCTGCATATCATCAGTAACATCATTTCCATATCAGTTCATGCATGAGTTTGTGTGATTTTCATTAACGTATGCTTAATTGTTTAATTAACGTTACCACTCAGTCATTTCTACTAACATTATACCCAATACTCCCGAAAATGATCCTAATACATTTTCAAGCTAATTATAATGATATAGAGATTATATTATTACTTTACCCGGTGTTTTTAAAACAATCGCTATACTTTTCGTTTGACGCTTATAACTCCGTCGGTTTACGAAATTTCAATCCGATAATCATTCTAACACCCGATTCTTGCAAGGAACATGATTTTACAATTTTTACAACTTCGTCGTATCTCATTTTACCTCGTCACGAGTTATTTCTAGTTAACTCGGTACCCGATAACACTCAATGTATACACTAATAATCCAATATCTAAATAAATGGGAGACAAGTATCTTAATTAACATCAAATCTCTTCATATTACCCCATGTGTGCCGCCCCCTACCCCCCCCCCTCCCCCATTTAGCTTAATACTTCCAAACCTCATTAATGAATTAGTACACATTTTATTTCACTTCCACTAACACTAACACATACAAGTAACTAGTTTACTAGCAAAACAAGATCAAAACCCTTCCACCCCATCTACCCCATTCGGCCAAACCAAGAACAAGGAAGAAAATCCATAGATTTTTCAAGATCAAGTCATAATCATACTCCATTTACCTTCCTAGTTATGGATTTGTGATCAAACCTCAAGTTTATTACTCATTTCTTACCAAAACTAATCAAATCATCAAGTAAGTTTCAAGAACATGTTTTGATCATCTTTTACTTTCATTTGATTCATATGTACATGTATTTTCAAGTTATATTAATTATCCATGCAAGTTACTTATGTTTTACATACCACTTTTGAACATAAACTCTCTTAATCACTAGATCCATAAGTTTCACTAATGATCTCATGAAATCCACCAAGGTTGGTGATGTTTAGGACCCCATGACACCCTAAGAAGGTGTATGGTAGGATTTGCGAACTTGTGGAGTTGATTTGAGTTAGTATGATCAAGTTTAGAACCAAGGAAGTGAGTTTTTAACAATCTAAAATAGGTTCTGTCCAAAAACGTGTAAACTGGAAAACTCAATAACTTTTGGTATATTTTGGCCTTCATATTCAGAAATTTCTTTCAAAACCGAAACCGTGGCCGCAAGAATCAATAAAAACCGACTTATAACGAAGGAGATATGATTTTTCAAAGTTAGACGACGAAAACTAATTTTCTGAAAATTTAGTTGCTGATCGCCGAGATTCAAAGGATAAAACGAGGCATTAGACGTGATCTAGACGACCCGAACTACTGAGATTATGTTAGTTCATGTTTATACGAAGCCGTGGATGTAAATAACGTAGAAAACGAGCTTATAACGGCCGAGTTATTCACATTTGAAGCCCGACGTACCATGTTTATTTTGACAGCCACTATTAGAAAGTGTTTTAAGTATAAAAACTAGTGTTTTTGCGAAACATAATGTTTTTAGCCGATTTTCTAATTGATCGAGGCATGTACAATCAAAAGTTAAATGAAACGACATTTATACATTGTTACAAGGTTTTCAAAAACGTCGAGTTTGATCAACTAACACATAACGTGCAATATTTCGCGACTAGTTTCACGAAGCCATTTTGGGCATATTTTCACAAGTTAAGAAAAATATTAAATTGCGATGAAAGCGCTACATTTTGCCGATGGAACACCAAACGTGGATCGTGGAGTACCGTTTCAACATGTTTACACGAAAAGTAGTTTATTACTTAACGAGACGTCAAAAGTGTATTTTTCGTCGATAAACGTTATTTTCAAAACTAACAAGTGGTATCGTTAACATACGTATTTGCATGTGTTGCATTGTATCATTGCTTACATTGGATCACATCATTCATAATAGGTCGCGGTTAGAGACCGAGCTTTATTTCATCATATCCATCATTGTCATTGTTGCTATATCATATCAGGTGAGTTTTCATAGCCCCGTTTTAAATTGTTTATTGATTTCTAAACTCTCGGGGGAGAATACATTGCACCATTTTTATATGCGGACCAAAGTATACAAACTCATTACATTGCTTAAGTTACATCATTTCATTTACATAAACCTATGATCTCACCAACATTTTTGTTGACCATTTTTAGCAATGTATTTTCAGGTAATTAAGGTATCGCATGTTGGCTTGCATATGGACATCATGGAGTCGCGGAGTCGACGCGTCTCACTTTATATTTTATGCACTTATCCATCGTTTGAATTGTATGAACTTGTTTTCTGAAAACTTGTTTCACCTTTTGGGACCTAGCTTTATAACTCTGAATGTTTTTAAATAATCAAACGATGTATTTTCTAAACGACACTTTAGGTCGTTCAATATAACTGCAACTTTGGTGCTATGACCAGTCGTGCCCCTGAATGACTCATTCCGCTGCAAGTTACGAAATTTGGGGGTGTGACAATATTCTCGTGTAAAACATGACATTTTCATCACCTTAGATATAGTTGAGTCTCATTAAGTCATGTCTTGGTGAATTATCACCTTTTTATACTTCGATGGGCAAAAATAGGAATTCATATCTTTCAGACTTGAGAATGACTACTGGAGAACCTATTGCACTAGAAACTCAATTTAACCAAACGGTTAAATTGCTTCCAGCAGAGAAGTTGGGTATGTGGAATCACCCGTAAAAATGGTCGTGTTTAGCCTGAATTGAGCACCGCTAGTAATAGTCTCATATTTATTCTCCAACTTGAAAAATTTGTATTCCTATACTTGCCTAAAGTAAGTATTAAAATAAGATAATTTATCTTGTCTTAGGAATATTAATAAATCAAGTAGTAGATGTGATTTTTCTTAGTAAAATCACTTGCATTACATATATATTTGTTGATTACATGTTATGTGTTTGATATGTTTAAGTGTCTTGACGTTATCATGATAATTATTTGATTGATAGTCAAATGTGTAAACCTTCGAAAGGTTTTGTCTGCATGCTTATATATGTTTCATGCTACTAGATGTTAACATGATTCGTATGATACTTGTTATATGATATTTCACAAGATTAACATGGTTCTTGTTAACTTACGATATGTCATTTTTAATACATGGTATTAGATAGCTCTTGTCTTTAGTTGACATTCATTGAGCTTTTTCGTAGAATAGTCTAAATGATGCATGCTTCCAAAATGTTAGAATTGTTTGCATGAACCTGTCGTTCTCACTTCTTTTGTGACCTTGTCACACTATTTGGTTGCCATGTGTGCACTAATAATTTGTCAAAGTGCTTTTAGTATGATAAACTTTTAAAAGTTTTTCTTTAGATCATTGTGTTAATTAAGGGGTAAGTATGCTTAAGTAACTAAGCCTAAACATCAAAACAATTTCACAATGTAGTATATCAAACAATGTCATGCTCTCTTGCAATATGATTATTTGTCTTGATACTATGTGGTAGCTTTTTGTCTAGTAGGTGAATATTTGTTTATATAAGATGTTATGATAATCACATCTTTTGTCATTAATATGTTTGTATTTGTAGGTTGATAACAAATTACTTGTTATCTCACCTTGTTATGCCTATTTTGCATAATTGTAATCCCTTTGTTGCTAAGTAGTTTAGTAATATGTTTATGGGACCCATTCTCTTACATATAGCTTTTGAAGCTACTAGGATTAAGTTTTAGAGGCTTGAAATTTGTGTTTGCGTATCTTTCAATCGACCTCTTTCCAAATAGCATTATTGCTTCCGCTTTCCTAACAACATCTCCATCATCTTTTAATTTTAACAATACATCTCCATAAGGAAACCACATGCCTCGTCATGCGATTATCTCGCATTGATAGAGAAGAGCTATATGACTTCAAGGATGAAGTTCGTTGTATGCTAACCAAAAACATTACCAAGCTCATCGCTCTCATTAACCTACAACACTTTCTTCATTACAAATTATGTTGAATGTCCACCAATTTAGGGGGAGAGAAATTCATTCACATAATTGTCTTCTTATATTTAAAAACACTTGCTCATAGGTTCACACCATTCAATTAGAATCAGCTCACAAAATCACAAGTGTTTCAACATCACAGTGTTGTAACCAATACCTCATCAAGTGAAAAACACATCATGTGTTTGACAAACCTCTTAAACAAGAAGCATTAAGTCTCCTTAGACTTTAACTAGGATTAGTGAAACCAAATCAGTAGTTATAAGTAAATAGACCTTAGCTTGAACCTTCGTTTGATCAAAAACGACAAAACATGACCAAATCAATTCTGGTCCCACGGTACCCTTCGATAAGAAGGACGGAACCAAAGACTTGGTTCAGCCCAATCTGCGGGCACCTGGTTCAGTTTTTAACCATTCAGAAACCAAACAACCTTCTCGTAACCAACGAGTCTAGGATTTTCACCTTAATCTCACAACTTAATTGTCTAGAACATCTTCAGTGTCTAGAACACCATCATAGGATCTCATCCTTTTAATTCTTGATACATATCAAGCACGTCATTGTCAATGCAAACAGAACCATCACTCTCAACACGTTGGTCCAAGCAACACTCACATCATATGATGTCATTTTCATCCGCATATAGGTGTCTAGTATTTTTAATTGTTGCATATGGAATTTTTATTCCTAAGTGATCATTGTCGTCACTTCCTCTTATTTTCATTCGAGCATTTAATATGGCACGATTCATCATCTTTGGTAGATGATAATATCATAACCTTAACCATCTTCAATACTCTTATAACATTTGCTAAACATTAGAATTTCTGAATTCATTGCTTTCATTATAACCACCACCTTCCATCACCTCTTTCACTAATCATCAACCCCATGGATTAGCGAAAAACCTACTTGCATCAACCTTTAGTTATCACTAGTAAACTAACACCAACACTAGCATCACTCACTTTAACTCCACTTCATATCCTCCTCATAGGCATTGTTTTGTGATTGTAATTCTTATTAGAAGATTACACACTTTATAACATGGTTTACTAGATAATCACAATATCACAATTGGTATGACATGGTTTGCCAAATAATCATAAGTTTTCTGACTTAAGTTGCTTGTGATTAGATTATTGATATGTTGCATAATATTTTTCTTTGAGATAAAATATATTGCACTAACTGTTTCATTGTAGGTTCATCAACATATACGCTCGATCGTATATAGAATACTCATCTAAGGATGAAGTTTGCATCGATTAAATGTCGTCTTTTATTGTAGGTGCTTCTTAACGTCCTCAAACCAGGAGGAATATCTATCAAGCACTATTATTGCTTCGTCTATACACTTGGTCGTATATGACACATATGTCTTAAGACATAGTTTCTATTGTGCTAATTTTTGTTTTGTAGGTTTATCTTGACGCTCTAAAGCAAGGGGGAGCTTTCGTCAAGCATTTATAGAATACATCATATACACGCATTGTTGTATATCACATACACTAACCTTTATTTTGTAGGATTCTTCATCCTTGGATCATATACGTTGGTACCCTAGCAACGGGGAGTATTGATCAAGGGGGAGCATATCATGTACTAATCCTTGTTTTGTAGCATTCACAATCCTTACATCATATACGTTGGTACCCTGGCAACGGGGAGTATTGATTAAGGGGGAGCTACAGTCAAGGGGGAGCATGCTCGCATTCTTAAGAATTCTCATTCTTCGACACACTTTTGTGTTTCGACAAAAAGGAGAAGATAGTCCAACATGGCTTATCCATGTGTATCATTGGCTATATGCATTTCATTCATCATGCATTTTTCATATATCTTTTTATGTTGCACACCACTAACCTTGATGTAGGTTAAGGATCTAAATTTGATCCATGGATCCGCTAACAACCTAGGGGACGTAACAACTATAGGAGATTGGAGTAGTCTATTTAATTTTACTAGGGATGATGCAAGCTCGCCATTTTGGGGAGAAATCAAGTTAACTCCAAGGACACACCCTTTTTGTTTCGACAAAAGGGGGAGAAAGGTGTAAACAGAGAAAGCAATAGGGGAGAAGAGTATAAACAGAGAAGGTAATGTAAAGGTAGTACGGACACAAGTAACTTTTTGCATTTTACTTTCTATCATATTTACACATTTTGTCATCATCAAAAAGGGGGAGATTGTTAGTGCAAGCAGTCTCGTTGGGGAGATTGTTAGTGCAAGCAATCTCGTTTGTTTTGATTGATGACAAACATGTAACTTGATACATAACGTAAAATGTACAAGTTACTTGTAATCTTATTTTGTCTCAACATACATCCAACACCTCTCGACTTCTCGAGTCCTCGTATGATACAACACAGGTTCGTACATGTTTGTTATGTGGCATTATGATCAAACCCTTAACAAACCATTTAGAATGTTTAAAATACAGTTAGGTCATTAAGTATTTTAAAAGGTTAATCATTCTACTTAGAACCTCATTTTACACCTTTGCATAAACACGTATTTTTACTTGTACATCATGTTTCTTAAGTTTAATAGGATAAGTACACTTTAGGTGTCAAACTAACATGATACATCTTGGTAAACATATATTAGTTAAGCTAGTATATACATGCTACATGATCACTAGGATACATGTTACATACATATATACATTTACATTATTTACATTTTAAATCTTAAAATGAAAATATATACATGACATCATGGCATACATCATTTACAAATCTTGTAGATTTAGAAAGATATTTTGGAATGATCTTGAAGCAATATAGTTGACTTTGTAAGATTGTGCAAGATATGGAAAGATTTGTTAAGATATTAGCTGTCAGGTCCTGGCGGAACCAAACAGCATAAAGGGCGGATCCCTTTATTTGGATCCACCAAATCTGTGGCATGTACAAACTGTTTTCCTATAAATAGTAGCCCATTGTTTACCCATAGTTTCAAGCCACTAGAACACACATTTTGATAGGATCTGATGTGTTACACTTAGGGTGCTAATCCTGTATGATGTGTATGAGATACTTTGATTGGATATAACTAAGTATGCGGAATCTACTTAGTTATACTTATAAGAATAATTGTTTGTATATGAATGGAACAGTGAATTGTAAGTGTATGAACAATGAAGACAATGTTTTACTTCCAACGATTCAATATTATTATAATCAATAATACGAGTGATCTCCTATCACTAGGGTTTACAACCTTGAATCTTAACAAAAGAGATTTTCTATTCGTACATAAACTCTAACCTAGGATATCCTTTTATAGAACAAGGATTCCTGTACAAGATAACTATAATACTAATTATATAGGATATTCACTAAATCTTTTCTATACTTATCCTATTACACGTTTACAAAACATAAGCAGTACAAAGTATTTGTACTGGCAGTTAGTACTGCTTGTGTTATCTTCCACCAGTTGAAACTACAAGCCTGGCAGTACTAACTGTTAGGTTTAATTCCCAACAATCCTCCCCTAAACTTATGATTTCTCACCAAATCACTAAGTTTCTTTGAATTAAACTTCACCTCTGATGATGGGGGGATTCTTCCAAACACTTCATCTTCTATTCATCCTCTTCCTTTCATACTAATCATATATCCTCTGAATCAAATCTTTAACCACTTCTTAATGTTCTTCACATCTGAGTTTTAATAAAACCATCATAGCTAACACTTCATAACTTAGTGGATACTCCAATTCAGCTAACATAAATATATCCACTCCACTCTGTGTAGACAAATGATGCACATTGCATATATTGTAAAACTCCCATGAAGTAGTCAAATCATAGTAAGGAAAATTCCAATAGACATCTTGAGGATCTGGTTCATACAATCTTTTAAACTCAACCCATAGTTCTTGCTCTTTCACATCTGTCTTCTTCTTTGTCTTGAGCTTTTCTTGTACTAATTTCCACAAAGTATTCAAATCTTCTCTATCACAGATTCTCAACAAATTTCCAGAATTCTTGAACACTGTTGTTTCTCCACTAACTCTTGTAATCTTCCAAGCTTTTCCAAATTTATCCCTGTAGATCTCCCAATCCATTATTGGATGTCTTGCTTGAAGTGGATCAACATGTAGAATTTCAGGAATTGTGACTAACATCTTATTCATCTGATCTTGTGATAACTCAACATTCTCTCCTTGAACTTCTTCCTTCTTAGTTGGTTTTGTCTCAGTAGCCTTGAGTCTCTTTGAAGATCTTCCTTCTAAATCCATAGGAAATTTAATTTGAGCTCTTCTGAATGCCTTGTAATACAGAAACTCAATTTCTTCATTAGATTTCCCTTTTAGTTGATATGCCTTCCAACCTGCTTGATTTCTCAGATACATATTCATCCCAGCAATGATCTGTCCCTTTGTTGGTTGTCTTTTTCTCTTTTGACTAGATCTAATATTTTCCACAATGTCATCCAAAGCCACTTCTTGATTTCTAGAATAAATGAAATCTGCAAGTATAGCTGATCTTGCTTCAATACTTAGACTCTCATCTGCAATCAACTCTAAAGCTTTTTGTCTCACAACTGGATCAGTATCAATCTGATGTTGTATATCTTCTTCAAGTGACTCTTGTGCAATCATAGCATCAGAACTGATTCTTTCTTTTTCCTTTCTCTGAGTTTCCATCTAGTCTGCAACTTCTTCTTCATGCATCTTTATTGCCATTTCTTCATCAAACTCTATTTGTGTTTGTGTCTTTGGCTTAATCTTCTTTTTCTGTGGCTCATATTCAACCATAATAGCCTTTCCCTTATCCTTAGCAGTTTGTACTGCTTCCTTTTCAACCTCAGTAGTTTGTACTGCTACTTCTAATCCAGCAGTACCTTGTTGTTCACCACTTTGCTCACTCTGCTCACCCATATCCAATTTTCATTTCCATTACCAGAACCTTCTTTCTCATCCAAATTACCACCAGTTCCTTCTTCAAATTCCAAAATCCTCCCCTGAGTTTGTGATTCAGTTTTTCTTGATTTCCTCCCCTGTTTGGGGGAATCATCACCATCATCTCAATTACCATCTGAATCATCATCTGAAGAACTAGTAGAAATCACCACCTTAGACCTTTTGGACTTCTTCAGTTTAGCTTCCAGTTTCTTCACTCTTAAGGTCAGCTTGGTGCAGATGTTAGCAAAGTTCCTTTTGTGAATAGTAAGCTCTTCTTCTAGGCTTTCCACCTTTTCAGACAACTTGGTACAGAGAACCATCAATTCATTGAGTTTAATACTGCCCTCATCACTTCTAGCTGTGTTACCTGCTAGGAGAGGTGAATCAAGGGGCAAAGATTCAGGTTCTCTCCTAGTTGGACTAGGAGGTACTGTTGAACCACCCAGATAATCCATTTGGCCTGGGATTACACTACCTGTGGCAAGTCTTGGAGGACCTGGCACATTAAGTGTTGCCATGGTAGGGGTCTTAGTTATGGTTACACTGTCCTGCTTAGCAGTAGTGTAAGCCCCATCCATACTATCATGAAAGATAGGCTCATCTACTTCAAAGGTATGAGTAAGAGGACTAGACTGAGCAATCATAGTCTCCTTTCTGGTTCTTCTTCTATATGTTGTGGTAACTGGGGGTGTATAAGTTGTTTCAAGAACCTCAATGGATGTGTGTTGGGGCTCAGTTGGGTTTACTGACCATTCATCCTCATCAATCATTAGCATCTCAGGAAAAAGAGGTATTACTACCCCATCAAAAAGTCTACTTGCCATAGCCATATTTTGAAAGAGTTTTTGCTGAAGGCAAGGTGTTGGAAAAGTTTCTTTATGTTTCTTAAGTAAATTCTTTTTCTTGTTCAAAAAGGTTTGGATAAACCTTGGATACATTAGAAACTTTGTTTTACTTTTCACATTACTGACCATACTCTAAAATATGAATTTTGAAAAATTAAAGACTCTGTTTGTGGACAAACATATGAGAGCAATAGCAATATTGCTACTGAATTGCTCCCATGATGTTCTTTTAGGACTAAAACAATGCAAGAGAGTATGTATCAAAAATCTCCATTGTGGGGAGAAACATCCTTTTTGAAAAGTCAATTTATGGTTGGATGTATCATACCCCATTCTAGCAATTTCTTGCCATATTTCTGTGTTTGGCAAGTCATTGATTCCATCAGAATCTTCTAACTTAAGATGTCTCCTAATAGAAGATTCAGAAACAATGAAAGATATGCCATCCACTTTAGAGTGAATTTCTATGTCTCCATCTTCACTAGTTTTGACAATAGCAGTTTGCTAAAACTGTGTGATTTGAGAGACAAAAAGAGTAGGGGAAACAGTTAAAACATACCTTATATGAGAGTTGTTGAGAAAATCCACAATCTCATAGAATTTTGGTCCATCCCCTTCCTCTGTTTTCTCAAGAAAAGCAACCTGGTTGTGCGTCTTGACAAAGTCTAAATTAGCCATAATATTCTCAGTAAAAATTGATTTGACTGTGGTGAATAGTGAAAATTTAGGTTAGAAAGTAGAAGATGAAAGTGAGATGAGATATTATTGAGAGAGTATTAGGGTTTCTATTTGACCGACTTAAAGAATAAGTTAACTTTTATTTTAGGATAAGATTATAATAGAATAAAAGTTAAAATATCTAGAAGAGGATCCCTTAAAAACCGTAACCTAACCAGTAAAAATCGCAACTAACTTCCAACGGCTAGTTTCTAAACAAAAATTAGTTACTAACACAACAGTTACAACGACTAGTTCAGCAGTACAAACTTTGCACTAGCAGTACAAACCTTTTATCAAAAAATTTCAAAGAACAGTATGAACTTATATGGATTTCAAAAACATTATAACACACATATAGTTTTTAGCAAACTATCAGCTATTAACGGATTTGATGTGTCTTTACCAATAGCCGTTTGCTTTGGACTAGCCAACTCTTCACTGTTAGATATGGTGAGTTGATAACCATATAGTTTTTGGTAAACTATCAACCATGAACAGATTTGAGAAGTCTTTACCAGAAACCGTTTGCTCTGGACTAGTTGGTTCTTGTGTGGGTTAGACATGGTGAACCAATAACCATTTGTTGTGTGCACAGATCACACACTTTGAGCTCCAAAGCACCATTCAGTCCAAAACATAAAGCATTCAATACACAAACTCCAATCAACCTGCAATTGTTAGTCCAACAATAGAAAACAAGGTGCAAAGCACTTGTCTCATAACAAAATAAGTATATGACTAACATTGCACACAAACAAGGAATTAATTTCCTTGGGGAACCCAAGCCATCACTGACTTAGGTTTTCCTCTTGCATCAATATAATTAAACCTTTTCAAAACAGTTGGAGCACCATTGGATTGAAGTGGTCTCCAAACCCATGATGCTAATGCATTAATACCATTGCCCATCTTTTCCTTAGCAGTGTTTTTAAAACTACCAGTATTAACTGCTTGCCTAGCAGTATGAACTGCTGGGTTTGCATTAGCAACCTTAGGTTTCCAAATTTGTTTCTTTATCACTGCATTGTTATGAAATGGCCTTCTAGCAGTTGATGGTGCAGATTTGAAAAATGGTTTTGCACTTTGAACTGCTTGTCTTGGGTAAAAGGTCTGATTTGGTCTGGCAGTATGAATTTCTGGTCTAGCAGTATGAACTGCTCTTGGTCCAGACCTCAAAAGAACTGATCTAGGTATCATTCTAGCATTGGAAGGGTGAGTGGGAGGTCTTACTGAGTTCACCCTATTGTTTAAATACCTAGTTACCCTATTGTTGCAATAGGCTGCAAGATGGTCAAACTCTCCACAATTAAAACAAGCTTTTCTATAAAAGGCAAAGTCATCACCTAGTTGGTGAGACTTGAGGTTGTTCCAATTCCTTTGGTTACCTCTGGGCTTATGTGTGGTTCTATACATTTCAGCATACCTAACTGTTGTCCTAGCAGTATTAACTTTTGACTTAGGCCTAACAGTTGTATTCTTGACCACCTTAGGAACTTTTGGTTCCTCTACCTTAACACTATCAGGCTTAATCTTATCCTGATCACTCTCATCATCATCAGAAGTCCAATCCTCTATGGTTGGAGCTCTGAGTCCCTAGCAGAGGACACCTTATCCTCAGAGAGTGATTTATCACTTGCACTCTCAAAACTTGCACTTGCTTCTACAGGTTTCTCAACTACTTCCTTTTCTTTTGGTTTTGGTCCATATTCCATCTTAAGTAGTTGAAATTCTTTCAGACCTGTATGTTCTAGGTCAATACCTGGAGGTGTAGGTATTCCTCTATAAGGAGGTGGAACAGACTTATAACCTAGACCTGACTTAGCCTTGTTGAGAATTTGACATTCAATTATCTTACTTACACCCTTAGATGCATACTCTAATGTGTCTACACTCATTTGAATGTTTTATTTATCCTTTTTAAGTCTATCAACCTCAGCTTTTAACACACTAATTTCAGCATCTCTAAAAAATATGTCCCTTTTAAGTACAACTACAGTTTCAGAAAAAGTATACTCATTGCTTTTATAATGAACAATTTGCTCTTCTAAAACAGCTAAACCCCTTTTATGATTTACCAAATTAAAATGGGTCTTGTTTAGCTCCATTCTCTGTTCATCATAATGTTTCCTAAGTGTTTCTAATTTTTTAAAGCATCACATGATTTGGAACACTTAGAAACTTGTACCTCAGAATCTGAGAAAGCCATGATTCTTCTTTCTTGAAAACGTTCTTCTAGATCTTCTAATTCAAAGTATCAGAACCTGTCTCTGATACCACTTGATAGGATCTGATGTGTTACACTTAGGGTGCTAATCCTGTATGATGTGTATGAGATACTTTAATTGGATATAACTAAGTATGCGGAATCTACTTAGTTATACTTAGAAGAATAATTGTTTGTATATGAATGGAACAGTGAATTGTAAGTGTATGAACAATGAAGACAATGTTTTACTTCCAACGATTCAATATTATTATAATCAATAATATGAGTGATCTCCTATCACTAGGGTTTACAACCTTGAATCATAACAAACGAGATTTTCTATTCGTACATAAACTCTAACCTAGGATATCCTTTTATTGAACACGGATTCCTGTACAAGATAACTATAACACTAATTATATAGGATATTCACTAAATCTTTTCTATACTTATCCTATTACACGTTTACAAAAAATAAGCAGTACAAAGTATTTGTACTAGTTGTTAGTACTGCTTGTGTTATCTTCCACCAGTTGAAACTACAAGCCTGGCAGTACTAACTGTTAGGTTTAATTCCCAACACATTCCCTTTACCCTTTGCATACACTTAGATCAGTAGCAAACCATGTAGAATAATATATTAATCACCCTTTCCATAATGATCATAATGTTACTAACCCTTATTATGTTGTAAGCATACATTGTTGATGATCATGTGAAGCAAGCTCAAGATCATGAGACATCATCCATCACAAGCATAGCATACTTCCTGATCCACCAAGAAGGTTAGAAGATCTTGAAGTCATTATCCACCAAAGCATTCCAACATATGAAGATTCAAGGGCACTTGACATCCTCAATGATTGAAGACTTCTTATTCAAGAAGTTCATGTAGATTCCATATGCATATATGAAGATCCATAACAACAAGTTTAGGGAGCTTGTGATCTTCATCCATTGAAGGCTTCCTATCAATGGAAGTTCATTTAGATTATCCATTCACATCCATGACCCATTTATGTCATGGATCATCATTGTAATCTATTCACACTAGATAAGGTGGTTTATGTGTTTGTGCCATAAAACACAAGGTTTCTATGTTGGGCCATAAAACATAGCGGGAGTGGTTGTACCCTTGTAAAGAATTCGGTATCTAGCTTAGTACCGGAAAAAGGTTAAGCGACGACGGGAGTGGTTGTACCCATGTAAAAGAACTCGACATCTAGCTTAGTGTCGGAAATTGTATAGGCGACGTTAGGTTGGTTCTACCTTGAACTAGAACCCGGTATTTAGCTTTGTACCGGAAAAAGTGTAAGCGACGTGTGTATGGTTTTTTTCGCCGAGAAGGGAGCTTGTTGATCTAGTGAAGTAACTCTCGATTTGGGTACTCGGGGAGTGGAGTAGGGCGGAGAGGAGCTCCGTGACCGAACCACTATAAATCATCGTGTTCGGTTTGCGCTTTCTTTACTCTTCACTTTTATGTTTGCATTATATGATTGCTTGTGTTGTGTCTTGATGATCATACTTAGATGACAAAGTGTTTAAGTATATGGTAGTCATAAATTACAACAAACATCTTTCATATTAGAACAAGCTTAAATGGATATTTGATACAACAAGTTTTAAGATTTTAAAACGGTAACGTATTCACCCCCCCCCCCTCTACATTTTCACACTATGCACTAAAGACTGTAAACATCATTCAAGTATACCTGTTTTTACGGAGCATTGTGCACTGCTTAGAGAGTATGCCCAAGAGTTGGTTAATCAAAATCCAGGAACAACTGTTAGGATTGATGTACACCTAGAACCAAATCCAGAGTCTTCAACAAGAACTTTTAGAAGGGTGTATGTGTGTTTGGGAGCTTTGAAACAAGGTTTCAAAGCTTGTGGTAGAAAATTCTTTGGATTAGATGGATGCTTCATTTCAGGTCCTTTTCTAGGTCAATTACTAACATCAGTTGGGATTGATGCAAACAATGGGATTTATCCAGTAGCATATGCTGTAGTTGATGCATAAAATAACGCATCTTGGTGTTGGTTTTTGAAACTACTAGGAGAGGATCTTGGTATAGAAAACGACTGCAAGTTCACTTTCATTTCTGATAGGCAAAAGGTACACATTTCTATTCTATAATTAATCATGTGTTTTATGCAAAATGAGAGCATGTACAGTTTTAACACCATCCTTAACCTTAACTGTTCACAGAGACTGATACAAGCCATTGCTAGTGTGTTTCCAAGTGCTGAACACAGGTTCTGTGTTAAGCATATTCATGAGGATATGAAGTCACATTTTAAAGGAGGTGTTTACAAGGACATGCTTTGGAAGGCAGCTAGAGCCACGACTGTTGTTGAATTCAACAAAGAGATGGCTCATCTCAAGTATTACAATTCTGCTGCTTATGATTGGTTGATCAAGATTCCAGCTGAAAATAGAGCAGATCACATTTTTAAGGTAATTCATTAACTTGCACTGGACATAAGCATACCCATAATTGATCATATACTTGTATAGTGTGTGATTCGTTTAACAGGCAGAGCCCAATGTGGTCTAATCTTAAACAACATATGTAAGGTGTTCAATAGGCAGCTATATGGATGTCATAGATCGACCCATCATTACTTGTCTTGAATATATCAGAGAGTACTTGATGAAAAGGATTGTAGTAGTTCAGCAACTAATAGAAAAGAATGCTGGACAACTTACTCCTACTGTGAAAGCCATGTTTGATGCTATAAAAAAAGAAGTTGCTGATTGCGTTGTTCAATGGATTGAAGGTTCTTTATATCAAGTAACTGTGCCTTACGAGGATCAGTGTATTGTTAACATGGATACAAAGGAGTGTTGTTGTAGGAAGTGGGAGCTGACCGGAATACCATGTAAACATGTTGTGGCTGCAATAAACCACATGATCGACAATGAAACATGGTTTGGTATACCTGAAGAGTGGGTTCATGCTGCTTACAGACTAGAAATATGGGTACGTATATACTCATTCAAGATTAATGGTTGTAATAGCAGCGAATTCTGGCAAAGATTTGAGTCTACATCAGTTATAATACCACCCATTCACAAACCTCAAGTTGACATGCCACCAAAGAAGAGGAAGAAGCCAGTTGATGAGCTTGCAAGTCAAAGTTGTTCAGTTGTTATGCAGTGATCTTTGAACAATAGAAATTCTGTTAACTTTCATGTCTTTTGGATTATATGTTTCAACTCTTTGTTTGTCGTTAATGTCTTTAGAACAATGTTATGTGTCTATCTTTGTTTAATCATGTTATGTATTGAGAAGTTGGGATGAAAATCCAAACTGACCCAAACATTGACATTCTAAAGTCAACTGTCATGTAGTGTATCTAATGTGTTTATTTGGCTGGAAATCGTGCAAATGCTAATGGATACACTCATGCCAAACACCCCCTATATCTAATGTAGTCAAAACTCAGGACTCCCATTTACCAATTGCATTTTGACTTTCCAAAGTCAAACTGCACATGTTAAATGGGAGTTATGTATACACTCATGCCAAACACCCCCTTTCTAATAGTTTGTGCATTTGCAGACTATCTAAATTCATCACTTTAGCAATTTACAACAAAAATAGATCAGTAACATAAACAACCAACATTTTATTGATGATAATACGAGTTCACAACCATTACAAACTTGCATATCATCTAAACACACAGTTACTTAGAAGTTAGAACCGCTACTTTCCGCATCACCCCTTTCCTTCCTTTCCTTCTTTTCCTTCCTTTCCTTCCTTTCCTTTAGATGTTTAAACACAGCTTCAAGATTTGAAATCCTACTTTCCAAAGCATCAACCTCCGGTAACTCAGTATCTGCAACCTCTTTCTTCTCCTCTGTAACACCCAAAAACTCTTCATAGTAGAACTCATGTTTCCTCAGTATCCGCAACCTCTTTCTTCCCATTTTTGATGATGACAAAATATGTAAACGTGATAGAAAGTAAAATGTAAAAAGTTACTTGTGACCGTACTACTTTTACATTACCTTCTCCGTTTATACTCTTCTCCTCTTCTCCCCTATTACTTTCTCCGTTTACACATTTCTCCCCCTTTTGTTGAAACAAAAAGGGTGGGTCCTTGGAGTTAACTTCATTTCTCCCTGAAATGGCGAGCTTGCATCATCCCTAGTGAAGTTAAATTGACTACTCCAATCTCTTATGGTTGTTGCGTCCTCTAGGTTGTTAGCGGATCCATGGATCAAATTAAGATTCTTAACCTACATCAAGGTTAGTGGTGTGCAACATAAAAAAAATATATATGAAAAATGCATGATGAATGAAATGCATATAGCCAACGATACATGTGAGTAATCTATGTTGAACAATCTCCTCCCTTTTGTCGAAACACAAAGGTGTGTCGAAGAATGAGAATAATTAAGAATGCGTGCATGCTCCCCCTTGACTGTAGCTCCCCCTTGATCAATACTCCCCATTGCTAGGGTACCAATGTATATGATGCAAGGAATAAGAAAGCTAGAAAAACAAAGGTTAGTGCATGATTAGCTCCCCCTTGATCAATACTCCCCGTTGCTAGGGTACCAACGTATATGATGCAAGGATGAAGAATCCTACAAAATAAAGGTTAGTGTAAAACAATATTTGTCCTTGGACGAGTATGTGATATACAACAACACGTGTATATGATGCATTCTATAAATGCTTGACGGAAGCTCCCCCTTGCTCTAGGGCGTCAAGATTATCCTACAAAAAGATTAGTATAATAGAAACTATGTCATATACGACCAAGTGTATAGACGATGCAATATGAGTGCTTGATAATTATTCCTCCTGATTTGAGGACGTCACGAAGCACCTAAAAAAAAAGAAATAATCGATGCAAACTTCATCCTATGATGAGTATGCTATATACGATCGAGCGTATATGATGATGAACCTATAATGAAATGATTAGTTCAATATAATTTATCTCAAAGAAAAATAAGAAGGATTCCTTATATATATATATATATATATATATATATATATATATATATATATATTCCTCTTCCTTTTCCGATATATATATGATGCAATATATCAATGATCTAATCACAAGCAACTCAAGACAGAGAACTATGATTTTTTTATTATTATTTTTTTTAGCAACCCATGTCATAATGTGTAATCTTCTAATAAGAATTACAATCAAAAGAATATAATATGATAAAATCCTACAAAATAATGTCTAGGAGAAAAACATGAAGTGGAGTTAAAGTGAGTGGTGCTAGTAGGTTTTTGGCTAAATGATTAGTGAAATGGATGATGGAAGGTGGTGGTTATAATGAATGCAGTGAATTCAGAAACTCTAATGTATAGCACACGTTATAAGAGTATTGAAGACGGTTAAGGTTATGATTAGACCGACATGATCTTTTATGACATTATCATTTACCAGAGATGATGTCTCATGCCATGATATATGCTTGAACGGAATTAAGAGAAAGTGAAGAGAATGATCACTTAGTTATAAAAATTCCATATGCAACAATTTGAAATACTAGATACCTATATGAGGATGAAAATGACATCATAAGATGCGAGTGTGTTGGTTAGACAAACGTGTTGAGAATGACGATTTTGATATATCGTTTGCACTGACAATGACGTGCTTGATATGTATCAAGAATGAAAAAGGATGAGATCCTATGATGGTGTTCTAGATAATGAAGTTGTTCTTGACAATAAAGTTGTGAAAGAAAATCCTAGACTCGGTTATGAGAGGGTTCTTTGTTTTGAATGGTTAAAAACTGAACCAGGTACCCGCGGATTGGGCAGAACTAAATCTTTGGTTCCGTCCGTCTTATCGAAGGGTACCGTGGGACCAGATTTGATTTGGTCATGTTTTGTCGTTTTTGATCAGTCCGTCTTAACGAAGGTTCAAGCTAAGGTCTATCTACAGATTTGGTTTCACTAATCCTAGTCAAAGTCTAAGGAGACTTAATGGTTCTCGTTTAAAAGGTTTGTCAAACACATGATGTGTTTTTCACTTGATGAGGTTTTGGTTACAGAACTGTGATGTTGGGTTAATAAGGTTTGAAACACTCGTGATTTTGTGAACTGATTATAACTAGATGGTGTGAACCTACATATTGGTATTTGAGGATGTAATAAACATGAGTACATGTTCTTTAATGTGAAAAGACAATTATGTGAATGAATTTCTCTCCCCCTTAATTGGTGGACATTCAACATAATATGTAATGTATCGAATGAAGAATGACGATGAAATGTTTAGGAGGTTGTAGGTTTATGAAAGTGATGAGCTTAGTAATGTTTTTGCGGATGTTGGTCAGCATACAAAGAACTTCATCGTTGAAGTTACGTAGCTCTTCCCTATCAATGCGAGATGATCGCATGACGAGGCACGTGGTTTCCTCATGGGAGGTGTATTGTTATAACTAAAAGATGATGGAGATGTTGTTAGGAAAGCGGAAGCAATAATGTGATTTGGAAAGAGGTCGATTGAAAGATATGCAAACACAAATTCCAAGCCTCTGAAACTTAATTCTATTAGCTTTTAAAAGCTATATGCAAGTGAATGGATCCCATAAACATACTACTAATCTACGTAGCAACAAAGGGATTACAATTAAGCAAAATATGCATAACGAAGTGAGATAACAAATAATTTGTTATCAACCTACAAGACATGATAGAAATCATAAAAACAAATATTCGATTACTAGACAAAAAAGTTACCACATAGCATTAAGACAAATAATGACAATGTTTTGAGATGCTATATTGTGAAATGGTTTTGATGATAGGCTTATACACTTAATCATACTTACCCATTAATGACTTCTAAATGTGTATCATACTAAAAGCACTTAGACATGTTATAGGTACACACACGGCAAACAAATAGTGTGACAAAGTCACAAAAGAAGTAAGACGACAGATTCATGCAAACCATTATAACATTTTGGAATCTGTGTCATTTAGGCTATCCTACGAAAAGGCTCAATGAATGTCAACTAAAGACAAGAGCTATTCAACACCATGTATGACATATCATGAGTTAACAAGAAACACGTCAATCTTGTGAAATATTATATAACAGGTATCATGCAAATCATGTTAACATCTAGTAGCATGAAACATATATAAGCATGCAGACAAAACCTTTCGAAGGTTTACACATTTGACTATCAATCAAATAATTATCATGATAACGTCAAGATACTTAATCATATCAAACAAATAACATGTAATCAACACATGTATATGTAATGCAAGTGATTTTACTAAGAAAAATCACATCTACTACTTGGTTGATTAATATTCCTAAGACAAGATAAATTATCTTATTTTAATACTTACTTTAGGCAAATATAGGAATAAAGATTTTTTAAGTTGGAGAATGAATATGAGACTATTACTAGCGGTGCTTAATTCAGGCTAAACACGACCATTTTTAATGGTGATTCCACATACCCAACTTCTCTGCTGGAAGCAATTTAACCATTAGGTTAAATTGAGTTTCTAGTGCAATAGGTTCTCCAGTAGTCATTCTCATGTTTGAAAGATAGGAATTCCTATTTTTGCCCATCGAAGTATAAAAGAAGATAATTCACTAATACTTGACCTAATGAGACTCAACTATATCTATTAAAGTTAAAGTGATGAAGATGTCATGTTATACACGGGAATTTGACAAATATGTGTCAACATATTTCAATCTTGTGTTTTGGAATCTAAGGTTGGATGATCTAAAGGGTGACATCTTTTATGTTGAGTTTAAGTATGTGTTATGCAGGTGATTTGATCATCTAAGACCAAGAGATGTGTTTGTGTGTGATAATGGAATATGTTAAAAACGTTCTCAAGAAAGTTCTTTGGAACAAGTATCTAAATAAAGTTACCAACTTTTATAGATCTTGTGTATGCTCTAGAGATGTGTAGGATATGCTCAAGGTTTGAACTAGATTATGAGCAAGGTTTGGTTATGATGTACGCTTGAAAGGAAATAGATACATATAGTATCTTTCAACAAGTACTATTATCATGCTTATGAAAACAAGTATGACAAGATGAGGGAGACAATTCATAGAACTTGTAGGTGTAATGAAATCTCTTGTAACACAACCATTCATGTTGCAAGAAGAGAATGATGCATAGGATATACATTATCCTTTTAACAAGATGAAAACTAAACGCATGATTTCTTAGACATAATGTTTTCCAAAACATCATGTTTTCCTAAATGAAGATATTAAGCCTAAGTGTTTGGATAGACCTATCCTAAATAAACTTGGTCTCAATATTATAATAACTAGATGATGACAAGTGGAACTCACTTGAGTTTCTTATGTATACTCCTCAAGAGTCATTGTCATGAGATTGGCTTAAAGATTACATTATAACATAAGTTGTTACAATGTTGATCTAAGGTTTAATGAAACTAATGCAAAAGTCAAATGACAAAGTATTACCAATACTTTGATGACTTGTGGTACTACTTTAAATGTAAGCATCATGCTCATTTGATGGTGAAGGTTTTAATCCTATGGTTGAGTTTGTTTAACATTGCATTTTATTTGGTATGAATGTTTGGACAAAGGGCTTTTTGAGCAATGTACTCAATGATTATGGTGTTGTAGGGATTTGTTGTGCTATGAGAGTACTTAGGTTTCATGAATGTTGAAGACAACAAGGATGGAGACTACTTCTAGTGGTTCTTAGGTTGGTACAACTAGTGGGTGATGTGATTTGAATCTTAGGGCTTGAGACATATCACAAGTGTTCTTAGGTGATAGGATAAGTGTTTTAACATACATTGCTAAAATACTTGGGTGTTGATTCTTTTGGATATGACTTTTAATGACTACAATCGTAAGTCAGATTTACTTGAATATTTCGGATGAAATACTTAAGTTGTCAATCCTACTTTGTTGAGATTTGATAGCATTCAAGGATAGCAATATTCGATAATACATCTATAACCTAAGTGTGAGTTATGACTCGATGTAAATCTTAATCGTCTATGTTAACCAACTAAGGTAACATATTTGGATGCAAGACAATATCTATAGTCATAAGTAGGACTTGTGATCTATGATATTTTTGCCAACAGTGAGTCTGGATTAGTTAGGAAATTGTAAATTTACAAATCAAGTTAATGGATGAGTAAAGGACAGGAAGATGCAGTGAGTGTGTGCACTGATCACAAATACTCAGTGGTCCACAGATTGCAAGGAACCAATTTCAGGGTTCCTTCCTTTATGGAGAAAGGTACCTTGGAGCATTTTCATGAAATTTGAAAGTATGGTTAGAGATGATTATCCTATAGGTGCAAGTGGGATGACCTAATCCTAATATGAGTGAACATCAGTGAACAGAATCTTAGTGATGAAAGTGAGTGAACTTGAGTGCGAGATTTAAAAGAAATTTTAAAAACCTAACTGTTTGTCTGGCGGAACCAAACGATAACAAAGGCGGAGCCCAGTTTTTTGTTCCGCGGAATCCGTGGGACTTATTTTGGCGGAGCCAAAAGTTTCAACAGACGGAACCCGAATTTTGGTTCCGCCATTTCCGCTAGATGGAATTTCTTAACAGATGGTATGTCAAAATACCAGAAACCCGTTCAATTCCTGAAAATTGTCCTAAAACATATGTAACTACTTAGTTGTGATTGATTAAAAACAAAAACACAAATTCTAACATATGGTAAGACAAAGATCAAACGGACGATTATGAACTTACCATATATGGAAGTTAAGCCAAAACAGTGGCTTAAACACGGAAACTTGATAACATCAAAGTGTTATCGTCCTGCATGACACGGTTAGTTCACATGATCATTCAAATATAAGTTTCTGTCCTATGACAAGACACATACATTAAACGTCATTGTAGAAGCAGATGTACCAAACACCTTTTACAAGAATACTACATGTTAAAAAATGTAATGACACATTCAAACACTTGACCATCTTTCAAGATACTTAATTAGTGTTACTTAATTTTCATTCCTAAGTGAATTATGCAAGATAATCACATAACATATGCAAAGAAGAGTATCTAAGTCTATAAAAATACAAAAACAATTTATCAACTTATTGCACAAGATTTAGCGACAGTCCTATTGTGCATAAAACAAGCAATTGATAAACAAGCAAATAAATATCATGGCAAAACACTTATGTATTATAAATCAACAAGTGCAATCTCAATTACCAACAAGCAAACAACATGTATGCAAACAACAAAACAAGTAGTCATATAGCATAACATAAAAGGAAATATACTTTTCGTCACTTTGTGTTTAAACATGACGATGTACATTATGCTTGATTAGTTTCTTTTACATATATGAATATCTCCTATTTTAGTATCATTTCTACTTAAGTGACTTATCAAATCATTTACGAAAGGATTTTTCAACTAAATTAATAGTTATCCCAAACACTCCTTTAAGAATCGTATTTTTCGTAAATTTGTTTTAAGCACACAAATTGACACTTAATTCTTTTGAGACATCTTTTCTTTTGATTTTTCAAAGACATCTTCAAGCTTGTATACAAAGTAACATTTAACAACAAAATTTCTAAGTATACTTAGCGAAACATTTTTCATATTATATTCCGCTTAAATGGTAATTTGATACATGGATCGTACTCCATTTTAAAAACCATTTGTTTCGAAAAGAAGAGCCACGAGGCTCTGATACCAATTGTGAAAACGTAGAGGGGGGGGGGGAATACGTTCCTGTTTTAAAAACTTAAAACTTGTTGTATCAAATTTCCAATTTAGCTTATTCTAATATGAAAGATGTCAATAGTAGTTTATGACTAGCACAAACTAAAACATGTTGTCACACAAGTATAATCAACAAGTAACAACACAAGCAATCACATAATGCAAACATTAAAGTAAAGCAGTAAGTAAAAGAAAGCGCAAACCGAACACGATGATTTATAGTGGTTCGGTCACGGAGCTCCTCTCCGTCCTACTCTACTCCCCGAGTACCCAACTCGAGAGTTACTTCACTAGATCAACAAGCTCCCTTCTCGGCGGAAAAAACCTTACAATCGTCGCTTACACTTTTTCCGGTACAAAGCTAAATACCAGGTTCTAGTTCAAGGTAGAACCAACCTGACGTCGCCTATACAATTTCCGACACTAAGCTAGATGTCGAGTTCTTTTACAAGGGTACAACCACTCCCGTCGTCGCTTATACTTTTTCCGACACTAAGCTAGATGTTGAGTTCTTTTACAAGGGTACAACCACTCCCGCTATGTTTTATGGCCCAACATAGAAACCTTGTGTTTTATGGCACAAACACATAAACCACCTAATCTAGTTTGGTGTTAAGATTGTGATGCAATGATGTTTACAATGATGTTTACAATGATGATCCATGACATAAGTGTGTCATGGATATGAATGACTAATCTAAATGAACTTCCATTGAAAGGAAGCCTTCAATGGATGAAGATCACAAGCTCCCTAAACTTGTTGTGATGGATCTTCATATATGCATGTGGAATCTACATGATGGATGATGACTTCAAGATCTTATAACCTTCTTGGTGGATCAGGAAGTATGCTATGCTAGTGATGGATGATGACTCACGATCTCTGAGCTTGCTTCACAGGATCATTACGAGTGTATGCTTACAACATAATGAAAGTTAGTAACATTATGATCATTATGGAAAGGGTGATTAATGTATGATTCTACATGGTTTACTACTGATCTAAATGTATGCAAATGGTAGAGGGAATGTGTGTTCTAGTGGGATGAAACAATGGGTAAACAATGGGCTACTATTTATAGGAAAACTATTCCTACAGGCCACGGATTTGGCGGATCCAAATCCTGGGTTCCACCCATATAGCTGTTTGGGTCCGCCGGGACATGACAGCTAGCTGTTACCATATCTTGCCAAGATCTTACACAATCTAATATTTTGCTTGAAGATCTTTCCAAAATATTTTCTAAATCTACAAGATATCTTAAAGATATCCAAATGATGTATTCAATGATGTCATGAACATATTTCTATTTTAATTCTTAAAATGTAAATAATGTAAATGTATATATGTATGTACTATGTATATACTAGCTTAACTATTAGGAATATAAATATTCATGTGAAGACTCGGTCACTCCGAGTATCTGTTAGCATTAACTAGCTCGTAGAACTATTAGTATTATTATTATTAGCTTAGTTACCATTAGTATTTGTGGAGTGGGTCGGGTCTTTACCTACTGTCAGCTCACTCTACAGCCCACTCGGGGCACATATGTTAGTAAGTATAAATACCCCTCTCCACCTAGGGAGAGGGTTGGAACTCTTCATACTTTAACCTAATATACATTCACTTTCTCTCTCTAGTTCCCAACTTCTTCCTTTCTCTCTCTAGACTTTCGGCCAAGATCACATCTTATATGTGTTATATGTTATTGAATATGCTACAATTGGTATCAAGAGCCATGGTTAGGTTCGAGTGATTACATATTCACGGATTTGTGGTGTTCTTGGCACTTTTGTTTTGGTATTTTGTAGGTCGAATAGAAAAGGAGTAAAAACATTGGTTTGATCTTTGTTTGTGGTGTAAATCGTTAAAACTTGGTACTTTTGTGTTCACAAAACCAACTTGCATCTTTCTTGACAACATACAGTCGTGTGGTGTTAGTTAGTGGAAGATTAGAAGAATTTTCTTGACTGCGGTTTGTGGTTCGGTAAGATATTCTTCGCTGCGGTTTGTCTCTCGGTAAGGATTATTGTTTGCGGTTTGTGTTAGCTTGGGTATTGTTGACTGCGGTTTGGTCTGACTGCGGTTTGGATTCTAACCATAACGGGAAAAAGGACAAAAAGTACTGAAAAGGACATCCTGTCCTTTTGCTGCTGCGGTTTGTGATTTCTTGTCTTTTGCGGTTTGTCGTTTAGCACTGCGGTTTGACTTCTTGCGGTTTGAGGTGTTGTGGTTTGACTTATTGCGGTTTAACCTTCTGCGGTTTAGCTTCTTTGCGGTTTAGGTCTTTGCGGTTTGACTCTTTGCGGTTTGTGGTACTCTGCGGTTTGAGTTTTTTGCGGTTTGTGGTATTGCGGTTTGAGTCTTCTGCGGTTTGTAATATTCTGCGGTTTGTGTCTTCTGCGGTTTGTGGCACTGCGGTTTGAGGACTCTGCGTTTTATGGTTTCTGCGGTTTGACCAAGTTGCGTTTAGAGGTTTCTGTGGTTTGACGAAGTTGCGTTTTGAGCTTTCTGCGTTTTGACCAAAGTTGACTTTTTATGTCAAAACTTCAAACGACCATAACTTTTGAACCGTAACTCCATTTTCAGTGAATTACCTATCAAAACGACCGTGAGACCGAGGAGAATGACACATTGAACAAATTTCTTCATTCAGCCCAACTTTTGAAGCCTGAAATCGCTCCAAAATGAAGTTATTGAGGTTTTAAGTTTTCAAACCATAATTTCATCGTAACAACTTGCATCAACCAAACCAAATCACAACTATACAACAGATCACCAAGTCTACCATACTTTCATCATAACACATTCAAGTAATCAAATCATGGTTTCTTCTTGATTTTGTAAAATTCCGCGAAAGATTCTATTTCTCGGTTTAAATCATAGAATTGTAAAATCCCGTGCACGTTTACATCATATCTACTACTTCAGATTCTGCCATATCTGAGGTACTCAGATTGTACAACATGATTGACAAACGAACGATTCCTAAAGATGTACAACAGATAAACGTGTTTGAGTACTTTGGTGTCAATAGAGACTTTGTGTGCTTGAATTCTCAAGAGAAAGAGCTTCATCAGCCACAGACAAACATTTTTGAGTCAGATACTGCTATGAACAACGTGCAACACGTGAAAAAGAACGAAGCGTCTGCTGAACCTAGTGGGGTATCTTCTATTCATAATGATAATGTGTTGCATGAACGGAAGATTCCCAACAAAGTACAACAGACAAACGTTGTTGAGTCAGATGCTGCTAATCTGGGAAATAGCAATGTTATCCCATATGAACAGCATGTGAAACACAACGAAGTGTCTGTTGTACCAAGTGGTGCATCTTCTGTTGTAGATAATACTTGTGAATTGCATGAAAACACTGTGTTTATTCCTGATGACACCTTGACCACTAGACTTAATATCTATAAAGATCAGGTGGCCATATATGAACAACGTGCTAAATTTGAGCTAACTGAACGTGAGCAGAAAATGGATAGTCAAATGCGTACATTCATAACTGAACGTAATTTAAGGGAAGAAACATTAAAAAGGGAGTTATATTCTTTACAAAAACAACTGAATCAGACTGCTAAACAAAAACAGGAGATTCAAGAAAGTGTAAATACACTAAAGCAAGATTTCAAAGAAAAAGAATCTAAACTCTTAAATGATTTTTCCAGACTTAAAACGTTAAAGAATAAGCTTGAAAACAAGTTGTACACACAAGACCAAACCAGACAAAATGCTCAAATGATTCAAAAGCACAAAAAGTTGTGTGATAAGCATAGTGAAAATAATGTAGGTGAACCTAAATTAGCTCTTCTTAGGAGTGCTAAAGTAGCCCAACCTGCCTTATATGATGCAAATGTGATGATTAAGCCTGATCATGCCCCTCCTGATGTGTCATCATTAGAAGAAAGTAATGAGATAGAAGTGAGAAATAGAGAAAGAATGACTGAGAAAATGAAGGATCCCAAATGTATAGCCAAACGAATTATAATCAAACCCCATGATTATTATGAGGAAAATCGTTTGACTGTTTTTGCACCTCAAAGTAAGTTAACACCTGAACAAATATTTTGGTCTTTGGACATAGAAAAGAGAAAGGCCGATGAACTTAAAAACAAAACCCCACCCCTTAGGAAAATTGCGGTTGCAACAGTGTATCCTCCCAATACACCTAGGCATTTAGTTCCTTTAACTCTTCCCACAGAATGTAAAACTCTAATTAGCATATATGTACTTTGTCAACTATTTGCTGATTTTGATAAAACATGTAAGAAGAGAATTACACCAACAGGAATTATTGAAGGGGAAAGGGGTTTTGAACAAACAAATATGTGCTACTTAACTGAGGTTATTCCATTCTTTAAACTCCCCAAGGTACATTTTGAGGGCATGCAAAACACCCTTAAAACTGAAGTAAAAGAGATGAAAGAAGTGTTTAAAGATATGAAAAATGAGGTGTCCCAAAATGCGATAGAACTTAAGAGTCGTGAGATTGAGAGAAAGAACATTCTCATCACCAATGAGAATTTGATTGCTAGATGTATTGCTCAGGATGTATTTTATACTGCTACTGATTCTACATTAACTGCTTGTCAATTTCATGAGTTGTCTATTGCATTGAATGTTACCCAGAATCATGTTGTTGAGCTTGAGGGGGAGAATTTGAAATTGCATGTGAAAATTCAAAATGATGACCATGATAACATGGTTAGACGTTTTTTGAAACTAGAAGTTGACAATCTTAACTTGCAATTAAAGTATCAACATTTAGAAGAAAGATGTAAAATCTCAAATGCCAAGACATCTTTGGATGCTCCTGAATTTGATGCATATTTTGAATTAAACAAACGTGATGAAAAAATTCAAGCTCACACTAACACAATTCGACAATTGAGGGCCCAAATTGCCCAATTAAAATCAAATAAGTGTGATGTGATTGGCACCCATAAACCATCGTCTTCAGATTCTCAGAATTTTCACTATCAAGACACCATCAATAAATTACAATATGAAAATGAGTGTTTTCGAGCTGAAAATTCAAAAATCAAACAACATTACAAAGAGTTATATGATTCGATTAAGATCTCGCGTAACAACCACAATGAAAAGATAACATCTTTGCTAAATGAGATTGAGAATCTAAAGACTCAGGTGAAAGGGAAATTGCCAATTATCACTAGTGATTATGTTGTTCCAAAGGTTTCTGCTTGTAGTAAGTATGCAATTGATGTTGTGTCTATTCCGCTTCCCCTTAGGAACAATAGGTTAGCTCATCATGATTATCTCACACATCTTAAGGATAGTCTTGACACTCTTCGTGAGATTGTAGAAGAGGATAGGATAGAGAAACCACTTGATAGTGCAGTTGTAGATGCCTGCTTCCTCACTAAACGATCTCAGGAACTTTTAGAATACGTCATTGGAACATGTCCTAAGATTGATAGCAAGCGAGATAGGTTTATTGCATCATTCTCAATGACTAAGAACAAGCATGTAACCTTTGAGGCACCCTTGGAAACTTCAGATCCCAACACATCAAAACATGTTCAACAACTGGAAGTGAAAAAGACTAAGATTCCCATCAGTCATTCTACAAGAGTTAACAGTGACACTAAAGCTAGCGAGTCAAAACCTAGGAGAAATATAAAGAATTATAGGACTTCACCAGCTAAAAGTGTTCCTAAGAAGAAAGTAGAAGACCACATGAGGAACAATAAGTCAGATTTGAACAAAAGGAATCATAATTCAAATCCTAATTCAATCTGCAAAACATGTAATGATTGCCTAATTTCGGGTAATCATGATAAATGTGTTGAGAAATTTTTGAAGTCGTCCAACAAACCCCCAGTTAAGAAAGTTTGGAGAGCTAGACAAATTAAGCAATCTTGAAAACCTACAGGGAAAATATTTACCAATGTGGGCTTTCAGTGGAAGCCCACGGGTCGAATATTCACACTAGGCGAACATTGCTCTTTAACGAGGATTACCATGCCTAGAGTAGTACCTGTTAAGGAATGAAAGCCAACTGGTAGAGTTATCCCTTTAGATACTCAATGCCCTTTAACTAGGTCCATTGCATCTACCAGTGTTGCCCCTATTGTTAAAACCAAGGCACCTATGGTTTCAGCAGCTCCAGAGATTGTTTGCACTAACCAACTGGAATCCAACTTAAATTGGGGATCCGGCACTCCAAATTCTCTTCTTTCGTCTGTTTTCAAATGCAAGTCGTATAGATCGTCCCTTGACATTTGGACTCAGGCTACTCACAACATATGAGGGTAAATCACAATGACGTTTGAACACATCAGTTCAAGCCTCGTTCTTCATCGAAAATGACGTCTGTTCACATCAGTTCAGTCCTCGATCTTCATCGACAATGACATTTGAACACATCAGTTCAAGCCTCGTTCTTCAACGACAATGCCGTTTGAACACACTAGTTCAAGCCTCGTTCTTCAGCGACAATGACGTTTGAACACTGCAGTTCAAGCCTCGGGCCTCAATGTCAACATAATGGCGTCTGCTGAAAACTCTTCAGGCCCCGTTCATCAAAGAAAAGAAAAGTGTACGCTTAAGTGCGCTTTATCTTCAGAAGAAGAGAAATCTTCTTGTTTATGACCATTCTCATCAACAAGCTTCATGCTCTTCCCATGCTCATTCAGTCATCAAGTGGATCAACGTCCATTGGAGTATATTCTTATTCACTCGTTCAATAAAAAATGGTAATCATATGCAATTTTTGAGGGGGAGAAGGGTGAATAAACAAAATGTCAGTTATCAAGTGGATCTACTTACCGTTGATGGTATTCTTATTCACTCGCTCAATCAAAAATGGCAGTCATATGCAATTTTTGAGGGGGAGAAGGGTGAATAAACTACATGTTGATTGTGATTTGAGAAATGGTCATACGACTATCCTTCAACACCTAATGTTCCACTTATTCCTCAAGGTGTTGATAATGACTCTCATGATATTGAAGTTGCACGCTTGAATAATGATCCGTTGTTTGGTATTCCTTTCCCAGAACCTGGTTCTGAAGAATCTATTTCATCACGGATTGTTGTTCCTTCCAATGTGCACTCTGTAAATCAACCACAAGAACATAAAGGAAAATGTTGGCTAAAATGTCAAAACGGCTAAGAATTTGGACATGGAATGTCAAGTGATCACGGAGTTTATTTGGTATCCCTTATTTGAGATTGAAGTGGGTTTGACGAAGGCTTCTACTTATTTCATCATCGAGACTTCATCTATCGATTGATGACTTGCTTGAACTTATAAAGTTTATGATTGGGACTTGGATTATCTAGTTATACCCGATGTAAGGAGTTACATTGTAGTACTCACGGGTTATAACTATCACTTCAAGGAGTTACATTGTAGTGCTCAGTGTCACACGCAGATGCAGATGTGGATAGTCTCAAGAGGTGTTGTACTTCTTTTGGCTCTTAGTTGAGTGTATAAGGGTACTTAGGGGTTTTTCTTCTGCATCGTTCTTCAATCAACAACTGTGCAAGCTTAAGTAACAAATTTGAGGAATTCTTCGTCAGTTTCAAGTTTGGTATATCGGGTTTACTTCACCAAGTGGTCACAACAATAGCCGACAGAACATAAGTGTTGATAAAGATAGTCAGAGAGCGTTTCGGTACCTGTTGATTCTTACTTGATACATTTGAGCCAACTTTGTTCTTCTCACAAGATTTCAAGTATACGGGCGTAAAAAGTGTTGTTGATTCTGAGGTATCAAAACCAGCAAGGGGGAAGGAGACATACATCTGAACGCACAACGAGTACACGTGATGAACGTTATACTTTTTCTTAATTGAAGTTATTCCGGGAAGACAAACGTTATAACCACAGAGAAAATCAGTGTCTTAACTCGTGGATTTTGGTGTATCATTCCAACTACGTGGGGGAAGAGATGTAAGAAACAGTTTCTGATGATTAAAGAGGTACACAATTGTATGATGATTCCTCTGGTTAGTCGGTATCCTACAGAAGGAAATGTGTTCATCCAGGACTTACTTGATTTTGTTGCTTTTGTGGTACTGTCTTGGTGTTATCATTTCGACTACATACGGGATAAATTGCTTACACTCGGGACTTAGTTGACTTTGGTATAGCAATTCTCATCTGCAATTTCCTGAAGGGAGAAAAGTGCATTTCCGAGTCTTAATTGATTTTGATGTTATGTTTTCGACTTCATTAATGGAATTGAGTGTGTACTTCGGGTTTTTGGGCTTCATACAATGAGACTGATTGCATCACTTCAACTACTTGGGGGAAGTTATCTCTGGATACTTTCGGTATGCATTATTTCAGACTTCAGCGGGAAGAAATGTGAGAAGAATTATTCAAGCGTGAGATGATACGTTGCTGATCTATTTGATGATCCCCCGAACGAAGTATCACGATGATTATTCTTAAAAGGAGCAGCAATATTTGATGTGGTTTGCTACGGATTCCGCTGTGGACTTAATGAATGTAAGCTTGAAAGAGAGCTTTGAAACTGCTCAAAAAGAAGACTGTCGGTTTGGGGGGAAGCTATCAAAGCTTCACAATTGAGAAGGCTCAAGTTCAGATGATTATTCAGGAGCCTCGAAAGCTTTGGTGGTGAAAGTTTAAGAGATGTTGACTACAGACTTTTACAACGTACAGAACGATATCCTTATTTCGGTATTCATGTCAACATCTTCTTAAATTGAATAATATACTTTGTACATATCTTATACCAAACTGTAAATAGAAAAATATAAAACCAAAATGTAAATAGAAAATTATAAAACTAAGAAAAACCATAAAAATCAGAAAAATAGAAAATACCAAAAATAGTTTTTCAAGGCATGTCTTCTGGTATCGATAACATTTACGGTCCTAGAAATGTCATTTAATAATGACACGGGTCTTTAAATGAAGTTCGAGCAGAAGTTCAAAATGTTTTCAAAACATGTCTAAATGGCTTGCTATTACTTCAGATATGCAACCCGGTTTTTCAAAATGAGGAAAGCACGTCGACAAAAAGACAGCTGTTCCTAACAACGGGTGAAGTTCACCCGGGCATGGATTACTTTATATCCGTGTTTCTCTGATTTAATGTACGCTTCAGTGCATTATTTCTTGTAAAAGAAGAGAAATCTTCTTTGTATACAAATAATTTTCATTCTATGATTCTTCTGAAAATTATTTGTTTAACACATGGTGGTAACGTGTTGTTTGAAAATCAATCAGACTTAGACTCTTCATAAAAATTTGTCACTCAATCAATGACAATGGGTCATCGATTGAGGGGGAGAGTGATTTCTAATTTTATATCATCAAACGGGTTTCTTGGTTATCTCATAATTGTTAGAAAAGGTTTTGTAGTTAATGGGTTATTTGTTGAAGAGGAACTTACTAAGCTTTATCTCAAATAGCCAAATGTGTTAGTTGTTAGAAAGATTAGGGCATTATGTGGAATTTGCGTATAGTTTCCTAGCTTTATGTAACTAGAAGGTTCATTTGTGTCACTTTGGAATCCTCGTTTAATCCCCTAAGTAATTTCAAACTCAAAATCTAAAAGAAGTTAGAAAACCCATTGTGTTTGATGTTCTTGGATACTCCACAGGCACTTGTATGATCTGATTGAATGAGTTTCGAATGTTGATTGATTTTTGTTAGTCGATAGCTGTTTAAATTGATGTTGACGTATTTCTTGTGCACTCAGAATAGCTTAGGTATGTAGCTATTGTGTTAGAATCATGTCCCTAAGATCCTGAGTTGAATGTTGAAATATGTGTGAATTGCCATGTTCATGATTGATGGTTGATCTTCATACTAAATAGTGGTTTGATTAGGATTTGAATATGGTATTATGAGTAGGCAAGCTGCTACGTGGTAGCGAGTTATGAAGAGTGAATCTGTATGTATGTATATCTGTGTTGATATTCTTATGCAGACTTCATGGCCGATATGAATATGCCTGCTCCCGCTCTAACCATTTGATCAGATGTTCAAACTCTATTGACTGGCTCTGAATTCACCACAACAACAACATCGGCAGCAGCAACAACAACAACAACACCTTCACCACCACCACCACCTTCACTTCAACAAAGCATTACTAATTCTGGTCTCGCTGAGTAGAGATCTACGATACTTGGGAAGTTTTGTTGGTGGATGGAAAATTGATGTTGACTACTGACTCCCTCAGAGAAGCGAATGATCACACCATCTGTGCGTAAAGGTCAACATCATCTGTGTCATAACAGTTACTTTGTACATAATAAGCAGTGAATAAAATGTGGTTGTTATGTGTCAGTGTATGATTTTTTTTTAATTCAAAATCTTCCAAACTTATCATACCTGACACTAACATTCTCCCTCATTGATTGAGGGGGAGCATAGTAATGTTTTATTATCAGTATTTATTGAATCAGACCACATTTTCTCCCATATTTTCTAAACTTATTTAAATCAATTGGGATCACAAATCTCAAAAGGTTTGAAATTTTTGATCGGGGGAGAGAATGTGATTTAAATATGAAATATGATAAAATGTGATCTTTTGGACTCATGTGTAGGCTCCCAAATATGTGCTAAACTCTTTCGTATATCGATGCACATATTGAGGGGGAGCAAATGGTTTATGATGGCAATTGTGGAAGAATACCAAAGACCGACCAATCTTATTTTAATGCACTGGAGTTATAAGGATGGTGAGGTTAGGTATTAGTTCCCATGATCCAGCCAGAACCGGATGGATCTTCCCAGGGAGAATCCTATAGTTAGAATAGAAGTCCTTAGGAATGATTAAAAAGGAGAAAAGTGAATAAGGGAAGAGTGCCGACTAAGATGGAGCTAGTACTGGAACAAACCCAACAAGGTACTAGTGGTGAAGTCTCGGTAAGCGCTGCAGGGGTTGAAGAATGAAAAATAAAGGTAAAGATAAAGGGTGAAAAGAAAGAAGCCCTCCTTACACTTTAGGCAGAAACCGGGTCAATACATATGCTGTCAGAATCACTAAGTTGATTGCTGACATTGAAGACAAGTATCATGGACCCAGTGATACGCTGCACAACCCTCCCTAGCCACTCAAGGTCTCTCAAAAGACTCTTGTTTCATTTGTCACGGAGATCAATACATGTCTATCGTCTCTCTCACTCAGAGTTAGATGATATTGAAAAGGTGGCAGTCCTCTCCAGCCTCTAATCAATAAATCAAAATGCACTATTGAGTCTAGAGCCAAGAGATCATCCATAAATCTCATTAGGACACACTTCCAATATGCTTGTTGTTTCATACACCATGAAAAGTAAGAAAACATATATTAAGAGTCCTACGCATTATCCTTGTGGTATTGCCAGAACATCCGAGTGATACGTAAAGTATTCACAATGAAGATGGAAATCCTTCTAGAGCCAACATCAAACAAGCTCTTGGTGGGTGACATGTGAGATCCTTCATGGATCAAACTTGTGACAACTGGAAAGAAACGATGGGGCGATTCTCATTTGAATCAAACTTGTTCCAGGAAATGGATTGACAGACGCTTTTGGAAAACCTTTCAATGTGCTCACCAACTGAGTTTCGAGCACATTGATTGTGAAAATTTTCAAACAAAAGTGTTTATGACATAAATGTGATTCAATTTATAAAACCCTCGTCGTGTTGCATAAAATGTTTATCCAGTGATACGCGAGTGATTTTTCTAATCAATTTCTCATCAATCAGTGAGTATTTAATTCACTGATTCACTCTACCGTGTTGTCTGCTTTGATACGTTCCGGTATGAGAACATGCTTAGTATGATGATTCTGACATTAATTTGTTAGAAGACTCATTACTACAAGCTGGAAAGTCTTGTCAAGGAGAATCTTCTTTAAAGGGGATTCTACCTGATCATAGGTCGGTCCTCACGGAACTGAAGGCTAATCCAACCACTCCGAACGAATGACAAATCCATATTCGTTCTCCAACTTTATTGCTAACTTTTTATTTCAGATTCATATAAAGATGGTGATGGTGGTTCCTGATTCCAGTAGAGACGTGTCAATCCACACTTCATGCTCACACTTCCAATTCATTATCAAAGACATCATGATAGCTGAAAGACCTACAACACAGCTTCCGCAACTCTGATGATAGTTATCATGATCCAGAAAAGTGTGAGCATGCAGTCCAACGGTCACAACAAATCACATGAAGGCAATATTACTACAACGGATGAGCTTGGAGATTTACGGTGGCTGATGATCTCAAAGAATGCTCAAAGATCACAACTTCACATGGAGACGATGCTGCAACAAGATGACTTGAAGAAGTATGTTGGATGATAACCTCAAAGAATCCTCAAAGATCATCCAAGACAAAAGATCAGTCATCAAAAGTTCGCTGCTGAACGCACAAAGATCAATGACTTTGAAGAATCAAGAACTACGAGCTAAGAAGACAAACACACATGATAGAATGCTAGAAGTCAAAGTATTATTTCCGGGGTGACCTCCCTTAGGGGGAGATTGTTAGGAATATAAATATTCATGTGAAGACTCGGTCACCCCGAGTATCTGTTAGCATTAACTAGCTCGTAGAACTATTAGTATTATTATTATTAGCTTAGTTACCATTAGTATTTGTGGAGTGGGTCGGGTCTTTACCCACTGTCAGCTCACTCTACAGCCCACTCGGGGCACATATGTTAGTAAGTATAAATACCCCTCTCCACCTAGGGAGAGGGTTGGAACTCTTCATACTTTAACCTAATATACATTCACTTTCTCTCTCTAGTTCCCAACTTCTTCCTTTCTCTCTCTAGACTTTCGGCCAAGATCACATCTTATATGTGTTATATGTTATTGAATATGCTACATTAACTAATATATGTTTACCAATATGTATCATGTTAGTTTGACACCTAAAGTGTGCTTATCCTATTAATCTTAAGAAACATGATGTACAAGTAAAAGTACTTGTATATGCAAAATGTGAAATGTGGTTCTAAGTAGAATGGTTAGCCTTTTAAAATACTTAATGACCTAGCCGTATTTTAAACATTCTAAATGGTTTGTTAAGGGTTTGATCATAATGCCACATAACAAACATGTACGAACCTGTGTTGTACCATACGAGGACTTGAGAAGTCGAGAGGTGTTGAATGTATGTTGAGACAAAATATGATTACAAGTAACTTGTACATTTTACGTTATGTATCAAGTTACATGTTTGTCATCAATAAAAACAAACGAGACTGCTTGCACTAACAGATATAAAAAAAATCAATTTATTATATAGGGTAAATTGCAAAAATGGTCCTTAAAGTAGCCCAAATGCGCAAGGATGACACCGAGACAAAAAGTATTGCAAAAACGACATTATTGTTTCTTTTTTTATAAAACAGCCACCGAGAGCTACTTTTTGTTAACTTTCGTTATTTTTCTCGTTAAGTGCCACGTCACCGAAGGTAGTATCGTCATTTCATTGCTTTGGGAACAAAATTTGCAATTTAAGTTTTATCTATTTATATCACAGTCAACACCACCACCACCACCCTGTACCACCACACAAACAACACCACCACCCTCTACCACCACCACCACTCAAGAACATCATGAACACTACCCAGATTTTTCAAAGATTAACGCTAAAAGCATAAAATATTGAGTCATTGTAATACCAAATTAATTACATATGCTTCTAATAAAAATTCGTGAATGCTTTAATTGTCTGTCATTCATTAGCTTGATGATTGGTTTGAGATACATATTACTTTTTTACAAATAAGATAGGGTGTAAAATTGATATATATTTTTTTTGACAGTTTTGTAATTCACATGTATTAAACATCCCAGATCCACCTTATGCCACTTAGTTCCAATCTTTTTATACCTAAATGCAGTCATCAAATCTACCCGTAAAGCAATGGTATCTGTCCCTTCTGTTGGAATATGAATAACATAACAATTATTTAAACATATAAACATACACATCAAGCACGCAGCGGAATAACAAGATCTAAATACTAATAATTAATTAACAAAAAATAAAAGAATATGCGTACCTTTATGATTACTAGCTAAACAAGTAATCAAGTATCCAAGAACCGGTAAAACCCTAACTTAGGGTTTAATGAATGTCGACTACTCCTAGTCGAATGGGGAAAAATAACTCAAGCTAAAGTAAGCTTGATCTCCGTTCTTGTACACACGTATTAGTAGCATGTCAATGTGAAAAGCTAGGTTCAAGATCACAAAACAAATCCAACACTTAATGTTATTGTTAGATCGATTTTCCCAAGGAGTTTGGGATGAAAACCGATCGGCCAAGAACAAAGAGGAGAGAAGAAGAGAAGTTGGTTTGCTAGGGAATCAAGATTAGTGAATAATGAATACAAGGGGTTGTATTTATAGGCAACTAATCTTGTTCACCAAGCTAGGGCAACCAAACCCCCTTCCTTGTGATGGGTCGGCCGAATACTAGAGCCCAAGGGGTTTCTAGAACCTTCTTGGCTTGTATTTGCAATTCTAGTCCTTTAACTTAATATTTAACGACCGTTATCCAAACCCCGTTAAATACTAACGACCGTTAAGTGTTTATTCGTGAAATTTAATAATTAAACATATCTTAATATATTAATTAATAAAACATTGAAACTCATACGTAATGTGTGCAATCCCGAAGTTTCGTGTTCGAAACTGGTCATACGTATATTAATTTATATCCATAACTCTAACAGCTCCCACTTGGATATGCATTAATATAGTAATGACATTGGTTAGTCTAGCTTAACACCCCAAATGCCCCCAGATCGACCCTGAGTATGGTTTCCTGGAAAAAACCTTGTGATGATTCATCATCATACTTATCCTTTTGTTTCTAATACCACGTTAATATGTATATGGATCTAAGTCATTCCATAATTAACAATTCTGTTTCTCGTTATTTATAATTGATCAAGATTACCAAATCATCTGAACGTATTCCAGATAGCCTTTGGGCGTGCGCACGCAAACATCTTGTCAACCCTACGAGCGGCCAAGCAGTATTATACTTCAAAACAAATTTGAAGGAACAAATCCTTTCTTGACTACGAGCATAACCCTTGAACTTCGCATCACCTCCGAAAATAGCCCTTATAACTACCAGTTACGGATAGCGTTAGACTATCTTACAAAAAATGAGCTACATCCTCGGCTGTTACCTGGTATCTCAAGTCAGAGGATAAATATTCATGATTTACTTTAATGACAAGGATCCATAAAGTACAATCATGTGGTTGGGATCTGTCCTATATTCAATTTATCCATTATTGAATATCATGTGAATTTGGGATGTCCACGCATCAATATACTTAAGTATATTCTACCAAAACTCAGATTTGCCTTAATTCAATAATACTCCCATATAATTGATCGACAACGGACTATTTAGAATAATTTTAATTATTCATGGATTAAACATGCAAATATAGGATACAATATTATAAATGAGAATAAACATAACAAAATACTTTATTTCATTAAGATAATATTGTTTACATTATCCTTTATCCAAATACTAACCACAGATTTACATGAAACTACTAGCTAAACGAAGACCTATGCCATTGGCATGTTGAGTAAACTTTTCCTTAGGTAAAGCCTTCGTAAAGGGATCAGCTAGATTGTCATCTGTCTGAACTTTGAGTAAATTGATCTGTAACACCCCCAAAATTTGGTTAAAGCAGCGGAATAGTAATTTGGGTGTTACGTTGAGGATCGAGTCATAATCATAGAAAACGGCTCAAAAGAGACGTTTTAAAAGTTATTTGTCATTCAATTAAATACTTTTGATACAAAGATGAAACATTTGATTTAAAAATCCCATAAAAGATATAACGGCTTGAAAGAATGACATATTTGATTTTTACACCATTTTAATTTATCAGAGTAATAAATGCCCACTCCGTGTCTTGTCCTGCTCCGTTAATTACCTGAGATACACATGCTTAAAAGTGTCAACACAAAGGTTGGTGAGTTCATAGAGTTTAATGGAAAACCATTTATTTCAATGAATTTAGAAGTATATAGTAATGTTTGAGATAAATTCGAGTATGATTAAACAATCAGTTTTAACAATTTCATAGATAATTATGATTATCCAAAATAAGTTCCGAGTAATGATAAACAGTTCCTTTCAATGATTTTAAGAACGATGTAATAATTGTAGTAAATATTAACAGTGATGAAACAAGTAACGAATGGTGTTTGAGTATAAACACAGATAGATCATATAAATACACAGTCAAGTTCAAGTACTAGATCATAGTCCATAACACGAGATGGAACTAATGATGTTAATGTAGTGAGTTGAAATACCTATACAGCTGTATCTATATATATATATGTTGAAGACATATATTTTCTTATCGATATTGCCCCAAGCCTCATGACACGCAAACGTTAACCAATGTACCGATAAACGGCGGGTGATCAATATCAAATCAATGACGGAAGATAATTGCCCTCTTGTAATAGGGGATTGTCATTTCCTATTTCTTCAAATATAGTGTATCGCGACTAATTACGACTAACCATAAAAGGCATTCCGTCAAGTAATTAGTGGGATAGGATGTCAAGCCTTAACAGGTTTCGAAGCTGTCCACTATATTCGCGTTCACTTACAAAGTGATTAATGGCTCATGATAAAGGGTCTTTTTTGACAATAAGGGTGTACTTAGGCAATATCAAGGTAACGATGAACTTTAAGTACTATTGCTCTTCCTAGCAATTATTTCCGTTGAAACATGGAAATAACATATAAAGATATGGGGAACATTCAAGATGTTATAGTGAAACAATTATCATGTTATATCAATCAATTCAGAAATATTATCATCTGAGTTCAATAGTTAAGCTAAACAATTAGCAAGTGAGATATATGTATCATGTCTTAAGAATAAACCATATCAAGTAATTATTAATTAGGATTTTGATTTGAATCATGTAAGTTATTAATACACTTATTCATAAAAGTAATAAAATATATTTGAGCATGTATCTCCCCCAAAAGTATAAAACGTGTATTAAAAGAGTAGGGCCATGACTCACGGTAAAGTATAAGAGTTTAATTTACTTGTGAAAATAAGAACAAGTATTAAAGCATGTATCTCCCCCAAAGAGTTAAAACAATTAAGTAATGGAAAGTGGGGCTAAGAACTCACCTTTGAGTATATCTGACAAGATGTAATTACGAAACCAAGTAAGATTATGGGAACGATTATGGAAACGTCTTCAATACAGGACCTGAATATAAGGAGGGTCTGAGATCCTAATTTGATACGAATGATGAAAATGATAATGAAAATGAATAACGATTTAGTTGTTATTGTGAGAATATGAATTGTTTAAAATGTTTAAAGTTCAAAAATAATTTATTCATAATATTATCTTATTTTTATGTTATATATTCCAAAATATTATTTTCTCGAATTGTATAGTTAAATCGTTTAAAAATCTCGTTATATATATAATTAACGTAAAGTTATAGATAAATAAATGAAATACATAAAAATGCAAATGACGTGAAGGGAAGTCGTAAAATGAAAAATAAAATAAGAATGTCAAATATAAGATGTTGGACCTTGTCCTTTTCCAGTTTTTACACTTTTTACCCTAACGGCGTTAGCGTTACACCGTTAGTCCTTTTTATATATAATTTACAATTATAGTCCACTACTTGTCCAATATAGCGTTCTGAGCTTGGAACATTAAATAATATCATTTTCTATCCTAAAGATTCTGTTTTTACAGTTTCAGTCCCTGTTTTAAAGGTTTGACAGTTTTGGTCCTCCTAGGTGACTTTGCGTTACATTTTTAGTCCTTTTCGTACAAAAATTATGGGAAAAGTTATGCGAGATTTTCTGTAGCTTATTGAAGCTGATTAAAACTTATTTCAACTGCTTATTATGAAAAGTGCTTATTTTTAATACAAAAGGGCCATTAACAAAACGTATACTAGGCCCGTTAAGAAATCGAGAGACGAGGGCATGAAAATAGTTTTGGGCTTGGACTTGGGCTATTTTTATGATTCTAGAAATGTTTCATATGGGCCCATTGGGCTTACCAATCGGAAAGTCTTATTGGGCTTGAAACAAGCCCAAATCGGATTATATTAGTTTTTCCAAAATAATTCTAGTTTGTTTTAATCGAGTTGGCAGTTTAAAAGTGGGTGGTTTTAAGTGACGTGTTCAAGTTAATATTGAGAACTTAAAATACGAAAAGTATAGTATCCTAGGTTGTTAACGAGATGGTGTAAAAATAATTAGGTGTCACGTTCATGAATTTGAAAAATAACAGACCTTGAGTTGGCCTAGTTCGCAAGTTTTAAAACTGAAAAATGTCAATTATTTTCTAAGTCTTTTATGGCAGTCGAGTAGCTTATGAATTGAATCTTTTTGCGAGATTATTAGAGCTTATGGGTCAAACCTCCAAGAATAAATATTGAAGACATCCAGGTCGTGTATCAATATAATCAAAAATATATATATGTTACGTGAAAACATTACGAATTATAATAGCGTAAAGAGGGCTGTTCGAGTAGTTTTTATATAACCCAATACTTAGAATTTATTTTCTACCCTTTTTGAACCCGATTTGTCTTTGAAGATAATTTGTATTCGAGTTGACATGTTTGAGTTCATGTATGACATATGAGAGTGTTTTTGAGTTTCTAAGACCATACTTTACGTATGAAATCCAAATATTTTAACTATACAAAACGTATACGTATTGAAAGTAAATGATACGTTTGACATACATATATATACGATGCATGGATTTTTAAGAACTTGAAATATGAATCGAAAGGGTTACAAAAGGACTTACAACATCCCTTAGAGTGGAAGTGAGTCGAGTAGAATTGAATAGAACACAAGAACGATTCATAACTTCTTTAAACTAGTATATACGACTAAGTATGTATACCCATTTATTTCGAACTGCTTCCAACTGAACTCATGGGAGTTTCTGGTCCTCTTGGGAACCTTTGATGATGAAAGAAGGTTGAGAGATGTGGAAATGATTTAAGTGAAAGAGGTGGAGAATTAGAAGTGAGTTATACGTTTATATATAATAAACGTATGAAGTTTATATGGTTTTTATAATAGCCAAGTTGGGGAACCAGCTCACATGTTAGATTGATGAGACTTTACAGCCAATATGGAATTCGAGAAACAATTTGAGGAGGAGAACTCAAACGTAAATTGAGTTGCTTCTTATATATGTCGATATGTATTTTATAAGTCAACTAGTATTATTATATAAGGTTGTGAGAGCATGGAAAGGGGATTCATGTTTGTTGATTCAACATAGATGTCGACATATTCATTTAATAAGTCGACTAGTATTATTATATAGAATTTGGGCTTATAACCTTGGGCTTAGGAATAGTAACTGTCGAATAGAATTTGGGCTGAAAAATAATTAAGGGCCCGATTGGTGTATTTAAGTAATAATTAGAATTAGTGAATTATTTAAGTTTCGTTAAACGCGTCGAGAACTTGTTTCGTCTTTTGGTGAATTATATTATATCGTAATCACGATTAAATAATATAATAAGAAAAATTTTAAATTTTTCTGTAATAATGGGAATCAGTAACAGTAACAGAGGTTTATTTATTTATTAACGAACATAATTACAACGGATTTTTACGAGGTTCTACAGTACACACTACTCACTCTGAATTTCGTCCCGAAATTCAAATTTAAAGTGATTACTAGGATAAGAGATTATGGAAAAAGAGTTGTCTAAAATTTTCCATTTGAAAATTTCGAAAACGAATTCTCATTAGATTTATCCGAATTAGATGAAGTAAACTTAAATGTTGCACTAATTAATCTACGGGATGTCGATAACGATCGGAATTAGTGGAATTTTAACGGCTAGTGAACAGTAAAATAACGGCGATGAATAGTAACTTCTAACGGTCGAGCATAGTGATTTAACGGCTATATTTAGCCTATAAATATCCCCTTTCAATCTCCATTCTTCCACCAACCATTTTTCTCTCATTTCACATCTCACACATATCTCAAACACTTCTCAAATATGCCGCATCTCGTCACTAAAATAGCGATTGCGTATATCGTTGCTGTTGCCGTTTCTTCAGCTTATGTTCCGGAGGAAGACTTCGGAATCTTTGTTGCTCCTTTATGGTGGATCGTGCCCCTCACGGTTGTAGTTATGATCGTGGATAAGTTTTGGGGGTAATAGTCTTGAGCTAGGTTTATCTTAAAATGTATCCTTGTTATGCTTTTATGTAATCCTCAATAAATATGAAATAAAACTTATTTGTCTTTATGTTTGTGAACTAGTCTTGCTATGGTTTTTAATTATTTTGTTCGTATTTATGATACAGAACAATTAAGAGGCTCCATCCTGTGGTGGCTCTCGCTATGGCTGGGTTGATGGTAGTCTTTGCTGCTATGGCTGGTCAATCTATTGAAGATTCTATGCCTTATATTGTATTCCTTGTACTATTAGCATTTCCGATGCTAATTATTTCACTTTGTATTAACTTTAATGGTTTTTAATAAAATTTATGCTATTTGTGCTTTCCATAAGTCTTTGTGTATTCTTAGGATTTTACTATTCATACTTTTGTTTGCTTCTTATCATAAAGGTAATGGGTAACGTGTGATAGATAACTATGGTGGTCTGTCAAAAAGGATGTTTATGAACAGTTTATTTTATCTCAAGATTTTTCATTTTGGAATGAAAATTGTTATTTAAAAATTTGAAAAGATAACCGTTCCATTTATGACATGATTCTTCCTAAATTAGACATAGTTGATCAGGCTATGTATAATTGAGGACCAGATGATGTGATGATTGGTTCAGTCAAAGTGGTATTTATGTTTCTTTAAAAAGTTTTAGATGGTGTACAGCGTGTTGTTTTTATAAAATGACAACATAATTATTTTTCCAAAAGAATTTGAAAATTTTTGTTCATACCTCGGTGATGAGTCAGGAATTTCTAGGGTGATACTAGGATATCCTTGATATAAACTTAAAGTTTTGGGTGAGAATTCTTTCAAAGTAATAATCTATTATTTGGTCAGAGTTGTTGTTAACTAGATTTCTAAGGTGATATCAATGTATTGTTACGTAACGACTAAGAATAGAGTAAATGGAATAGAAGTTTGAAACGGACGTAGATTATAATTATTATGGAAATATTACAAGGTAGAGTTTTCATACGGTAGAAAGATAGTTGTTACACTTAGGTTACATCCATCGTACCTAAGGTAAAGTACAAAAGAATTATAACTTAGAGAGTTTTGAACTTATGGTTTATTTATGTACAACAGGAATTTCTCTTCTGTTCAAAACTAGGCATCATCCCTTGACATTTCTGAGGGTTCTAAAGATCTTCCATTCTCTTTCACTGATCTTTTTGTCCTAATTGGTATTCTGAGTTGAGCACTTATTCTTGAAGTATCCCGTTTAACTTTTTGGTCTAGAATTCCTTAGGTAATGGTGATGATAGGTTCCGTTACTTCTATTGTTTCCTTAAGGTAAGTTGGTCTACAACCCGTGAAACTTTCATGGGTATGGTTATAAGACATAGTCGTTTTCCTTTCTTCTCTTGCCATGTAGTTGCTAATCGGAGGAACTATGGTTACTTTGAGTACTATTGTAATGATGTTGGTTACTAACTTATGGATAGCTTCAGTACTTCGTTAGGCCCTTTAGTGAAAGAATATGGAGCTAATTATTTCATTGATGATAGACTGAATTGAATCCTTACTGTAATCTAATTTCAAGATGCGTCTTGGTAGTATTGTAGGTAAATGATTAACTCTAGGTATGGGATTGCTAAGGAACAAACGATTCGTCTATAAACGTTGGAGTTCAGCAACTTTCTCTTCATTCATCAAGTTTTCTTCCGATATTTTTGTCTTAGGAATTTCTATTGTTTTATCCTGGTTATGGTATGTATAAGGAATCATAATGATCATAGGTAGTATCATGGCAGGTCTGGATATAATCACTAAAATCAACATGATATTAACAACTTGATTGGTTGTTTTTGCAAAACAAACGATACAAGGTCTTTTATTAATACTCCATTGATTTGCGTGGAGTCATTTATCTACCAAAACGAGTAACAACCGGTGTGATTTTTCATGAGGGTGTGAGGAGTCATTACATGTATGCATAGCATCATGATAGAGGGAGTTTATTTACACAGAGATATAACCAAGGAGGTTGTTATAGATTAAAGGTCGGTTACAAATTCTGAGAGTTTTAGAATTATTGGAAAATTCATGAAATGCTAACCAAAAACTTTTTGGTTTAGTGGGTACAACCACGTTGCATATGAACTTAAGATTTAGTTACGTCTTTGACGTAGACATTTAACTTCTGCATCAAGTTTTAGTTGTGCAGTTTTCATGTTTGAGAAGCGTTCCTGGCACATGTTCATCTGATTAGACAACATGGTTTCTAAGGCGAAAATCTTTTGACCCTGGTCTATTGCTATATCCCTGGCCATCCATAAGGTTCTTTTAATATCTTCAGCTCTAATATGTGTCCGGGCATAGCCTCTACCCAAACTGCGGTTTCTGGAATTAAAGTTCCTAAGTTCCTGGTCATAATTGTCTTTCATTTTACCTACATTCATTCCTAAGTCAAACACTGCTCGTCTCTCGACATCTGATCTTCTAAACAGGATGAAAATATTACAGTTGTACCATTCGAAACGTAATGGTTGTAACCCTTCTAGCTGTTCAGTATAAATGTCTAGTGTGTTTGCTTATTGGTAGATAAGAGTCTTATATTGAATTACGAGGGTTTATATTATAGTCAGGGGAATTAAGTAAAGATATATCATACGGAATGTATGGTATAGAGAAATCTGGAGCGTCAGGAAATGGAGAATTTGGCTCAACATCTTTCAAAATTGTTTCTTGATGTAAATTCTGTCCAACGTCGAATGTTGTCGGACCACCAATCAACTCTTCATCTGAATAAGATTCTGTAGCTCTTCTGAGTCTCTGACGTGGAGGCAAGTAAGTAGGTAATGATGGGAGTATCTGAGTAAGTTCCGCATTATGCAGGGTTTGAGATATTAATATATAGGAATTCTTCAGGATCCGAAGTGATCTGATAAGTAGGTAATATATGAGTATTACGAAGGGTAAGTTTGGTAATATTAACTGATTTGGAAGTCATGGTACTATAGTACCCGTAAATATTAATTATAAGTAATTCATACGTTAAAGATGTAACGGTAAGTGGGAAATAATGAAGTATATGAGAGTAATTTATCAAGCATGAAAAATAATCTTAACAGATAACTTATTAAGCACGGCAGTCTGCAGACACGGAGGGCGTAAAATGGTATGGTGTAAAATCATTTATTTTGAAATTGTAGTTATAGTTTAATGTTTGAAAAACATTTAGTTCTCTATAACCTGGCTCTGATACCAATCTGTAACACCCCCAAAATTTGGTTAAAGCAGCGGAATAGTAATTTGGGTGTTACGTTGAGGATCGAGTCATAATCATAGAAAACGGCTCAAAAGAGACGTTTTAAAAGTTATTTGTCATTCAATTAAATACTTTTGATACAAAGATGAAACATTTGATTTAAAAATCCCATAAAAGATATAACGGCTTGTAAAAATGACATATTTGATTTTTACACCATTTTAATTTATCAGAGTAATAAATGCCCACTCCGTGTCTTGTCCTGCTCCGTTAATTACCTGAGATACACATGCTTAAAAGTGTCAACACAAAGGTTGGTGAGTTCATAGAGTTTAATGGAAAACCATTTATTTCAATGAATTTAGAAGTATATAGTAATGTTTGAGATAAATTCGAGTATGATTAAACAATCAGTTTTAACAATTTCATAGATAATTATGATTATCCAAAATAAGTTCCGAGTAATGATAAACAGTTCCTTTCAATGATTTTAAGAACGATGTAATAATTGTAGTAAATATTAACAGTGATGAAACAAGTAACGAATGGTGTTTGAGTATAAACACAGATAGATCATATAAATACACAGTCAAGTTCAAGTACTAGATCATAGTCCATAACACGAGATGGAACTAATGATGTTAATGTAGTGAGTTGAAATACCTATACAGCTGTATCTATATATATATATGTTGAAGACATATATTTTCTTATCGATATTGCCCCAAGCCTCATGACACGCAAACGTTAACCAATGTACCGATAAACGGCGGGTGATCAATATCAAATCAATGACGGAAGATAATTGCCCTCTTGTAATAGGGGATTGTCATTTCCTATTTCTTCAAATATAGTGTATCGCGACTAATTACGACTAACCATAAAAGGCATTCCGTCAAGTAATTAGTGGGATAGGATGTCAAGCCTTAACAGGTTTCGAAGCTGTCCACTATATTCGCGTTCACTTACAAAGTGATTAATGGCTCATGATAAAGGGTCTTTTTTGACAATAAGGGTGTACTTAGGCAATATCAAGGTAACGATGAACTTTAAGTACTATTGCTCTTCCTAGCAATTATTTCCGTTGAAACATGGAAATAACATATAAAGATATGGGGAACATTCAAGATGTTATAGTGAAACAATTATCATGTTATATCAATCAATTCAGAAATATTATCATCTGAGTTCAATAGTTAAGCTAAACAATTAGCAAGTGAGATATATGTATCATGTCTTAAGAATAAACCATATCAAGTAATTATTAATTAGGATTTTGATTTGAATCATGTAAGTTATTAATACACTTATTCATAAAAGTAATAAAATATATTTGAGCATGTATCTCCCCCAAAAGTATAAAACGTGTATTAAAAGAGTAGGTCCATGACTCACGGTAAAGTATAAGAGTTTAATTTACTTGTGAAAATAAGAACAAGTATTAAAGCATGTATCTCCCCCAAAGAGTTAAAACAATTAAGTAATGGAAAGTGGGGCTAAGAACTCACCTTTGAGTATATCTGACAAGATGTAATTACGAAACCAAGTAAGATTATGGGAACGATTATGGAAACGTCTTCAATACAGGACCTGAATATAAGGAGGGTCTGAGATCCTAATTTGATACGAATGATGAAAATGATAATGAAAATGAATAACGATTTAGTTGTTATTGTGAGAATATGAATTGTTTAAAATGTTTAAAGTTCAAAAATAATTTATTCATAATATTATCTTATTTTTATGTTATATATTCCAAAATATTATTTTCTCGAATTGTATAGTTAAATCGTTTAAAAATCTCGTTATATATATAATTAACGTAAAGTTATAGATAAATAAATGAAATACATAAAAATGCAAATGACGTGAAGGGAAGTCGTAAAATGAAAAATAAAATAAGAATGTCAAATATAAGATGTTGGACCTTGTCCTTTTCCAGTTTTTACACTTTTTACCCTAACGGCGTTAGCGTTACACCGTTAGTCCTTTTTATATATAATTTACAATTATAGTCCACTACTTGTCCAATATAGCGTTCTGAGCTTGGAACATTAAATAATATCATTTTCTATCCTAAAGATTCTGTTTTTACAGTTTTAGTCCCTGTTTTAAAGGTTTGACAGTTTTGGTCCTCCTAGGTGACTTTGCGTTACATTTTTAGTCCTTTTCGTACAAAAATTATGGGAAAAGTTATGCGAGATTTTCTGTAGCTTATTGAAGCTGATTAAAACTTATTTCAACTGCTTATTATGAAAAGTGCTTATTTTTAATACAAAAGGGCCATTAACAAAACGTATACTAGGCCCGTTAAGAAATCGAGAGACGAGGGCATGAAAATAGTTTTGGGCTTGGACTTGGGCTATTTTTATGATTCTAGAAATGTTTCATATGGGCCCATTGGGCTTACCAATCGGAAAGTCTTATTGGGCTTGAAACAAGCCCAAATCGGATTATATTAGTTTTTCCAAAATAATTCTAGTTTGTTTTAATCGAGTTGGCAGTTTAAAAGTGGGTGGTTTTAAGTGACGTGTTCAAGTTAATATTGAGAACTTAAAATACGAAAAGTATAGTATCCTAGGTTGTTAACGAGATGGTGTAAAAATAATTAGGTGTCACGTTCATGAATTTGAAAAATAACAGACCTTGAGTTGGCCTAGTTCGCAAGTTTTAAAACTGAAAAATGTCAATTATTTTCTAAGTCTTTTATGGCAGTCGAGTAGCTTATGAATTGAATCTTTTTGCGAGATTATTAGAGCTTATGGGTCAAACCTCCAAGAATAAATATTGAAGACATCCAGGTCGTGTATCAATATAATCAAAAATATATATATGTTACGTGAAAACATTACGAATTATAATAGCGTAAAGAGGGCTGTTCGAGTAGTTTTTATATAACCCAATACTTAGAATTTATTTTCTACCCTTTTTGAACCCGATTTGTCTTTGAAGATAATTTGTATTCGAGTTGACATGTTTGAGTTCATGTATGACATATGAGAGTGTTTTTGAGTTTCTAAGACCATACTTTACGTATGAAATCCAAATATTTTAACTATACAAAACGTATACGTATTGAAAGTAAATGATACGTTTGACATACATATATATACGATGCATGGATTTTTAAGAACTTGAAATATGAATCGAAAGGGTTACAAAAGGACTTACAACATCCCTTAGAGTGGAAGTGAGTCGAGTAGAATTGAATAGAACACAAGAACGATTCATAACTTCTTTAAACTAGTATATACGACTAAGTATGTATACCCATTTATTTCGAACTGCTTCCAACTGAACTCATGGGAGTTTCTGGTCCTCTTGGGAACCTTTGATGATGAAAGAAGGTTGAGAGATGTGGAAATGATTTAAGTGAAAGAGGTGGAGAATTAGAAGTGAGTTATACGTTTATATATAATAAACGTATGAAGTTTATATGGTTTTTATAATAGCCAAGTTGGGGAACCAGCTCACATGTTAGATTGATGAGACTTTACAGCCAATATGGAATTCGAGAAACAATTTGAGGAGGAGAACTCAAACGTAAATTGAGTTGCTTCTTATATATGTCGATATGTATTTTATAAGTCAACTAGTATTATTATATAAGGTTGTGAGAGCATGGAAAGGGGATTCATGTTTGTTGATTCAACATAGATGTCGACATATTCATTTAATAAGTCGACTAGTATTATTATATAGAATTTGGGCTTATAACCTTGGGCTTAGGAATAGTAACTGTCGAATAGAATTTGGGCTGAAAAATAATTAAGGGCCCGATTGGTGTATTTAAGTAATAATTAGAATTAGTGAATTATTTAAGTTTCGTTAAACGCGTCGAGAACTTGTTTCGTCTTTTGGTGAATTATATTATATCGTAATCACGATTAAATAATATAATAAGAAAAATTTTAAATTTTTCTGTAATAATGGGAATCAGTAACAGTAACAGAGGTTTATTTATTTATTAACGAACATAATTACAACGGATTTTTACGAGGTTCTACATGATCTCACCTATTTCGACTTGTTCTTGAACATAGTGATATCTTCTAGGAAAGTGTTTGGCGCCCTTCATGACTCCAGGTTCATTGGCGAATGTGATTGCGGCAGAATTGTCACAATACACATTAATAGGTAATTCAATTGACGCCATCACTCCTAGCCCCGAAATGAATTTCCTTATCCAAACAGCTTCCATCGCATCTTCCGATGCAGCTATATACTCAGCTTCTGTTGCCGACATCGCCGTTGTACTAAGCTTCTTGCTCTTCTAGTCTACAGCTCCTCCATTGATGACAAAGACATAACCCGTCTAAGACTTTGTATCATCTTTATCAGTTTGAAAGGATGCATCGCAGAAACCTGTAACATCAAGCTCTGCATCTGGATTTCCCCCATACACTAGAAACATCTCTTTTGTATTCCTCAAATACTTAAGAATGTTCTTAACAGCATGCCAGTGGAGTTCACCTGGATTTTGTTGATAACGACTGGTCAAATTTTGTGCAAACGCCACATCTGGCCTTGTGCATCTTACTGCATACATGATAGATCCTACTGCCGAAGCATACGGAACTTTCTTCATGTGTGCCTCCTCTTCAGGAGTTGAAGCACATAGTTTGCTACTTAAGCCATGTTCTACTTGCATGGGCAAATATCCCTTCTTGGAATTTTGCATATTGAATCTCTTCAATATTTTATCCATGTAAGCACTTTGGCTTAATCCAATCAACCGCTTAGATCTATCTCTGTAGATCTTGATTCCAAGGATGTATGCTGCTTCCCCTAAATCCTTCATAGAAAAACATTTACCCAGATAAGACTTAACTTCATTAAGACTTGGTATATGATTTCCCATGATTAATATGTCATCGACATATAGGATAAGAAAAGTAGTATTACTCCCACTAGCTTTGTGGTATACACATGGCTCATCGAAATTCTGAGTAAATCCAAACCTTTTGATTTCCTCATCAAATTTCTTATTCCATTGCCTTGATGCCTGCTTCAATCCATAAATGGATCTTTGAAGCTTGCATACACGCTCAGGAAAATCTGGATTCACAAACCCCTCAGGCTGCGCCATATAGATGTCTTCATCTAGGCGACCATTCAAGAAGGTGGTTTTGACATCTATCTGCCAAATCTCATAGTCATAGTATGCTGCTATGGCTATAAGAATCCTAATAGCTCTAATGTCAGCTACAGGAGAAAAGGTCTCCTCATAGTCAACACCATATGTTTGGGTAAAGCCTTTGGCCACCAAACGAGCTTTGTAGGTGTGTACATTGCCATCCATGTCTGTTTTCTTCTTGAAGAGCCACTTACTCCCAACTACCTTAGCATTGGGAGGAAGGTCTACTTCAATCCAGACTTCGTTGTCTCTCATGGATTGCATTTCCCCATTCATAGCAACCTGCCATTTATCATTTTCAGGACTATTAATGGCAGCCCTATAACTAGTAGGTTCATCAAGATCCCCTAGTATAGTTTCCTCACACTCTACGTTTAGACATAGACGTTCAGGAGCTTTTACAGATCTTGTAGATCTACGAATGGGAACTACTTCAACTTCAGGTGGAGGACCTAAACTTTCAGGTTCCACAGGAAGTGTGCTAGTGTTTTCAGAAGGTGATGTATCTTCTTGATCATTTTCAAGATCATAAACTCTCCCACTGAATTCTTGAGATATGAGATTCTTCTCAAGAAATTCGCCATACCTAGCCACAATGACTTTGTTCTCTGGTGGAAAGTAAAAGTAGTAACCCCTTGTTTCCTTAGGGTATCCTACGAAGATACACTTAACAGATCTTTGTTGGAGTTTATCTGGTGAGTCACGTTTAACAAACGCCTCACAACCCCAGACCTTTAAGTAAGACAAGTTGGGAGCTTTTCCAGTCCATAATTCATATGGAGTCTTATCAACCTTCTAAGTTGGAACCATATTCAATATGCGAACAGCACTTTCAAGGGCATAGTCCCAAAAGGATAAGGGAAGAGTTGTAAGATTAAACATAGATCGTATCATATCTAGCAATGTACGATTTCTCCTTTCAGATACACCATTTTGCTGTGGAGTATAAGGAGATGTGAGCTGCTGGACAATTCCACACTCAACTAGATAATCTTTAAACTCTTGGCTTAAATATTCACCACCTCTATCGGATCGAAGAACCTTAATCTTCTTACCGAGTTGTAATTCTACTTCACTTTTAAAAACCTTGAATGTCTCAAAGACTTCATGTTTATGTTTAAGTAAATAAACACAACCATAACGACTATAGTCATCCGTAAAGGTTAAGAAGTAGCTAGCACCGCGTTTTGACACATGTCTAAATGGACCGTACACATCAGTATGTATTAATCCAAGTAGATCTGTAGCCCTTTCCATTTGATGTGAAAAAGGTTTTCTTGTCATCTTCCCAGATATGCAAGATTCACATTTATCAAATGAATCATCATTGATATTTTGCAAAAGCCCATCATGTTGCAGCTTTTCCATGCGTTTCTTGTCAATATGAACAAGACGACAGTGCCAAAGATAAGATGAATCCAAGTCTGACTTGATTCTCTTATTGTTAATGCTATACACAGAATTATTTATATTGGACATATGATTCTCCATGTCAATTTCATACACACCATTTAATGGAATTGCATTAAAGTAAAAAACATTATTTAAAGAAACCGAAATTCCATTATCAGTAAATGTGTGAACAAAACCATTATCCTTTAACAAAGAAACTGAAATAACACCCCTAATGATAGAAGGTGCATAGTGACAATTATTCAAAACTAGAATTAATCCCGAAGGTAAAACTAAATCGAATGTCCCTATGGCTTCAACTGCTGCACGTATGCCATTGCCCATGTACAAGTAGCTTTCTCCATAGTTCAGCTTCTTCGCTCCTCTAAGCCCCTGCGATGTGTTACAAATATGAGTACCACATACCGTATCATATACCCAAGCATTATGCTTACGAGGAAAAGAAAATAATTCAATCATAAAAATACCTGAAGTGCTCGCGACATTCCCAGCCTTCTTATTTTTATTTGCACGCAACTCCTCTAGCAGCAATGGACAATTCCTCTTCCAATGTCCAGGAGTATTACAGTGGTGACAAGCAGCCAAATCCTTCTTGGTTTTATCCTTCTTCTTAGGAGGATTCTGCTTCTTAGGCATTGGCTGGTAAGACATAACCTGTTTACCCGTATCAGCTTTGCATTTCCCCTTCTTGTTCGCGTAGTGCGGTTTGTTGGGCTTAGTAACCCTACCACCTTGTATTTCTAATACCGCAGGTGTAGGTGCCTTCTTTGACAATCCTTTCTCAAAGTCAATAAGCATTGCATGTAAATTACTTATTGTCTTCCCCGTGCAATGCATATTGAAGTTGCGCACAAAATCACCAAACAACTCCTCATTAAGGGATCGATTGATGAGGCCAACTTGTACATCTTGCACGTAACCACATCCGAGTGCTTCCAATTGGTCCAAATAATTTTTCATTTCCAATACGTGGGCACTCACAGGTTTACTAGCTTCCTGCTTACACTTATGCAGAGAGTCTATCAAGTCATACAACTCTGCCATAGGTGGTTTCTCAAATATACGTTTGAGCTCATTGATCATGTCCATGGGACCATAGTTCTCAAATTGCTTTTGCAATTGAGTGTCCATTCCAGATAACATAAGACAAGCCACATCATTGTGCTTCTCATAATCAATGTTATAAGCTTCATGGTCTGCAGTTGATGCAGTACCAGCAGGAGCAGTAGGAAGAGGCGTACTAAGAATATCAAGTCTTTTGACCACCCGCAGAACAATTCTTAGGGAACGGTATCAATCATTGAAATTCTTTGTCCCAGTCAACTTTTCTCTTTCAATCATTTGCTTGAAAGCAGAACTCATGTTGTTCATGTTAGTGTTGTTGGGTTGGGCCATTTCTACAGAAAAAAGTTCAAAAGTTAGTACTTTCGATAATTAAACTTTTCAAGAAAATTAAACACCCATGGTAAATAAAATTTAACCATTTAATTTTCACTGAAAACTAGGATCCAAATTGACATAGTTTCATCACATCAGCTGAGGCTGCTAGCAATGAAAGTACTCAATAAGGTACGAGTCGAACTCAATTGCCAATCTTAAATTGCAATTCCTAGAAGTATGGGATTTACATATTTTGCCAACCTAAGTTGCAAATGTAAGCATGTTTTATCCCCATCTTTATGCCTTGACATAGTTTCATCACATCAGCTGAGGCTGCTAGTAATGAAAGTACTCAATTAAGTTAACCAACTTAAGAAACTGCAAATTAACATAGTTTCATCACATCAGCTGAGGCTGCTAGCAATGAAACATGTAATTTACCCTTTGATTACCATCCTTTTGATTCATCACATCAGCTGAGGCTGCTAGTAATGAAAGTATGTAATCTCAGGTGTTTCCATTTCATTGGATGGCATATAACTTAAATTAAAGGGTATTTAATTTTGATGTGTGTACTCAAAAATATGTACAAGATGTCATGCATTCATCTTGTATCATATGTTTCAAAAAAAACCTTTTACTCATAAGTTACATTACTAAGCTCAAATCAACAAAGTTTTAATTGATGGCATTGAGAAACTTACAACTTTGCCTTAAGATGCTTCGTACATATAATGGTTATACTTGGTAAGTCTAATTTTGACGCACAAGCGGGCGGAGAGACAGAATGTAGTTTCTTTAAGGCCACAATTTAATGCGAAACCAACATTATAGTTTGTCAACAATTAGGTCCGTCTTTCGACCATTTTTGTACAGTCACATCAATAAATTAAAAGTTTATGATTTTTATAGCTTAAAACCATGTTTCACCATTATTAAGTCAAGTTTAATTTTTTATTTTGAAATTACCCTTTTGCTTACAATCATGTCAAATACATATTTAAACAAATGCGCAATTAATAATAAAAAAATAAACAACTTAAATAATGGACATGCTAAGTAAATCAATTAATATGTATATATTGATCTTAAGACTCCCATTGGTTTTCGAGCTAGGTACCAATGGACCACATGCACCAATTACTTGGTTGCGTAAGTCTCACGATTAATATATACATAAACACACATAATTGATTAAATATGCGATTTATATGGGGTCTTCCCCAATTTTAGGTCTTCCCTAATAACCTAATTAATTAACTTTTAGTAATTTTAACTTGTCCAACAATTTTATTACTAAAACCCTAATTAATTTTTATCGCATATAATAAGCATGTAAAACATGTAACAATTAACATCAACTTCCATGACAAAACATGCATGTTTTTGTCATGGATTCCCCAAATAGCACTTATTATCATGTCAAACATATAATCAAGTCTATCCTACGCATATTCAATTAATGACATAAACCAAGTATTCATTAATTAATTCACATAAAATTGCATGCAACCTAGGGTTTCTACAAATTTTACAAAACATAAACCCTAATAATAATTAAAGGGTGATCGACCCAAAAAAAAAATAGGGTTTGCTTATTTTTAAAACCCTAGAACACCAGAAGCATGTAATAATCAGAAAGATTCAATTTTATGTATTTTAGTAATTAATTACATAGTATTAACGGGCTTTTGATGCCACTGTTGGAATATGAATAACATAACAATTATTTAAACATATAAACATACACATCAAGCACGCAGCGGAATAACAAGATCTAAATACTAATAATTAATTAACTAAAAATAAAAGAATACACGTACCTTTATGATTACTAGCTAAACAAGTAATCAAGTATCCAAGAACCGGTAAAACCCTAACTTAGGGTTTAATGAATGTCGACTACTCCTAGTCGAATGGGGAAAAATAACTCAAGTTAAAGCAAGCTTGATCTCCGTTCTTGTACACACGTATTAGTAGCGTTTCAATGTGAAAAGCTAGGTTCAAGATCACAAAACAAATCCAACACTTAATGTTATTGTTAGATCGATTTTCCCAAGGAGTTTGGGATGAAAACCGATCGGCCAAGAACAAAGAGGAGAGAAGAAGAGAAGTTGGTTTGCTAGGGAATCAAGATTAGTGAATAATGAATACAAGGGGTTGTATTTATAGGCAACTAATCTTGTTCACCAAGCTAGGGCAACCAAACCCCCTTCCTTGTGATGGGTCGGCCGAATACTAGAGCCCAAGGGGTTTCTAGAACCTTCTTGGCTTGTATTTGCAATTCTAGTCCTTTAACTTAATATTTAACGACTGTTATCCAAACCCCGTTAAATATTAACGACCGTTAAGTGTTTATTCGTGAAATTTAATAATTAAACATATCTTAATATATTAATTAATAAAACATTGAAACTCATACGTAATGTGTGCAATCCCGAAGTCTCGTGTTCGAAACTGGTCATATGTATATTAATTTATATCCATAACTCTAACACCTTCTAGCACCGTTGGAAATTCGTTTGCTCTCACCATGTCTCTCTAGTACCTAGTCTTCCCGTTACCTTGATAAAAACTATCAAACGTACTCTACTATTGTATATATCATGGACACGTTTGGAAAGTAGGAAAATGTGATGATTGGATCAGGTTAATGAAGGCTTATTGCCGAGTTCTCATTCTTTAGTTTGATATCGAACTGGATGGTTAAGTTGGTGGATATCTGATTTTTTCATGTTTATGGGTTGATCGTTAAATAAGTTTATTGAAAAGGTGGGACTTGATGGAAATCCAAATAGAAGTAACAGAACAAGAAAAAAACCGATAAAAAGGGAAGGAATCAACGTTTACATTCTGTCCCAAAAGGGGTATGTGGGAGCTAAAACATGTTGTGCAGCTGTGATATGTCGATGAGATATTATTCGAAGAGTTCGATATATATCTCGGAGAAGAACATTGTTTACTTGTCATATAATAGAACTACTTATTTCAACGGCTTAAACTTCAACTACAGACCCAAGTATACACGATGTCTACACATATGCCCCTATGACTAAATGCTCTTAGCAAAGATTGCAAGCAACTCAATTTAGACTAGTAAACTCTCTGAAATATAATGTTCAGTAATAAAAAGAAAAACCTTAAGCAATTGATTAAGGCCTTGTGCTTGATCCTCGCATGCCAATCCGTGTCTCAGATCGATGTCGCACTTGTTAAAAAATAGATTTAAGAAACCCAAAAAACAAAAAATGTTCAAGCATAAAAAATATAAACATCATATCTTTAGTTACTACTGTTATTATTATTTAGCTGCTACTGTTATTATTATTTAGCTGTTTATAGTTTGACATCACATCTTTAACAATCTATAAGAAAATAAAATTCATCTTCTTGTACGTATTAATGGCTACTTCTAATACGAATGATTTCAATTCCATGACATCGAACAAAGTCGATTCAGCTTATGTACTAGAGCAATATTATCCATACCATCTATAAAAGGTGTATGGTCAAAGTGAAATGTTGAATTGTTGAATGTTGAAAATTAGTCAAAAGTGAGAGAAATGTATACTGTAATTAATACTTTTATTAAAACACCTCATTACTTAAAAGTACGGTGATTTATTCATATTGTACAACCAACTAAAAGCATATCTACCAAATTAAATACAAACAATTAAAACACTCCTTACTAAAAAGTACAATAAAAATTTCACAATATACAATTTAAACAATCTACAACATAATCCAGAATATAAAATAATTAAACACGCTAATTAATGTTATTTTTAAAACACCCTAAAATGAAAAGTACATGTTATTATACACATTATACAAATTAATAAAACACACAAAGTTTCATACAAGCTAACAAGTTGATGATACATATAGTTTTGAAAACCAGACCGAACCAACGGGTTCAACCGGGAACCGGTGTCGCCACCGGTTCGACTAACCAATAAAAGCAATCTGAAAACGAACCAGAAATGACCCGTTGAAACCGATACAAACTGATAAATCAGGCCTCATCGAGATCTATTTCTCCGGTTAATCGTCACAGGGTGCCCACGTATACTATATATAAAGGGAAAAAAAGTGAAAAGTAAAAAGTTGAAACTAAAAATACAAATGTTGAAAATACACATCGAAAACCGGGTTGAACCGGGACGCTTCAAACCCGGCGGGTTGACCCGGTTTAATTTCACCCGTGTTCGACCCAACCCGTCGGGTTGACCTGGTTTAAATCGACCCGTTTTTCGACCGGAACGGTTCAACCAGTTGAACCACCCGGGTCGACCCGGGTTTCAAAACATTATGTTTAATCCCCAAATCTTCAAACTTTTATTATTTTTCGTTTATAACCCATAAACTTTTTTTTTTTTATCACTAAACGATCTGTCGCTATAAAATCTTGTTGCTATGCACGGATACCCGTCTAGTCTTAATTCATGTGCTTACTACATAAGAATGTAATGCTTACTGACTGACAATATATGGCGATCGGTATCACTATATTTAAATAACTATGCAATCAAACGAATGTTATTAATCACCAAAAGTTTAAAGATGGGATTTGATTGTCGTGGTTGTGTGGTGGTATTGGTTGTGTGGTGGTAGAGGGTGGTGACGTTTTTTATAATTATTTAAAATTAAATATAAATTCAATAGAAAATTAAATGGGGAAGATGATGAATAGTGTTTAGAAAGTTAAGTTTTTATTTGCAAACTTAACGAGGAATTTAACGGGCGTTAGCAAAAATTAGCTCTCGGTGGCTGTTTTGCAAAAAAAAGAAACATTAATGTCGTTTTTGCAATACTTTTTGTCTCGGTGTCATCCTTGCGCAGTTGGCCTACTTTAGAGACCATTTTTTCAATTTACCCTATTATAAATGAGTGGCTAATATTTCATGATAACATGTAAATAATCTCAAAGCCCCTCCATTTAGAGTAGACTTTCATCTAAAGTATTATTTAAGAGTATCAAAATTGAATCCTACACCCATAGTATCATAACAAACATGTGATCTAAGTCAAATTTACAAAACGCACACTAAATCTTCCACCAACTATTTCAACCACTACTTGTATAAAGAAAATAAGGAAGGCCAAAAAAAATTCTCTTATAAGTCATGCTTGCAAACACTAAAAACTCTCGTATTTCCTTAATAAACAGTGAGACTTTTTATGTTTTGTTTTACGACAACATCAAACTTACTCTCTAGTAGTCACAGGCAGAGCTATGTGGAGTTTGGGGAGGGTGGTGGCCCCCTAGGAAAAAAATTAGTAGTGTACTTTTCATGCTATTTGTATGTTAAAATTTTAGTGAATTATACTTTTTGACCCTCTCAATATAGAAGAATTATCTTAATGTCCATCTCAGAATTTATGTTGTAGCTCCGCCACCGCGAGTAATCGTTGTTTGTAATTTACACACAAAATGTTTCTGTTTGATATATATATATATATATATATATATATATATATATATATATATAATATATATATATATATATATATATATATATATATATATTTATTTATTTTTTTTTGATAAAATATTATATGTATGATATGTGTTTTATGGCAGAGAGCTACAGGTTGTTAATTATGGAAATAGATAAAAAGAGAGGAAAAAAAACGCACTATTTGTTTTTTCCAAAGAAAAAAATCAACTTAAACAAAAAAAAGTTTTGCTAAAGCACATGCTAGTGTGTTTAAATGGAAAGTTTTCGCGTATTTAAAAAGAATATATATCTAAACATGATAATTTATATCTATAATTAATGTTTATTAAATGCATTTTTTGTTAAAAAAAAAAAAAAAAAAAAAAAAAAAAAAAAAAAAGTTCATTGAATACATTTAAAAGGCATCCATTATAGTTAAAATTTATAAAGCTTTATAAGTGTTCCATGTCATCATATATCAATAAATTATAAACCTTTTGAGTTCTTACTATGATAAAAATGTGTTACAACTTTATGCTCAACATTACACATACATTAATTATGTTGAGTTTATACAGAGGTCCAAGAACTAAGACCTTTTCATGCCACCTAGATTTCTAGTTGAAACAATATATAAACCTTTTTCAAGTTTTTTTTAACCGGAACTCTTATAACGGATGCTCTAATACACATATTAGCAAAACCCACAAAAATATTGGTATCTTTTACCTTTTACTTTAGAAGTTCTTTTTGGGAAATCTTACTTAAAAAGTTCTTTTTGGGAAATGCCTAATATGAATCGGGCGACTATCGAAGAATATTCTTCTCTTCGGTAAAAATTTAGCCGGTTATCAAACATTGCCAAAATTTTGTTAACCCAATTTTTTTGTTTTACCAAACTCACCCATTTTGCAAGCTCTATGTTCTACGTACAAGGATTAGATAGCAAACATGCAGTTATAAAACATGATCATTCTGTTTTTCATTAAAATACAATAGCAAAAGAAACAGATTGTGTGCACCCAAGGCACACATTCATTTTGACAGAGTATGGTTGCTAAAGAAGTTGAATAGTTTATTCATCGCATCATAAAATTTCAAAAACCAGAAACTGGTTCGGTTCCTCCCCAGACTTCTTCATAAAGAAACTAGTTGTGGTGGCGCAACAAAATGTCCCAAATATTTTTGTTACATGGCTTACAATGGTTATGCAAAGTAACCTTACATCAAACCACATTAGATTCGTTTGCACTCTGTAGGAAATTAAAGTTCACAAAATCCTCACATTGACTTTAGCATCTCGTCAACTGACGCAACAACAGATCAGACCTATTGTTTCTTCTTCTTAGGGCGCCTCTTTCTTTTTGGTTTCCGAGCATCTGAGTTGGAACTCAAATTACTACCGCTATTACCCATGTGTGAACTGCTATTACCAGCGTGTGTACTGCTATTACCTGCGTGTGTACTGCTATTACCAGCGTGTGTACTGCTATTACCCGTGTGTGTGCGCGTATCCAATGGTTTCCTATTTTTATAAGAAGGCCGCTCGTAACTAGTTGATGTATTACTGGATGACGACAAATAAGCCCTACTAGAGGATGAGTTCTTGTGGTATGAGTTTGTGTATCGTGGCTTAGCATGAACTTCACGTGAAACATTTGATGCACGGGGAGGAGGCATAAGAGTACGTGCAGAAATGTGTCTCTACAAATTTGTAAGAATCATAAAATAAGAAAAAGCCGTATATTGGTATATGTAATTTTAAAGTGGAAAATCAAGAGATTTCAGCAAACTAACCTGATTTCTTTCATCGCTCGACATACCAGAAGCTGCTTTTCCAGATGCACTGGAGGCTTGTTCCCTGCAAAGAATGAGCACATGAGTTGACTTCTGAAGATTTCTTAGAGAAAACGAACATAATGCAAAAAAACGAAAAGGTATGTAAGGTACATCTGATTATAAAGGGAGAAAGAAAAACACTTGAGCTTTACCACCATTCCACCAGAGCATTCCCACTAGACGCTAAAAAATATACATTCTGCTAATCAAACAATTTCATTTTGGGCCATTGACCAGAAAATGTCGTTCAGTCAAATATTTGGCCAATTTAAACCAAAGTTCAAAACTCTGTAATTGATAAGGATTTCATGAGTTTTAGAAACAATCAAAAAAGAAAATGTAGACATTACTATAAGAAGAGTAAGGAGCCACAAAATTTCAAAACTAATCCTTACCTTGCACTTTTGTCAGTCAGTTCATCGTCAGCATCAGCCTCATCACTTGAGCTTCCGCTTAAAAAGAAATCATCCTCGCTTAAATCCAGCCCATCATCATCACTTCCAGTTTCTGTATTCCCATAAATAAAAAAATATTAAGCTTAGCAACATGGTAAACTGTGTCACAAAAACGCACATGCTAATGAAAGAATTGCAAACAGTAATGTTATTTCTGTTTGAAAGTTATGATCATTCCTTGTCTGAGTAAACATAATATCATGATGCATTGATGCCTATCTCAGAACTTATTTTCCAAATCAGTTAGCATGTAATAATGACTCAGAATACGATATCCTGTATATCCTTATAATTTTCAATGACAGAATAAGGGCATGATGTTGGATATAATGCAAAGTTGCAAACAATGCAACACTTCCCATTTTCGGTATCCAAGAAGAATGCAAATTTCTTTTTGCCCACTATTCTACTTTACTTGTTCAGCACTTCAGCCCAGGTAATGATTATTTGATATTAGAACCTTCGATGAAGAAGGTAATCTATCAACACACTTACCATATCCAACTCACACCAGCCTAAAGTCCTATACATTGTCCCAACAGCCTCCCTGTTTGTGTATGTGTATGCATATGTGTTGTATTAGACACTCGACGATAATGGAAATAGTATGCATTGGAAGCAAACAAATATTATGGTATCAACACCAACTTCCAGCTCAAGAAAAGTTAATGTGCACCGTCGGACTATTCTTCCCAAAGCATCAGCAGTTCAGTACCTTATATTAACCATCCTAAAAGCTCTTAATAGCGGTTGACCTTAAATGGTTTGTGATTTACACAAAAGCATTAAGTTCATGACCAACTGCTCAGTTATTCACATGTATGTTCGACTTCCGCCCAGGCGAGGGTCAAGATTTCAATACATGGGTTCACAGAAAGCTAATCCATCCAAACAAAAATTCACGTCCATTATTAAGAGAGGTAAACAGTCGGTCTCCATAATCTGATACTGTAGAAGGTGTTATAAGTTTCAAGCAACATATAATCATTACAAGTGCCTTTCTGGAGTCCTGTTACCTTCTTTTTGCATGCACAGATAAATCTAGTTCTTGCTACCCTATCCGACATCTTATTATATACTTTGATTAACATCATGAGTGCACAGTTTCACCTTAATATGTGCCATATCACACAGCACTCACATAGAACATAATTAAAAAAGTGGACATACGGCTAAAACAATTAGCACAATTACACTGGTAGCAGGTTTCATTTATATCATAGTAACATAAAGTATCGATGATGCCGTAAAGCCATGTTAAAGCTGCTAATGTCATAAATACATCGAGTATAAGACAGCTGCAATAACACTAGAGTCTGCTAAACAAAGTAAAATACACATTGGTTTGATAGTAAATCGAAATAATCAGAAGGTTCAGTTTAGGCAATGCATGTATAGTGTGTTAGAATCGTGACATTGAGTAGAGTGCCTTTGAGTTACCATTAATACTGTTACACACAATCATTCTCTATTGACATAACATTTAAGCAATCAAAACCTTATGCTAAAACCTATGTCTCTACCACAGTTTCTTCTCAGCACGGTACACACGCATTAAAAATACATACTTGAAGGTGCAAATGTGCAAAAGAGCAGAAACATTTAATATGAGTGTTTGTTGGTGCCTGATCATCTATGATACATCCCAGTAAAGGTGGATTATATAAATTTGATTCAAAAAGGTTGAAAAAGAACAGAAAAAAGAATGACCTCAAATATAGAGAAACTGTACGACTACATAACTTTTGAAGAACTGAAAAGGAAAAAAAATCTTACCTTCCAAATCCTTCCCACTAGCTACAGCAGCAGCTATATTTTCCTTGATCTGTGTACGTAAGCTATTTCTCTTATCAACAATCTCAGTTGTATCACTTTTCTTGAATAAAGATACATACTTTTCTGTCTTGGGGAAAAACTGCAGTTTCAAATATGATCATGTTTAATCTCTGTTTATTGTCTAAGAAACATAGTGTTCGTGTGAGGCATGCACATGAATATAGATGTGTGTTTATATTGTAGTATGTATAAGCAGAATTTCATACAGATTGATCATATATACCTTACGTTCTTAAGAAGAGGAAAGTACGGGAAGGGATACTATTATACAGCTTACCCTAATATATTCAAGATCTTCTTTCAACTTTGAGAGTTGTTCAGCAATCTCAGTTTCTTGAGCCTGACCAGATGACGCACGCTGTTGTTTTTCCAAGCGTCTTATTTGTCGCTCAACCTTCCTTCTTTCTAAAAACAAGCAATATCTATAAGAAACATGTTGAGCACGTGAAGGATATGGAAGCAGTTGTCATTCAGAAATTATTACCAAAAAACTTGATCTTTCTATCACGCAAAAATATTTTACGTTCCAAAGCTAAATTATCCAGAGCCTGCTGTTGATTCTTCAGCGCTTCTAATTTCTTTGTTAAGGCTTCTTTGACCTCAGCCCTCGTGTCCTACAATATGTCATGAGAATCTAGATGTATGAGTATTTAATCCAATGAAAAGGATTCAAACGTACATTGACGAGGTAGTCCAAAAAATCGAACACATTAATCAAGTAGCATACATATGTATTTCATGAATATATTCCACAACTCTTCCTGTAAGAGTCCGAAGATGCAAAGCAAATTTTCATATCTATTGTGGCAATGAGTTTGTATACTAAACTTGAAGCAACTTTGTGTCCATGACTTACAGCCCAAATTTAAAAATCATTTACGACTTATTTGCTAACAGAAAAACTATGACAAATCAAAACCTTACAATCACCAAAACTCAGAACATGAAGATCAAGTACATATTTTTTATAGCCAATTGTGGTAAAGTAAGATGCCCCCTTTCTTATAAGACCCATCTTTAAAGACTATTAACTTGGTATCCTAAACTAGTTCCTTACTTTTGGTGAACTTCAAACATACTATCGCTAATCCAATACATAATTTTTGAACTGTTTCTACTCCACAGTACAAAATTTTCTAAAACCAATCAAGCCCCAACAATATTAATCAATAAACTCATTTTTGGGTAACTATGGTTTCCAACCTTTTGGCCGACTAATCCAAAAGCTCAATACAAGGGACACCACAAGCATCTTATTCCAACTTCCCAGGCCTCCAAATTTAAACTACTCATATGCAAAGTTCACATGTAGCTAACTATGGTCAGAACTACCGCTGATTCGGCTTTTTAGAGTATTTAATTCCTATATACATTCAAGTCATCGATTTTCTTAATTTTCAAAATGTTGTTGGGCTTTAACATTGTATTTTTGTAACATGCTCATAAGCTTATGAGACCTAGTTCCGATAAAATCCTTGTATCATTTTTCCTGTGCGTAGATAGATGTAGAAACCTAAATCGTTATACCTGCAAAAGTCACCGTAACACTATACATTGAAAAGGAATGCTATAGCGCTACTAGTCTAATACACATATAACTTCAACACTTGAATGTGGAATGGCTCGTCTTATAAAAATCATCTCCACTAAGGTTAAAATACTCCTAAAACCAAATTGAGCAACTGCTTCTATTAGCAAGAAGGCACACCGATAGCTTTGTGATCTATAATTGTAAAAGTGTCACACAGATAATAATACATTCTCCACATGTGAGCCTATGCTACATTACAACTGATCTAACAAGCGCCAACCTTATCTTCTACTTTTCTCAACTTGTCTCATCAAAAACAAAATTATTGTAGTAAGCAAGCTACATTAGTAAGCCTATGCATAATTATATAGAGGCTTTTGGCCAATGGCCATAAAACAGTGTCCCACCTGAGTACGTGAACAAAAAAGTGTTCCACTTAATGCTACAAAATTTTCAGCAAGTGTTCCGATATGCACACTTTGATGACTGTGTCACTTAAAAAAAAAAAAAATAGGTGACGTCACTGTATTATAGAGTATAACACGTAATCAAAGTATGCATATTGAAACACTGGTTGGGAGTTTGTAGCATTAAGTAGAACACCTTCAAGTACATTGCTATTCGGTCGGCCTAAACCCTTATATAAATTGTACTTATAAACCATGAATTACAGCATATCTATCAACATACATTAGAAGACTATGAACAAACTTAACTGTAAATAAACACTTCCCGATAAAGGCCTTGGCTCATTTCTTTTCTTATTTATTTTGTTAATTAGCCCAAGCAAATAAGAAGAAGTATTTGCATTATTCACACTTATCTTGCGTAAATTTCGTAAGAGCAACAAAATCTGTTTATAACAGATGCGTATAAGCACTTATTTGACTCTGCTAATATTTCATAACCCTATTTTTTCGGGCTTACTTTCCAGCTTAGGGGGTGTTTGTTTAAGCTTATATGTGGCTTATGAGCTTATTTGTTTTTCGCCTTATATTTCATAAGCCTCAAATTTTCAGCTTATTTTGAGACTTATGAGCTTATATAAGTTTACCATATCATAATAAACTTATATAAGCCCGCGAGTCTCAAAATAAGCCAAAAAATTGGGGCTTATGAAATATAACCCGAAATCAAATAAGCTCATAAGCCCACATATAAGCTTAAACAAACACCCACTCATAAGGTTATTTTTAGGCTTCCTAGCTTATGTGATTTTGGCTAATGCTTCAAAAGCTAATTTTTACTTGTGAGATTATATAAGCTTATTATGATTATGATATGCTAAGGGGGCGTTTGCATTAGCTTATTTTGTGGGCTTATCAGCTTATTGAGATTTGGGAATGCCAATAAGCTTATTTTTTTAATTTTTTTGGCTTACCCAGTTGAGCTTATGGCTTGAATAAGCCATAAGGTTAAGTGGATAAGCTAATAAGCAAAAAAACAGTGAGCTTATTGGCTTTCCTAAATCTCAAGAAGCCGATAAGCCCATAAAATAAGCTAATCCAAACAGCCACTTATTTTCCAGCTTATTAACAAACAATATTGTATACTGATATGAAAGAGGAATTTAAAAAATAACCTTACGAATCATACGCTCAGTAGAACGTATCTGTCGTTTAAGAGTAACAATTTTAGCTTTGGGTTTTTTATTTTTATTATTATTAGAAGAAACGCCTAATGACGACGACTTCTTGTTGTTGTTTTTCACGGCCACCCGCCGCTTGTCGTACCCACCATGCGCCATTTCTGTTTTTTTTTTTTTTTTAGGTTTTCTTCCAATCCCCCTTTCTTTCTTTATGTTCAAATGTTGGATAACATTTTACATCTTTAGTCCTTTCTATTTTATGTCTGTCCATTCCATTAGGTTGGTACTTAACTAGGGCCGAGCAAAATCACTCGAAAATCGATCCGAACCGACCGACTGAAACCAAACCGAATCGACCTTATTCAGTTCGGTTTTCGGTTTTGTATATTTATTTCGGTTTTTTTTGGTTTCGGTTCGATTCGGTTTTTTTCATTTTTTCGGTTCGAAACCCGAACCGAGTTATTCAGTTCGGTTTCGGTTTTGATATCTATTTCTCTGTTCGGCTATTGGTTTGAGTTTTTTCCTTTTTCGGTTTTCGGGGCGGGTCGGTTTTTGACCCGATGCTCACCCCTACATTTTTATGTTATTTTTATGTGAGGGTGAACTGAATGAAACACTTCTCAAACTTGGTTATTATTTGTGGTTATTGTTTATGTTTAGTTGTGTGTGGAAACTTATTTTAGACCGACTTATATCTACTAAGATAAGTTTTGTGATCATTTATGGGCTCAAGGTTGTTAAGCCTTTATCTAGGATTAACTTATGGCAGGTATGATGATAATATTAGCGGAATATTCAAATAAAAGAAACAATATTATCACAACAAGGTTTTTCCAATTTCACCGTTTGTTATTCCAACTAGCCCCAATACTATGTGATCAAGTATAGCACGATTACAATCTAATCAGGGATCAAAGATCCTTGAGGCTAAACAAATATAACAACATCAGACTCCATGTCTAATGTTCATCAGACCCCACGTCTGATGTTCCCACACACACTCACTATTTGATGTTTTACATTTTGACACCCTTTGGTGTTTAAATTCTAAGCATAATAAACACTTATAAAACATATTTTTATCTAAGGGGTAAGATCTCCTTTTATAATCCAAGGAGACCTTTTACAATATGATAAGACTTTGTCTACTACTTGCTTGTTATGTGTCAGTCATTTAAGATGCAACATGTATCTTGTTTTACAACTTTGTTGACTGATAACATATCTAGATATTATCTATACACTACTAGAAAAAGGTCTATCCTTGACTCGCATTTTATGACGCACGCTACAAGATGACGCGCAAATAGCAAAGTCATAAAATAAGAGTCATAACGAGTAAATTTTTTATTGGGGATGACTCGTTTTCACAAGCGTCATAACATAGGGTCATAATCAGTTAAAATTTAGCCTGCTAGATGACGCTCGTTTTGCTTCGTCATAAATAGGGGTCATCTATGTTTTTTTTTACAATCTGCTTCATCAAAATCTATTGTTTTTTTTTTTTTTTGCCAAAACACTTCCCGCTCTCAAACTCTCTCAAACTCTTATTCTTTTTGTTTCCCGCTATTGACAAAAGCTTATTTCCCGCTTGACAAAAACCCCAAAAAAAAACCTAAGTCCTTCAAAATCCAAAAAAAAAAAAAAAAAAAAAAAAAAAAAAAAAAAAAAAAAAAACCCAATTATAAGTTTACTAGGGTTAGCTATTCTTCTCTCCCAATCCAGCCGCCCACCTTCACCACATTTTTCCGGCCATATTTCTCCGGCATCTCCACCATCTCCGGCGACCTCATCACAGCCGTCATTAAACACCATCAACCTCTCACCATCACAACCCCTCGCCTCTTCTCTCTTTCTTGAAGATGCCGACCACCACCACCCTTTCACTGCCACACTCCTCTGTTTTTATTGAAGATAAGTATAGATCGAAGATGGCTTCAGATCGAGTCACCACGCCATCATACTGCCGTCATCACCCTCTCCGTCTTTTTCTATTTTGTTCGTCCTTGTGGTATAGTGAAATCAGTACATTTCTTTTATTAATTACTAACCGATTTTATTTATTGTTACTAGTGTTTTCGTGGATTCAAATGAGTTAAAACATACTGATAACAAGATTTAAAAACGTGTTTTGAAACCGATTCGTATGCTTGCTTTTCTTTAATTAATTATAATAATTATCTAATTAATTCTTTGTTAATGAATTTGATTTTTGCATAATAGTCTGAAGAGGATTTGGCGTTGAAGCAACAATTGCTCTCGAGAAAGTTGCTCTCGAGAGTATGAGGTAGTATTCAGATCTTTTGATGTTTTTATAATGGAACTAGTTTTGTTACGGCTTTCGGTTAGAAATTTAGGAGTTTCTTGTGTGGTTGTTATTTGTACTATTATACTTTTAAGGTTTAGGTATCTGAATTTGGACGAGGGGTTTATGAGCTAGAGGTTATGGATTTAAATACGCTGTTGATAAGGTCATAAGTTGAAAATAAGTGAGCCCATGAGTATTTTCAAATTCAAATAGACATTCCGAAAACCCCCTTCATTGTCAGTTATCAACTTATAATTATTTCACATAGTGATTACTGTTACGATGAGTATACATTTCTCTGGAGTTGTTTTCAAATGTATTGAATGTAACTCTTATTTGTGTGTGAACTGGTTGTTTTCTTTATCAGTGTTACGATAAGATGGATACTTGATTACTGCATGTTAATTTGGCTCTTTTACGCGTCTATATATCTTTGACGCGTCTATATATCAACCTCGTAAGATCATGTTAGATAGATCTTTAGCGTTTGGATAATCTGTTTTATTTAGTTTCTATTTGTTTGTAGATTGCACATGAGCGTTTGGATAATCTGGATTTCATTAGTTTCTGCACCACCACTCAGCAACAGGAACCTTTTCCTTTGGTTAGTCGTCTAACTCAACTCTTTACACTAGACTTTTTTACATGTCTATCTGCTTTTTTGATTTAAGAGAAATCACTTATTTATCTTTAAACCTATTTGTTAAATTTCTTAATAAAAAGCATTTTGTGAATTGTGCTGTCGAATGCGATGACCTCACTTATTGTTACTGCAGTACTAAATCCGTTAACGTCACTTCTGTATTGTATTAGTTTATGCTGTAACGCATTTTCTGAGTTACGTTCCTGAACACCATCACGTCACTTAACAATCATGCTTAATTTTGTTGCTTCATGATTTGGGCCTGTTTTTTGTATGTTAAGATACAGATTGTGGTAGTCGATTGAAATTTATCTGTTTCAATTTCAATTAAGTCCGTTGGTAATTAATCGTTTTGCATGATTACTAGTATTTGACTCTAGAGTTTATATATGGCAGTAATGATTTTTTTTTCTTTGGGTAAAGGGTTTTAACCCGGTATGGTAGTAGTGATTTTGTGACTGTATAAACGGATTTCTCATACATTTTTGTGATTTATGTTGTCGAACTCTGTTCACGATGTTTAAAATGAATTGTAGTTACTGAAACTTTAGAACGCACAAGTTCTGTCTCCAGCTAGTGGTAACACTATTGGAGGTCGTTTAGTGGACGATACTTTTTGTTGTTGTAGTTGTGATACAGAGCGTGCTAATTCTATTGAATGTATCTGTTCTCGTAATGATTACTAGTATTTGACTCTAGAGTTTATATATGGTAGTACTGTAGTAGTGATTTTGTGACTGTATAAACGGATCTTCTCATACAATTTTGCGATTTATGTTCTCGTGGCTGTTGTAGTAATAATGTTGGTTAGACTGATTGCTAATAACGGTGGCTTAACATGTAACACACTTAGATTAAATATGACTTCACGTCTGTTTGCAGCCGAAAATGCACTTATTAGTGTTTAAGATTTTAGCAACTTCAACCATTGCACTTTCTGTGTTCTTATTTGGATATAATCAATTAGTAACCGACTTGCGTGATTTGCCTGCGTTTACGCAGTTTGCTCGTAGTGATTCGATTTCTGTAAATACATATCTTCTGTGCTTAATGTTGTTGCTGTATTGATTTTATTATTTTGTTTTGATATGCAGATTTGGAAGATATAAAACAAACAACTTATTAAGATGCCGCGTTACCAAACAAGATCAACAACAAGAACAGGAACGGAACCTCCTCTGGTTAGTGGTCTAACTCACCTGTCATCATCGTCTTCATTTATTTACCTTTAAACCTATTTGTTGTTGTATTGATTTTATTTTGTTTGATAAAATGCAGAAATGGAAGATTTCAACCAAACAAGATCAACAACAGGAACAAGGAACAGGAACGGGAACCTCCTCTGGTTAGTCGTCTAACTTCATGTAAGATCAGTAATATAAGTGAAAGATGTTTATTATTTTGGTTCACCTTTCCTTGGCTTTCTGTAGGCTTTGGACACCAATCGATGGCGAGTTTGATGATTACATTGTCAATCCAAAGCCAAGCGGATATCAGGTTAAGATCACTTTTTCAGTATGTTAGTTTTTTTTCTTGAAATACCACACCCTGTTATCAGCGGCGAATCCAGAATTCAAAACCCTGACATGTCTAATTTTGTAAATATGTGGCAAAATACACTGATCTGACAGGTTGGAAGACAGGTAGTCTTTCATACTGGTCGGGTCATTACTAATACCATTGTTATATACGGAAAAATGCTATTATGTTCTGACAGTTGTTCTAGGCGAGTTTTTGTACTATAAAATACTATGTAATCCTATTTAGTGCCATATGATGCATCTTTCTCATATATGTCCCTAGAATATCATATATAAATTAACTGTTTTAAGTAGTTTAAGTAGTAATTAACTGTTTCTAAAATGTTGTTTTATTTGACTAGATTGGTGGTGATAGCAATGAGTACACGGATGCGGATTTCGACGATATTCGAGAAGAATGGGCAATTTATGTGTCGAATTTCATTTTTAGGTAGAAATCGTACATTGTAGTAACTTTAACTAATTATCGGTATATATTTTGACATGAATTGTTATGTAATGAATTGGTAACGCATGGTTTTGATATATATGAAATGCGTTAATTTTGTACAATTATCAGGTTTATAATTGTCATTTAATAGAAAATTAGGAACTGAAAAAAATTAATTTTTTTTTTATTTTAAAAAAATTTAGGTTATGACTCGCAAAAAAAAGAGTCATAAAACGTGGGTCATAAGTGCGAGTCATAGAAGGATGACGCACAAATGCGAGTCATGAAGCTTTATGACGGGTCCATCCTTGACTCGCATTTGCGCGTCATAAGGGCTCTTCTTGACTCGCATTTGGAGTCAAGAATAGCTGTTTTTCTAGTAGTGATAGATAATATCTTCTTCATCCTTATCCATCCAGCAGTAGTATGACTCATAGCAGCACCTGATACACTACAAGACTTAACTGTGTAATGACCAGACTTAACACTACCAGACTTAACGAGGAGACTTAACTGTGACAAGACTTAACCACCAGACTTAACTGTGACAAGACTTAACCACCAGACTTAACTTTGAGAAGACTTAACCACCAGACTTAACTGGGAGAAGACTTAACAACTCCTTGTTCTATAGCGTATTTTGCTTATCATTTCAGTATTCTTCATGTTTCATTCTTCTTGTTCTGTGATCATCAAATCTATGAAAATATAATTCCCAACATCGTGCATTAACGGGTTGTAAATAAAGTTGGTTGAAATTAGTTAAATTCAGGGGGTGGGTGTTTAAAATTAATGTACAACATGTTAATGCATAGATGGATATTTTAAGCACACTAATTTTAGAAAATTACACAAGAATGAAATTTTTTTGAAACTTTGATGGATTTTATGATTAGTATAAAGTTTTAGGTATCAAATTAGAACACTCATGAAACTTGGTTACTAATGGGCCACGTATCCCAAAGATAAAATATAGAAATTTCATTTTTGGTCCTTATGATTTGGCAAAATTTCATGTTGGATCCTTGTTATTTCAAAATTGCTATGAACGTTCTTATTTTAAACTTTGGGCTACATATTCAGTCCCTGACCAAAGTTAAATAACCAAAATATGTTCCAAATTTTGTCATCAATATACTTTACAAAGTTCAAAATATTCATGTAAATCCAAACATTCAATTTAATTATAAAAGTTCTTTTCATATAGTAATTACATCTATTTTTACAATTGAACTCGTATATATGTTCATTCGACATCTATATCTATCTATATCTATCTATACTTACTAATGTACAGCACTTGAAAAAGACTTTAAATGCCCTTTGAAAAAGTGAATGCTGAATTTTGAGGATGTCTACATTAGTCATTTTACACACTAATTTTAAGTAAACCATTAATTAAGGAAATTATGTATTATTAGTCAAAGCTTGTGAGGTAAGCCGCCTAATTTTCGGGTTTTTCAAAACTCACATATCCTAAAAAAAAGACCGAATACAACCTCTTCATTCCAAAAACATCAACATCAGTGTCAATCATAAACATGTCATCATCAGATAATCGTATTCTCTCCTGCAGGCCTCAACATACACGAACCATAACTCCCAATCATCATCGGGAAAACACAATACCTCCGGCAGCTATTCTTTAGGATTGATTATATTCAGAGAAAGGATATTGTTTTCTCAAATTAAAAAAGTAAGTATTTTTTTCTTCTTTATTTTAGCAATTTTCAATTGTGATAAGAACAATCGTATATTTTTTATGCGAATCAAGCATACATTGTTATCTCGATATTATTTCTTTAAGTTTCAGTTTTTCAATGGTTTTCATTTATTGCTGCTCGTGTTTGTTGTGGTTTGAAAATGGATAATTAATATATATATATATATATATATATATATATATATATATATATGTTTTATTTGTTAATGGTTAATGCAAGTGAAGAATAGTTTGGACCAAACATATCAAGTAATCTGATAGCTCAAGTTGGTTTTTGTTCAAAGGTAATGGATTAGATTTTCAATTCAGACGATCTTCAATTAAACATATAACTTTTTTTGTATGTTATTAAGGCTGATTATGCAGATTTTCGTATCTTTATCTCGCTGATATGATAACAATTTTCATATGAAAAGAACAAATCATACATTTTGTTTTCAAAGGATCAAGATGTAGGATCTAATGAATTTGAATGAAAAAAGGCGTAAAAAAGATATTGTTTTCTTTTGACGGTATGTATATTGTTATTCATTTGATGTTGTTTTCAATTTTGAATTCATTTGAATATTCAATTCTAATTTGTTTGCGTTTTAGGTCTAAAAGGGTTCATAAAGAACGATGAGTGAATTTCATGGACAAAATAAAGGTAAAATTTATTGATATCATATGTATTTGTTTAATTTAATTCATTTGAAGTGAAATTGCCTTCGATTATCCGAGGCACACCAAGTGTTTGTAATAATGTCTGAATGAGTTTGGTATGTGTGTTTCGTTCAGGTGGTCTGTATATTTGTTGATGATAATGTCTTTATATGTCGATGAACGATTGCCATTGAGAGGTTGAAGAATGTAGTGTTGTTAATGTCTGTCAAGTGTTTGATGAAGTCATGAGGGGAGTGGATGTGTAGATGGTGGTGTTGGGTTGATTGAAACTAATGAGGGTAATGTGTTAGAGTGTGTTTGGATCAACGAAGCAAGAAGATTGTGTCGAGTGTTATGAGGTGAAGCAGGAAGTTTATGGGATGAGGGATAGATTTTTTTTTTTTTTTTTTTTTTTTTTTTTTTTTTTTTGTCCGAGATTTGGTGTTGAATTATTGTAACAGAGACTTCACAATATGCAAATAAAGGTTAGATGTTTAGATTTGTGTCTTGATTTTTTGAAGTTCAATTTTTAGTTTGCTTAATCTGATAATTTGTTTCAATGGACAGTTCATCATTTTTTTTTTTAATCTTTTCTTTAATATGGGAGTACTTTTTGCAAATTGACCTTATTTTATTGTTATATGTGAACCATTGTATGTCAATAAATTTATGAATATGTTGGTTTTTTATAACTTATATGTAGCCAACTTGGTCCGTACTACTAATGACCATTTTTGACCCAAAATCCAACCCTGCCATCTTGGCTCCTCTGCTAATTGTTGTATGGATAAAAGTGTTACAGATCACTTAAATAAGAGACACATTTTGTCACAAGCTATCCTATTTTGTTATACCAAGTTTTGTATTCACTTTGTTTCTTTTTCACTGATTTTGTATATTATATTGCTATGCAGGGGGCTAAATGTGCAACTGGGTTACGACGCAAACAACTTCATCAACGGGTTATACACTTTTCCAGTATATTTCTTATTGAGTGGAACGAATGGTTCATGTTTTATATTGAATATGTGAAAACAAGAAATGCCAAATAAGAGATGGTGCAATGGTTAAACAGTGCACATGAACGAATGTATTTCATAATATATTGTATATGTACCATAAAGCTATGATGATTGCTTGAACTTTTTGTGGAGGTTGTACAGGTTGTTATGGGCTCCGCTCGAATCTTTGGCTCTAATAGTCATTTGTGTGTAGATTGACCTTATTGAAGAAGCCAAAGTTGACGTTTCAACAGCAAAAGAACCCTCGCACGAAACAATAGAGTTGGAAACTGAGGCTAAGGTTAGTAAGACACAGCTTAGATCAGTTTTATGAAATCATAAAGAAGGAATTAGCACATATCCATCGATTATCGAAGTTTTTGAAATTTTAATCAATTGTATTGTTAACACGATGACAAGGTGTTTCTGTTGCCATTCTATGCTCTTTTTGGTTAGTTAGAAGTCCAGTAGCACAACAATTGTAATTTGAATCAAGTGCAAACCATTCTATGCTCTTTTAATGGTGGGTCTGGTCGAAAAATATGTATGCCAACCTGCACAAACCAAGATACATGTATACGAAGCATAGGAATAGGTTGGATTATAACGTATTCAAATACAGATATCAAGTATAACAATTGATGGATAATGTTTGAAGTCTTTAAGTTGTAGGTTGGATTATATACGAAGCATAGGAATAGGTTCACACTGTTCGAACTGCTTTCTCAAATTGCAAGGTTGGATTATCTTAAGTGGGTTTTGCAAAAAGTTTAGGTGTCATTTGCTAGATACGATATTTTTTTATTGATTTGTGAATTTTCATGGTTTAAATTTTATTGCCTTTTTATGATCCATGTTACAGGTTCAGTTTACATGTGAAGCAACTCCCACAAGCTTTGATGCAAACAGGGGCTGGTACTATAAAGCTTGCGATTAATGCCACAATAGACTACAACCAGTTGAAATAACCTTTGTGTGCGAAGATTGTGGGCCGGTAACACAAGGCAAACATATGTGAGTACTGACCTATTAACCACTCATGTTAAACTGTTGAGAATCATGGTTTTAATATTACAAATATCTAATAAGCATGTCAAGAAGCATTAATTTGTTGCAAACATGTCAAATCAAACAGCGATTTATGAATGTTTGTAAAAATTTGATTGTTTAATTTTGAGTTATTCTTGATATCCATGAAATAATATGTTTAATGTAATTATGTTTGATGCCTTTCTATGAAAGTATGCATTCATTTGCAGCGGGGTTATTAGCTATTGATTATGCAGGCAAATGATGCTCGAATGGAAATTTATGAAAAAGGAAAAGAAACACTTGATCTGAAGCTTGAGGTTGTAGTACTAAAAGAAGAATTCAAAGTTGCAGATGACCATATCGTACTAACTATTTATTGAAGTTCAAAAGGCCTGGAAAGTTTATTTCATGTTTTTAAATTTCTGTAAATACGGGTTTGAAATTTTTCTAAATGCTTTTAATCATCCGTTATCGATTTGGTACAGTCAAGAAAAATTATGCTTGCAGAAAAGTACAAGATAGGGCAGGATCAAAAGAATGCTCTGAGAACATAAATATCTCCACTTCTACAACAACAAGACCGATAATTGCAGTTACAATAACGTGATTCAACTATTGAGTCTTTACAGGTTGGTCACCCATAACTTTGTTTTTTTTATTGCAACCAGATTTAAAGGTTTTTAAATTCATATTTGATTTTATATTTCCTTAAATGCTCCTAATCATCCATTATCGATTTGGTACAGGAAAGAAAAATTTTGCTTACAGAAAAGCACAAGATAGTGCAGGATCAAAAGAATGCTCTGAGAACTTAAATAGCTCCACTTCTGCAACAACAAGACTAGAAATTGCAGTTACAATAATGTGATTCAACTATTGAGTCTTTATAGGTTGGTCACCCATAACTTTGTTTTGTTGAACCGCTTGTCATCTATAGTTTAAAAGTAGCCAAATGTTATGTTAAGCACAACTCAATGAGACCAAAGCGTGAATTAGTGGAGAACCTCATACGCGTCAGATGAACGTGCATTAGGGATTTGGGACACAAAATGGACTAAAGATTTCAACTAAGAAACCTAAGAATATTTATATGTTGGGTCTTTATCCGTTTAAACTAAAACAAAGCATAGATTGGTTTATCAGGTAACTAATTTGGGCGGTTGGTTAATGGGTCAGAGCGAGTTCAGCAAGAATTAATCTCTAATAGGTAAGATGGAAAAAATTAATAACTTGGCTAGATTGATGCCAAGAGGGCAGAAAGTCATTAAAATCGTATCTTGGTGGAAACAAAAAAACCTTGCTGATTGTAAGCATATGTCGGGTATTTGTGTATCTGGTTGAGGGTTAGTCGGGCTGGGTCTGTTGGGTTGTTTGGTTAGTTATGGATCTCTTCACACTTGATGTGTTTGTTCTCTTCAAGCATCTTCTAAATGTACTTAACATTTAAGTAATTAAGTTTACAAAAATTATATATATGCATTCACATTTATTTACGTCACATGTCATTTTCTAACTGTTATGTTAGGTTTACAGGTCTTGAAGTGTTTTCAGAGGACTTTCAACAATAATTATAGTTGATAATGGAGTATTCTTCGGTATGACACGAAGGTTAGTTGCCCTATCTCCATCAGAATGTGGAGGTGTCAATTTACACCCATTTACTGATCCACAATGACTCATATACGTCTCTTGGTTTGTGCAGGTTGGCATACATATTTTTCGATAGCTTTTATACCGTTCATAGTAAGTTTTCCCATTGATAACTTGTGAATCATTTACTATTAGTAAAATGGGATAAATTCAAATATTATGATAAATATACATTCGCAATTTTTCAGTTTCTACAATATTGTTGGAAAACAAACTAAAACTCACAATCATCCAGTTGGCTCATGAGGTTGCCGAGAAGTATGTAGCTGTAGAATGATACCGGTGGTTAAATCTTTTTAATGATCACTTTTGGTTTCATCGACCATGGATATTTATTCAATTTATACTTTTTATACAATATTAAAGTCATATTAAAGTTATTCCATAACAATAATTACGTTCAAATAAACATGTATAACACATCTATACTACCTAAAGACTCAATGGCTTAATTTAATGTGGAAGAGTGATTGTGCATAAAGGGTTGTAAGGTACAAGGTAGTTTAAGCTACATGTAGACTATATGAATTATTACAACCAAGGTCTCATTAATCGGATGTATACAAAGAGACATGTAGTTACATTGTGATCTTTAATGGGAGGTATACAAAGAAACACAGAGTTATTAGAACTTTTGGATGACTCTTAATAATGATCTCATTTATTGTCAATTGTAAAACTTCCTCTATAAATACCATGCAGGTGAAGGTGGAAGCAAAGGTGGTGGTGGTGGAAAAGGTGGTGTAGCTCAGCTAAAGGTGGAGGTGGCGATGGCGGGGAAGGATCGGGTTCCATGAAGGTACCAATGATTTGTGTTCTAAATCCACATCGAGATACGTTTTAGTAGATATATGTTATGCATTGACTGAACTTACTGTTTCAGAAACTTCCTACACCTCAGTAAAGTAACCATTGACCTCGCTATTTATGTTAGCGAACGCGGTCTCATGATTGATGGAACACGGCCACCATTTTCAGCAGTGATATGTATGTATACCATTTATTTTTGCCATGCACCATTACATGTGTTATGCATTATATATTGTTGAATAAATAAAATTCATATGGCGTACAAATCACTTTTCTTCTACAAGGTAATCGTTTTTTGCTTCATGATGTTTTGGATACTTACAACAATTTGTTGACTAAAGAATATATTTTTGTACTATATAAACTTTTTTTTTTTATGATTTATGTTTGTGTTTTTATGGTCTTTGTTCATATTTAATTAATGCAGATGGGTATGATCCGTTAGATCCAAATGGAAATATCACCATAAAATGGGTTCTTAGGCAGCAGAATAATGAAGGAACACAAGATGTAAGTTTCTTTTTTCTTTTTTAAGGATTTCTTAGATGAGTGTGTTTGTGGATGAAATCATTGTGTGTATGTTTTAAGTTTAATCTACAAGTGCATGTGCATGCTATGATAATTTGATTCAATATTGAGTGGTACTTCTTGCTTGGAATGCGTAAGTGCTGATTTTTTAACTAATACGTAGTATAGTAATATCCCGAAAATTTTCTACAAGTCAAATATGTATGCGTATAGCAAGATGTATGGATGAAGAAGCTTTTATTTAACATAAAAGATGCGTTGGTTTGCTTCACATTCTAATATGATAGTTCCTCTTTTTCAGGATTATTGTGGATCTCAACGCGGTATGTGCACTATCTATCCGGTTTCATACTCTATTTGTTCTTTAATTGTTTTCATCTGTTTATTTTACATCAAATCTGTATACATAACACATATTACTATGCCCTATGATGTCCAACCATTATCTAAAGCAAATCTACGCTGCAAATTTCTTGACTACCGGAGGAAGTTGTTGATGTTCTTATATAAACTGTGATACGATAAACTTGGATGTCAATGGTATTCGTGGGATAGTCGTGAGTGACGTGTTTGCCATTTCTCATGAAAGGGATGTTATTTCATTCATAAGTTGCAAACAAGTTCGTTTTTCCATGTCAAACTATGTTGTTGAACAATTATAAAAACAACAATGGTCAATTTATGTGACCATTTATGCAAGCAATGTGAATGGTCTATGTACTCTAGATTCATTTTTTTCTATTTAGCAGTTATTTATTGAATTTCTAATCTACGTGAAAATTTGTTTTGTTCAACACATCACATATACTCTTGCAAAGAGTTTGAAGAATGTTTAAATTGTAAGCATATTTTAGTGAAGCATCACTCAAACCTTTCATTGTATATTTATTGTTTGAAATTTAGAGGTATAGCTCTCATTTGTACCAAGAATTCAATATTTTAGATACTTTATAGTAAAGACGTGTATTTTTTTGGGAGAAGTTTGTTGTATGTATAATAATTAGTCGTCCGTTTTTCCAGCGACGCAGTAGGCCATTTGTTTTTAAATGATGGTGACGGTTGCGTGTTCGTTTTCCGGCATAGTATAGTGTTTTCTAGATTGTAATAGTGAAAGGATATTATTTCATGTTAATATGTATTAAACTAAAACAAACTGAAACATATGAATGGTCTTGGTTTAATGATGAAGGGATATTTGCTTATTGTGCAAGTATTTTGTGGTTGTTGAGTATTGTAGTCGCATGCTATAAAAAGATTGGTCTTAAAATGTGGTATCTATTATCTATCTATTTTATTTATATATAAAGATTCAATAGCTAAATTTAATGTGCAAGAGTATTTGTGCACAAATACATGTACGGTACAAACAAGACATTGCACACCAAATGAAGTGAAAATAATGAAAATTCATCTATCCGAGTAATGAGTCCAATGATTTAATGTGGAGTCATAAAGAAGTGAAAATATGAAAGGGTAACCATTAATATAAGAAAACCAATAGATTATAACCCCTTCATCTCTTTGCCTCCCATGAGTTACAACTTACAAGCAAACCATACTAAACCATTATATAAAGAGTTGTGTGGGAATGTGAGTTGGATGCATATGGACAAAATGTTTGCTGCTACGTTAGTATATATGTTGTAATGCATGGTTGTTGTTAAACAATATAGATTCTTAATATTTTTGTTGTATTGGTAAACAATATTACTTATATTTATTTTAAATATCATAAAGACGAAAACAAACAAAACATTAAAAATTGTCAATACCAACAAAAATATATAAAACCAAACAACTAATTAAACTCATTCATCTTAATAGCATTAGCTTCTTCCTCACAGACACCAAGTTTCACTTGATAGAACAAATTATTTAACTTTTCAAGCAATACCCGATGCCTCTCTTGAGTCTTTCTCAAAGAATCTAGCGATTCCAAAGCAACACCACGAGGACCTAAAGCTTCCATGTTCGCCATCATTGTATGGTTCTTCGCCATTATCCGCCTCAAATGTTGACAACAAGAAAAAAGTAATTTAAAAAGTGCATAATCTTGACCTGTCTGTTTTTAAAGTAATTAGTTTAGATAGTGTAAACCTAATGACTACCAACCATTAAGCTATGAACACTTAGACACAATTGGTGCAACACACGGGCTTGACATTGCCTCGTTAACAAAAGTATTTGTTTGCCGTTTATAGTCTACAATCATATTAAATGCTTAGCATTAATATTTTCTATTCATACATTTAACATCAATTTTTTTTTTTACATAATATCACCAATCAATCTCTTATATAAACATTGTCAACAGTTTCTTAAGGCCCCATGAATTTCACGGATCAATAAACAATTATTAGATATAATTAACACAATATTATATACATATTTCATGAAAATTTTAGTTCTAAATTTAAAAAAATGTAACTTTAACACAAATTTAACATGTTGTTCTTAATTATAAATTTGTAGATAAGATTAGCAACATAGTATCCTTAAAGTACCTTTTCCTTTGAAAACCAACTATATTAAAGTTATTACGTCACGATAATTACGTTGAAGTAAACATTTATAACACATTAACCAAAATAAATTTGTTCCACGTTTATAGTTGACAATCAAATTAAATGCTTAGCATTAATATTTTCTATTCATACATCTTATATGTACATTTTTTTTATAATATCACAAATCGATATGTTATATAAACGTTGTCCACGGTTTCTTCACGGCACGTCAAAATTGATCCCTTATATGGACACCATCAACGGTTTATTAAGGCCTCGTGAATTTCACGGGTCTATAAACTAGTATATTCTAATATACAGCACTTGAAAAAGACCCTCATTACCCCTTTAAAAAGTTAATGCTCAAATTCTAGAGTGTCTAGCTTGGTCATTTCACATAAATATTTTAAATAATAAAGGAAATTATCAAACTAATATCAGGGAAAGAAAGTCAACCATATAATTGCCTACATTTTCGAACAAACTTTCAAAACAATTTGAAAAATAGGCTTACACCACAAGCTTCGCCTGTTAACTCATTTACCCAAATCCAATTTCATTCATAAACCCTAAGCCAATCTCCTCAGCCATCATCATTCACGAACGTAACTCGCAATCATCAATATCTTATTAAATATTAACCAACAAAAAATTTATTTGAAATGGATTCCATGTAAAGTAACCAACAGTTTGCACTCAATATATTACGGTTTGTTTTTGAGCTCAAATGATTAATATGTGCAGGTTTTTGTGTTTGGATTCGATAGAGGAAGAAAAAATTGGTTTGACATCTTTTCATTCTTCAGTTTAATTTTTAGTACGTAGATGATATGGGTTGATGAAACTGATTATTTGTATGTTATGTTCCATGTGTGTTTTTTATGCACACCAACTGTTTGATAAATTGTGTTTGAGTAAATGTAATTTGTAGGGAAAAAATGGTTCCTCATAACCACGAGATGATGTTGTACATGATGATTCCTCCATTCATAACATATGAATAAGCGGGTTTGCAAGATACGAGTTAGGTGTTTACTGTGATTAATTCTAATCTTCTTGCAATGTGGTTCGTTCAGATAAACCTTTTTATTCATCTAATTTCAGGAAAGCTACAACGAAAATGATGCGTATCAAGTGCTTCAAAGTTTAGCCAATTTGACCAATTTTCTTTACACCATCTTTCAAAAGAATTCCACTGGAAAAATACTATATATTGCAAGTTTTCTGAAGATAAAATCTTACTACTAACGGGGTTCAAAGTTTTTATATCCAAATGGGGTTCATAACAAGACTATAAGGAAGTATTATTATTATTATTATTATTATTATTATTATTATTATTATTATTATTATTATTATTATTATTATTATTATTATTATTATTATTATTATTATTATTATTATTATTATTATTATTATTATTTATTTTTATTTATTTATTTATTTTTAATTCGGCATATAGGTCATTAAAATTTATTTTTCTTCAATCTTATATAGGTTTTTTCGAGTTCGAGTTGGTTTGAGAGATGGATTATCTTGAGGTGAAGTAAACTTATCCTTTCCTCATTTTGGCAGTTTTCTTACGTTAACTGCTTGCAACCTTATACCTTTCTAATTCCATATATAAGCAAAGTGATGATGTAGTAGCCATATGAGAACTATGGGAATGTGTTTTGCGTAATGTTTAAACTTTTGCTGAATAGTTTATTGTTGATATTTTTCTGATAAAAGTATGAAGGTTGTGACAATCCAATAAGCTATGATTATTTGGTGCTTCTCGATTTTCCATTGATTATTAATTTTTATAGGTTCTTATTTTGATGTTTATGATCAAGTTATTCATCTTACACAAATAGTTCCGGAGTTCATCATAATTAAAAGGTTAGTCTTGGGTCGATTTCTTTTTATATTATTTCCTAATAGGTTCGGTATACTAAAGATGTTTTGACTTCTTATTGTTGACATCATGATGGATAAAATGCAACAACCGTATACTTTCATGTACTGTAAGAGATTTCTAAATTCTTATCATGAGGGTTCACATGCAAACATGGTAAATGTGAAAATAAAAAGATGACAACTTGTGAATCCAAGGTTAGTGAGTGTTTGTGTGGGCTACAACTATTCAAAATGTTTTTTTTTTTTTTTTTTTTTTTTTTTTTTTTTGTTAATCTTTTTGTCTGGTTTGGTTTTGGCATTGACTACGATATTTTACAAGCTTTTTTTTAGGTCAATGTCATTTTCATGCAAGTTCTTTATACAGTGGAGTAGATTATATGTAGGTTTGAGATCTTTGAGGAAGTTGGAACTTTTTGGTAATGCACGTATGCCTTCACACAGATTTACTTCAGGTATGATGAATTCGTGCGGTCTATCTTTTCCTATGTCCTATAGTAGTGGTTAAATTACACATGGATTAGTTTACAAGTCAATTACACATGGGTAAATTGAAATCAAGGCTGAAATACTTCAACCACGTACATAATCTAAAATCTAGGTATAAAAAATATCAAGTGGGCTATTTGGGATTGCTTATCAAGGCTGATATTGTGTTTTTTTAACCTCAAAATTATTGTCAATGGATAATTCTGGCTAGTATAGAATCAACTTTAAATTAGCTTCGCCACAATCATACGGGCTATTTGGAATTGCTTACAAGAATAACTACTTTTAGGGGTTGCTTGGAATTTCTTATTGGAACTCATAGGGACTGTTTGTGATTACTTACTAGAATATCTCTTTTTATGGGCGGTTTAGGATTGCTTATCAAAGTGTTCATAGGGGCTGTTTGGGATTGATTATAGGGACTGATTGATTTGAGTTTTCCAGTCTCTCCATATAGTCATTTAAGTGAAAGTAGAGCAAAAATTATATGCAGTGTAGCTTCGAAAATTCTTACTGACCGGATCTAAACACACACGTTGTGTTGGTGATACTTTGAGTATATACTTGATAGCACGCGGAATTTACTACCAAGTATCTAGAAGATGTTTTGTGTTTGGTGATTGATTGAATAAAACAATAAGAACAAATAAGAACACAAACAATATCAACCAAAAAATCACTTCAATATATATCGAACGATTACAATATGAACGTGAAGCTCTTGATAATTCGTATGAAGGGATATAGGGTATATCAAAACCTTAACTAAGGATCTCTTTTTATAATGCAAAGAGTCCTATACAAGTAAAACATCTAACCGTATCACTCTATACAAATAAGATATATACCATATCTTTTCTATATTTATCCATGCACGGTTTCACCTTGATCTTGTAAGTAGTCCTAACTGTTCTTCCATCAGCAGTCCTAACTGTTCTTCCATCAGCAGTACTAACTGTTATTGTATTCTTCAACCGTACTAACTGCTTAAGTTTAATTCCCAACAATCCTCCCCTAAACTTATGATTTCTATGCAAATCAATAAACTTAAGTTTAATTCCCAACAGTCCACTCCTCAATAGTTGGTGCATCTGAGTTCCTATCAGAGGACATCTTTTCCTCAGAAAGAGATTTATCACTAGCACTCACAAAAGAATCTTCTGCCTTAATAAATTTAACAGGATTCTCACTAACCTTAACACCATATCCAGGAAAATCCATATCCTTAAACTCTTCTAAACCTGTATGAGCTAAATTAATTCCTGGTGGAGCAAACATTCCTTTAAAAGGGGGTGCAACTGACTTATAACCTAAACCAGATATAGCTTTGTTAAGTATTTGACTCTCTACAATCTTCTTAACTCCGTTTGAAGTATATTCAAGAGTATCTACACTTAACTGGATGTTTTCTTTTTCCTTTTTAAGCTTCTCTAGTTCATATACAAGTCCACTCATTTTGTTATCTTTTATTTGCAATTCCCTCTTTAAAATACCTATCTCATTAGAAAAGTTTGACTCATTCTGTTTATAAAACACAATTTGTTCTTCCAAAACAGCTAGTCCTCTTTTATGATTTGACAGACTAAAACTTACTTGATTAAATTCTACTCTAAGATCATCATACTGTTTCTTAACATTTTCATAATCTTTTAAAGCACGACAAGAGTTTGAAATTTTTTCAAGTATATGTACCTCAGAGTCTGAGAAAGCCATCAAACCCAAGTTAGCTGGTTCCTCTTCTTCCTCCATGAAGCTCCAATCAAATCCAGCTCCATCTACAGCTACCATAGCCTTGGAAGAAGGCTCTTCAACATTAGCTGTTCTCCTTGTTCCTTGCTGATTCTTAAACCCTTGACCCTGGTTGCTTTGTTGTCTTAGACCTCTACATTCCCTGGCAAAGTGCCCCATCTTGTGACAATTAAAGCATTCCACCTTAGACTTATCATACCCAGCAACATCTCTTCCATTGAAGGTAATCTTATTCCCAGTCCTTTGGTAATACTTCTTAGCCCTGATGCTTATCAAAGCCAACTGCCACTTTAAATTCATAGCTTCCAAATCATCTTCAGCAATTTGAAGAAGATCTTCATTAAAGATCTTAGACCCACCAGACTGTTCTGACACAAATGCATATATGGTCTCTTCAGTCAAGCCAGCAGTACTAGTTTTTACACTAGCAGTGCTAACTGTTGGTTTAGCAGTACCAACTGCTTCTTCATCTTCATGATTCGAACTGTTTGAAGAAGATACAAAAGCCATATTCCCTGAACTGGAACTGGTGCTACCACTCTTCTTGACCTTCTGCTCAACAATCTTAAGATTATTGTAAAGCTCATTCATTGTCATTTTCTCCAGCTCTGGTTTATTGCTCCAAACCACAACATAAGTGTTCCATTCAGCAGGTAAACTATTTAGAAACTTCATGTTGAGGTCTTCCTGAGGTATCACAATCTTCAACACAGTAAGTTGACTGATGATCTTTTGAAGCCTATTAAAGATATGGTCCAAAGTTTAATTGCTTGATGCAGTGAAGTTTTCATAACTTTGCTTAAGTAGGGTTTTCTGTGCCTTCTTGGTAGCTTCATTGCCATCAAATCTTTCCACCACTGCTTCAAAAAGAGTTTTTGCCGACTCGTAATGGCTAAAATTCAGCACTTGATCATTAGGAATTGCCATTAGTAACAAATTCCTAGCCTTCTGATCATTCTTCTTTTTTATTCTCTCCTCGTTTGTAACTGGCTCAGTGTTAAGCTTTGTGATCTTGGAACCATCAGCACGTGTTTCTTCAACAGCAATTGGTTTGAAGGAATCACCATTGATAATGATATCCCATAATGCATAGTCTTGCACCATGAAATATTGCTCTATTCTGAGCCGCCATAAATCGTATTCATTCTGTTTCAGCATGGGGAGTTTAGCAAGGATTGAGGTTTGAGGTGTCTCCATGTCCATCTTCTTGGTTGCTAGTGAGTAAATACTTCTGGTTCTTCTAAACTCAAAGTATCAGAAACCTGGCTCTGATACCACTTGACCAGATCTAAACACACACGTTGTGTTGGTGATACTTTGAGTATATACTTGATAGCACGCGAAATTTACTACCAAGTATCTAGAAGATGTTTTGTGTTTGGTGATTGATTGAATAAAACAATAAGAACAAATAAGAACACAAACAATATCAACCAAACAATCACTTCAATATATATCGAACGATTACAATATGAACGTGAAGCTCTTGATAATTCGTATGAAGGGATATAGGGTATATCAAAACCCTAACTAAGGATCTCTTTTTATAATGCAAAGAGTCCTATACAAGTAAAACATCTAACCGTATCACTCTATACAAATAAAATATATACCATATCTTTTCTATATTTATCCATGCACGGTTTCACCTTGATCTTGTAAGCAGTCCTAACTTTTCTTCATCAGCAGTCCTAACTGTTCTTCCATCAGCAGTACTAACTGTTATTGTATTCTTCAACCGTACTAACTGCTTAAGTTTAATTCCCAACACTTACTATCAATATTGACGTCTTATCTTCTTTTTCAATTGGTGTCTCTATTAGTAAATGTGTTTTCCTGTACCAGGTTATAGTAATAACTCAATTAAGGTATCCATACATTGATTGCATTATTTTCATGTAATCCAAACAATATTGTTTTATGTTTATATGTAAAATTATCAATTTTAGTAGTAATGAGTATTTTTTATTTTGTTTTAGATGTATCAATTCTTTGTTTTATTTTGACACCATAACCATTTTGACCCGGTTTGGATGACTGAAATTTAATTACGCACTTAAGTACTTTAGAACTCCAAGGTAGAGCAACCAAGACCAACAGAAAAGAATGTAAGCAAATACCAACACTTGAGATAAATGATATTGTGTTCTTAATTCAAAAAAGTAAGTATTGATACATGAATTTTTGTTAATCTCATCTCTGAATGTGCAATTAGTGTGGTGCATCAACAAGTCTATTTTGCAAGAATTGATCAATTTAAGTTTCTCTTATTTTTTTTAAGTATTAAAAGTATATATAGATTTAGTTTAATCTTTGGAATGATGTAAGTGGTACCTCAAAAATTGATACAAGTTATATATGGTATCTCAATATGAGTTTGATTTTTCCATCTAGGGTAAAGGTTGTTTCTGGATAAGGAACACGCAATCTTGGGCATGTTTCTAAAAGTTAGCGTTGCTCTGAAACAGCAGGTAATTTGGTCGCCTTTTGTTTCTAGAACTAAGTTGAGTTCTTCTATTAGTTGTTATGCTTTATATTATTGTTGATTTCTAATTAGTTTCCATGGTATAGTGAATTTAAAAAAGGCTTACTCATCACGGTATGTACATTCTTTGCAGTCATAAATAAGTCAGTACCGCATGCACAACAAGGATAAAGTCAACTTGGCATGTGTATCCGTCTTTTAAAAGGTGATCTTGATGAATTTCTTTTAACTCCTATTGTTTCACAAAGCAAATGCTTTATTATTTCCACTTGATCTTCGAATGAGCTAATTTTTTCTCTCTGAATTTCAGGCTCTTATTTTTGGATTACACCTTCTTTGAATATTAAAGGTGTTAGAATTGAATAACAATGCTGTTTCTCAGACAGGTTTTAACTACGTTTTATGAATTTAAAATAAACATTGTACTTTTGGTTACACCATCAGAAATGATGTATTATAGATGATTATATAAAGTAATTTTAGTTGCTTACTTGCTAAGTCCAGATTATTCCCTTTCTTCATTGTAATCAACCTTATTATCAGTGTTTTTGAAGTGCATTAAATTATTGTTATGTTAAATTTCAGGTTCGATGTCGTGGGATAGCAATTCTCAGCACCAAGATTCAGCAATGGCTGTGAGAGGTTACGATACTTACAAAATCTGTATAATGTGAGTGTAATCTCAACTTGTGGATGATGGCAAAAAATTATTTTTGCAGTTACTAAGGTATTATGCATGCCAATTTAATCTTTATTTAATCTTTCATTTGCCATATGCATAACAAATGATTCAAGTGCTCATTTTGTTTGGAACTCACTCGCGGTTGTGGACAACTCAACTATGACATAACTTTTGGGTTGAAATGGGTCTTTTTAATGTATGCAGGTCAGGGTCTTAAGCAGATAATGGATAATGTCAATTGAGAGTGCGGTAGTATGTACTTAGTAAAGTTGTAGATATAATGTTCAACATATATATTGATAGGTATGTCTATGAGATAAGCTAAAGGACCAGCAATAAAAGTTAAAAGTTAATATGGATATGTGATGAAATGATCATTTGATACGTTATTTTGTTGGTTGTGTCTTTAATCATTTGCGATATGCGTAGTTTTAACCCAAACATGGTTAATTTTTTAATCATTTCTTAGTTATAGTCGTGTCAAGTTTGAAAAATTACTTTGATGCACCTGGTGGATTTTTGCTACCCTTTGGTGATAGACGGCAATAGGGAAGTAAGATCAGATTTTTCATTAACGTTTTTTATTTGTTAAAAGCTCTTAGTAAGGACATCTATAGATTTTGTTGCCAAAAGCCCAAAAGTCTTTGACTCATCAATATTCCAGCTGGAGGACAATATGTCAATTAGGATATCATGGGAATTCTAGATGCTTGATAACCAAAGAAACAAATTGTTTTAGTAACTAATTCTTGGTAAACAACCTATGGATGAACAAATAGCTACCTGAAGATATAAATGGGCTATTAAAAAATCCATGGGTTAACCATGTTTGTAAAACCATTATTACTAAAGCGTATACATTTGAATAATAAGATTCAGAAGGTTATTTATGCATTGGAACAGGACTTTGAATAGTAAGAATTATAACTTCTTTTGTGGGATATAAAATATAAATTTATACTTGAATTATTGATTGGGTCTGTGCAGCTAAAAAAAGATTGGAAGATATGCTTTAGCCACTAGCAATAGCTATGATTAAAAATTAAAGACCTTACTAAAGTCTTCATTTTTTTAAGTTGATATGCATCATACATGAGATGTTTATCAGATAAGGTGGTCTTATCTTTTAAATAATAGCATTGTTGCAGTTGGCTTTACTGTATTTCTTGCACCTTGATACGGACAAACATTATTGTGTTTAGGTGAACCAATTTTCAGGCTTTCTTGATTAAAAACTAAAGACTCAAAATTAGCATTATATTGAATGGTCACTCTTATCGCTCATGTGGTTTTCCATTTAATCCCGTGAATTCACGGGTCAATAAACTGAGAAGAATTTGAATTAAGTTGTTCCCTATAAGTGACTTACCGTGAAACCTGATGAAATGGAAAGCCGTTCTCGGTCTTTGAAACTGAAAAAGTTATCGGTCTTTCAAACTGTTAATTTGTTGTAGATCTACGAGATTGTTGGTACTACAATCGAGACTTGATGAATTTGAATTAAGTTGTTGCTATAAGTGACTTACTGCGTGATTTTGATGTTTAGAAAGATTGCTAAAATAGAATGATTTTAGTCACTCGACAAGGTATAAGAGAAATATATATTTGAAGGTTGTGATGGATAAATGTTTTTTGGATACTCCGAGAGTATATGCTACATTTTACATCATTTAACTGTAAGCACTTATACAATACACAATGTTCGACCATGTAGCAAACATGTCAAGAGTATGTTACAATTTTTTATAAAATGCCATGAAATGTTATTTGTGTTTGTTGTTACATATTTTAGAGTAAATTGCAAAAATCGTCCTTGTGGTTTGGCCAAATTGCACGTTTGGTCCGTACTGTTCATTAAGTGCAAAAAAGGTCCTTATTTTCCACTGTTTCATTCACTTTTGGTCCCCCACGTGTATCTCTGTTATTTTCCAGCCGTTACCTTTTGCACGTGATATGCACAAGGGGGTATTTTGGTCTTTATACATTATATCTATAAAATAAGTCCACCCACTCTAATTAAATACCCCACCCTGGTGATATGGGTATGATAATTTCTGGGTAAAACTCAATTAACACAAACAAGATCAAATCTCTTCCCTCGACTACCAAGATCAAAACTCAATTAACACAAACAAGATATACAATATCTATCAGATAAACACAAACAAGATCAAAACTCAATTTCATAATTAACACAAACAAGAACAACAAAGAAACAACAGCCACAACACCACTTCAAGACCTCCAAAGCAGATAACTTCAAGCCTCCAAGGATCTACTGAAAGTATCAGCAGCATACAGTCCAATATATAAAGTGGACACATACTCAAGACACCTGAATACCCAATAAATCCTAACTTACCCTACCCAGAACTTACAGACACATCAAAACATTCCCAGAAACCAGAGATCTCACCTCAGAAAACTCTATAGCAGAGAAAACCAAAGCATCAATTCAAAACATTCCCATAAACCAGAGATCTCCCATCTTAAGAAGCATCAGGAACCCTACAACCCATCATCAACATAACAGTAACATAAACTTAACTCCTCTAATCCATTCACCTCCTACATAACCAAAACCTACGCTGACAAAACCAATAAAGTAAACCCAGAAACGAGCAGACTCTAGAGACCCACAGACCCAAGCAAAACACCACAGACAACACCCTAACTATATATTATCAGTATGCATCTCCTCAACTAAACTACTATAATAAGCTGTTTTGTCTAAAGGCAAATTCCAAATTCTCGCAGCCGTAACAACATCTTCTGTCAATTTCAGGGAGAGGCCCATACAAACCCAAACTGACCCATAACTGATATGATATAAGGCCACTCATTACTGACCCATTCTCCTTGAAGAACCCCATACAAACCCAAACTGACCCATAACTGAATACTCATACTCAACTCCATTCTCCTTGAAGAACCCCTCAATCAATCCTTTAGCTTTCTCAGGGTCTACACTTTCACACTCAACCTCATACAAAGTTCCAACCTCATAACTAGTCTCATCAACTTCAAGCACCAACCCATTCCACTCATACACTCAACCTCATACAAAGTTCCAACCTCATAACTAGCCTTTGAATGACGCTCCACACTTTGTTATTAGCGGGAAAATTAACCACCCCTGATATGATATAAGACCACTCATTACTGACCCATTCTCCTTGAAAAACCCCATACAAACCCAAACTGACCCATTCGCCTAATCTTCTTCTTCCAACTAAAAGTCATACCTTTGTCACAAATTCACACCAAACCACAAAAAAAAAAAAAAAAAAAAAAAAAAAAAAAAAAAAAACCACACCAAGTAGTCCCTTCAACTTACAAAACTTGATCAATAACAAGATTCAAAATCAAATAAAAACTGGGTCAACCCGACTCACTGAGCTGACTCAACTCAACCGAGTTGAGTCAACTTAGTTTAATAATCAAGCCAACATCCTTTTAGGTCCGTTTTAACCACCACACAAGTTGTTTTTCTTTTAGATCAAATAGAAAAGATGAAAAGATCAATGATTTGACGAGTTGTGAGATGTTACCTACAAGGTAAACATGAGTTGGGATCGGTTAGAGATGGATTTGACACAAAATTCGCGACAAAACCCCAAGGTATCACTTCCAAACCCTCGATCTATGTATGGCTTGACCCAAAAACGGATGAGTGGTGGCTGAGATTTTGATAAGAATGAGACAATTCTTAGCATTCTCTCTTTCATAGCCAAATAAACCTCGTCCAACAGATTTATGATTCGTGATGATGAAAAATAGATGAGATGAGTTAGAGATGTGAGATGCAAATAGATGAGATTGATTTGGGGATGTTTTTGATTTAGGGATCTGTTTTGGATTTGGTGGATTAATTTATTGATTTAATGTATAAAGACCAAATTACCCCCTTGTGCTAATCACGTGCACAAGGTATAGACGGGAAAATAATGGAGATACACGTGGGGGACCAAAAGTGAATGAAACAGTGGAAAATAAGGACCTTTTTTGCACTTAATGAACAGTGCGGACCAAACGTGCAATTTGGCCAAACCACAAGGACGATTTTTGCAATTTACTCCATATTTTATTTATTTTGCTGTTACCTTATTTTTTCTCTTTCTCTACGAGAAATGTTTTCAAACTTAATTAGCAAAAAACATTAGATGACCTTTATATCGTTTATAGATTTATTTTTATTTTTATGTAGCATAAATATTTTCTATTCATACGTCTAACTAACGTATCATCTATTCACATAATGTCAAAAATCATTCTCTTCTATAAATGTATTTCTTTCCATAACATATTAAAAACTACTATTCTACGGTTCTCCATTTAATCCCGTGAATTTCACGGGTTAATAACCTAGTACATAGTTTATAATCACTAGAATATGACACGCAAATGTTAGTGAATCTTTACATTTATTCAATAAATTAACATGTATACTTTGAAAGTAATGCAATAATAGCAAAAGTGCTATTATAATTATAAAAATATTTAGTAAAAGTACACTTATATTTTACGCGGTTCAGTTCAGGTGAACGTGGTTAAAAAAAAAAAAAAAAAAAAAAAGATCCGTGATAAATGGTTTTCTCCGATTTCAGGCTTTTACGGTTTCGGTTTTTTCGGTTATCGGTTTTTCCCCGGTTTTGGATCATGCGGATCGACTCAGTTTGTCGGTTTCTCGGATGCTTTAAAACTCCTACACATATATCACTCCAAAAATCAATAATTGCACATATATCCTAATTAAATTCATAACTACATATCTATACTCCCTTATAAAAATTATCCACCTACATGTTGAAAGTTAGAAAAAAAAGAGTTGCGAAATGTCAAAAATACCCTTACAACTTTAAGATTAAAACAACCATCTCTCTCTCTCACAAAAACACACACACAACTCTTATCTAACAAATACCAAAATACTCTCTCATCTAACAAATACATCTCTTACGTCTCCACCGGACGTCACAACAACCATACATCACCACTAGGGGTGTTATCGGGTCGGGTTATCGGGTTATCGGGTTAGTCGGGTCGGGTTGAGTCGGGTTTGGATTTTTTAAAAACTCACCCGACACCCGACCCGATAAGGAATGGGGTTATCGGGTTCGGGTGGATGTCGGGTCGGGTTATGTCGGGTCGGGTGATTCGGGTTATCGGGTGACCCGATTAAGTAACAATAGTACATGGAAAGAATTGAGTTATTTTTCTCATTCTTAAAAAGTTAGTTAATCAAAATGACAACTGAAATTTGATGTAATGATTTGCATGGCTTATGGTAATTTGCATGGCCTTGATCAAATGATACTTTGTTTTTTAAACTTGCGCTCAAAAGATATGTTTAATGTTTATGTTTGATGATACGAAAGCCAAATTGCAAAATCAACCCAAACCAGATAATGGACAGGCTACGACTCGTTATATTAATCACAAAGTATGCCATTTGAACATATTTGAAAACATGCAATGAACAAAGGGATGCTGGATTAGTTACTGTATGCACCCTGGTTTGTTTGTGCGTTTACATTTGCAAAATCTGTCTAAAATTGCAAACTGTAGCAAATTAAGAAAATTACATGGATTTAACATTTTGATTACATAATACTCTTATAACTTCTCATTTATTTGCTCATGCTGTGAAATATTACGTGGCACATGGGTTTGAAGATTTTGATAGAGAGAATGCAAAAGACAAGTTCTTCTTGATTTGCTCATGCTGTGAATATTACCTGACTTGTTTGTATTCATCCATTCTTCTGTTGTGATAGCATTTTGGCTTCGTTGTTGATAGTTCAAAGTTCTCTATGCATGTTGTTGGAAATGAGAATTTAGTTACTGACATTGGTAAGTCAAAGTTTTGTGTGCCGTGATTGTATTTGCCCTGTTCACTGTCATGGCTAGTAAGTAGCGCGCAATGTTGCACAGGCTAAGACATATATAGAAGCTGTTACATTGATTTACATAATCACATGACCTCACTCAATTGAATTACATAATCACATGATCATTCCAACAGATCTTTTATTCGCATACCACTTTGCAACAACCACAAAAATCCCTAGATTTAGCACACTCAAAACAGCCAAAAGCCAGAAGAATTAAAAAAGCTAAGGATTGTCGGGTCTTATCGGGTTGACCCGATAACCCGATAACATTTTTTATTTAACCCGAACCCGACCCGATAACACTATCGGGTTATCGGGTCGGGTCAAAACAACCCGACTAAAATTTTAGACCCGATTAGACCCGACCCGATTAGCCTTATCGGGTTCGGGTTCAGGTCGGGTCAACCCGACCCTACTGACACCCCTAGTCACAACAACCATACATCACCACCACCGTACGTCTCCACCTCTGAACCACAGCAACACCACGACCACAGCAGGATCTCTTCCCCTTTAATTTGTATAGATCTATTGCTTTTTTTTTTTTTAATAAATCTACATATTTTTTCTAGAAGTATTGTTTCTTTTTATAAATCTAACGTTTTTTGTATTTTTTTTGTTAGTGCCGCCTCTTGCCAGAAAATTTTTTGGTCGCCGGAAAAAATCTGAGGTATTTTTCGTTAATATTTCTCGCCGAATTTTTTTTATTTTTCGTTAATATTTCTCGCCGGAAAATTTGCGTTAATATTAATTTGCGTTAATATTTTCTAGATCTATATAATTTGCGTTAATATCGCCGAAAAATTTGGGTTAAAATTTGCGTTAATATTAGTTCGTTAGTTGCTGGAAAATTTTGAAACTTATTTGCATTAGTATTAATTTGCGTTAGTATTAATTTGCGTTAATATGTTTTTTTAGATTAGCCTCGCCGGAAAATTTCCTGTCTAGCCGGAAAATTTGCTGCCTCAGCGAAAAAGCTATTGCCGTGCCGGAATTTGTTGCTATCGTCGGAAATAGTATGCTTTATTTTTAAAACGTTGTTAATATTTGATATGGTAGTTGTTAATATTTATTATGTGAATTGTTGTTAAGTTTATGGTTTATTTTGTAAATTTTGTTATTAGCTTATAGTGTAAACTTAGTTATAAAGTTTATTGTGTAAATTTGTTATAAAGTTTGTTGTGTAAATTTAGTTATAAAGTTTATGATGTAAATTTTGTTACAACTTACAAAGTTTATTGTGTAAATTTGTTACAAATTCTATTGTGTAAATTTTAAACTTGGAAATTTGATATATTTTGAAATTTTTAAAAATTTGAAATATTTCAAAATTTTATGTAATTTGAAATATTTGGAATATGTTGAAACTTCAAAATTTTTAAAATTTCAAACTTTTTAATATTTCAGAATTTAAAAATTAAAATAAAAATTTGATTTCTTTTTAAATATTTGAAAATTTACAAAAACATTGGTGAAATTTGAAATTGAAAATTTTAAACTTGAAAATTTAATATCTTGAATTCTTTAAAACTTTGAAATATTTTGAAATTTTCAAAGTTTGAAATATTTCAAAAATTCGAAAATTTGAAATATCTTGAATTCTTTAAAACTTTGAAATATTTTAGAATTTCATTAAAACTTTGAAATATTTGGTAAATAGTTATCAAATTGTGTTTGAAATTTGAAAGCTCAATTTGAAATCACTTTACTTGAGGGACGAATGATTTTAGACTATTTTAAAATTTGTGATCCTCCATACCGATGCAAAAAGTGGGACAAAAAGTGAGTGTGACTTATCGGTGACTGAGTGTGAGTGTGACTTATCGAAGATTGGTAACTTGAAAACCGGGAAAGAAAGTGGTAAAAGTATGGATAAGACTTGGTTATTTAGAAAACTGGGACAAAAAGTGATGGGCATGAGAACTTGGAAAAGGCTTGCTGCTCAATGGATGTTAGAAATCCAAGGACAAAATAAAATTCAGATTTGTAGTCTTTTCTTACACTTCATGCTAATAAACATCATGTTAAGTTAAGAAAAAAAAAAAAAAAAAAAAAAAAAAAAAAAAAAAAAAAAAAAAAAAAAAAACGTGATGTTTGCTTGACCTAACTTATTACAAAAGCTTAATTACAACTATTTTTAGGTTTAACTATAGAAACTAATTTTAGCTTAAAAGACTTCTTGATTCGCTTTTGATTTGGATACTTTTCACTGGTTTACATTTCCAACTATCAGTCAACACATAGATAGGGACATCCAAGATTGAAAGCATAGATAGGGACACCTTAGAATATTTTTTTATTTCTTTTTGGTTTTGTTACATGCACCGGACTCCAAGATGCTGTTTTCGCCAAAGTAAAAAAAAAAAAAAAATTAAAAAAAAATTTGTAGAAAAAAGTGGCTAAAAAATACTCCCTCCGTCCCAAAATTATTGTCACCCGACAAAAAATACATTCTTTTAGAAAAATGTTAATATCACTACTTTCTCTCTCTTACTTTTTTGCCAAATGACAAGTTTACCCTTAACCAATTAATTACCACTTCTTTAAAGTTTGCAATATTAATTTCAACCAAGGGTAATATATTAAACTTTACCAAACTCCACTATCTATTCACTTTCTATTTTGGGTATGTGACAATAATTTTGGGACGTCCCAAAAAGGAATAAGTGACAATAAAATTGGGACGGAGGGAGTAGTTGTTAAAAAAAAAGATGTAAAAGTTATAAAAAATAAAGTAAGTTGTTAAAAAAAAGTTGTAAATGTTATAAAAAATAAAGTAAGTAGTTAAAATATTGCGAACGGGAACGGGCCAAACGGGCTAGAACCCAAACGGACACGGGTCAAACGGGAACGGGCTAAATGGGCACGAGCCAAACGGGCTAGAACCCGAACGGACACGGGCCAAACGTACACGGGCTAAACGGGCACTGACCAAACGGGCTCATGTTATACGAATGACTTTTAAAAAGACCCAAAAAGACGACATAAATTCTTTGGAGTTGAAATACGTCACAAGAAATTCTTAATATCCGTAAATTTATTATTAAAAAGTACATAATAAACTAAAATACATGATTCGCCGGAAAATATTATTTCAGGGTACCCGCCGCCGCAACGCGCGGGTACCCTGCTAGTATATCCTTACAAAAATCAAATATATTACATATATATCAAAATGACTAATTTATATACAAATAAAATAAAAAATGCACGATAATTTTACATTGACATTTATACCCTATTACTTCTATCTTCTTATAATTGACTATGATGTCCCTCATTCTTTATCTCTTACATCATTTTACTTATTTATGAAAACAGATCAGACGCACCTGTAAACCAGGCGCACCTTCAAGCCATTCTTGTGTCTCCCCTCTTGACTTTGCCTCTCGCCTCTCAAAAAAAGGGGGGGCACTTGCTCGTTTAGAGTGCTCCTCAACATTTTATAAAATGGATTATTGGTTTTGTAATTATTTGTCATTATGTGAGGCACACAAGAGAAGGCGAGGAGCACTTGATTGTTTAGAGTACTCTCGTTTGTGTTTATGTGAGGCGCATAAGAGAGGAGGAGCAATTTATCGTTTAGAGTGCTCCTCATCATTTGGTTTTGTATTTTTCAGTCCTTATATGAGGCGCACAAGAGAAGGCGGTTGAACATTTGGTTTTGTAATTTTTTGTCTTTCTATGAGGCTCAAGAGAAGGCGGAGAGCACTTGGTCATTTAGAATGCTCCTAAACATTTGGTTTTGTAATTCTTTGTCTTTTTGTGAGGCTCCTGAACATTTTATATAAAAAAAGAAGCGCACCTCATTAAAATTGTTAACGCGCTTGGCTAAATGACCTTCGACTTTGACAGATGTCTTACATCTAATGATTAGTTGAACCAAAATTGGTTTTAGTAATTTATTTAGGCTATGCACAACCGCTCGTAAAAACTCGGTCGGTCGCTTGGTTTGTCAATATCCGACCGATATTGACATCGGTCGGTTCCTTTGTGTAATATCAATCGAACACCGGTCGCTTCTTTTCCAAATCCAACATCGGTCTATACAACGACCGAGTTTTAAAACCAATCCAACTTTTAAACCGTTGCCTTTAAAAAATAAAATAAAATAAAAAAAATAAAAAAGAGAAAAAAAAAACTTTTTCAACCTTATAAATACTAAACCTCAAACACACTTCTAAAAAAAACTTTCTCATCCATAAACAACTTCTCATCATGTCAAAGAAAAACACTCCCACATCAAAAGACCGACGATCCCGACTACCCCAAAATGCCCGGAATTTGAATTTCTCGCCGGAAAACAACTTCGAACTAACCGGCATAACACCACCACAACAACGGGGTATTCGATTTCGTGCACCTTCTTTTGAATATTCATCACGACTACCCCAACCCAACCAAAATCAAAACATGTTTTACCTTAATCGTCCATATGTTCCACCGTATCGTCCTAACATGGATTATCACCAAGAACCAAGTGGGTCGTTGTATCGGCCTAATATGGATTTCTTGCAATCTCCCCAACCGTATCAAGATTATTCCCCGATTCGGGATGTTAATCTTGATATGGATTTTGAGGATTTTATGGACAACCATGCGACGCAACAATATCCGACTCAAGATGCGTCGATGGGGCAAGGTTCGGGTCACGGTTCTTTCCATGTTGAAGACGATGACGATGTTGAAGAGACATCACCCGTCAAACCAAGGACCGCTTCGTGCCGTGCTACAAAGGCGAAGGACAAAGGCAAGAAGGCCGAACCGTCCAAAAAACAGGCATCATGGACAAAGGCGGAAGAGATCGCTCTTTGTAAAGCTTGGGTTTTTGTGTCGGGAAATTTCAAGCGAGGAAATGCTATTAACTGGCACCGCTTTTGGGAGGAGGTGATAGCGTATTTTCATAAAGAAATCGGTTCATTAAGAAGCTACGACTCTATCAGCAGCAAATGGAAGAATCGGATTCGGAGTAGGGTTGGAAATTTTGCTGCTATCATGGATAATATCAAGCTTAACCATGGTAGTGGTGAGAATGATGTTGATGATAAGGAGAAAGCTTTGAGGGAATACCTTATGATTTACGGTCATGATTTCAACTTGGTGGAATGTTGGAAAATCTTGAGGCATCACAATGCTTGGAAGACGGAGGGGGATGCTATCCGAACGAATAGTCGGAAGAAAACAAAGGGCTCTATAACAACCTCAAGGTCCCTTGAATTTTCAAGACGTCGATGATTCTGAAGATGAAGACGATACTAGAGAATCACGATCAGAAGGTCGTGACGCAGCTAGGAATAAATCATCGTCCTCCTCTCGTGATCCACCACAATCGTTTGTAGCTTCGCTAACCAAGAACTTCTTCAAATCGAAGCGATCAAAAGAGGGAAAAAGAAGGTCATTGAAGATGAGTATCTGAAGATGAAGCAAGAAGAGCTGGCTATGAAAAGAGAGAAAATAGAACTTCAACGAAAACAAGTCGAAATCATGGAAAAATCAAACAAGAACCAAGATTTGATATTCTACTACTCCAAAATCGACCCAACTTTGCCCGAAAATCACCAAAATAATCTTAGGCAGCTTAAAGCAGAAATCAAAGCTCACTACAATTTAGATGATTAGTTTACGTTTGTAATCGCTATCGTATTTTTAATTTAGTATTGTAATGTTTTTATTATTAATGAATTTTAAGTTTTTCTTTAAATGTTTGATTAAAAAAAAAAAAAAAAAAAAAAAAAGTCGGTCATCGACTGTGGCACTTTGGTCGCTTCTGGTCGCCGGAGAGAGAAAGCTGACGTGGCAGCCGGTGACCCAGGTCGCTTGGGTCAATGACTGTGTCCAGCCTTATACTCAGTCGTTTTCATATTTTGGTATTAAATGGTTCATTTAAGAAATTTTCTATTTTCTTTATGTTCCTTATAAAAAATAACTCGACAACAAAACTTTTCATCTCCATTGGCTGTTTGACTTTAATTGTGTAAATAATTGGAGCTATGGAAATCTAGACTCATGGAATTCAACATATTTTATGCCGTAACCATCGTACTAACTCATTACCTCGTTGTCTTTTTTGGCGAAAAACATATGTTATTAAAACAACCTATTCAATAAAAGTTAAAAGACAACATTTATGGTGCGTTTGGTATGCTTTCATGAATCACAATCGGTATGAGTTTGGGTATAAAGTGGGCCCCTCAGGTATGATAGTTTCTATAGGATGCAAGTGGGTCGGGTATGGAGTATGCTATATATTTGAGTATCATCCCGAATTACCATATACCAAACGCACCCTTACTTTTTTTAGTCCAAACTAAATCCTATAATTACTGACCTTTTAAAACTTAACACAACCCGAGTATCATTGAAGTACTGAAATATATTTATAAGACTTGCAATCAAACACCAAGACTCGACACGTCCAGCCATATCCTACTTTTGCTCCATCGATGACCAACGATATTCAACCTCACTTCATCTATTAACATAAATAACTACCCACTAACTGAGACAGGCTAACAAAGTATTCACGATACATCAAGCTAATATCTTCATTGAAGAAAATTATATGCACGAAATATCAACACTAAAATGAAATATAATTAGTTTGTTAAAAATACAAATACACATAAAAGCAAACAAAAGTCATTTTACAGATAAAAGCCAACATTACACAGGATTGAACATTAAGTACTGTAATATCTTATGAATATAGATGATTATTGTAATACCAAAGTTTTGTACATCGTGACTAACGTTTTAGTTCAACCACCATACCCAATTTTACTCTACCTGTTTTGATCCATAATCCACCCGGTTGCCCATTTTGCCGCCTCTAAGATTAAGCTTGTTAAGGTACCTCACACTACCATGTCACAGCGCCTAAGAGCATAGGAGCATGAGTCAGTAGTGGTCATACTCATATAGGACAGACTTAAGTGAACCATGTAAGTATATAAAAGAAATGGAACCGGAAATACTAAAACATACAAAACTGAGACCAACAAATTAGCAGTGTCAGTTAAAGTTCAAAATCCAGCCTCTCACATTACAGTTATGGTATAGTTCGACATTACCTAGACTTCTTACTTCGCATTCCCATCCTTGGACTTAGCAAACCTGAAATTCTTGTTAAAGAAAACCTTGTCATACAAATTACCAGGAAAAAATTACTGTGAAAGGTAATGATAATGAATTAATTAGCTCATGTGATGGCTGATGCATCCAATGATCAAGTAAAACCTGAGTACCAATAACTCGTTGGGAATGATATAAAGGAGTGTTTGTCTAAGCTTATGTAGTTATGTTATGGGGTTAGGCTTATGTCTTATAAGCACTTTTTCGCTTATAAATAATAAGCTCATAAGCCTATTCTTAGAGTTTGGGTTAGCTTATTATAGCGCATGAGGTAAAATATGACCAATAAGTACATGTATATTAAAATTTGTAGTTGATATAAGGGGTATTAAAGTCTTTTGTTATGACACCCTTTAAATAAGCCCACCCATCCTTATATAAGCCACAACTTTTGGGCTTATAAAAAGCCCCTCAAATAAGCTCATAAGCCTAAGCTTATAAGCTTAACAAACACTCGTGTGGGCTTATTTTAGTTATATAAGTTAAGAAGATTATAAGCGACTTATAAAGGCTTAAACACACACCCCCTACATGCACAAGGAATGGGTTATAAAAAAAAAGGCAATTGCAAATTTAAAGGATACTCAGTCGCATTCCTTCGCTAGATACTGATGAGTAAAGAACAGTGCCTTGTAAATGATTTAGTGCTACGGTAGAACATGCAGTATCCTACAACATTTTGTCACGTACATCCATATTAATGCCAGGTCCACAAAACAAAATCATTTCATGTGCATAAATATGTATCGCAAAGTCAACAAATGTCACAGGTGTCCCATATGTACTCGGTACTCTGCACCTTTAGCTTCAAATATCCAGGGCATCTGCAAATTTACAATAACATCAACATACTCAGAGATTGCACTATGCTAAGTTCCAACTTTATAGAAAAAACGAAATAGTTTTTCCCAAACCTTGAAAATACTTGAATCAGCTCTTGTTCTGTACAAGCTGGTCCCAAATTGGCCACAAAAATTGTTGGACATGGGGGGGCTGATGAGTTTCGCTACACAGGAAATAATTGACATTAGCCAAAGTATCACTGACAACATTATCATAATAAAAATAATTAGAAATTTATCATAATTCATAAATGAAACGTACAGATCTTGGAGCACTGCCATCAAAGCTTCCATGACTGAACAATTCAAAAAGACAAGAATCATATCAGAAAAGTTTTTACTTGTTAATCCAACAACGCATGTCATATGTGTCCTTTTTTCCAGCCCTTCATTGTTTAGACAGCAAGCAATCATGTGCAAGTTACAGTAAAAACCTTTCTTTTTTCCAATCAAAATAATGGGAAATTGTGCTCAAGCAGTGCAAATGACCTTTGTGCAGATGGATAACCAATTCGTGTTGTAAGCTGAATTACTCAATCGAGGCATGTGAACGCTGCCAACACCTGCTGGTGCCCAAGCATGTGCAAAACATGTGCAATGTGAGCTTCCAGAATAACGTGTTTACTACTCACTAGTTCACTATATTGGCTGCTATGTCCAACATATATATTGAAGACCAACAACTCAAAGAGGTAGCATTTTTATACTATCTACTTACTAGTGTTGTGTGAGCATCTTTATTAAACATGTTTTTGAACAACTAACACTAGGTTTGCTTAATTACCAGGATCAGAAATGCCCCTTGAAAATGAAGCAGACCCTTTTGCTCTCTTGTCAGATCCGCGCCTTTCATCAACTAGTTGTAAAGTTAACCAAACTTCAACGGGTAAGTCCGCCAAAACAGTGCAAAATGGTGGAAGTTTATAGCTAACAATATACCTGTTCTTGAGCGTTTAGACCTTGAATTTGATTTTGCAAGATCAATATGTAACTTTGAACCCTTCTCGAGGTCAAAGACCATCCCCTGAAAACGAAAATCAGTCATAGTTAAAAGGTCTCTTAACACGATATGTTTTCGAACTTCTTTATGCTAAGAAGAAGATGCCGACATACTGATCATTCACTTAAATAGCTCACACCAGAATTCATGGTAAAATATTTTAGCTATATAGTATATTTTGATCAGCAATTCAGCATGACCTTTATCAGCATGGCTCTTTCTTTGCTTAGGGGTAGGAAATCAATATTCATATTACTAAAGAACAATAAGATAAAGATTATACATATACTCGGGAGTCAGCACTCTGGTGAAACTGAACTTCAGTAAAGTGATATATAATAAAATTAGTCTACTTCCTTAGTTAGGTAATATGAAATCATGCTGTCCAGCCATCGTGATATAAACAACAAAACGATTCTTAAATTTCATTACAGGCTCTTTTAATTTTGATAGAGGGACTGTATGGGAATGCAAACATCTAACTCATTTAAAAATACTTTATCTTTTCTGAACCATTTTTAGCCCAAAAAGGAACCATTATGCAACAACTCCTGATTCAGTTTTGTTGGCTGAATGTGCCCAGATCAGGGTGAAGATAATCAATACCTAGCTACGTACCAATTGAATGGTTACCGGATATCACTTGGAATCGTGTAATCACTTTCCAAAGTAAACTATTCGACCCTAATGCCTGGGTATCACGAATATCTACTTGGGATAAGACCAAATGTTTGTTATTGAATTAGGCACAAATCAATAACCCTTCACGTATAAGTGTTATGTGTTTTCTGTTATGTGTGTCCCATGCAGTTATGTTTGATCTCCTATTTATAGGTAAGATCACTTAACCCTAGTCAATGGAATTATGAGTGATTAACGGCCCATTAATCACCACATAATTAGCCTCCATAATAATAGGAATTAGTGGTTACATGACCAATTAAACGTGGTCATTAAAGCAGTTTTAACTGCCTCTTGAATAGGTCAAAGCCGTTACAAGATAGTCATGATTCAGTCTCAGCTAGTTGTTACACTCACTGATGAGCTAGTCCCTGAGGGTTGCTCCCTGAGTTTGTTCACTAGAAGTTCATTCCCTGAAGACATGAACTCCCTGATGAGACAACTCCCTGATGAGATCCTTCAGCCTGAGCTGAACTCATCAGATGATGATTACCGTTCAGTCCAGAGTGTCACTCACTGACGAGTACACTCACTGAACTTCATCAGTCCGAACCATACTTAACCACTACAAGAATCAGGGTGTTCAGGGACCTTATGGGCGTACACTCCGTACCTCATGACCCATTACCAGGTGTGAACTGATTCCTTCAATGCACTAAATTTTCCAACAATCCTCCCCAAATTTAGTTCACTTCCTTTGCATGAAAAATAAAACATAAAACAAAACAAGTGCATAAACGAAAATATCCTGAGGATTGAATTTCCATCTTAGTACATTACACGTTCAAATATTCGAGAATCAAGGTGTTCTAAGAATTGAACCCTTCAACCCATTTGAATAACTGAAGATAAAATACACACAAGTTTTCAAACACTTAAACGTTCCTGACACTTTACAACCCATGTGTCCATATCCAATTCATAAATATTGTAAGAGCCAAAAGTCCTAAGCTCCCTGAAACGGCAAAACTTCAACATTCACATAGGTGGTTCCTCTTTATTCATGTTCCTGCCAAACACTTTTTCAAAGAAATTAACCATTAAGAAGTAAAGACTTCATCCTCCTTACCAGCAGGTTCTGAGCACAACCTTGAGATGATTGTATACATGTGCTCCAGTCCACTGAATGTTCAGCTTTCCACATTGAACTCAGCTCCCAAGTTTCCTCAGGAGGGAGTTGGGTGTCTTAGCATTCAGTGACTAAGTTGGACTTAAACCCATCCCTTTAGCAGACTTTATAACCAAGTCTCTAGCCAATCCCTTTGTCAGGTGATCAGCTAAATTTTGTTGAGATCTTACAAACTCTATAGATACCACCCCATTCATGATAAACTCACGAATCATGCTATGCCTGACACCTAAGTGTCTAGACTTTCCATTGTACATGTGGCTATAAGCCTTTGCCAATGTAGCAGCACTATCACAACGGATAGAAATAGGTGCTATAGGTTTAGGCCATAATGGAATCTCAAGAAGCAAGTTTTTCAACCATTCAGCCTCTTTACCAGCAGCTGCTAAAGCCACAAATTCAGATTCCATTGTTGAACTGGTAATGCAAGTTTGCTTCTTGGATGCCCAAGAAATTGCACCTCCACCAAGTAGGAATACCCAGCCACTGGTAGACGAATTGTCTTTAGTGTTACTGATCCAACTTGCATCAGTGTATCCTTTTAATACTGAAGGATAGCCAGTATATGAGAGACTATAATCCATAGTTCTCTTCAAATACTTCAGTACCCTCTGAATTGCTTGCCAGTGCTGAGCACTAGGATTACTAGTATACCTGCTCAGTTTTCCCACCGCAAAGGCAATATCAGGTCTTGTACCAGTCATGGCATACATCAGGCAGCCAATCACCCTAGAATACTCAAGCTGAGATACAGCTTTGCCAGTATTAGGCATCAGCTTCTCAGTTGTATCCATAGGAGTACTCACTGGAGTACAATCAGAGTGGTTGAATTTCCTCAGTACCTTCTCAATATAATGAGACTGAGTGATAGAAATTCCCTTACTCTCATGTTTGATCCTTATACCAAGGATAACATCAGCCTCCCCCATGTCTTTCATGGAGAACCTTGATGACAAAAATTCCTTTGTCAGGTCTACCTGATTTTGGTCAGTGCCAAAGATCAGCATGTCATCAACATATAGACAAATGATGACTCCTTTACCAGATTCATCAAATTTGCTATATACACATTTGTCAGCCTGATTAAGTAAATAACCACTAGACAGAACCACTTCATCAAATTTTTGATGCCATTGCTTAGGTGCCTGCTTCAGTCCATAAAGAGACTTAATCAGTTTACACACCTTGTTTTCATTGCCAGGCATGATGAAGCCCTGAGGTTGGTTCATATAAACTTCCTCATCTAAGTCACCATTCAAGAAAGCAGTCTTCACATCCATATGATGAATAATCAGATTGTGAATTGATGTCAAAGCAATCAGCAATCTTATGGTACTGATACGTGCCACTGGGGCATAAGTATCAAAGTAGTCTATTCCTGACTTTTGTTTAAAGCCCTGAATGACTAGTCTAGCCTTGAACTTTTCAATAGTTCCATCTATCTTCATTTTCCTTTTGAAAATCCATTTACAACCCAAAGGTTTGCAACCAGGTGGTAGATCAGCCAACACCCAAGTGTTGTTCCCCATGATTGAGTCCATCTCATCATTTATTGCTTCTTTCCAGAAAGCAACATCCTGAGACTTCATTGCTTCATCAAATGTTTTGGGGTCATCCTCAACATTAAAGCAATAGGAGTGTTGGTCAGAGACCTCATCCCTTTTTCCTTCAATTAAGTATAATTGAAACACAGGTCCAAATGACTTTGGAGTCCTGACCCTTTTGCTCTTCCTGAGCTCAGGTTCAGGTTGTTGAACCACAACCTCATCAGGGACCTCTGATAGGAATTCATCATGGACCTCTGATACACCAATGTCGTTGGTTCCATAAGGGATCCTTTGACTTGGTCTTGGGACTGATGAGAATCTATTTTCATCAAAGATAGCATCCCTTGATTCAATTATTGAATTAATTGAAACGAATTCATTAGGTTCAATAACATAGAACCTATATGCCTTGGAATGCTCAGCATATCCAACAAAGATGCATTCAATGCCTCTTTCACCCAAAGTTTTCAGCTTTGGACAGGGAATCTGACAACTGCCCTACAACCCCATACCCTGAGATAGTTCAGGTTGGGTTTCTTTTTAGTCCAAAGTTCATAAGGGGTTGTCTTGTTCCTTTTGTTGGGAACCCTATTTAATAAATAGCAAGCTGTTAACATAGCTTCACCCCAGAACCCTTGACTCAGTCCTGAATAGGACAACATGGAATTAACCATCTCCTTCAGTACCCTGTTTTTCCTTTCAGAGATACCATTTTGTTGAGGAGTATAGGGAGCAGTCGTTTCATGGATTATACCAACAGACTGAAAATAAAGAGTATCCATGTACTCACCTCCCCTATCAGTCCTTAATCTTTTGATCAGGGACCCAAGTTGCAACTCAACTTCAGTCTTAAATACTTTGAATTTATCTAATGCTTCATCCTTAGTATGTAATAGATAGACATAACAAAACCTAGAAGCATCATCAATAAATGTCACAAAGTACTTCTTATTTCCCAAAGAGGGAGTGGCATGTAAGTCACACAGGTCACTGTGTATTAGCTCCAAGAGCTTTGTCTCACGTTTTACACCCTGAAAAGGTTTCTTAGTTATTTTGGTCAACATGCAAGTCTTACACCTTTCAGTGTCCATGTCAAATGCTGGGATTAACCCATCCTTAGACATATCTTGCATCCTTTTATAGTGTACATGGCCAAGTCTAGCATGCCAAAGGGTAGAGTCGTTCAGTATAGAGGTTGATATAAAGGCTGAATTAATAATATCAGTGACAATATTTAGCCTGAACATTTGATTACATAAATAACCAAAACCAATAAACACACCATTTTTAGACAGAATAAACTTATCAGATTAAATAACTTGTTTATATCCATGATTATTCAAAACACTACTTGAAACCAAATTTTTCCTTATATCAGGAACATGAATAACATTAAACAAAGTTACAATCTTTCCTGAACTAAAACTAAGATCTACACAACCACGACCATGCACCAAGGCTGTTGACTCATTTCCCATGTGAAGAATAGAACCATCATTCAGTGACTCGTAAGTCTTGAACCATCTTCTATCTTTGCACACATGAACAGTTGCTCCAGAGTCAACCCACCACGCAACATCATCATCCTGCACATAGTTAGATTCAGATACATATGTGACATAATAAACCTGAAAAGATTTATCAAACATATTCTGACCTTTCAGTGAGTTAGCAGAACCACCACTCCCTGAACCACTAGTGCCTGAACCATTGGTTTTACCACCAACCTTAACACCTTTGCAATCCCTTTTAATGTGACCAGATTTGCCACATTTCCAACAAGTAGGTGTTGCCTTCTTGTTAGGGTCAGCCCTTGTGTTATCATGATGTTTACGTTTGCCCTTGTTGTCATTGTACCTGGTGGAATTATTATGTTCCACCATATTGACAACAGATGCACTAGTAGCATTGCTACTCTTTGGCTTGTCATTATCCTGCGCCCTGAGGGATTCCTCAATACGCAGATGACTGCCCAACTAAACAAGAGTCAGTTCTTCCTTCTTATGTTTCAAGGTATGCTTGAAATCTTTCCAAGAAGGAGGGAGTTTGTCAATGATACAAGAGACTGAAATAGCCTCATCCATGTTCATTTTGTGTTGTGTTACCCTTCCAAGTATGCCAAGAAGTTCATTGTATTGTTCCATAACTAGTCTTGAATCAGTCATTTTGTAATTTGTGAAATTACTCACAAGGAACTTCTTACTTGAAGCATCCTCAGCCATATATTTGGCATCCAAGGAATCTCATAGTTCTTTGGAAGATTCGACATTCTGATAAATATCAAAGAGAGAATCAGACATACCATTGAGGATTAAACCTCTGCAAATACAATCATCATTCTCCCATTTGCTCCTTTTCCTCAGTTGTTCCACAGTAGCATCATCACCATCATCAGGAATAGGAGTGTTCAGAACATACAACACACTCATGCTTGAAAGCAAGAAGTGCATCTTCTTCTGCCATCTCCTAAAGTCCACCCCTTCAAACTTATCAAACTTGGCAAAGTTTGAAGCCATGTGTCTCATTGCAGCAGCAGCCATTGATTATCACAAAATAGTTTACTTTGATTGTTGGCTGAATGTGCCCAGATCAGGGTGAAGATAATCAATACCTAGCTACGTACCAATTGAATGGTTACCGGATATCACTTGGAATCGTGTAATCACTTTCCAAAGTAAACTATTCGACCCTAATGCCTGGGTATCACGAATATCTACTTGGGATAAGACCAAATGTTTGTTATTGAATTAGGCACAAATCAATAACCCTTCACGTATAAGTGTTATGTGTTTTCTGTTGTGTGTGTCCCATGCAGTTATGTTTGATCTCCTATTTATAGGTAAGATCACTCAACCCTAGTCAATGGAATTATGAGTGATTAACGGCCCATTAATCACCACATAATTAGCCTCCATAATAATAGGAATTAGTGGTTACATGACCAATTAAACGTGGTCATTAAAGCAGTTTTAACTGCCTCTTGAATAGGTCAAAGCCGTTACAAGATAGTCATGATTCAGTCTCAGCTAGTTGTTACACTCACTGATGAGCTAGTCCCTGAGGGTTGCTCCCTGAGTTTGTTCACTAGAAGTTCATTCCCTGAAGACATGAACTCCCTGATGAGACAACTCCCTGATGAGATCCTTCAGCCTGAGCTGAACTCATCAGATGATGATTACCGTTCAGTCCAGAGTGTCACTCACTGACGAGTACACTCACTGAACTTCATCAGTCCGAACCATACTTAACCACTACAAGAATCAGGGTGTTCAGGGACCTTATGGGCGTACACTCCGTACCTCCTGACCCATTACCAGGTGTGAACTGATCCCTTCAGTGCACTAAATTTTCCAACAAGTTTACACTGAGATTGCTTAACCAAGAAGGCAAGAAGACAATAACCAGGCTAGGCTTTAGCAGCGGTTGGAAAATTTTACCTAAAATGAGAAGTTTTGTTAGAAACCACATCAAGTATGGAGTTGATATATAAAAAGCTTTCTTTTAACTCCTTTAACATCCACACTAAAAAAGTTTATATTTCCACTTCTTATTTTACTCTTTATAAAAAACTAATGTTCTCCTATCATTTTTAACTTTTTTGGCTCTTTCTGTTACATGGTTTTAACTAAATGAACAACAAGAAAAAATTAACTGTCTTTTACTTATTTTCTTAAAGGTCTTTTATAAGTATATCTGGGCTCATTTTTATTACATATCTTTCATTTGTATGTCTTGCCTTTATTTTAAGCTCTTACTTTTATTACACATCTATCTACCAATCTTACTTTAAACAATCATATATCTTCTATTTAATTATTTCCTTATAATTAGTTATATCATTTCAATTGCTGCATAACATATTTTCAACGACATTAGAAATACTATTGTAGTTCTATTAGAAACCATATAGTTTTCTGGGGCCGTGCTGTATGACATGATAGAGCACGGCATGAAGGTACCTAGTCTGTATGACATGATAGATGGAATGATAACCAAGCTCTATCTGCTATTAAAGTAAGAGGAACGTCTTTACTGCTAGATTCACAGATAAAGCCTTTCTTGATGAGATGGCGTGTGGTGGAAGTTGGAAGTGGCCCTCTGAATGGTTAAGTAAATACATAGTACTTCTTAGTTTTCTAGTCTCACTGCTGAGTTATAATTCTCCCGATGAGCCTTGTTGGATTACTAATGAAGGCCAGGAGCAGTTTAAACAAAGTGTGGAATGATATCACGATCAATGGGGACAAAGTTGAATGAGGTAGTCTAGTCTGCTGCTTTTATCGTATCCCAAACATGAATTTGTCTTGTGGATGGCAATAAGAGAAAGAAAGTCTGCTCAAGATACGTCGTTGAAATGGTATCACAATAAACATATGGCATGTCCTTTATGCTAGAAGGAAACTGAATCACACAGGCACCTCTTCTTTCGATGTGAGTTTTCAAAGGGCATTTGGAGCAAATTACAGAGTATGGCTAAATTGAAACTCACAAGTCAACTGACTGGAAACTGGAAAGATATATTCAAGGAAATGACTCAACAGCGTAACACCAATAGCATCTGGAGCATTCTTAGAAAGCTTATATTGGCTGCTGTTGCTTACAATATTTAGCAAGAGAGGAACTGTAGACTTTTTCAGAATGTGGAAAAGGACTGAAGATGTTCTGTTTAATGTGGTGGTGGAGAGTGGAGACCTTAAGAAACAAGTCAAAGGTCTTTACAAGTTAGTCAGCTGCAGTGGCTCAGGTCTCAGAATGATGGAATGTGCAGTCAATGGTAATCTCCAAATAGCATTCGAGATGGTTAAACTGTTGGTCTATGGAAGAAGTTGGAGAATGTATAGGCTGCATCATGTTATAAGCATAAGTTCTGGACTTCTGGTAGTCTGCACATTGACATTTAAGTACTTGAAATGGAAATGTATATGAGGAATGTGTGTGATTGATCTGTTTCAAAGGCTGCAGTAGTGGTTTTATAAATTGCTGTATCATTTGGTCACAACTGATGAGTCATGAAAGATGAAAGTACCTTGTATGGCTAACGATATGACTGATGCAGATTTGTGGGGAGCTAGAGAGTATTTTGTCTAATATGGAATTGCTAGTATGTCTTAACAGGATTGAAGAAGGCAGTTATCTTCTTTTCCTTTCTATTAGAAGTTCCATATATGTTTTTTATTTAGTCTTCCTTATCTTAGGGTCTGTCCTAAGCATATTAGATTGAAAAATGTATTTCATGATGGGTAATTAATAGAATTTTACCTTTTACCTAAATAAAAGAAATCAACAACAAAAAGATTTCATAAGTTACAGCTAAAAGTAGCTTACATCATCAATTACCATCTTTGCACAAAAATGCATCATGCATGAAGTACAACTGAAAGTGCATGTTGAACGCCACAACACATACATCAAAAAGAAAAGCAGGACCTGTTTCCTCTATGGTCCGAAAGTCTGAGGCTTTCTAGTTTCGTGACACATTTAGGCTAAATCAACGGTCTTGTTGCTGACGGAAATTATAACGGCTGGCTTACATTAGGGTCAAAAGCCTTAGCTTTTTCATCTTTGCTACTATTGTAAATAATTAAGTGAGCAGAAAATGCTGGGTTATGATAGTTAAAACCACCACCCTCGGTCTCCCTATGCACCAGTCCAGTAAGCTTGTAAAAGTCTTGAGGATCAGAGGAACCATCTACAGAGTTATTTAAAATCATTAATCGAAACTGAAACCTCAATAGCTACTATACAAGTTAGTTGATATGGAAACCTAGTTGAGGACAAAATGTGTGACATACAACGTTTAAGGGTTCAATTATGACAAGATCTATTACATGTTTAGCAAGTCGAATTTCAATTTTAAGTTACATCAAAGGGGATATACAGAGAGAGCCAAATCCTAATGTTCAAACAGCAAGAAATAAATGGAAGACTAACCTTCCACAGTTTCATACTCGACTTCGGATTCCAGGTGGGGTTTGACCCATGGTCTGTTCCCTGCATGAATGATAAGACATCAAGAAACAGGCACCGAAATAAAGTTTGTAATTTATGCAGCCTACTTAATCTAATAAAGTGCTATGTGGTTTTTATTGGGATAGTTAGAGGTGACAAGCACTTTATATAAGAACAAAAATATGACTAATTTTATTGGTTGTAAGCAATGGCTGACTTTCAATCCCTTCGACCTGTTTCAACTTTGGCTACATTTTAAAAATGACCCCCTTGGCTCGTTTATATGTAACCCGTTTTCACACAAATGAGTCAAAATTTATCAGCTCTAACTGTTTCAACATTATAAGAGAAAAAACTAGAGCTGATACACCATTTTCATTAATTATAAAGTGTAAACTGCAAGTTTGTCACAAGCACAATAGATGGTATGTCAATGGGTTCTAATAAGAAAGTGATAACCAAATCAGGACATGATATTCACATACACTCTGGTTTACGATCCGTTAGTACAAAGTTCATCAGTGTCCTTGCGCGGTTTTTAGTTTTACATTCGACTCTGGTCTCATACACTCCAGGTATCCCTTGTTCAATGGCCTCTATGGTCATGTAGAAGATATACTTCTTGGTCAGTTTATAGAATTTGCACTCCATGATTTCAGCCCCGCTGACCATGCTGTCTTCGTCTTTGTTAACATACTAACAACATAGAATTTATTTATGTAAGCAAAACAGTTAGCAACGGAGACAGTCTCAAAACTTGAAAGCAAGTGGAAGGAATGTAAACATACCATGTGACAAGATTTGTTAAAGGTGTCAACTGCAAAATTTCCAAGTAAATCAACAATATCATCATCCTTCTGAACCATAATTAAATTCTTAATTGGAAAACCCTCGCAAGAATATGCTTCCTGCCACACGCATGAAATATGTGAGGAAATATTAATGCGCCAGAAACATGTATACATTAGAGCAGAATCTTGGATGTAGGTGTACGTATATAGACAAGAAAAGAAAAAGAGGGACGAATAACAGATACATACAGTTGTATCGCTCATTGTAAACTCATTCCAGACTTTCTGCTCATGGTTGTTCAACGGATAACTACCGTGGTAATTAGGGGAGCTCCCTGAATAAGAAACACACACACACACATATCCACATTATCGTAAATTAGAAACTTGAATCTTTGTTTTCATCATAATACATGCCGAATTATATGGACTTAGCTTATTAATGATCAGAGTGCAATAATAAAATGTATAATTTTTTTTCTAACACAAGTAACATTAATAAGGAATGGGAAGACGTACAGGTTATCTTGATCTTCTTCTTCGTTTTGGGTTTGGGTGGTGGAGGAGGCTTGGGAACATGGGCCATGAAGGAGGTTTCGGGGTCGCTGCAAGAAAAGGGTATGAGTATGAGAACAAAAGGAGATATGAAACTTATATGAGAGTATATTATTAATTATCGATCTTCAACTGTTTACAATTAAGCTAAACAAAAATATAAAGGCCGCAACTAGAGAACATACTATTTCCAGTCAGATGGCAACTCATCAAAATATTGATAGTACTTAGCAACACGGTGAATCTTGGGCTCATAATAATCCAGTTTGCGTTGTGCAAACCTGTTTTTGCTGCTCAGCTTTAGAGACTTCCTAGCTTTAGCTGCATTCTGAATCAGATCATACAGCCTCTTTGGAATTTCAGATGGCGCTGTCACAACAATAACAATAATTAAGGAAGATGGCTGTTAATGAAGTTGTTGTTAGCATCAATGGTGGCTAATTAAGAGAAAAGAAATTTATGCATACTTGTGCTTATAGTTGATACTTGTTCTTTTTTAGGAGGTGCAACCTTGACCTGGAAATCAAAAAAATAATAATAATAATGATCAACAACAACTATACCCAATCCCTCCGGCAAGTGTGAGTGCAACAAACCAGTAGGCAAAATATATTTCTTTTAGGGGCAATTTCGTATTTAGGTATTACTAAATCTTTAGGATCATACTTTTTTCGTATCAGGGATAGTGAAATGTCCTCCATTCTGAATCAGATCACGCAGCCACTTTGGACTTTCAGATGGCGGCGCTGTCGTGCACAACAATAACAATAATTAAGAAAGACGGCAATAATAGTTAATGAAGTTGTTGTTAGCATGAATGGTGGCTAATTAAGAGAAAAGAAATTCATGCATACTTGTGCTTATAGTTGATGCTTGTTTTTTTTGAGGAGGTGCAACCCTGACCTGGAAATCAAAAAATAACGATAATGATCAACAACAACAATACCCAATCCCTCTGGCAAGTGTGAGTGCAACAAAACAGTAAGCAAAATATATTTCTTTTAGGGGCAATTTCATATTTAGGTATTACTAAATGTTTAGGATCATACTTGTCTCTTGTTACCGGCAATGGCAAGATAGTCCAGGACCTGTTGCTTTGAATAAAACTTCTTCCAGGGAGTTGCAGTTTCCTTAAATACCGTGTAGTTGTGTCCAGTTGACGAAGCCCACTTTACCGCGGTCCATCCATCAGGTAGCCAATCATGAGTATCTTTAGTTCCTCTCTTGTTCCCCTAAAAATACCAATAATTATTGAAACAAGTACACATATGTTAAACGGACAAACAAAACGAAAAGTAAAAAAGAATTACTTACTAGTTGGGATGTTGATGGTGATTTATTGGTGACACTTTTCGTTGTCCTAGTTGATACTTTAAGTTTTTTATTAGGAGGTGCAACCTCGACCTGAAGCAATGAGCACATTTAGAATCCTATACTGAATAATGATCAATAAAATTATTGAAACAATATCATTTGTTTGAATGAATGCTGTGGTCCAACTTATTAATTAAGCCTATATAACAGAATTCAAATAAGCCACAAAAACAAAACAAATAAACTCCAAACCCACTGTTTTGCATATATATTTTGGCCAATCGGCTTATTGGCGGTTATTATACTAATAACTTTATCAATAATCAAGTAAGCGACAAAATAAGGTAATCCAAAACAACGATATGTATATAGATTAACTTACAGAAGAAGATGATGATGATTTATCTGCGACATGCACCGCCGATACGGATCTCCTCCTTGTTGAAACCATCTCGAAACAACGATATAAGAAGATGATGATGATGATTTATCTGCGAAATTATTTAATCTTATATCAACTACGAGAATCGAGAATGGATTTAACTGGGCTGGGCTTTATATTTCTCTTTGTATATGTGCTATTATTTGGTTTTGCCGCCTTTTTATTATTATTATTATTATTATTATTATTATTATTATTATTATTATTATTATTATTATTATTTTATGAGTAAATTGCATTTTTGGTCCCTGTGGTTTGGCCAAATTGCATATTTGGTCCCCAACTTTTTGAAAGTGCACCAGACGTCCCCATTTTCAAGTTTTCGTTGCATTTTTGGTCCCTGGCCTCAGTCAAATGACACAAATGCCCCTCTTCTTTTCTTTTTTTATATTCCTTTTCAGTTTTTAACACAAATGGTCCTTGTGTTGCGCAAGGCTTTACAAATTTAGTCATTTTTTTTCACAAATGGTCCTTGAGTCCGTTTTTCTTCCGTTTTTTACATTTTCGTCCGTTTTTCTTACGTTTTTTTCTGTTTTTGTCCGTTTTTCTTATGTTTTTGTCCGGTTTTCTTACGTTTTTTACGTTTTCGTCCCTTATTCTTACGTTTTTTCCGTTTTTACCCGTTATTGTCCGTTTTTCTTACGTTTTTGTCCGTTTTTATCTGTTTTTCTTACGTTTTTGTCCGTTTTTCTTACATTTTTTCCGTTTTCATACGTTTTTGTCCGTTTTTTTTCTTCGTTTTTTTTTTCTGTTTTTACCCGTTATTGTCCGTTTTTCTTACGTTTTTGTCCGTTCTTATTCCGTTTTTCTTACTTTTTTTTTTTTTTTCCGTTTTTGTCCTTTTTATCCGTTTTTTGTCCGTTTTTGTTCATTTTCCTTACTTTTTTTCCGTTTTCTTTTTTTTTATCCCAATTTTTTATTTAGTCCGAATTTTTTGTGCCGTTTTTTTTTGACCAATTTTTTTTTTAAAAATAAATAAAATTAAAAAATTAAAAAAAAAAAAAAAAATTTTGTCCGAATTTTTTGTCCGATTTTTTTTTTTTTTTGTCAGAATTTAAAAAAAAAAAAGTTCAAAATTTTTGACGAATTTTTTTTGTCCGAATTTTGAATTTTTTTTATTTTTATATTTTATTTATTTTTTTTAAAAAATTTGGTCAAAAAAAATAAAAATCTGAAAAAAATTTTGAATTTTTATATATTTTTTTATTTTTTAATTTTAAATTCGGACAAAAAAGAAAAAAAAAATCGGACACAAATTTTGAACTTTTTTTTTTTTTTTTTTTTTTTTTTTTTTTAATTCGGACAAAAAAAAATCCGACAAAAAATTCGGACAAAAATTTTTATTTTATTTTTAATTTTTTAATTTTATTTATTTTTTTAAAAAAAATTGGTCAAAAAAAAAGGGACAAAAATTCGGACTAAATAAAAATTGGACAAAAAGAAACGGAAAAAAGTAAGAAAATGAACAAAAAGGAAAAAAAACGGAAAAAAAAAAAAGGAAAAAACGACAAAAACGGAAAATAAAAAACGGAAAAACGGACAAAAAGTAAGAAAAACGGAAAAACGGAAAAAAACAGAAAAAAACGTAAAAAAAAAAAAGAAAAAACGTAAGAAAAACGGACAAAAACGTATGAAAACGGAAAAAATGTAAGAAAAAACGGACAAAAACGTAAGAAAAACAGATAAAAAACGGACAAAAACGGAAAAAAAAAAAAAAACGTAAGAAAAAACGGACAAAAACGTAAAAAAAAAAACGGACAATAACGGGTAAAAAAAACGGAAAAAACGTAAGAATAAGGGACGAAAACGTAAAAAACGTAAGAAAACCGGACAAAAACATAAGAAAAACGGACAAAAACAGAAAAAAACGTAAGAAAAACGGACGAAAATGTAAAAAACGGAAGAAAAAACGGACTCAAGGACCATTTGTGTAAGCCTTGCGCCACACAAGGACGATTTTGTGTAAGAAGGACCATTTGTGAAAAAAAAAGGACTAAATTTGTAAAGCCTTGCGCAAAACAAGGACCATTTGTGTTAAAAACTGAAAAGGAATATAAAAAAAGAAAAGAAGAGGGGCATTTGTGTCATTTGACTGAGGCCAGGGACCAAAAATGCAACGAAAACTTGAAAATGGGGACGTCTGGTGCACTTTCAAAAAGTTGGAGACCAAATCTGCAATTTGGCCAAACCACAGGGACCAAAAATGCAATTTACTCTTATTTTATTTTATTTTATTTTTTTTTGGTTTGCCGCCTTTGTTAGATGAGTGATCCGGTTGAGATAATTACAATTAAACTTGTTAAGATCCGATCCCGATCTTAGAATCTTACGATTTTATGAAGCAAAAATGATCCGGATCCTACATAGGATCTTAACAAGCTTAAGATCTTATAGGATCCCGATCTTGACCATAGGATCTTAAGATCTACTCCGATCTGATCTTACTTTTTTCAAACCGCAAACTAAAAAACTACAAATTTATGGTTTATGGTTTTATATAATTTAAAAAACAATAAGTGATTCTTCTTAAATATTCCATATTCATAATTTATGACAACATTTTCATGAAATATTCATATAATTTCATGTTTATAATATATAATAATTTATATATTTGAATAATATTACAAAGATCATTAAAAAATAGCATTATAGTAGGATCTTAGGATCCCGATCCAACCTTACGATCACAATCTTGCAAAGACGAAAACGATCCTAGTTAGGATCCCGATCTTGAAAACCTTGCAATTAACAAGTGTCTTTTGACAAGAATTATTATATCATAAACATTCGGTGCTGGAACGGTCTTTCGGATAAGCTGGGAGAACGAAGGTTGTCCCATGTTCGGAGGTGATAGCATCGGAGTTTAACATATAAATACTTGCTACAGTGATACGGAAGGAACAGTGCTAGACCCACAACGCCCGTATGGAAAGTTACGACAATCCGAGCAGCGAACGTTATTGCTAGTACTCGTCAGCGATTCTATCGTTGCGCCAAGACGACAACCTCGCCTTCGCAATTCTCGTGTTGCATAGATAGAGGACACCCACTCCATGACTGAACAATTCAAAAAGACAAGAATCATATCAGAAAAGTTTTTACTTGTTAATCCAACAACGCATATCATATGTGTCCTTTTTTCCAGCCCTTCATTGTTTAGACAGTAAGCAATCATGTGCAAGTTACAGTAAAAACCTTTCTTTTTTCCAATCAAAATAATGAGAAATTGTGCTCAAGCAGTGCAAATGACCTTTGTGCAGATGGATAACCAATCGTGTTGTAAGCTGAATTACTCAATCGAGGCATGCGAACGCTGCCAACACCTGCTGGTGCCCAAGCATGTGCAAAACATGTCCAACATATATATTGAAAACCAACAACTCAAAGAGGTAGCATTTTTATACTATCTTGATAGGCAAGACCCGGCCCACAACCTACTATCACCAGGCCCAGTTCAGAAGTGGGTTAGTTTGGCCCAATTGGATCCATCAGACACTTAATTGTTGTTGAAGCCCCCACGTTTTGTTCCACAGCATGTTATCTATTTTTATTTTTCTAGTTCCAGATTATTTTATTTTATTTCTTTTTCTGAAATTGTCAAAGCAGTAGTTTGAAAATTCCACAAGTGTAGGAAATGTGGGTGGTAATGTGTTAGCAGTTATTTCTTTCTTTCATCATGTACTGGAAAAGGAGAAATGAAAAATCAGTTTTGAGTTTTCTAAATTTATTCTCTGCAACCAGAGGGTAATTTGTTCCATTGCTATTCTAAGATTTGGCAGGTTTTAGAAGGTGATCTTGGGCGACTAACTCTTGTTTTCGTGGTGTGTCTGTATCGAGAATCAGTGTTAGTTTATTCTGCTCAACGAGGCTCGCGAGTGGTGTAACTGTATCTTGCCAGAACCGTTGTCATTGTTCTGTTTTGTCGGGTATATTTGATCCAAATTAAGCTTGTTGCTATCATTTGGTATCAGAGCCATGGAAACCCGACATGCTGCCGATTTGAAGAAGATTTTGGAGATGATAGAAGCCGATAAAAAGGAAATGGCGGAAAAGATGCAGGCTATGCAAGAACAGATTCAAGAATTTCTTATCTCCTAAAACCATGGAGATGATTCCGCATCTAGCGGATCAGTCAACAAAAGGGGTGCGGGCAGTTGGCATCCAAACGATATCAAAGTCGATATCCCGGAGTATGATGGAAAGTTGGATCCGGATGAATTCGTGGAGTGGTTGCGGAATGTGGAACGGGTTTTTGACTACAAGCAGACAACCGAGGATAATAAAGTTAAAATTGTTGCTCTCAAACTTCGCAAATACGCATCAACATGGTGGTCGAACACATGTCTGAAGCGAGAACGAGCCGGGAAAGAGAAGATTCAAACTTGGCCAAAGATGAAGGCCAAGATGAAACAGAAGTTCTTACCTACGTACTATATTCAGAATAGTTTTTCCCAACTACACTCGTTGAAACAAGGATCCGGTACCGCTGAAGAATATTCCCGCGAATTCGAATATTTACTGATGAAGTGTGACATCCCTGAGGATGATCCTCAGACCCTGGTACGCTATTTAGGAGGCCTTGAACCCCGTGTTGCAAACGTCGTTGAATTACACTCCTATCAAACCTTGGCTGAATTAACACTTCTGGCCCACAAAGTGGATTCACAACAGCGAGCCAAAGGAAAGCTGGAGTCCAGCCGGTCCTTTACTAAGCCCAACTCCTACCAAAAGCCCACATCATCCTTCAAATCGTCTGCCCCACCCAGTTCCGCCAAAACACCGCCTCCGCCCAATATCACCACCGAACCCCCAAAAGCCCCTCGTCGATGTTTCCGTTGTCAAGGCTTAGGGCACATCGCTTCTGAGTGTACCAATCAGCGGATCATCTCACTGGCAGATTTTGAACTTGCTGGTGGCTATGAATTCGGGTATGAGTTGAGTGTAACCCCTGTAACACCCAATGAAGATGAAGAAGAGGTGACTGGTCCTGATGAAGGACCGTGTTTGGTGGTCCGACGAGCATTAAGTACCACTTCAGTTCCTGATGAGAACCTTCAGAGGGAATCAATCTTCCACACCCGTTGTACAATTGCTCAGAAGGTCTGCTCAGTGATAATTGATGGGGGTAGCTGTACTAATGTTGCATCTCAGACCTTAGTTACTAAATTGAACCTTCCTACCCAACCTCACCCTTCCCCCTATGTTATTCAGTGGCTTAACCAGGGAAAAGGCATCCGCGTATCTCATCGAGTTCTACTGTCCCTAAGTATCGGTAAGTCTTATACCGATGAACTGTGGTGTGACGTTGTCCCGATGGATGCGTGTCATGTATTATTGGGGCGCCCCTGGCAATTTGACCGACGTGCCGTCCATGACGGATACCTTAACACGTACTCTTTCGTTCATAACAACCATAAAATCGTACTTACTCCTATTACCCCTTCGATACCTTCCCCCAAACCCTCACCCAGCCTGAGTACATTGTTGCAATCTGAGTAACATGAATATCACTCTGTCAAAGAGCTCATCCTGTTAGGGCTTGATGACGACGAGGACCAGCCCAAACCAGCACCACATCCTCTTGTTCTACCCCTGCTGAAATCCTACACTCAAGTTTTTCCAGCCGAGATTCCCCCTGGCCTACCCCCTAAACGCTCTATTCAACACAAAATTGAATTGATTCCAGGCTATGTTGCACGGGGACGGATACGAAAACGGGGACGGGGACGGAAACGGGTACTTAGAAACGCCAACATCCCAAAATTCAAGAAACGGGTACGGCCAGAAATGTTTGTGTATTTTATATACTTTTATGTATATTTATTAATAAAATATATTTTAATAAATATTTTAATGTTCAAGGGGTGTTTATACTAATGCTTATAAGTTTGTTGTAGAGTGTTTTTGTTTGTTTACAGGTTTTGATTCAAGTTGAAGGGTCATTTTGCAAGGAAACTCAAAGTTCAAGGACTATAGATGTTCGTGTTTTTTTTTTGAACATTTGTTCCTGTGTTGATACTTGAAGGATTAAGTTGCAAGTGGATGAAGAGTCAAGAAACCTAGCTATTTAAGCTCTCTTTCTTCCGGTCGCAGTCATTCATGAAGAGTCAAGAAACCTAGCTATTTAACTTACAGAAATTTTGATGCTATGATTATTTAATAACATATTGATGCGCGTGATGTGTCGTTGCGGTTTAGCAGTATTAATGCCTACTCAAGTTTTAAATTTATATTTAGCCGACTTATCAATAACACACACACTTAACGAGCAGTGTACCCGGTCAGTATGAATATAATGGTAAGCAGAGTGTCGATCACTAAGAGTGGAACGTATTATCTAGTTATTCTAATCAGTATTTTAATATCCTAAGTTAGTTATACAACCTAATCTAACGCAAGGGGGTTCAGCCTGAGAGACTGGCACAGTTTGGTTATAATTAAATAGAAAACTAAACTAATGAGCACGAATCAGCGATTAGCACACACGTACATAGATAGATACTCGAGACAATAAGAAGACTTGTCCTGATAATTAAATAGCTTGTCACTTGTTTTATTGCTAGTTTTATATGAAGTGTATATAATTAAACCTTTCTCGTTGGCTCTAATCTTATCGACGAGTAAACCCTTAATGATTACTTATGTCTATCCTACTTTTCTAGAGACGCTAGAATAAATAGGCGAGGAAGGGGCATGGCGACCCAAGCAAGACTCAGCTAGACACAGAGGTTATCAATGCACTAATAAAAGTCACCAAAGACATCAACATATAAACTTTAATTAATGGGAAAGCAATATTAAGGGGAGTGCATGATCTTCCGCAGTCACATGACACAAGCCCATCAATCCTGATGAATTAAAGCGTACTAAAACAATAAAACAAAACTACTTAATGAATTGAATACATGCAGGACCTTCTTACAGCTCTTGTATCTTTGTTTGAGGTGTGACTTGTGCTGCTTGGTCGTCTGGATTCGGCTCTAGGGTTATACAAAAGGTCCCTTAAATTCGTCTGACCTTGGGGTATTTATAGTTTCTGTCTGAGGGATCGATGCGGCGCATTGAGTTGATAGATGCGGCGCATTGACTTAACTTCGCGTGGGGTCCAAGATTAATATATTCTGGAATATTCGTACACCGTCTTCAGATGCGGCGTAACTTGATCTTTATATGCGGCGCATGTACTCTAGCTGTATTGGATTGTAACTGGTGAAATCTTGATAGTGATACGCCGTATGTTAGAAGTATATTGCGGCGTATTTGGAGTAGAACGAGCTTGATCTTCTTCTTTGACCAAAGTTTCATATGCGGCGCATGACAGAATTGCATGCGGCGCATTCTTCAAAGTCAGGCAATGGTCTTCGAATTCATCTAAGTATGATATTGCGTCGTATTTGTTGAGTGAGATACGACGCATCTTCTGGATTTCAGTAGACTTTTGACATCTCGCTTGTTTTGCTCTATAATTAGTCCAAAATCGCCAAGTTTTACATAATGCTTGTTTTTACCTGAGAATTACTAAAGTAAACATTAATGTATCGATTCTCATATATAATATAATAAAACAAGTCAAATAAATAGGATAAATGATGATAATAAAATGTACTTATTTGAGTTCATCACATATGCAGCCCTACTTTTACCAAAAAAAAAAAGGCTATTTATATATGTTTTATAAGGCCTAGAAACGCATATTAATGACCCATAAACGTTTCTCAAACGTTTCCTACCCAACACCAGGCGTTTCCGGTCGATGTGAAAAGTTTCCTATTTTCCAAAAACGTTTCTGAAGCGTTTCCAGTTTCTGAAACGTTTCCGGTACGGGAGACGTCACTCCGGCGGCATTTCCGTGCAACATAGATTCCAGGTTCTGCCCAGCCTAATAAACCAGCCTATCGAACTAACCCCCAAGAGACCAATGAAATCAGGAAGCAGGTTGACCAGCTGTTGGAAAAGGGGCTGATTCGTGAGTCTCTCAGTCCGTGTGCAGTTCCTACCCTGCTTGTACCGAAGAAAAATGGGGAATGGCGGATGTGCATGGATAGTCGTTCAATTAATAAAATCACCATCAAATACTCTTTTCCCATACCGAGGTTGAATGATTTGTTAGATGAGCTACACGGAGCCACTGTATTCTCTAAGGTTGATTTGAGAAGTGGTTATCATCAAATACGGATTTATGAAGGGGACGAGTGGAAGACGGCTTTCAAAACCAAAGAGGGGTTATACGAGTGGCTTGTTATGCCATTTGGCTTATCGAATGCACCAAGCACTTTCATGCGACTGATGAATCAGGTTTTAAAACCGTTCTTGGGCAGTTTTATTGTTGTTTACTTTGATGACATCCTTGTGTACAACAGGACAACGGATGAACATCAATCTCATCTGTCAGAATTGTTTAGACTACTCGATCAGGAAAGGCTTTATGGTAACTTGGATAAATGTGAGTTTTTTTGCTAATAAAATCACTTTCCTTGGCTATGTAGTTTCTGAACAGGGAATCCAAGTTGATGATAAGAAAATCCAAGCCATAAGTGAATGGCCGGTTCCCCAATCTATTCACCAAGTCCGAAGCTTCCATGGCCTTGCTTCGTTTTACAGGCGTTTTATCAAGAATTTTAGTACCATTGTGGCCCCAATGATTGAAGTAACGAAGTTTAAAAGTTTTACTTGGACACCACAGGCTCAAACTGCCTTCGAAGAGCTCAAGAAACAATTATCCTCCACTCCGGTGTTGGTGCTGCCCTGTTTTGATGACGTATTTGAAGTTGAGTGTGATGATTCTGGGGTGGGAATTGGGGCTGTTTTGTCACAGATGGGCCGACCTATTGCCTATTTTAGCGAGAAGCTTAATGATGCATAATCCACCCGGTTGCCCATTTTACTCTACCTGTTTTGATCCATAATCCACCCGGTTGCCCATTTTGCCGCCTATAAGATTAAGCTTGTTAAGGTACCTCACACTACCATGTCACAGCGCCTAAGAGCATAGGAGCATGAGTCAGTACTGGTCATACTCATATGGGACAGACTTAAGTGAACCATGTAAGTATATAAAAGAAATGGAACCGGAAATACTAAAACATACAAAACTGAGACCAACAAATTAGCAGTGTCAGTTAAAGACTTAAAGTTCAAAATCCAGCCTCTCACATTACAGTTATGGTATAGTTCGACATTACCTAGACTTCTTACTTCGCATTCCCATCCTTGGACTTAGCAAACCTGAAATTCTTGTTAAAGAAAACCTTGTCATACAAATTACCAGGAAAAAAATTACTGTGAAAGGTAATGATAATGAATTAATTAGCTCATGTGATGGCTGATGCATCCAATGATCAAGTAAAACCTGAGTACCAATAACTCGTTGGGAATGATATAAAGGAGTGTTTGTCTAAGCTTATGTAGTTATGTTATGGGGTTAGGCTTATGTCTTATAAGCACTTTTTCGCTTATAAATAATAAGCTCATAAGCCTATTCTTAGAGTTTGGGTTAGCTTATTATAACTCATGAGGTAAAAAATGACCAATAAGTACATGTATATTAAAATTTGTAGTTGATATAAGGGGTATTAAAGTCTTTTGTTATGACACCCTTTAAATAAGCCCACCCATCCTTATATAAGCCACAACTTTTGGGCTTATAAAAAGCCCCTCAAATAAGCTCATAAGCCTAAGCTTATAAGCTTAACAAACACTCGTGTAGGCTTATTTTAGTTATATAAGTTAATAAGATTATAAGCGACTTATAAAGGCTTAAACATACACCCCCTACATGCACAAGGAATGGGTTATAAAAAAAAGGCAATTGCAAATTTAAAGGATACTCAGTCGCATTCCTTCGATAGATACTGATGAGTAAAGAACAGTGCCTTGTAAATGATTTAGTGCTACGGTAGAACATGCAGTATCTTACAACATTTTGTCACGTACATCCATATTAATGCCAGGTCCACAAAACAAAATCATTTCATGTGCATAAATATGTATCGCAAAGTCAACAAATGTCACCGGTGTCCCATATGTACTCGGTACTCTGCACCTTTAGCTTCAAATATCCAGGGCATCTGCAAATTTACAATAACATCAACATACTCAGAGATTGCACTATGCTAAGTTCTAACTTAATAGAAAAAACGAAAATAGTTTTTCCCAAACCTTGAAAATACTTGAATCAGCTCTTGTTCTGTACAAGCTGGTCCCAAATTGGCCACAAAAATTGTTGGACATGGGGTGGGGGGTGATGAGTTTCGCTACACAGGAAATAATTGGCATTAGCCAAAGTATCACCGACAACATTATCATAATATAAATAATTAGAAATTTATCATATGAAACGTACAGATCTTGGACCACTGTTTGCAGCTCTACCATCAAAGCTTCCATGACTGAACAATTCAAAAAGACAAGAATCATACCAGAAAAGTTTTTACTTGTTAATCCAACGGCAACAACGCATGTCATATGTGTCCTTTTTTCCAGCCCTTAATTGTTTAAACAGCAAGCAATCATGTGCAAGTTACAGTAAAAACCTTTCTTTTTTCCAATCAAAGTAATGGGAAATTGTGCTCAAGCAGTGCAAATGACCTTTGTGCAGATGGATAACCAATTCGTGTTGTAAGCTGAATTACTCAATCGAGGCATGTGAACGCTGCCAACACCTGCTGGTGCCCAAGCATGTGCAAAACATGTGCAATGTGAGCTTCCAGAATAACGTGTTTACTACTCACTAGTTCACTATATTGGCTGCTATGTCCAACATATATATTGAAGACCAACAACTCAAAGAGGTAGCATTTTTATACCATCTACTTACTGGTGTTGTGTGAGCATCTTTATTAAACATGTTTTTGAACAACTAACACTAGGTTTGCTTAATTACCAGGATCAGAAATGCCCCTTGAAAATGAAGCAGACCCTTTTGCTCTCTTGTCAGATCCGCGCCTTTCATCAACTAGTTGTAAAGTTAACCAAACTTCAACGGGTAAGTCCGCCAAAACAGTGCAAAATGGTGGAAGTTTATAGCTAACAATATACCTGTTCTTGAGCGTTTAGACCTTGAATTTGATTTTGCAAGATCAATATGTAACTTTGAACCCTTCTCGAGGTCAAAGACCATCCCCTGAAAACGAAAATTAGTCATAGTTAAAAGGTCTCTTAACACGATATGTTTTCGAACTTCTTTATGCTAAGAAGAAGATGCCGACATACTGATGATTCACTTAAATAGCTCACACCAGAATTCATGGTAAAATATTTTAGCTATATAGTATATTTTGATCAGCATGACCTTTATCAGCATGGCTCTTTCTTTGCTTAGGGGTAGGAAATCAATATTCATATTACTAAAGAACAATAAGATAAAGATTATACATATACTCGGGAGTCAGCACTCTGGTGAAACTGAACTTCAGTAAAGTGATACGAGTATATAATAAAATTAGTCTACTTCCTTAGTTAGGTAATATGAAATCATGCTGTCCAGCCATCGTGATATAAACAACAAAACGATTCTTAAATTTCATTACAGGCTCTTTTAATTTTGATAGAGGGACTGTATGGGAATGCAAACATCTAACTGTTGGAATATGGTTATAAATTAATGTGTAAATGTCTAGTATCGAACCCGAGACCTCGGGATTGCACACATTACAAATGAGTATTAAGGAATAATAATAAATGTATTTTATATATTTATTATTAACACAAGAACTTAACGACCGTTAGTGTTTTCCGTTAAATGACTAACGACCGTTAAACGCAAATAAGGAAAGAGTGTTTGTATGTAATTAGGAAACAAGGAAAAAGATCTAGAACCCTCTTTGGGTTATGGATCGGCCGAACATGGTGATGGGGCAACCCATTGCCCTAACTTGTTCCCAAAGTTTCCTAAACACTATATAAACAAACATAGGGTAATTGTTTTGGCTAATCTTTTGTGCACACAATTATCCCTAAGTTTTTCTTGTCTTTCTTTGGTTAAAATCCGATCGACACAAACCATTTAGGGTGTGGGTCGATTTTTTTGTGATCAAAACTAAGTCTTGTGTTTTACTTGCATAACCTTAATACGGTTTAATTTGTGTGTACAAGAACGAGGTAACAACTCACTATAGTTGTTATCAAGGAATCGATCAATAAAACGGTAAGGGATTGATCATTGATTCATATAAACCCTAATTAGGGTTCTTCATATTGTTCAAGACAATTGCTTTTGATTCTTGTTCGGGCTAGAATCAATACGGTACGTTCTCTTTATGTTTAAGTTAATTCTTTATGTGTTATACTTATTTGTTTACACGTTTCCGCATTCTTGTGTACTTTGATTATGGGTTTAATATATGATTGTCATGATTACTAAATTCCAACAGTGGCATCAAGAGCCATGTATAACATGTAATTAATTACTTAAACAATAAAAAACGTATCTTTAAATTGTTTAGATCATACATGTTTTATTTTCTAGGGTTTTATTATTAAAAAAATTTGTTTTTTTTAATAAAAGTCGAAACCCTAACCCTAATTGGGGGGGGTGTCGATTTTGTCCATAAACCCTAATTAGGGTTTGTGGTTTTCATAATTAATTCTGATTAATTAGAAACCCTAGGTCTTTAACAAGTTGTTGTGTATGTATCTTGTGACCTAATTGCTATGTGATATGCATGAATCCGTGACAAAACATGCATGTTAGTCACGGATAATTACTTGAATTAAATTGTTTAGATGTTTGCTACATGTTTAGATAAATCTAAAAATTAGGGAAGACCTAATATATTAAATTAATGAATCGGTTATGTGCAACGTGGTATATTATTATTAAAACTTACGCGGCCAATTGTTGGCGACTGTGGTCCATTGGGCACAATGAGCTCGAAAACCAATGGGAGTTTTATTGATTCTATACATAATAATTCACATATAGATTATTAATAGGATTTGTTTAAAATGTTGCATGTGGCTAGATGTTTCACTTACAATTAATTGTTTTATTATTAGTTGATTGTTTGTTTTCTTTTAATTACTTGTTTATTGTTTTTTTTATATGTGATATGTTAAAGTAAGCAATAAAAAGGGTAATTTTCAAAGAAAAATTAAATTGGACTAATAACGGTGAAACATAAAGTGATAAAGTATCGATCTTGCGGTGTCTTATGTGCCGACAGTGGTTCGCTTCGCACGGTAATTTGCTCCCAGGCGAGACTAGCAAGATCTAAACTTTGTTACTTATTTTTTAAGATTAAGATCACAAACTTTTGCTTGACTGATGTTTTTGTACAATAGTATGTGAAAGGCGGACCAAAGTTGACAAACTGTGTGGTGGGTTTATCTGGAGAGGGGTTTTTTAAGAGATCCGCTCCTACAGGCTCTCCGGGCCCGCTTGTGCGTCAACTGCGACTTACCTATATCACTATTTACGTACACTATCATCTTAAGGGTGATTTACCTCAATTCCACGCGCCACTTTTGTGGCAAATATCCGAATAACATGTAAGAGTAGGATATGTGGGCGATAATTGTTGGTACTTCTTTAATTGGTGAACCCAATACCTCAAGTACATAGTTTTTGGTTTACTCTTAACTAATTGGTCAATAAAAATTGTTTTGAAAACTAATGATACAAAGATGAGTGCATGCGTCTTTGTACATGTTTTGTCACACCAAAAACTAAATACCCTAAAATTTAAGTTACATGCCATCTAACTATAAGGAACACTTGAAGTTAATTTTGGGTATGCGTGAGACCTGGACCAAAATTAATGACAAGGTAAATTTCCAAGTGTGCGTGAGACCACACATGGATGAATTTACTGTTTCTAAGTTAGACAACTTAATTAAGCTGATGCGTGAGACCTAGAGCTTAAGGCATGAGATGGGATGAAACATGCTTACATTGCAGATTGATGAATCAATTTGATGTAAATCCCATAATGATCTAGGAATTGGAAAATTGTTTGCCAATTATTGTTCGACAATTACCTAGTTGAATACTATCATTACTAGCAGATCAACTGATGTAATGGTACTATGACAATTAGGATCCTAGCTTTAAGAAAATACTATGGTTAATATGAATATTTACCAATGGGTATTTTATTTTCTTAAAGAGCTATTATTGAAAATACTAAACTGAATTTTGTAAATTCTTTTAATTGTATTAATGCAACGATAAACCGTAAACATGGGTTATTCTTTATTAGTAAATTGATCTATACTCGTAGGGGTTTTTTGGTTAGAGTCAATTTCATAAAAAGAAAAAACCAAGTCTTCTTTCTATATGGAGAAGTGTGAGACTTTATCCTAGGCCTTGTCATGAATGAAAAAGGTATGATAGGAAAATAAGAATTGTCTAAATTCTAAATACATAACTCATAGCAAGTTTTAATCATTAAGGTTATTGCGAATTTATGAGTTATTAAATTAGAAGCTAGACTAATTACCGTATAATGGTAAAAGACAAGCTAGTATATCTAGTTGTTTTGTTTTAACCATTTAAAGGTACTACATACAATTGTTGGAATCGTAGACCTATTATGGAAGAAATTGCATGCCAATTTTTCAAGTTAATAGTAAGCAATGTGATGAATCACATTTGATGTAAATGTGGATAGTCCATCAATTACGTAGTAGAATACAATCTTTTAGAACCTAAGTAAATTGTTATGAATAGGTTTTGTCAAAGATGTAGGAAAGTAACAAGGACACTCTTTCCTTTCACTGGTTTATGAAACACTTATTATGGTGTCGAATTCAGTGGGAGTTTTGTGTTCTCATTACCGAATAAGGGGTTATTGTAAGTTCTCTAATTCAGTGGGAGTTACAAGATTTATTGTCTTGATTGTAACTCAGATTATCTTTTGAATGCATCAAGATAATTACTTTCCAAATATAGATACTAATATTTTCAAGGATAGTCATGTGCGTTTCCTTGATTGATTGAGTAACTCTATATCTACTAGTTATGCCAATGACGCAAATCATATTGATCACATTAAACAAACGCGTGTAGTGTTGTCTATGTGGTACATGATGTTGTTCCATGCACAAGTGGGAGAAATCTTTATTGTGTGCAAGGTACAACATATAAGAATATGATTTAGTAGATTCTCTTAACCGCAAGGTAAGAGATTCTTGTTCTAATATGATTATACATATCTATTCTTAAAAACACTTGGAGTTAATTTTGGGTATGCGTGAGACCTGGACCAAAATTAATGACAAGGTAAATTTCCAAGTGTGCGTGAGACCACACATGGAAAAATTTACAGTTTCTAAATTAGATACTTATTGGAACTTGTGTCAATGTGATAACAAGATTACTTCAACTTTAATATTTATGTATTATTGGAATGACATAAATGCATGAAGTAATATAATACTACTTCAATAATTATGTATTCTTTGAATGACATAAATAAATGAAGTAATAAGTTAACTTGAAAATACTATTGAAACCAAATGATGGTGTTCATGATTACTTTAGTTATAAATATTTATACTTTATTGTAAAGTTATAAATATGAAGTCTTTAAGACTTAGTATAATCTAAAGTAAGACGTTAACTTGTTATGTCTTCTTTATAAAAGACATATACAAGAAGTCATTGAGTTGATCAATGATTTATAACGTGTAGTGAGATTATAACGGTTTATGTCTTCTTGATTGAGACATGAACATGAAGTGACTTATTTAATAAGTACTTGAGTTATAATGCATGCAAGAGGCTTGAAATTCTATTTCACTATTAAGATGACTTAGTTGGGAAATAGGTAAGCCAAAAGGAATACAAAGTTATCTTTCATATTGTTAGATTATCTCACAATATGAGTTCTAATGAAATACCACATATTTGTGGTGTGTTCAGTTAGAAAAATCAAACTTTATTTGTATTGTTTGGTTAAAGATTACTATAACTTCTTTTCTTCCAAAAGTTATCAAGGTTAGGAAATTGAGTATGGATTGAATATACTCAATTAGACTCCTAGAATATTTTTAAGACATTATTTATTATGGAATGTGAGAATCACATTAAGTCTTAAAATGAAGTTCTGAATTTGTTAAACTTTTGATGAAGCTGGATTTTAACAAACGAATGTCAGGAACTATCATGTGTATTTGTAATATCCCAAAAGAGAACAATATGGTGTTGCTTTAATTGCTAATTATTTATAGATAATCTATAAATTACAAAAAGCGAGTGGGAGTTTTATCTTGTAGAGATAAAGTTACAAGATACATAATCTTCTAAAATACACTAGCAAATATCATGATGAGATTAGACATGTAAATGTTGGATCTCAAAATGATGGAATTCTCATTCATAGATCCACTTGGATATCTCAGATATTTGATTAATATGCTGAGGATTATATGATGAAGTATTACCAAATAATGAATTGGGTAAATTACTCATACTATGAATGTAATAGATGCTGTTCATAAAGATATTCAAAATTTACAAATTTGGTTTATCTTAATTCTTAATAGTTAGAGAATGATGATGAGTTTATTTAAAGATAGGAAACCCTAGTGGTTTAAATCTTTATGTAGAAATCATATGGACAATATTGTACACATATTTAATGTATGTCTTGTGACAAGATTATTAAGCATACTTAAGTAATTAACTATGATTGAATACTCTTTCATAAGCACATTAAATATATAAAGATAATAATTGTCATATCTATTTTCATTTATATGAAGGATGACAATGGAATATCAAAACTCTTTCTTGAGTGATTACTTGAGCGAGGATGGTAAGTAATCGAAAGGATTTTTGAATTCATGATTATTTTGGAAGTGTACAAAGTATAATAATCCATGAATGGATTAATGTATGCATCTATGAAATATTCTTATGTTTAATTATTAAATACATTGTTTGATTTATAATTGAAATAAGACAATTTCTAAGTATTCCTAAAAGCTAGTGGGAGTATTATGTTTAAATTTCTTAAATAATGTATGTTGTATAACATATGGGAAGTAACATTCCATGTAAGTTAAAATGTTAAGTCTTAACTTTGAATGAAACTTTACTTGAAGAATTTAAGAAGTAAAACATACAACCTTGAGATATATGTTTATTATTATAAACATGTGCGGTAATTAAATCTAATAAGACATAACATATCATTTAGAAAGTCTAAATGAAAAATATATCTTTTGATAGGTTAGAATATGAATAAAATCTATGATTGATTCTAGGATTTTCATGTATATCATTGTTGTATCATGTTTGAATGCAAAATGATTTGACAACATTTGATATCTAATAAAAGATATTTGATAAATTGTGTAATGGATATTCTAATCGAATATGTTTGGACTTAGAATAATGATCCTCAACCTGGAATTGCTCCTAAATTCTAAGTATAAACAATATGGCAAGTTGTTGCGTAATTGTTATAGCCAACAAATCTTGAAAGATTATAAGGCATCAAAATTACACAATTGATATTAAGTTTACGGAATAGTTAAAAGGCATATTGTAGTTTTATACAATAGTGGTTGTTTGATTGAGATGACACTCAATACTAGTCATGGTAGGATTTTATCCTTGATGATGGCCATGTAAACTAGTTATGCTTAACTAAGAAGCATAGTTGCATTATACATTAAAAGGTTAGAATACTTTAAACTTTAAAATGTTTGAAAGCTTGATTGTCATAAATTGATGGTTGAGGATATCACATCATTTATGAAAGATTGTGTGACTATATCAAGATAGTTGGATACACACATACAAGAATTTTTATAATTCTTGAAATAAGTATTCTCAAAATTTTATAGATCAAAGTTAGTTGATTTATGCCTTGTTAACAAGTATGATTGACATGACTTGAGGCATAATTCATTAACAAGAATTATCATGCATTGATCTATTTAGTGTTTGGATAAAGGACATTAAGCAATTATTATTTATAATGAATTAAAGTACTTAGTACGTTTGTTTTCATTAATAATAAATTGTGTCCTATATTTGCATGTTTAAATCCGTGAATAACTTATGTTATTCTAAATGTCCGTTGTCAATTAATGATATGGGAATATCATTGAACTAAGACAAATCTGAGTATTGGTTAGAATATACTTGAAAGTATACTGATGCGTTGACATACCAATTTCACATGATATTCAATGAATTGAATATAGGACTTATCCCAACTACATGATTTTACTTTGTGGATCTTGTCAGTAAGTAAATCATGAATTTAGTTATCCTCAGACTTGAGATACCAGATAAGTGTCATGGATGTAGTGCATTTCTGTGAAGCAATTTACCGCTTACCGTAACTGGGAGTTATAAGGATTGTTTTCAGAAATGTTGCAAAGTCTATGGGTTATTCTTGTAGTCAAGAGAGAATTTGTTCCTTCAAATTTGTTTTGAAGTTTAATACTGCTGGGCCCCTCGTAGGGTTGACAAGGTGTTTGCGTGCGCACGCCCAAAGTCTATCTGGAATACGTTCAGATGTTTTGGTAATCTTGTTCAATCATAAATAACGAGAAACAGAATTGTTAATTAAAGAATGACTGAGATCCATATCTTTATTAACGTGGTATTAGAAACAAAAGGATAATAATAATGATGAATCATTAAAGGTTTTCCAGGAAACCTAGCTCGAGTTGAACTAGGGGCATTGGAGTGTTGCAAGACGCCAACCAATGTCATTTTACTATTAATAAATAACCAAGTGGGAGCTGTTGGAATATGGTTATAAATTAATGTGTAAATGTCTAGTATCGAACCCGAGACCTCGGGATTGCACACATTACAAATGAGTATTAAGGAATAATAATAAATGTATTTTATATATTTATTATTAACACGAGAACTTAACGACCGTTAGTGCTTTCCGTTAAATGACTAACGACCGTTAAACGCAAATAAGGAAAGAGTGTTTGTATGTAATTAGGAAACAAGGAAAAAGATCTAGAACCCTCTTTGGGTTATGGATCGGCCGAACATGGTGATGGGGCAACCCATTGCCCTAACTTGTTCCCAAAGTTTCCTAAACACTATATAAACAAACCTAGGGTAATTGTTTTGGCTAATCTTTTGTGCACACAATTATCCCTAAGTTTTTCTTCTCTTTCTTTGGTTAAAATCCGATCGACACAAACCATTTAGGGTGTGGGTCGATTTTTTGTGATCAAAACTAAGTCTTGTGTTTTACTTGCATAACCTTAATACGGTTTAATTTGTGTGTACAAGAACGAGGTAACAACTCACTATAGTTGTTATCAAGGAATTGATCAATAAAACGGTAAGGGATTGATCATTGATTCATATAAACCCTAATTAGGGTTCTTCATATTGTTCAAGACAATTGCTTTTGATTCTTGTTCGGGCTAGAATCAATACGGTACGTTCTCTTTATGTTTAAGTTAATTCTTTATGTGTTATACTTATTTGTTTACACGTTTCCGCATTCTTGTGTACTTTGATTATGGGTTTAATATATGATTGTCATGATTACTAAATGGGAATCCAACATCTAACTCATTTAAAAATACTTTATCTTTTCTGAACCATTTTTAGCCCAAAAAGGAACCATTATGCAACAACTCCTGATTCAGTTTACACTGAGATTGCTTAACCAAGAAGGCAAGAAGACAATAACCAGGCTAGGCTGATAGCAGCGGTTGGAAAAATTTACCTAAAATGAGAAGTTTTGTTAGAAACCACATCAAGTATGGAGTTGATATATAAAAAGCTTTCTTTTAACTCCTTTAACATCCACACTAAAAAAGTTTATATTTCCACTTCTTATTTTACTCTTTATAAAAAACTAATGTTCTCCTATCATTTTTAACTTTTTTGGCTCTTTCTGTTACATGGTTTTAACTAAATGAACAACCAGAAAAAATTAACTGTCTTTTACTTATTTTCTTAAAGGTCTTTTATAAGTATATCTGGGCTCATTTTTATTACATATCTTTCATTTGTATGTCTTGCCTTTATTTTAAGCTCTTACTTTTATTACACATCTATCTACCAATCTTACTTTAAACAATCATATATCTTCTATTTAATTATTTCCTTATAATTAGTTATATCATTTCAATTGCTGCATAACATATTTTCAACGACATTAGAAATACTATTGTAGTTCTATTAGAAACCATATAGTTTTCTGGGGCCGTGCTGTATGACATGATAGAGCACGGCATGAAGGTACCTAGTCTGTATGACATGATAGATGGAATGATAACCAAGCTCTATCTGCTATTAAAGTAAGAGGAACGTCTTTACTGCTAGATTCACAGATAAAGCCGCTCTTGATGAGATGGCGTGTGGTGGAAGTTGGAAGTGGCCCTCTGAATGGTTAAGTAAATACATAGTACTTCTTAGTTTTCTAGTCTCACTGCTGAGTTATAATTCTCCCGATGAGCCTTGTTGGATTACTAATGAAGGCCAGGAGCAGTTTAAACAAAGTGTGGAATGATATCACGATCAATGGGGACAAAGTTGAATGAGGTAGTCTAGTCTGCTTCTTTTATCGTATCCCAAACATGAATTTGTCTTATGGATGGCAATAAGAGAAAGAAAGTCTGCTCAAGATACGTCGTTGAAATGGTATCACAATAAACATATGGCATGTCCTTTATGCTAGAAGGAAACTGAATCACACAGGCACCTCTTCTTTCGATGTGAGTTTTCAAAGGGCATTTGGAGCAAATTACAGAGCATGGCTAAATTGAAACTCCAAGTCAACTGATTGGAAACTGGAAAGATATACTCAAGGAAATGACTCAACAGCGTAACACCAATAGCATCTGGAGCATTCTTAGAAAGCTTATATTGGCTGCTGTTGCTTACAATATTTAGCAAGAGAGGAACTGTAGACTTTTTCAGAATGTGGAAAAGGACTGAAGATGTTCTGTTTAATGTGGTGGTGGAGAGTGGAGACCTTAAGAAACAAGTCAAAGGTCTTTACAAGTTAGTCAGCTGCAGTGGCTCAGGTCTCAGAATGATGGAATGTGCAGTCAATGGTAATCTCCAAATAGCATTCGAGATGGTTAAACTGTTGGTCTATGGAAGAAGTTGGAGAATGTATAGGCTGCATCATGTTATAAGCATAAGTTCTGGACTTCTGGTAGTCTGCACATTGACATTTAAGTACTTGAAATGGAAATGTATATGAGGAATGTGTGTGATTGATCTGTTTCAAAGGCTGCAGTAGTGGTTTTATAAATTGCTGTATCATTTGGTCACAACTGATGAGTCATGAAAGATGAAAGTACCTTGTATGGCTAACGATATGACTGATGCAGATTTGTGGGGAGCTAGAGAGTATTTTGTCTAATATGGAATTGCTTGTATGTCTTAACAGGATTGAAGAAGGCAGTTATCTTCTTTTCCTTTCTATTAGAAGTTCCATATATGTTTTTTATTTAGTCTTCCTTATCTTAGGGTCTGTCCTAAGCATATTAGATTGAAAAATGTATTTCATGATGGGTAATTAATAGAATTTTACCTTTTACCTAAATAAAAGAAATCAACAACAAAAAGATTTCATAAGTTACAGCTAAAAGTAGCTTACATCATCAATTACCATCTTTGCACAAAAATGCATCATGCATGAAGTACAACTGAAAGTGCATGTTGAACGCCACAACACATACATCAAAAAGAAAAGCAGGACCTGTTTCCTCTATGGTCCGAAAGTCTGAGGCTTTCTAGTTTCGTGACACATTTAGGCTAAATCAACGGTCTTGTTGCTGACGGAAATTATAACGGCTGGCTTACATTAGGGTCAAAAGCCTTAGCTTTTTCATCTTTGCTACTATTGTAAATAATTAAGTGAGCAGAAAATGCTGGGTTATGATAGTTAAAACCACCACCCTCGGTCTCCCTATGCACCAGTCCAGTAAGCTTGTAAAAGTCTTGAGGATCAGAGGAACCATCTACAAAGTTATTTAAAATCATTAATCGAAACTGAAACCTCAATAGCTACTATACAAGTTAGTTGATATGGACACCTAGTTGAGGACAAAATGTGTGACATACAACGTTTAAGGGTTCAATTATGACAAGATCTATTACATGTTTAGCAAGTCGAATTTCAATTTTAAGTTACATCAAAGGGGATATACAGAGAGAGCCAAATCCTAATGTTCAAACAGCAAGAAATAAATGGAAGACTAACCTTCCACAGTTTCATACTCGACTTCGGATTCCAGGTGGGGTTTGACCCATGGTCTGTTCCCTGCATGAATGATAAGACATCAAGAAACAGGCACCGAAATAAAGTTTGTAATTTATGCAGCCTACTTAATCTAATAAAGTGCTATGTGGTTTTTATTGGGATAGTTAGAGGTGACAAGCACTTTATATAAGAACAAAAATATGACTAATTTTATTGGTTGTAAGCAATGGCCGACTTTCAATCCCTTCGACCTGTTTCAACTTTGGCTACATTTTAAAAATGACCCCCTTGGCCCGTTTATATGTAACCCGTTTTCACACAAATGAGTCAAAATTTATCAGCTCTAACTGTTTCAACATTATAAGAGAAAAAACTAGAGCTGATACACCATTTTCATTAATTATAAAGTGTAAACTGCAAGTTTGTCACAAGCACAATAGATGGTATGTCAATGGGTTCTAATAAGAAAGTGATAACCAAATCAGGACATGATATTCACATACACTCTGGTTTACGATCCGTTAGTACAAAGTTCATCAGTGTCCTTGCGCGGTTTTTAGTTTTACATTCGACTCTGGTCTCATACACTCCAGGTATCCCTTGTTCAATGGCCTCTATGGTCATGTAGAAGATATACTTCTTGGTCAGTTTATAGAATTTGCACTCCATGATTTCAGCCCCGCTGACCATGCTGTCTTCGTCTTTGTTAACATACTAACAACATAGAATTTATTTATGTAAGCAAAACAGTTAGCAACGGAGACAGTCTCAAAACTTGAAAGCAAGTGGAAGGAATGTAAACATACCATGTGACAAGATTTGTTAAAGGTGTCAACTGCAAAATTTCCAAGTAAATCAACAATATTATCATCCTTCTGAACCATAATTAAATTCTTAATTGGAAAACCCTCGCAAGAATATGCTTCCTGCCACACGCATGAAATATGTGAGGAAATATTTATGCGCCAGAAACATGTATACGTTAGAGCAGAATCTTGGATGGGCAAAAGTTCTTTATAGATCCAATTTTTACCATAGAACCCATCAAGCAATCTTAGTCACTCATTTTTTTTATTAAAATAAAAAAAATAAACTTCCACCTTTTTTTAAAACTTAAATATCTCGCAAACCGTAAATCGTCAAGCTACAAAAAAAATACCATTGCGACGAGAATTAAATTATCTTTCTATAGACATGCATTGTTATATACTTTCGACGAACTTTTTTTTTTTTTAATTTCCGCCCAGAAAGAATCATATATGATTCGTAAAAATCATATATGATTCGTAAGAATCATATATGATTCGTAAAAATCGAATCATATATGATTCTTACGAATCATATATGATTCTTTCTGGGCGGAAATTAAAAAAAAAAAAATTCGTCGAAAGTATATAACAATGCATATCTATAGAAAGATCATTTAATTCTCGTCGCGATGGTATTTTTTTTGTAGCTTGAAGATTTACCGTTTGCAAGATATGTTGTTTTTAAAAAAAAGATGAAAAATAAAAATGGGTAGCTATGATTGATCCATTGGTTCTATGACAAATATGAGATCTATATTGATCTCATCTCATCTTGGATGTAGGTGTACGTATATAGACAAGAAAAGAAAAAGAGGGACGAATAACAGATACATACAGTTGTATCGCTCATTGTAAACTCATTCCAGACTTTCTGCTCATGGTTGTTCAACGGATAACTACCGTGGTAATTAGGGGAGCTCCCTGAATAAGAAACACACACACACACACACACACACATATCCACATTATCGTAAATTAGAAACTTGAATCTTTGTTTTCATCATAATACATGCCGAATTATATGGACTTAGCTTATTAATGATCAGAGTGCAATAATAAAATGTAAAAATTTTTTCTAACACAAGTAACATTAATAAGGAATGGGAAGACGTACAGGTTATCTTGATCTTCTTCTTCGTTTTGGGTTTGGGTGGTGGAGGAGGCTTGGGAACATGGGCCATGAAGGAGGTTTCGGGGTCGCTGCAAGAAAAGGGTATGAGTATGAGAACAAAAGGAGATAAGAAACTTATATGCGAGTATATTATTAATTATTGATCTTCAACTGTACGTTTACAATTAAGCTAAACAAAAATATAAAGGCCGCAACTAGAGAACATACTATTTCCAGTCAGATGGCAACTCATCAAAACATTGATAGTACTTAGCAACACGGTGAATCTTGGGCTCATAATAATCCAGTTTGCGTTGTGCAAACCTGTTTTTGCTGCTCAGCTTTAGAGACTTCCTAGCTTTAGCTGCATTCTGAATCAGATCATACAGCCTCTTTGGAATTTCAGATGGCGCTGTCATGCACAACAATAACAATAATTAAGGAAGACGGCTGTTAATGAAGTTGTTGTTAGCATCAATGGTGGCTAATTAAGAGAAAAGAAATTTATGCATACTTGTGCTTATAGTTGATACTTGTTCTTTTTTAGGAGGTGCAACCTTGACCTGGAAATCAAAAAAAAATTATAATAATAATAATAATAATGATCAACAACAACTATACCCAATCCCTCCGGCAAGTGTGAGTGCAACAAACCAGTAGGCAAAATATATTTCTTTTAGGGGCAATTTCGTATTTAGGTATTACTAAATCTTTAGGATCATACTTTTTTCTTGTCACCACTTATAGAGTGAACATCTTTCCACGAGCTATAAGGGATATTGTAAGTTCCTCCACTTCTAGCTGCATTCTGAATCAGATAACGCAGCCACTCTGGAGTTTCAGATGGCGGCGCTGTCATGCACAACAATAACAATAATTAAGAAAGACGGCAATAATAGTTAATGAAGTTGTTGTTAGCATGAATGGCGGCTAATTAAGAGAAAAGAAATTCATGCATACTTGTGCTTATAGTTGATGCTTGTTTTTTTTGAGGAGGTGCAACCCTGACCTGGAAATCAAAGAATAACGATAATGATCAACAACAACAATACCCAATCCCTCTGGCAAGTGTGAGTTCAACAAAACAGTAAGCAAAATATATTTCTTTTAGGGGCAATTTCGTATTTAGGTATTACTACATGTTTAGGATCATACTTGTGTCTTGTTGGAATTGCTGCTACCGGCAATGGCAAGATAGTTCAGGACCTGTTGCTTTGAATAAAACTTGTTCCGAGTTGCAGTTTCCTTAAATACCGTGTACTTCTGTCCAGTTGACGTAGCCCACTTTACCGCGGTCCATCCATCAGGTAGCCAATCATGAGTATCTTTAGTTCCTCTCTTGTTCCCCTAAAAATACCAATAATTATTGAAACACGTACACATATGTTAAACGGACAAACAAAACGAAAAGTAAAAAAGAATTACTTACTAGTTGGGATGTTGATGGTGATTTATTGGTGACACTTTTCGTCGTCCTAGTTGATACTTTAAGTTTTTTATTAGGAGGTGCAACCTCGACCTGAAGCAATGAGCACAGTTAGAAAATGATCAATAATAATACGATAAAATTATTGAAACAATATCATTTGTTTGAATGAATGCTGTGGTCCAACTTATTAATTAAGCCTATATAACAGAATTCAAATAAGCCACAAAAACAAAACAAATAAACTCCAAACCCACTGTTTTGCATATATATTTTGGCCAATCGGCTTATTGGCCTAATAACTTTATCAATAATCAAGTAAGCGACAAAATAAGCTAATCCAAAACAACGATATGTATATAGATTAACTTACAGAAGAAGAAGATGACGATGATTTATCTGCGACATACACCGCCGATATGGATCTCCTCGTTGAAACCATCTCGAAACAACATATAAGAAGATGATGATGGTGATTTATCTGCGAAATTATTTAATCTTATATGAAGTACGAGAATGGATTTAACCGGGCTGGGCTTTATATTCGTCTTTGTCTATGTGCTACTTATTATTTGGTTTTGCCGCCTTTATTATTATTATTATTATTATTATTATTATTATTATTTTTTTTATTTTATTATTATTATTATTATTTTTTTTTTTTTTTTTGGTTTGCCGCCTTTGTTACGGTGGAGATAATTACAATTAAAAATCCCGATCCCGATCCTGATCTTAGGATCTTACGATTTTACGATTTTACGATTCTACGAAGCAAAAACGATCCGGATCCTACATAGGATCTTAACAAGCTTAAGATCTTATAGGATCCCGATCTTGACCATAGGATCTTAAGATCTACTCCGATCCGATTTTACTTTTTTCAAACCGCAAACTAAAAAACTACAAATTTATAGTGATTCTTCTTAAATATTCCATATGCATAATTTATGACAATATTTTCATGAAATATTCATATAATTTCATGTTTATAATATATAATAATTTATAAATTTGAATAATATTACAAAGATCATTAAAAAATATCATTATAGTAGGATCTTAGGATCCCGATCCAACCTTACGATCACAATCTTGCAAAGACGAAAACGATCCTAGGTAGGATCCCGATCTTGAAAACCTTGCAATTAACAAGTGTCTTTTGACAAGAATTATTATATCATAAACATTCGGTGATGGAACGGTCTTTCGGATAAGCTGGAAGAACGAAGGTTGTCCCATGTCCGGAGGTGATAGCATCGGAGTTTAACATATAAATACTTGTTACAGTGATATGGAAGGAACAGTGCTAGACCCACAACGCCCGTATGGAAAGTTACGACAATCCGAGCAGCGAACGTTATTGCTAGTACTCGTCAGCGATTCTATCGTTGCGCCAAGACGACAACCTCGCCTTCACAATTCTCGTGTTGCATAGATAGAGGACGCCCACTCCAAGGGACTGACAAGTTTTACTTACTTATTCACTCTCACTTTATACGTCCTTATTTTATGCACATACCAAATACTTACTCTCACGGCGGAGGTTGGTCTCGGACTAAAAACCCCGTGGGCGAGCTAACGGTGTCTTGTCTTACTTTCAGTTGAGGGACGTAGGAGCAAGCACATCCTCCGAAGGAACCAATGTTGAAGCACACTTGCGAAGTCAGAGCATACTTACGGGAATTTGCTCGAACAATGGCGCCACCCATGGGACCCTTATACCAATATACTTTTTGTTTAGTAACGTCGATAGTATGACAGAGTCTCAACCGGAGGTAGGGAAAACTTGAACAACGGTGAACAAAGAGATGTGGGGACTCCTCTGAGAGGAGTTGCTGGTCTCTCCAAACCTATTCAAGGAGATCCTTCTCCGGCTTATGGGAAAGAAAACATTGATGCGCTACGAACTATGATCAAGGAGCTCGATCAGCAAGGCAAGGGGAAACGGAGATTCGAAAAGCTCCCAAAAGAGCCTAATAAGGACCAAGAAGAGCTCCACCAGCGGGTCTTCAGAAACTGGGAGGAGTCAAAGTAGAATGCGATCTCCGCCGAAGCACCGAAAGAACTTCTCAAGGAAAAGAGACACCTCACGATCGGGCCGCTCGGAGCGCTCCGAAATAAGGTCAAGTCCAAGTCTAAGGTATTGGGAAGCACCAAGTCTCGGTCTGTAGGTCAGTTCGTCGGATACTAAGTCAAGACTCTGGGTATAGGAGCTAGTTCGATGTTAGTTCGAAGGACCTAAGCTTGCCATACAAGCGCCCCAAGCCTGTGTCTTTTACCTCTCAGATCATACGCTTCAGGTACTGTAAGAAGGCAAAGCTTCCTCATTAGATTCGTATGTTTGAGGGAAACAAGGATTAAATCACCCATTGAAACAATGGTGCCAATTACATCTGTAATTTATTTACAATAAAATAGTTAGATTATTTATTATAATTGCAGAATATATATATATATATATAATATAATATAAAATATATATATATATATATATATATATATATATATATATATATATATATATATATATATATATATATAGAGAGAGAGAGAGAGAGAGAGAGACTTCAAAGCCCGCCCAATGGCGGGCATGACTTTTAATTATAATTTGGATGGTTTTAGTTATCTTAAAATTATGTTTTAAGTTTGTTATATTAAATACAATAAAATAGAGCCAATTATATATGATTAAAAAATTGTAGCCCGCCCGATAGGCGGGCATAACTTGTAATTATAATTTGGATGGTTTTAGTTATTCTAAAATTATTTTTAAGGACGTTTGTTTTATTTGGCTTGATGGTTTTAGTTAACTTAAAATTATGTTTTAAGTTTGTTATATTAAATACAATAAAATAGAGCCAATTACATATGATTAAAAATTCAAAGCCCGCCCTACAGGCGGGCATGACTTGTAATTATAATTTGGATGGTTTTAGTTATTCTAAAATTACTTTTAAGGGCGTTTGTTTTATTTTATTTTTTAATATCATAATTATTACCGCTGAGTGTTGTAAAAAACTCCACACGGATCCTTGCATAAAAGGTATCTATTTTTTCTTTTTCATTTATGTTGGCCTATTTTTCTATAGCGAAAGAAGGGTGGTAAATGACTTGTATATAAATATCGTTGTTGCGGGTTTTTTGCTTCATCATTACGCAGAAAGAAAACTCAATCATTGTTGACAAAATTTACATACCTGAAAGTTATTATTGTCAAGAACTCATATTTTATAATTAAAACTCATATTTTATAATTTTAATCCAGGCGTATATTTTAATTATAATCAAAAAAGAAGAGCCCCAAGGCTTTTGAATCATTCTACTTCATGTGGTGAGGCAAACACCTGTTTAAAAACCAATAAGCTAATAAATATTTAAACTACTTCGAAAAGTCAAATATTATCTTGAATTCCTTGATTCATATGTGTACATCGTCCTTTAGTGAAATTGATCATATATTCCTACTTTCTTGAATCCATTGTTACTTCTTGGTGGTCTATGCGAAATTGATCCGGGCTTTAACTTGGAAGCTTCATGTCTAGCAAGTTCAGTAGGCACTGAACATTGGTTATGCGAAAGCATCTGCTTATGATTATAAGACCCATCGGAATCTTGAAGATTCAAGAAAGTAATTGTAGTTCCAGTCTTCCCTGCACGCCCAGTACGTCCTATACAATGAGTATGATGTTCCAAAGCATATCATACTCTATAACATGAGCCACATCAGGTATATCAATGTCACGCCTTGCAACATCAGTAGCAACTAACACATTCAATCTTTTAGTCTTGAAACCATCTTGACTAACCTCACTTTGCTCATGTGACTTCCCACCATGCAAAGTGATCACACGATAACCTAATTTCTCCAATGTTTTATATACGAAATCAGCAATATTTTTAGTGTTGATAAACACAATGGTCGTCTTATCCCCAAGATCATCAAGCAACTTCTCCAACCAAGGAATGTTTTTAGATTCTTTCACCATGACTTATGTGAAACATAAAATTAGGCAGCTAAGCTATATGATGGTATCGCTTTCTGCAAACAGCTAAGAGAGCTACAATCTAATTTCTATCAAAATTTCTAGATTTTACTTCTTTAAATAAACTAAATATACATATACATTGATGAACTCAAATAAGTACATTCTATTACTATCATTTATCCTATTAATTTGACTTGTTTTACTATATTATGTATGAGGATTGATACTTAATCGTTTACTTTTGTAATTCTCAGGTAAAAACAAGCATTTGGTGAAACTTAGCAATTTTGGACTGATTATGGAGCAAAACATGCAAGAAGTAAAGAGTCTACTGAAATGAAGAAGATCAAGACTAATCTGCTCCAGATGCGCCGCATCTCACTCTCGACATGCGCCGCATCTCTATCAAGATATCACCAGATACGATCCAAGATACAAGAGGACATGCGCCGCATCTAATCATGGAGTTACGCCGCATCTTCTGGCGGTGTACGAATATTCCTGAATATTATAATCTTGGACCCCACGCGAAGTTAAGTACATGCGCCGCATCTACTTACTAGATGCGCCGCATCTTCCCTCAGACAGAAACTATAAATACCCCAAGACCAGACGAATTTCGTACGCATTATATTAAAACCTAAGACCGAACAGGAGAAATCAAGGACGAATTCAGTCAAGGAGGCAGCACAAGACACACCCAAATCAAAGATACAAGAGCTGTAAGAAGGTGCTGCATGTGTTTAATTCATTAAGTAGTTTTGTTTTATTGTGTTAGCAAACTTTAATTCATCAGGATTGGTGGCTTGTGTAATGTGACAACGAAAGATTGCACTCCCTTTAATACTTGCTTTCCCATCAATTAAAGTTTATATGTTGATGTCTTTGGTTACTACTTATTAGTGCATTGATAACCTCTGTGTTTATTAGTGGCTTGCGGGCATTTGACTGCGGGACATAATGTGGCTCCCACGGTTATTACTAAATTGATCACTTAGGAATAACTTTTAGACATAAGTAATCATTAAGGGTTTACTCGCCGATAAGATTAGGACCAACGAGAAAGGGTTAACTACATACACTTCATATAAAGCTATCAATAAAACAAGTGACAATCTACTTAATCATAAGGACAGCCCTCTTATTGTCTCAAGTATCTATCTGTGTACGTGTGTGCTACTTGCTGATTCGTGCCTATTGGTTTATTTTATTATTTAATTGCAACAAATCGTGCCAGTCTCTCAGGCTGAAACCCCCTTGCGTTAGGATATTAAAATACTGATTAGAATAACGAGATAATACGTTCCACTCTTAGTGATCGACACTCTACTTACCATTATATTCATACTGACCGGGTACACTGCTCGTTAAGTGTGTGTGTTATTGATAAGTCGGCTAAATATAAATTTAAAACTTGAGTAGGCATTAAAACTGCTAAACCGCAACGACACATCACGCGCATCAAGTTTTTGGCGCCGCTGCCGGGGAGTAAATTGTTATTATCTGTTAATTTGATTAGTATTTTAATTAGGTTTTTCTTTTTATTAGATTAATTGCATCATTGTATTATTTTGCATATTTGTTGTATTGTGTGTTAATTGTTTTCTTTTATTTTTGTGTGTTTATTTTTGTTTGTGTGTTTTTATTTTTGTTTTTATTTTTCGTATTTTTCTGTTCTGCTATCGTTGTACTGTGCTAAATCAAACGATACGGCGCATCTAATCTCTCAGATACGGCGTATTGCGTTTAATTTTTTTTAAATACAACGCGTTTAATTAATTCGATACGACGCATCTTTTCCCCAAGATACAGCGTATCTGTTTTTAATACGAAATTTTTTTAAAAAAAAAAAAGCGATAAAGTAATACGACGCATCTGCTTTAGCAGATACGGCGTATCTGTTTTCGATAAAAAATTTTCTAAACGTTAACGCCATACGACGCATCTGCTTTAGCAGATACGGCGTATCTATTATTTTAATTAAAAACAGTTTGCGAATTATTAAACAGATACGACGCATCGATCTATATCGATACGGCGCATCTTTCTGAATCAAAAATCGATATTTATTTTTAAAACGTAACGAAAGTACGGCGCATTAACTTTTGTTAATACGACGAATATAATTTGATAAATATAGTTGATTTTTGATATTTACCTTGATCGGTCAGCTACTCTCGTTTGCAAGTTGCTTATTTTCAGGATAAATGATGACTCGAGCATCACCAAGAAAGATTACATTCTGAACCAAACCAAGAGACGCTAGCTGAAGTGACCGAACATAAGACGACAAGAGTGGAGGAAAACTCAGTACTGGTAACATTGAACTTCTTAAATTCTTGAAATAGAATCCCAGGTAAACTCTACGATAATTCAACTGCCCAAAGGAAAGTTCTCTACATTATAATCTCAGTTTTATTATCCACACTATACATCTGATTCAAATCGTAATCTTAATTTTGCACGCTTAAAAACGATATTTGTTCCTAACCTCGGAATAAATCCTTATCCCCTAAACAATAAGATTACAGTTATTAATAAAACGTTTATGCATATTGCTCTTATCTTGAATTTATTTATATGGTATGCCGTTTAACCCCAATTGGATGTATAGAGAATCGTGTTGCGGAGGCCAAGGTACGTTCCTTATTTGAATTTCGTTCACTAACATAGCGATACGGCGGATCTAAAAATCCAAAGCGCCGTATCTCTGGCCAACTAGAACATATTGACTAGTCAACGAAATTAAATAGATACGGCGCATCCCAATTTTCCAATACGGCGCATCTCTTCGCCCTATAAATACGACGGGAATGCGCCGGATCTAAACTTCTTACCGCATAAACACACACAGTTAAGAACGTACACACACTAAAAGTTATACTCTAATTCCGATCATCTTTCTTAAATCCACCTTTAATCCGATCTATAATCTTTCTCCTAATCATCAAATTAAGGTAATTATTCTATTTTGATTTAATTTCGTTCAATTATAAAAATTAGGGTTTATATGACCACTTCGATTAGGGCTTAAACGATATAGGGATATGATTAAAACTTGGCATTGATTATTTCCCCTAAGTTAATTTTAGAATTGGACATCGAATTTGGCACTAATTAGATCGAACGAAAAATAGGGTTTTGGGTGATTGTTTTTAAATTTTAGAGGGAAAGTGTGATAGAAGTTTTTGATAGGAACAAATGGGTAAGGTTTAGTCTGTGATATAATGTGGGAGTTTACGTCACGGATACGGATTCTTGAAAAACGTGCCTGACCCTTTATTTTATACTGATATGCTTTTAGATGCGGCGCATCTAGGTTGATTAATGCGGCGTAACGACCTATTTCAAAATTGATAAAATTCTAGATACGCCGTATTGATTAATCTAGATACGACGCATCTCCATACGCCGTATCTATTGTCTTGCACCGCATCTCTTATACTTTATACAGATACGCCGCACTGATTAAATCAGATGCGCCGTATCTACCTATTTTGCAGACTGTTTACTGACTGTGAATATCTATTTCAGATGGCATTACCAGAGGTCACACTAAGGCATCAGTGGCTACAATTTGAGAACATGGGACTTACTCCTGCCACTCTAGAGGATTACTTGCATAGGCTTGACTCGATTTACTTCAAGAAAATATTCAGAGTCCAGGTTTTGAATTTTGACGATGTAGGGTTGATCGGTGGTGGACATGCAGCTGAGAGTTTACAACATCGGATGGAGATGGTAGTTGTTGGAGATGATGAGGAGGCGGTGTTTAGGTCTAGTGCTTGGGAGAGACTATTTAGGATTGACGAGCCTCTGATTAGGGAGCTCATGCTGGAGTTCTTTAGCACGATTCATTACAGGGAGACGGATTTGGAGATTGATACAGCTGACACTCTGGTGTTCAGGTTAGGAGGTGTGCATAGGCAGATGTCGATGAGGCAGTTTATTTTGGCCATGGGGCTACACACTGAGGAGGAGATTGGATCTGCTGGGTTTGCCAGATACTGGGCTGAGAGTTTACGGGTTGTCCCTGACAGAGGGGTATTCAGTGACTACTGGGTTAGGATTTCTTCGATGGGTGACATCGTTACTTCCACCCCATCCTACACATTGATCAGAGAGCCGATGAGGCGGCTATGCCACCGTTTGATTGCACTCACCATTGCTGGGAGGGGTCAGTCACCTGAGAAGGTGACCACTCTGGACCTCTTCCTCTTGAGGAGTATGGATGAGGGGTTGTCGGTGAACATCCCCCACTTTTTAGCGCACTACCTCCACCGATCTGCTGTAGGGAGAGATCGGAGGAGCCAGATGACTGGCGGGCATTTTGTTTCGAGGCTGGCCCGCCATTTTGGAGTTATTGGAGCAGAGATCCCAGCGGGGCTGGAGGTTATTGTGGCCCGTCTCCCGGTTATCGATAGGGACTATTTAGTTAGACTCGGGATCTGCCAGGTGGCTGCGGGAGGCCACTTTTGGGCAGCATTAGGGCCCGCCAGAGCTGCAGGGCCAGAGGCGGAGCAGGGAGGACCTCAGGGACCTCCGGCTGCTGCTCCTGCCGACGAGGAGGTGCCGCAGGCACCAGTACCCCCACGCACCATTGGTCAGAGACTTGAGGCAGTCGAGGGAGAGTTGAGAGCCCTGAGGAGGGACTCTGAGTGGGTGGTTAGGAGTGTGAGCAGACTTTTGGAGCATCAAGGTATTACCCACACCCGTCCAGATGGTACTGAGGTTGCGGGAGTGACACGTGCATACGAGCGCAGAGTCCGCCAGAGGACTGATGGAGCCAGCACTTTCGGGACCCATCCAGATGACATCGCTCACCCATGATCTTACTCTCTTGTTTTATTGACATTGTTCCACACATTATTATTATTTTTTGGATTGTACTGATCACTATTCTCATGGATATATTTAATGTTTCAGTTTATGTTTATTGTTATATTTGATGAAGACTGGCATTAAGTTCAGCATGAGAATACGAGAGAACGTGAGAGATAAACCGTGGAACGAGTCATTTTACAACAGACTGTTAACAGTCTGTTTGGTAACAACATGCGCCGCATCTGGTAAACAGATGCGACGCATCCTATCCTTTATTTCGTTTTATTTTATATTTATCAGTTTATTTTCAATGCGGTGCATCCCTGGTTAAGGATGCGGCGCATCTTTATTCTGATCCGTATTTATTCCAGGCTCGATACGGCGTATCTTCTTCCATAAGATACGGCGCATCGACTGACCTGATGATTTTCAGTTTTAATTTTTAAGTTTTATTTTTCCTAACTACTAATGTATTATGCAAGTTGAACCTTTCTTATCTTAGGTGTGTTTTAAAGTGTTGGTGGTATTATAGTTTCCTGGATTTCCTGTGGATACATCAAGTATGAAGCTTTAACGTTCTAATCAACAAGAAAGATGATTTTTGCTCTAATACAAATGGAGGATCATACCGAGCAAATCTCAGGGGAGTTTTTCTGTTCTAATTCTTTTATTTTCCAGTTTTTAACCTTTTTTACAAACAACGAGGACGTTGTTTAACTTAAGTGGGGGGATTGGAGAATTAGAACACTTAACAATTACTTGTCCTAAACTTTTTCAAAATTATGCTTAAAATGTGCTTAATATATCAAACTTAAAAAAAAAATTTAGCATGTTTTTGTTTAAGATCTAAGTTGCATAGCTGCACACATGAAGTTATTTTCAAAAATTGTGATTTTTCAAAATTCACAAATCTATGAGTGTGCCGGTGACTTGTAAACTTTAGAACTTGGCTTGTATACTATTCGAGACCACCATAATGAGTATTATTTATATAATTGGAATGACTTGTCTAAATTGGTAAAATTCTAGGATTTCACCCAAATAGCCTATTATATGTTATGTGTTATTAACTAACTACACTGGTTAGTTAACCCTCGTATAAACCTTTTGTTACTCTCATTTTTAGAGTAAGATACCCCTAGAAAAACACTCAGAGCCATTCCTTTCGTTTCTTACACCTATGTTTAAAATGTTTCGTTACACCCCTACACCTTAGCCTACCCTGTAGATTAGAATCCGTGGTTGGTTAATTGCTATAGGCAAAGTGTGTTTCCTTACATTACCTGTGTTCGCGTGCGTAATTCATTATCTTTGGTTAGGTCGGGAAATTGCACAACGCAATTGGAGTGAAAGTAAATATTGTATATCTTTGAGTTTATTTTTCGTGTGTTTACTACTTTCACTATTACCATTATTTCTGAAGTCATGAAAAGTATGGAAAAATTATCCAGAATTATCATTATAGTGATGTGGTGAAATTTTACACATCTATGTTTATGTTAGTAGTTTAAAATAAAAATTAAAAAAAAAAAAAAAAAAAAAAAAAAAATCGAAAAAATAAGAAAAGAAAAAGAAAGAAAGAAAAGTTGGATGTTTGTTTTTTAACCAACGATGTAAAGTTATGTAAGTGGTTCATATGGCCACTATTTGTTGTACTATATCTATGGATTGAATGGGAATTGGCAGTTATGGAACGCCAATTAAGGTTTATTCTTTGATTAAGACCTTGTTGAGTATAATTCGTGTCTACCTAAAGCGTGTGTTTCAAGTGTTAAAGCGTGAGTTATTCGATGATATGAGTCTTATTCATGGGATGGTTGGGATAGTGATTAACCACACTTAGGATTTTAATTTATTTGTTTTGTTTATTTTTCTATTTTACACCAATTTATATCCTAAATGTTATCCATGCCCTTTATTATTCTTTATCCAACCAAACCTTTGATTTATTGAGATTAGGGATTTGAGCAATCTTAAGTATCGTAGTCGTGGATTCGGCTATGTATTTATGATTTTGTCGCCCTTTTTGATATATTATTATTGGTGAAGTTTGGACCTATCTTTAGCCTATTCGAGTTAAGGATTTGAGCAATTGCAAGTATCGTGTTCGTGGATTCGATCATGTATTTGTGATTTTGTCGCCTTTTCTGGAATTTGAGATCGATAGTGAAAGAGAATAATTAACCCTTAAACCTAAAAACCCTTTTTGCCGCTTTAGACTTGTTATTCCTTGACTTTAGTGGAGGAGATGTGTATACTTGCCAAGCTTATGATAGAATATTCGTCGCGACTGGACAGTTAAACGATTAGATTTGCTTTTATCAAATTATTTTATTTTACTTCTAATTCGTTAAAGTGTTTAGTTGTGTGATTATGAAATAAACGAATACATGCTTAAATATAAAAATAAATCCTAACATCTTTTAGGATACATTTTCATAAAAGAAATTCTAAGGTTTACTTGGGGACAAGTAAAGTTCAAGTGGGGGGATATTTGATGAACTCAAATAAGTACATTTTATTACTATCATTTATCCTATTAATTTGACTTGTTTTACTATATTATGTATGAGGATTGATACTTAATCGTTTACTTTTGTAATTCTCAGGTAAAAACAAGCATTTGGTGAAACTTAGCAATTTTGGACTGATTATGGAGCAAAACATGCAAGAAGTAAAGAGTCTACTGAAATGAAGAAGATCAAGACTAATCTGCTCCAGATGCGCCGCATCTCACTCTCGACATGCGCCGCATCTCTATCAAGATATCACCAGATACGATCCAAGATACAAGAGGACATGCGCCGCATCTAATCATGGAGTTACGCCGCATCTTCTGGCGGTGTACGAATATTCCTGAATATTATAATCTTGGACCCCACGCGAAGTTAAGTACATGCGCCGCATCTACTTACTAGATGCGCCGCATCTTCCCTCAGACAGAAACTATAAATACCCCAAGACCAGACGAATTTCGTACGCATTATATTAAAACCTAAGACCGAACAGGAGAAATCAAGGACGAATTCAGTCAAGGAGGCAGCACAAGACACACCCAAATCAAAGATACAAGAGCTGTAAGAAGGTGCTGCATGTGTTTAATTCATTAAGTAGTTTTGTTTTATTGTGTTAGCAAACTTTAATTCATCAGGATTGGTGGCTTGTGTAATGTGACAACAAAAGATTGCACTCCCTTTAATACTTGCTTTCCCATCAATTAAAGTTTATATGTTGATGTCTTTGGTTACTACTTATTAGTGCATTGATAACCTCTGTGTTTATTAGTGGCTTGCGGGCATTTGACTGCGGGACATAATGTGGCTCCCACGGTTATTACTAAATTGATCACTTAGGAATAACTTTTAGACATAAGTAATCATTAAGGGTTTACTCGCCGATAAGATTAGGACCAACGAGAAAGGGTTAACTACATACACTTCATATAAAGCTATCAATAAAACAAGTGACAATCTACTTAATCATAAGGACAGCCCTCTTATTGTCTCAAGTATCTATCTGTGTACGTGTGTGCTACTTGCTGATTCGTGCCTATTGGTTTATTTTATTATTTAATTGCAACAAATCGTGCCAGTCTCTCAGGCTGAAACCCCCTTGCGTTAGGATATTAAAATACTGATTAGAATAACGAGATAATACGTTCCACTCTTAGTGATCGACACTCTACTTACCATTATCTTCATACTGACCGGGTACACTGCTCGTTAAGTGTGTGTGTTATTGATAAGTCGGCTAAATATAAATTTAAAACTTGAGTAGGCATTAAAACTGCTAAACCGCAACGACACATCACGCGCATCACATATACATTGTATAAAAAGGGATTCAAGGGAACTTCAAGAGATTGAAAGTTGTAGCCATAGCATGTTGTAGTACAAACCTCTATTCGAGATAGAACCCCCTTGGTCACTGATATTGTGTCTCCACCAAGTGGATATACCTCACTACAATTACTGGATCATGTAGACAAAAAGTTTATTATTACAAACACATATAACAAAAAAATACATATATCTGTTCTTTTATTCGGTTTCATAGTTAATTCGGTGACTTCAGTCAATTTCTAGAGAGGATCCAAAGTTTGCAAAAAAATTGGCCTGTAGATGAGGCAAATGGCCAAACTGTAGTGGCTCAGCTCCTTACCAGAATTTCTAATTTTCCACTGAAAGCAAAGCTATGTCACATTCCATACCTTTAGCTAAAACCTTTTGTAAAATAATGATAATAGTTAAATAACATGAGAAGCGACATCTATTGTATAGGTACTAACAAAATACTGTTTGTGCCAAAGAATTATCACACAAGATTCAGAAGGTTACTTCAATAACCTATTAATAAGAATACCTTAGCAACATACTTGGTATCGTCTCTTCTTTTCTTGACTTTTACCTGCAAACAATAATGATGCTAAGTAATAAGAAAACTTAACTCTTCTGTGACATTGACCAACATAATTTAGAAGAACATTTTCTGAAATATACAAAGCATCAAAATAACATGCAAGACTTCATATATCTTCTTTGCCTTCCATGGACATGATGTTGCTCTCATTAAGAATATTATTTCAATGTAAGAAACATGTAAGCCAGATGTCCAATAACTTCCATGGCTCCATATCCGAATGATGAGCATCCTGGTCCAGTAGAATAGCCTCGTTTATCAATTATCGTCATGTTGTGCAACGGGTGTGTACACATAATATTAGTGGTAATGTTAATGAATTTAGATGATAACCCAACACAGCCCATTTTTTCCCGCGTATTGCCTCTACTTTAGCTAGAATAACTACTACTACTGGTAACAATTATCACAAGTTACTAATAATTATGTGATTATATTCTAATATATGTGGTCCAGTCCACATTCTTTGGACTCGTAAAGAACTCAAACCGAAGCACCTACTGCATAGAAACATGTCTAAAAATAAAAAGTTGATCTGCACCAAATCTGTGACAACCTCATGATGATCACTCTGGATCTGCATATTAAGTATTTATTAATACACAGAACGGGAATAAATACTTACCAAGTTTTAGGCTATGAGTTATGCAGACCTTTCCGATTTTCTCCATTCCATAACTGATATATAGATCGAGAGTTATTTCAAATTTGACAGAAACGAATTACACTCAACTGAATAAACCATGAGACTTAGCCACCTTGTAAAGCTCGTTTGCAGCAACTGCAATTGCTGTTGATTGAGAGACAGATTCAACTAAACCCAAAGCAAGTCTCATATCCTGCAACGATCAAAGTAATTGGGCATTTTGGTTATGATCAAATTACTGTAATTAGTTAGGTCATATGCAGATCAGGATGCCATTTAAAAATTTTCACGTGTAAAATAAAGGTTATAAGCTATACCTTCTGCTGATGCTTCAAGAGAAAAGCAGTAGGGTATTTTGATTGCACCATTGCGGGGCCTTTTAGTGAGAACATCAGTGCACTAATGGCACCCTGCGAGATTACCTGAAAAAAGACCTCAAATGCATTACTAAACTTAGAGATGGTTGTTTTGTTACAGAAAAAAGAATTATAAAAGAGTTTGATCGAGTATAGATGGCAAGACATGCCACAATCGGGTAAAATTTTAGAGAGCAATTAACAGTCACCAATTGTGCATTTTTGTTTGGAACAAATGATTAAGTGATGCAATACCTGAACAGGAGATACAATCCTTGGATAAGCAGCCCCATACATCGGGACATAGCTGCATCAAATACAGCTATATCCTTTTCAGCGACCAGTAAAGCATAGTCAAATGCAGCTATATCCTACAATGATCAAAGTAATTGGGCATTTTGGTTATGATCAAATTACTATAATTAGTTAGGTCATGGGCAGATCAGGATGCCATTTAAAGATTTTCACGTGTAAAATAAAGGTTATAAGCTATACCTTCTGCTGATGCTTCAAGAGAAAAGCAGTAGGGTATTTTGATTGCACCATTGCGGGGCCTTTTAGTGAGAACATCAGTGCACTAATGGCACCCTGCGAGATTACCTGAAAAAAGACCCCAAATGCATTACTAAACTTAGAGATGGTTGTTTTGATTACAGAAAAAGAATTATAAAAGAGTTGGATCGGGTATAGATGGCAAGACATGCCACAATCGGGTAAAATTTTAGAGAGCGATTAACATAGTCACCAATTGTGTATTTTTGTTTGGAACAAATGATTAAGTGATGCAATACATGTACAGATACAATCCTTGGATAAGCAGCCCCATACATCGGGACATAGCTGCATCAAATACAGCTATATCCTTTTCAGCGACCAGTAAAGCATAGTCTTTATGAAGATATTCGAGCTCTTTTTTTACAGTTGCCAGCTCGGAAACGGTTGGTGCATGTCTAGCTTGGGCTGCTCGGAAACGACAGGTGCATGTCTAGCTTGGGCTGCACTACTCTATCCGATTCATGAGCAGATACACATAACGGCAACTGGTTTTGAGCAAGAACAGTAACGGTTGCACCCATGGATTTCCTTATCTGGTCTATGTTTTGACCAGATACCCCAATCAAATCACCAGATTGGTGATATTGTGAAAGAAAATAAAAAGGGTAAAATTTTGTACGGGTTAGATCACGTTTTTATAACAGGAGGGAAACAATGCAGAGAAGGATACCTATATGTATGTGTTCAAAACTCAAAATCATTACAAAATTATATGATTTCCTTTAAATTTCTGTGATGCTTGTAAAAGATTCGATTACTGGACTATGGTTACAAAACGCACACACACAAAATGGATGTAGCAATAACACAGGTGTATTGGTTGCAGTACCTAATACAGGAAATGCAGTCACTTAGTGCTGCTGGGCTCTCTGAATTCTTGGGGATGTGTTTGGGTTAAGGAGTTGAAATATAAAGCACGTTAAGACTGAGAAAGCAGTCACACCACTTGACGAAACACGGGTTTTTAGCCTTTCAAAAAGATTAAGGATTTTGACAGCAGAGGCACGATGCAATATATTCAGATGCCCTTCGATCGGTCAATTTTGATAAATGAACTTCTTGAAGGGTTGTTTGGGAATACGTATTACATGTCCATTTGTTATCTTTCTCAAAGGTAAACCACCTCCAATGGAGGCACAAGCTTCTTTACTTTTCCAATCTAGTTCTAGACATGGTGTTTCAGGATCGTGAACATCATTAGGATGAATATGTAAAAAAGAAATAAATGGCTGAAAATATTGTTTGGGCCCAGCTGGAAAGTTGTCACTATTATTTACGATAAAACTGAAATAAAAAAAATGTTGTACCTGGAAGACAGGGGTGCACAATGGCTCATGACAGATCGAGCAATCCAATACGTCGTGATCAGTCAGCACCACCTGCAATGCTCCATTTGCATTACCATTCTCCTCATTTCCAAACACCTCATCAATCTCTTCTGCATCCACTTTAAAATCAGATGGGATAGTTAGATAAAGACAAAAGCCCACTGTAAATATCAGATGGGATAGTTAGATAATGCATTCTTTGCATATCTGTGGACCACTCTGTGTATATCCCTTGTTCAAATTGCAGGGAAAGGTATGGAACCTATGATATGATCACCACATAAAGGTGATAGGCAAGTATGCAATTATAAGTCACCAAGATGACCACTCCTAATTGAACTGTATGCATTATAAACACCTGTCAAAAAAAATGTGCAATAGCTTTCTATAGAAAGTAAAAATAAATGCAATAGCTTCCAGATAAAAACAAATGCAAGATGTCAACTATGATATAGCTCCATACCGTATTGTTCAACCAATCTCTAGTCTTTGACTTGGCTTTCTCCTTTGGATCCTACAATAGAGACAATCATTGTTGATTGTGTTATATAAACTAAGATCTATGTTAACTGTTATATACAATAATTGTGGATTGTGTTATATAATCCAGGGCACCTGAAGTTTTGCAAAAAATAAATGCAATTTAGCATAAAAACACAAAATAATAGAAGGATTGATAACCTAATTAAGATCATATACCTTTTGTTTCACAAGTTGTTGAATACACTTTTTTGTTGGTGTAGGGTCCTGCTACAATACTGGTTGTTATATAATCTAGGGTGCCTAAAGTTCAGTCAAAACAAATGCATCGATAATCAATTTCAAGAAAGAACACGCGTTGCATGGACATGTATTACTTAAACAATATTAAACAAAAACATCATTGAAATCAAAGAACATACAATACCTGTTGCGCTGCCGTCAAATGTTTATTCAAAATAAGCAGCCAAGATATACACATAAATATAATTAAAATCAAATAACATGTATTACCTGTTGCTGATTCCGTCGAATGTATCTTTAAAACATATATGTCAGAATGAATGTTTACCTTCTTTTTTTTTACGAATGAAGAACGAACTGGCGTTGTATGGACATGTATAACAATATTAAACACAAACATCATTGAAATCATAAAACATGTATTAACTGTTGACAGTTTTTGACCACGTTGGATTCGTGGTTGAACATGCATATAAAATAAAATAAAATTGATACTTAAAACAACCAAAGAATGAATAGAAGACGACTAACCTGCAAAGACGACATCTAACCTACAAAATGCTGCAAACAATCCAACATATGCATACACGGTAACAAAGTATCATCATTAGGGTTTTGAGGGAAAAGAGGCATACCTTTTTCCTGTGATCTGTCAAAAAAAATCCGGACATATGATCCATTGTTTCTACACTGAGATACCTGCACAAAAACACATTAAAAATCAATAAAACCCTAAAATCCTGTTTCATTAGGGTTTTAAAAGAGGCGTTCCTTTTTTTTGTAACAAACCGTAATAGAGAGAATAAATATGGGATTTATATTCTAGGGTTTTAAGAATGTGTTGTTACTAAGACATTACATTTTGATTTTGAATTGTCTATCACAACTTCTAGCTTGTTCCATTGGTTGAAGGCTTGTTTGTGAACTAATAGACCCAGGTTCGAATCCAACATTATGAATTTTTGGACTAATTTATTCCGAATTTTATCAATGCAAAAAGTTGCTTAGGTGGCAACTTTTAATAAAATCTTGCTTATTTGGCATTATGACATGGCATTACTAGGCAATCAAGCATTTGATGACGTCATACGCATCTTGTTATATATAATATGTATATATATATAATATATATATATATATATATATATATATATATATATATATATATATATATATATATATATATAATATATATAGGGTCCGGTTCTAGAGAAAAGTGTAATTAAATAGAAAAGTGAGAAAAAAAGTTATAAAGTAGAATTTGATAACAGTCGAAACATCAGGGTAAAATTTAAAAAAAACGAAAACAAAATTGGGGAACCATCACCCATCCCGTCATTTTCATAATCACTCCCATCAAAAACACACACTCACACTCTGAATCAAACACACACATCCGGTTAAAACACACACTGTGAATCAAGCACAGACTCCGATTAAACACACTCTCTCACACACACTCCGATCAAACAGACACACACTCCCGTTAAACGCACAATCGATCAAACGCACAGCTGGATTAAGAAGGCATCAGTGGAATCACGCAGTTAAGGCATCAGTGGAATCACGCAGGTATGTTGATCACTCTATGTTATGTCGTTATTAAGGCACGAGTATGATACTTAGTATTTTTTTTTAAATATGTGTAAAATTAGGGCATTTTTGTAGCTTCAGAATGATGTAATGATTTTCGAATTTTTGACAAAAAAATGCATCAAAAATGCATCTATTAAAATTGCTCACCACGTGTTTGATAAAATGTGTATACTAATTTAGAGCATCTGTTTTAGGATTTATATTAGGTAGGGGGTACATTTAGTGCATCTATATTTAAAAAAAAATACAGATGCACTAAAATGTGTATACTAATTTAGTGCATCTGTTTTAGGATTTATATTAGGTAGGGGCAAAGTTGTGAAAATCGCGCCTAGGCGCTAAGGCACACGAGGCTCCAGCCTTGGGGCTTTTTTTTAGATCGAGGCTCACGACATGCATGAATCCCACAAAAAGCGCGCGCCTTGGGGCTTTTTGCGCCTTTGCGCCTTAGGCTCTTTTTTTTTTTTCTAAATATTAAGATAAGATACATGGGCCTTATAAGTTATATACATGGGCCTTTTAAGTCATAGGGTGAGTATTTGTATGATTTGTAAATTTGAAATGATTTTATGTTTATTTTATTGATTGAAATTTTCTTTAAGAAATTACTTTGTTTCATTAAGTATTTTTCTTTACTACATATTATCATGAAAATGTGGCATTATGACTTGAGTATAAATACGTTGCTTGCTTGATATTTTGGGTTAAATTGTGAGCTTTGTTAAATGTAAGTCTGCAAGTGTAGGAAACAAGCATATTTAGTCTGATATGAATTTTAATCTCTATATAGGTCATCGAGCCAAAGAGTTGATCCGTTTGAGAAGTGACAACTGGTCCATTTTAATCTTTATAACGACAATATGTGTCATGTATTAAGTATTTTAATGTTATTTTGTATTATTTAAGCTACATAAATGGTCATATATGTTATAAAAAACTTAATGTATTTAGTGCACCTCGTATTCATGAATCTCGCGCATTGGAGTGCGCCTCGCCTCGAGGCTCTTTGACCCCCTTTGCACCTTAGTGCGCCTTGAGCCTTTCAGAACACTAGGTAGGGGGTACATTTAGTGCATCTGTATTTAAAAAAAATACATATGCATTAAAATGTGTATGTTAGGAAATTAAGCTTTAGCAGTTAAGACTGTTGAAGATAACAGTTAGGACTGTTGAAGATGGAAGTTAAGACTGCTGAAGAGTTTTGAAGACATAAGCAGTTAGGACTGCTGAGTGAAGAAGTTAGTACGGTTTATGTTTATGATTTATGTAATAGATAATTATGGAATATATATTGTGTATATCGTATAAGATTAGAATAATAGTTATCTTGTAAAGAAATCCTTGGTCTATAAAAGGATTGCCTAGGTTAAGGTTTAGATACACGACACAATACGATAAGAGTTCATACGTATTATAGAGATTCAAGGTTGTAAACCCTAGTGATAGGAGATCACTCGTATTATTATTCTAATAATATTGAATCGTTGAAGTTGAAGTTTATCATTCTGTGTTCATTCATTGTTTCATTCAAATCATACAAAACACATAAAGTCTTCTAAGTGCTAGCTAGTAAATTCCGCGTGCTAGACTACGTATAATTCTTAGTATCACATCTAACACAAGGAGTGTGTGTAGATCCGGTCAAGTGGTATCCGAGCCAGGTTACTGATACTTAGATTTAGAAGATCCGAGAAGAACCAAGATGGACATGGAAACAACACCAAACACAACTAACATTGCTGCTAAGCTCCCTATGCTTAAACCTAATGAGTTCGACATGTGGAGACTTCGTATTGAGCAGTTTTTCCAAGTGCAAGACTATGCACTTTGGGAAATCATTGAAGAAGGAAACTCCTTTACACCAGTAACAACAACAACTGTTGTTGAAGGAAAATCTGAGACTACAGTGCAGACAAAGCCAACCACTAATAAAGAGAAGGCAAGGCACAAGAATGATGTTAAGGCTAGAAGTTTGCTTCTGATGACTATTCCCAATGATCAGTTGCTGAATTTTAGTAAGTTCAAGTGTGCTAAAACCCTTTTTGAAGCTATTGTTGCAAGGTATGATGGGAATGAAGCCACCAAGAAAACCCAGAAGACCCTTCTCAAGCATCAGTTTGAGAACTTTACAGCAACAAGCAATGAGTCGTTGGATCATATGTTCAATAGACTTCAAAAGTTGGTGAGTCAATTGGCTGTTCTAGGAATTGAGATGCCTCAGGAAGATCTCAACTCCAAATTTCTGAGGAGTCTACCAGCTGAATGGGCTATGCATGTGGTAGTATGGAAAAACAAGCCTGATATAGATTCCATGAGCTTAATGGATCTCTATAGCAACTTCAAGATTGTTGAACATGATATTAAGAAGTCTGCTGGATCAAGCTCAAGCTCAAGGAATTTGGCCTTTGTATCAACTTCCAGTTCCTCAAGTCCAGATGAAGAAGCGCAAGTTGCTGGAACAATTGGTACTGCTAGTGCAAACCTTGGTACTGCTAGCACCTCAAGCAGTACTAGTGGACTTTTGAATGATGATACTTATTGTGCTTTCCTGACTACTCAGCACAATGGAAGTATGTTGACTCATTCAGATCTTCAAGAGATTGATGAAAATGATATTGAAGAGATGGATATTAAGTGGCAGCTCTCTCTTATCAGTTTGAGAGCTAGGAGATTCTTGAAGAAGACTGGCAAGAAGATTGTCATAAACAGTAATGATGTTGCAGGGTATGACAAGTCCAAGATTGAGTGCTTCAACTACCACAAGAAAGGTCATTATTCAAGGGAGTGCAGATTACCAAGCCAACAGGATGGAAAGAGCAGAGGTTATGGTAACAAGTCAAGGGTTGTGGAGGTTGCTGATTCAAGCTCGAAAGCCATGGTTGCCATTGATGGCTTAGGATTTGACTGGAGCTATATTGCAGAGGAGGAAGCAGAAGCATCTACAGAGGTTGCTCTCATGGCATTTTCTGATTCTGAGGTACAAGTTTCAAAATGTTCTAAATCTTGTGAAGCTTTAAAAGATCTAGAAACACTTAAAACAAGATATGAGAATCAGAGAAAAGAACTAGTTGAAACTGCTTTTAGCTTAGCAAATCATAAGAGAGCTTTAGCTGTGTTAGAAGAACAAATTGTTCATTATCAAAATAATGAGTCAAAGTTTTCTGATGATATGATTATTGTTAAGAGAGACTTAATGTTTAGAGAGAATGAGATCACTTTGTTAAAACATGAGCTAGAACAGGTCAAGAAAGCTAAGGAGAACATTCAAATGAGTGTAGACACACTAGAATACACATCAAAAGGTGTTCAAAAGATAATTGAGAGTCAGATCCTTAATAAAGCTAAGTCAGGCCTAGGATATAAGTCAGTTCCACCTCCCTATAGAGGAATTCCAACACCCCCAGGTGTAGACTTAGAACACACAAGACTCCCTGAATTTCAATTACCTGTGCTTAACTATGGTCCTCAACCCAAGAAGAATGTAGTTGATAAACCTGTGTTTGAAAGTGCAAGTGATAAATCACTATCTGAGGACAAGGTATCTTCTGATAGGTCCTCAGCTAAGGACTCAGATGCTCCAACCATTGAGGAATGGACTTCTGATGATGAGGATGATCAGGCTGTGGTTAAGCCTGTTAGTGCTAAAGTGGAGGAACCAAAAGTTCCAAAGATGGTTAAACTTGAGACTGTTAGGCCTAGATCAAATGCCAAACCTTTTAGACCAACAGTTAGGTATGCAGAAATGTATAGAACCACAAACAAGCCAAGAGGTAACCAAAGGAATTGGAATGACCTCAAATCTCACCAATTAGGGGAGGATTTTGTTTGCTATAGGAAAGCTTGTTACTCTTGTGGTAGCTTTGACCATCTTGCAGATTATTGTGATAAATGGGTATCTGGATACACAAATCATAGGTTGAGCATCGCAAGACCTCAATCTTTTCTTAGGAATGATAGAATGATACCTAGATCAGTTCTTTTAAGGTCTGGACCTAAAGCAGTTCAAACTGCTAGACCAGCAGTTCAGACTGTCAGATCTATGAGACCAATTCACCCAAGGCCAACAGTTCAAGGTGCAAAAATGTTTTCCAAATCAGCACCAAAAACTGTTAATAGACCCTTTCATCACAAAGCAGTTGTAAAAAATCAAGTTTGGAAACCTAAGGTAACAACTACCAAGCCAGCAGTTCCAACTGCTAGCAGGGTAATTGGTACTGGTGTAAATAAGAACACTGCTAAGGGAAACATGGGTAATGGAGTGAATGCATCAGCATGTTGGGTATGGAGACCTATTAAACCCAATGGTGCTAAGAATGTTTTGAAAAGAATGAATTATGTTGATGCTAGAGGAAAGCCTAAGTCTGTTTTGGCTTGGGTTCCACAAGGAAATTAAATTTTTCTTGTTATATGCATTGTTAGTCATATGCTTGTATCTTGTTTCTTTGTTTTTGGACTAACAATTGCAGGATTGGAGAGAAAACACCAAGGGATTATGAATGCTTGATGTTTTGGACTAAATGGTGTTCTGGAGATTAGTATGTGCTCTTTGCATACAACAAATGGTAATTGGTTCACCATGTCTTATCCACATAAGAACCAACTAGTCCAGAGCAAACAGTTTCTGGTAAAGACTAATCAAATCCGTTGATGGTTGACAATTTACCAAAAATTGTATGGTTATCAGCTCACCATATCTAAGTGTGAAGAGTTGACTAGTCCAAAGCAAACGGCTATTGGTAAATACATATCAAATCCGTTGATAGCTGATAGTTTGCTAAAAACTATGTTTGAGCCATGGTATTTTAAAATTTTATTTCAAAAAGTTCGTACGGCTCAACAAAATTTTTGCAACAGTTGGTACGGTTAGTACAAAGTTAGGACGGCTCAACTAGCCGTTGTAAAAATCTGTCAGTAATTAATTTTCTAGCCGTTGGGGTAAAACCGTTATTCTTAAGATACTTATAGGGATTTTTATAGACGATAATTATCTTTTTACCATAAATTCATTTATTCTCTTTCTAAAGATAATTTATCTCATACGCATATTTCGCAAAACCCTAAACAGTACCTATAAACCCCAAGCGACTGCATAAACCTCAATTCCAATTTACAAGATCAGGGTATTGCTAAAATCTTGTGTTTTTAGAGAAAACAGAGCAAGGAGATGGGCCAAAGTTTTATGAGATTGTGGACTTTCTCAACCACTCTCACATAAGGTATGCTCTAACTGTTTCTCCTACTCTTTATGTCTCGCACATCACACAGTTCTGGCAGAATTCATCTGTCTTGACAAGTGATGACGGAGACTTAGAAATTCATACTGAAGTAGATGGCATTAAGTTTGTTGTTACCGAGTCTATACTTAGGAGACATCTTAAATTAAATGACTCAGATGGTATCCACACTATGCTAAATACTGAAATTTGGGAAGAACTTTCTAAAATGGGGTATAATACATCTGAAAACAAATTGACTTTTCAAAAAGGATGTTTTTCACCTCAATGGAGATTTTTGATACATACTCTTTTATGTTGTTTAAGTCCTAAAAAGACTGCTTGGGAGCAGTTCAGTAGCAATATTGCTATTGCTCTCATTTGTTTGTCTACAAACAGAGTTTTTAACTTTTCAAAATATATTTTTGAGGGTATGGCATCAAATGTTGACAGCAAAACAAAGTTTTTAATGTATCCCAGGTTTGTTCAAACAATTTTAAATAAAAAGACATACCTGCTTACAAAACCAACTGAAACTTTTGCTACGCCTAGCCTACAATCAAAGGTTTTTCAAAATATGGCTATGGCTAGTAGGCTTTTTCAAGGGGAACCAGTTTCATTGTTTCCTCAAATGCTTCAAACTGAGTTGGGTGAAGGTTCAGCAGTTCCAACAGATCCCCATCACACATCCACTCAAGAACTTGAAACAACCCAACCACCACCCATCACTTATAGGAGAAGGTCTAAACCTAGTCTAACTAGGGTTGTGACTAGATCCTTGCCCAAAGATTCACCTCTCCTAACAGGTAATACAGCTAGAAGTGATGAGGGTAGCTCTTCACAAACTGAATTGATGGAAATATGTACCAAGTTAGTTGACAGAGTAAAGACCTTGGAGGAGGAGCTTAAGAAGAGCAATGAGGAGCTAAAATCTCATAAAGAAATGTTTTCCAAAGTCTACACCAAGCTAACAAAAAGAGTGAAGAAGCTTGAAGATCAGTTAAAGAAGAAAAGGGCAAAAGTGATATTGGATGATGATTCTTCTGATGATGATGATTCAGATGGTTCAGAAGGGGATGATGAAAATTCTTCCAAACAGGGGAGGAAATTTAGTAAAGATAAGGATAGATCAGGTTCTCAGGGGAGGCATGATAAAGGTTCAGAACAAGATGAAGGTTTTGATATTGGTTCAAGTTCTGGTTATGTTCAAGAAGAAACAGCTGAGACACATCAAGCAGTTCCAAATGTTGAAGCAGTTCAGACTGCTGAGACAGAGCATGAAACAATTCAAACTGCTGATACAGAGCATCAAGCAGTTCCAACTGGTGAAACTTCTGCTGAGCAAGTTTATGAAAGTAGAAGAGCAGATAAAGGGAAGAAGCCAATGACATCTGAAGAAGTTGCTGCTGCTCAAGAACTTGAAAGACTTAAAATATTGAAACCAAAAACTCAAGAACAGATAGATCATGATGCAGAAGTTGCAAGGCAAATGGTAGAAGAAGATTTGGCTAGTGAAGAAGCTAAACAAGCTCAGATTGCTCAAGATGAGGAATTTGCAAGAAAAATGGCTGCAGATGATGTACGAAATATAGCTGAATTCATGGAAAGAAAAAGATCAAAAGAAGTAAATCAAGAGGAGTTCAATGAACAACTACAATATTTGTTGGATTCTGATGTGATTGTAAGAGCTCAAGCTTCAATGGTTCTTAAAGATAAACAGTTGAATGAAGAAGAAAAGACAGAGGAGCTTAAAGAATTCATACTCAAAAAGAATGGAGTTGCAACATGGGAAGATCTGATTCAGAGGATAAGAGAAAGGCAGAAGTCAGGATACAAGATAAAGTTGCCAACAAAGAAGGAATTAGTTGAGTCTATGAAGCATTATTTGAAGAACTCAGCAAATTACACCATGAATGACTTCAAGGGAAAATCTTATGCCATAATTGAAAAGGAATTCTATGAAACTTATGCTATTCTGAATACTCCAAGAAGAAGTTTCAAAACAGGTAAGAAGAGAGAATCAGAAACTATGGAATCAGAAGTTGCAAAGAAACAAAAGTCTGAAGAAGAAGGGTTAACAAATGAGAAGATCAGAAGTATGATGATGATTGTTCCAGAATCTTCTTACATTAAACCTTTACAGGTAAAACATCCAATCATTGACTGGGAAGTGTTCACTGATGGAAGAATGAAAGGATGGAAGATTATCAGACTTGGAGATATTTCTAAAAGGTACAAGTTGTTTGAAGATTTACTCAAAGGCTTTGACAGAGAAGATCTTAATCAACTATGGAGCTTAGTGAAAGAAAAATTCAGAGATAAAGATCCTATTGAAGATAAAGATAAAGAACTATGGGTTCAATTGAAGAGAATTTATGAACCAGATGGTGGAGAGTCAATATGGAGATTTCAAGCACAAGTCATGGACATCACTTGGAAGTTATTTGGAACGTGTGGAGTACACAGAGTGTCTACCAAGGATGGAATAGAGATCTATATGCTGGTTGAAAAAGATTATCCACTCAGACCAGGTGTTTTGACAATGATGGCATGTGTCAGACTAGAAGCTAATGAAGAATCTGAGATGGCTGATATGCTAGTGACAAAGATATTCAACCTTGCACAAGAAGTGAAAGCTAGATCTAAGAGATTTGCTTGATAGGTGTTTGAAAGAATTTTCAGCATTAAGAAGAAGAAGCTTAATTTGAAGAAACTTAGTGATTTGGATAGAAATCATAAGTTTAGGGGATGATTGTTAGGAAATTAAGCTTTAGCAGTTAAGACTGTTGAAGATAACAGTTAGGACTGTTGAAGATGGAAGTTAAGACTGCTGAAGAGTTTTGAAGACATAAGCAGTTAGGACTGCTGAGTGAAGAAGTTAGTACGGTTTATGTTTATGATTTATGTAATAGATAATTATGGAATATATATTGTGTATATCGTATAAGATTAGAATGATAGTTATCTTGTAAATGAATCCTTGGTCTATAAAAGGATTGCCTAGGTTAAGGTTTAGATACACGACACAATACGATAAGAGTTCATACGTATTATAGAGATTCAAGGTTGTAAACCCTAGTGATAGGAGATCACTCGTATTATTATTCTAATAATATTGAATCGTTGAAGTTGAAGTTTATCATTCTGTGTTCATTCATTGTTTCATTCAAATCATACAAAACACATAAAGTCTTCTAAGTGCTAGCTAGTAAATTCCGCGTGCTAGACTACATATAATTCTTAGTATCACATCTAACATAAGGAGTGTGTGTAGATCCAGTCGGTGTATACTAATTTAGTACATCTATTTTAGGATTTATATTAGGTAGGGGGTACATTTAGTGCATCTGTATTTAAAAAAAATACAGATGCATTAAAATGTGTATACTAATTTTGTGCATCTGTTTTAGGATTTATATTAGGTAGGGGTACTTTAAGTCGACTTTGACCTTTTTTATTTGGAGATTACTTTTGAACTTTGATAGAGTTATTTATTAACATGACTATTAAAATATCTGCTTAGTTATTGAATGTTTTAAAAAAAAATTGAGAATCCAAAGTGGACATAGAGTGTTGAAACATTAATTTAATTACATATCAATACTGGTGATGAGCCAATCAACGATGTTGAAGAGGATATGGAAATTGGAGAAATTGAAGGAGTTTCCAAAGTGGGAGGTGTTCTTCATGGAAAGGATTCGGAGATTATGGGAGGGATTTCAATTCCTAGTTGTGATGTGAGTAATAATTGCAGTGGGGCCCCTTCACGTAAAAAAAACAAAAAAAAAAGTCTTTGTTTAATAATAGGGTGATTTCACATGTGGGCCATGACCGTCCAAAGAAAAGGCATAGGGATAAATCTGATCCCTTTGGGTTGGATAAACTTATAGGCATTATATCTAGTAGCCCGGTCCATAGCGGAGGTACAAGTGAAGAGTCCAGTAACTCAGATTGTTTTATTACACCAGACTTGAACAAAAAGTTTGTGGATAAGAAAAGAACAAAGGCTTGCATTGAGGAAGGGAGAGGAACAGGCGATGGTGTGATGGCTCATTCAGTTTCGGTTGGCGCCAATCAAGCGGCCGGTGTGAATACCGAGGCGGATGAGACGGCGACGTTGGGTAGGGCGCTGGGCGCTGATAATATTGATGATTTTCTTCCACAATTGCAGGGTATTATTAGGAAAGAAGGTTTTCAAGAAGGTCCTCAATGAATGTGATAGTCTATCAACATACGTGGGTTAGAGGTTCCTGGAAAAGTTATGTGGGTGAGGGAGTTGAGACTTCGTCAAGAGGTTAGTTTTGTGATGCTTCAAGCAACTCAGCATTCCAATTTGGATTCGATAGACCTGGGTAAATTTTGGGGGAGATGTGACTTTTTATTTGACTGGGTGGAGGCTAGTTGGAGATCCGGGGAGGTTCTGTCGATGTGGGATCCCGCTATTTTTATGGTTATTGAAGTTAAGAAATTTCATTTTTGTTTGTTGGTTACGGGTACAGTCAAGGGTAGTGGGGTGGTCAGCAACCTTTTAAATGTTTATGCTCCGCAAAATAATGTTGTCAAACGAAAACTTTGGGTTGAGATTAGTAGTATAGTCGGGTCGGGAGATGGTATGTCGACTGTTGCTGGAGATTTCAATTCGGTTAGGTCGTCTGTGGAAAGAAGGAATTCTAAGTTTAATTCCTCATCTGCTAGGGATTTCAATGAGTTTATAGAGGCTCTTAATTTGCACGAGTACACTCTCAGAGGTAGGCGGTTCACTTTTGTTGCAGGTGATAAATTGAGTCATATTAATCGTATATTTGTTAATTAGAGTTTTTTGAGTGAATGGCCAAACGCCGAGTACAGAGCTCTTGACCGGAATAAATCGGAACATTGTCCTTTAGTCCTTAAGATTGTTTCCAGGAATTATGGAGCTAAACCATTTCGCTTTTTCAAATCTTGGTTAGAGCGAGATGATTTTAAAGGGGTTGTGAAGAAGGCGTTAGATGGGGTGTTTGTGGGTGCTCCTGATACCCGTCTGTTAAAAAATTTTAGGTGTCTTCGGCAGGTTATAGGAGAATGGAAATCGGTTATTATTGATAATGAGCTGAAGGAAGAGATGGGTCTCAAGCAAGAACTCCATCAGTTAGAGTTGGCTTTGGATGATAGGGATCTAACTGAAGTAGAAGTGTGGGTTTTGGAAGAAGTAAAGAAGAGATTAAAGGATCTTGAACAGTTGAAATATAAGGATCTTAAGCAAAAATCTCGTTCTAAGTGGGCGATGTACGGGGACGATAACACGAGGTATTTCCATGGGCTGATTAATAAGAGAAGGATGACGAACCATATTCCGGTTTTGATGGTGGATGGGGTTTGGGAGGTCAAGCCATCTATTGTTAAAAGAGAGGTCCTTAGTTTTTTTCGAAAGAAATTTATTGAAGATTTGAAAACGAGACCACGGCTGAATTGTTTTGACATACGGAGGTTGAGTACATCCGAATCAGAAGGGCTGCATAGTCAGTTTTCGGTGAAGGAAATCAAAGATGCGGTCTTTGAATGTGGTGACGATAAGGCTTCGGGGCCAGACGGTTTCAATTTTCGGTTTATCAAGAGGTTTTGGGAGCTTTTTGAGGCTAACTTCGTGGGTATTTTTCAGCATTTCTATGAGGTCGGCTCTTTTAGCAGAGGGATGGGGTCGTCTTTTATTACCTTAGTGCCTAAACTGGGTGATCCAATAGATCTAGGAGATTATCGGCCTATAAATCTTATTGGGGTTATTAGTAAAGTTGTTTCCAAAGTGTTAGCGAACAGGTTAAAGTTAATCATTGGGAAGATAGTTTCGGAGTCGCAGTCGGCTTTTTTGAGTGGTAGGTATATTCTAGATGGTCCTCTCATAATTAATGAGGTGCTGTCTTGGGCGAGAAAGGTCGGTAAGGAGAGTTTTTTATTCAAGATTGACTTTGATACGGCATATGATAATGTTAGTTGGGAGTTCCTGCTATCTATTCTTGATCAAATGGGTTTCCCGGCTCGTTGGTGTAAATGGATTCATGGGGTGTTGTCTGCTGCCAGATCCTCTGTTTTAGTTAATGGGTCACCTACATATGAAATCGACTGTCATAAAGGTATTCGACAAGGTGATCCAATATCTCCCTTTTTATTTATTTTAGTTATGGAAGCGTTCTCGGGTCTTATCAAGAAAGCCTGTTCGATTGGAGCCTTTGATGGTGTGCGGATGCCTAATAATGGTCCTATTCTTTCGCATTTATTATATGCGGATGATGCAATGTTGATGGGAGATTGGTCCAATTTTAACTTTGCTAATATGAAACGGGTTCTCCGTATTTTCTTTCTCTGTTCGGGTTTGAGGATAAATATCCATAAGTCGGTTTTGTATGGGATTGGGGTGAGTAGTGAGGAGGTTGCTGTTAAGGCCACGGGGTTGGGATGTAGAGTTGGTACGGTTCCGTTTATGTACTTGGGTATAAAGGTAGGGGCGACTATGAATAGAATTTCTAATTGGGACTCGGTGGTGGATGTTTTCCGAGCTAGATTGTCTAAGTAGAAAGTGGAGACGCTGTCTATTGGAGGTCGTCTTACTCTCATTAAATCTGTATTAGAGAGCTTGCCTACTTATTATTTCTCTTTATTTAAGGCTTGGGTGAAAGTTGTGAACAATTTAGAAGTGCTTATGAGGAGATTTCTTTGGAGTGGATCTGATGAAATTAAAAAAATGAGTTAGGTTGCGTGGGATAAGGTGACTTGTCCGAAGAATGAAGGAGGTTTGGGCATATCCAGGTTGGAGTTAATTAATAAAGCCTTATTTATGAAGTGGTTTTGGAGGTATAATACAGAACAGCACGCCTTATGGAGGAAGGTGATCGATTCGATTCATGGGTTTAATCGTAGATGAGGTGCGGTGCCGATTAATGGCGGTGTCACAGGAGTGTGGAAAAATTTGGTTATGCATATTAGTAAGCTGAAAGTTGATGGAGTGGGTATCAATAATATGATTAGAGGCATCGTTGGTAGCGGTGTTGGCGTTCGTTTTTGGATTGATCCTTGGTTATGTCAAGACGCCTTGAAAGATAAATTTCCTAATATATTTAGATTGGAGAAAGAGAAACAGTGCAAGGTGGCTGACCGGTTTCCTCATGTGGATGGTAGATCCTCGGCTGTTTGGTGTTGGTCTAATATGCCAGCTTCTAATATTGAGGTTAGGGAGCGGGCTGAATTAGAGCATTTATTAGTAAATTTTCAGCATGGCAGGGGCGAGGATAGGTGGCAGTGGAATGGTAGCAGCAGCAGCAGTGTATTCAAAATGGCAGCGGCCAAGTCTTGGCTGGAAGGGTACTCGACAGGTCTGGGCTCTTTTGACTTTAAATGGTGCAAGTGGACCCCCAATAAATGTAACATTTTTATGTGGCGAGCGTAGTTGGATCAGCTTCCTACTAAGAACGAGTTAATTAAAAGGAATGTGTTCGTGGAAGATAACTTATGTGTTTTGTGTGGAGATGGGGAGGAGACTACGGACCATATATTTTCAGGGTGTAGCGTTGATGCTGGAGTTTGGAATGGTATCTCGGTTTGGTGCGGTATCCCAAATATCTTTGTTTTTTCGGTCAAAGATATTGTCTCCATTTATAATACAGTGGGGGCAACAGGTAGGAAGAAAATGGCTGTGCAAGGTGTTGTTATTGTTGCTTGTTGGAGACTCTGGAAGGCTAGAAACGAAATGGTGTTCCAAGATAAGTCCAGCAATGTTTCGGAGATTCTCTCGGATATCAAGACCTTAGGCTTTTTGTGGTATAAAAATAGGTTTAAAAAGGGCGCGGTGGATTGGGATAAGTGGTGTAAATTCGAGTTGATGTAATTTTGTTTGTTGTCTTTGGGCTTGCTATTTCCGCCTTGGCAATAGCTTGTCCCTTTGTGTTTTAATGAAAGTCGTTTCTTCAAAAAAAAAGTTATTGAATGTTTTAAGCGAACGAGCCTTAAGAAGTAGGATTTGTTGTTGTATTTAAAGAAAAAAGGTTTATTGTCATGGATTTTTTTGTTTATTTTGTGATTGCTACTTGATGGTTATGCTCTGTTATTCTGATTTCTAGACGTATATTACTGCAAAATGTATTATGTGAAATTTTTGACTAGTTGGTTGTATTAGTTTCGCTTATGCATTCTGTTTTAAGAGATTGATAAAGTATGTTTGTTTTGTTGCTCATTTGTTAATATGTTAGCAGAACAATATATCACGTGAATCTCAGACAATGATCCTGGTTGATCATCCAAATGTTCTCAAATCATATTGTTCCTTCGTAAAAAAGCATAACCTGTGGGTTGTCATGCCATTCATGCCTAGTGGTTCTTGTCTCCATAATCCATATACTCAAGTCTGCCCATCCCGAGGGGTTTGAGGAAGTTGTTATTGCAACTATACTGCTTGAGGTGTTAAAAGCGTTGGTGTATCTTCACCATCACGGACTCATCCATCGAGATGTCAAAGTGAGTTTTTCTTCTCATTAAAGAATTCAAATGTGTTCATCAGCATACATTTTAATGCTTGCGAGTATTTATGAAGCAAAAAGTGCATTTCTAAGATGCTGAAACAATTTGTTGTTCCGCTGTTACTTTTTACTGTATCATATATTCAGTATGTATCAGCCTTCTTCTTTTCTCAAACTTGTTATATTTAATATGACAACATCTTTCAGTATCATTCTCATGTAAAGCTAACATGGACATGTGTTCATTAATTTTATTACATAAACTAACGAATTTCTCAAGGAGCGCAATTCCTTTATTTTTTAAAGTATAAATGTACACTTGACTAGCAACTGGTTTGTCTGTTGATGCACAAGGGCAATTTTTTTTTTATGATTGTGGATCTTAAATTTGATGAGGTCATAGAATATGGTTCATTTTGTCTGTTCTGTAGAATCAAATGATAGGATAAGAGTTGCAATTGTTTTTGGTTTCCCCGGATACATCACTGTATTATGTAAACTTATTCTGTAAAACCAATTTTTTGATTGTGGATGCGCTTAACCAGGTTTGTTTTGCTATATTACCAGGATGGAAACATTCTCATTTCTGAGGATGGTGGAATTAGGCTGGGAGATCTTGGAGTTTCTGCTTGCCTGTTTGATGCCGGTGACAGACATCGCATGAGGAATACATTTGTTGTTGGAACGCCATGCTGGTACTCTCTTTTTATACAGGCATAATTTTTTATATAATGACTTCTGTTAGTCATATGTGGCTAATAACATCATTCAGACGGATGGAGATATTATTTTATATTGATTTTATACTTAACGTAGGTATACATTTTTCCAGGATTGTTAAAGATTAATATATATTCCTGACAAATTCTGCAGAGCTGATATCTGGTCCTTTGGCATAACAGCTCTGGAGCTTGCTCACGGGCATGCTCCTTTCCCCAAGTATCCTCCAATGAAGGTAAGTCCATCTTGCTTTTTTATTATTTTTTTATTTGCTGTTTCGTGTTATCAATTAGGTTGAATGAGTTAGGTCATATTTACCATATAAAACTAGTCAATCACAACTTAGAATGCTTTTAACATGACAGGTTTTGTTCATGACCTTGCAAAATGGACCTCCCGGTCTTGACTATGAGAGGGACAAGAAGTTTTCAAAGGTAATATGATGTGATTTTTTTACCACTATATGATCACATCATCTCATATTCTTCTTGTCTGTTCTCTGTTTAAAGTCTTTTAAGCAAATGATTGCAAGTTGTCTGTTCTATGGTACTCTCTATTTAATAACATGACTACTTCACAAATAACGACTAACGGACGTTAGTAGTTAATGACAATTGACTAACTAATTTGTGTACATTTAGTGCATTTGTATTTAAAAAAAATACAGATACATTAAAATGTGTATACTAATTTGTGTACATTGGCACCGCATATCGCAGTTATACACGATCTGTGTTTTTAAGAAGTTGTGTGGTTTGCAGGTTTAACAAATACCAATTGATGAGAAAAAGTCTGGAATTGATAATTATCTTCATGTACTGAATGTTCGGCAATTTCTAGTTTTTTCTAGACACCAATTTTTTCAACGTTTTACTATACTCAGGGATTGGTGGATCTGGGCTCAGGCTTTCTTTGTATCATCGCAGATTTGGAGAGTCATTTACTTATACTTGTCATCCAATCCAATTGCTATTGTTTATGACTATTATGCTATGTACAAAAGGCTTATTCATCTCAATAGCTGTATTAATATGACTATAAGATAAATGATTAGTTATGTGGTTTTTCGAGGGGAAATTATTGAATGTATATGTGGTCTTTGATGACGTTGGAACTAGTAATGGCTCAGTAGCTGGAAATGCTTATTAGTTTTCCACTTTTAGGACCACTTACTGATAGATTACCTTCTATTAGGATTTAGGAATGCATCCCCATGCTAATTATACTTAGTGAACTGATTATTAATCTTTTGTATTTCTTCCTTGAAATTTTTAGGATGTTTGATATATGGTGCCTACATATACCTGCTACAGATAGAACACCATTTCAAGGTACCTTTTTTCATTTACTGGAATGTGGCCCAAATCCAATGAATAGATATACATTGTCTCTTTAATTGCATCCATTTAAAGTACTTTAGTGCATCAGTTTGTCTCTTTAATTGCATCCATTTAAAGTACTTTAGTACATCATTTCAAGGTACCTTTTTAGGATGTTTGATAAAGTACTTTAGTACACCATTTCACAATACCTTGTGCACTGCTCAATGTCATTGGGCTTGGAGGATACATAAATTATGTGCTACGTAAATATGTAAATGCGAAATTATATGCTGATGATGATTTTTTTACCTGGTCAATGCAGCGGTGTAGTTATTTTATAGGTTCTTACAGTCAAATAACCCACTATGCTGCAGGTGATGATGAAGAGAATAAAATTGCTAATGTTCATCAGTGGGCAGCTTTGGCTGTGGTACAAACATATAATCCCAGGCGTAAAGTGCCTCGTAGCAATATCTCCATTCCCGAACTGGATCAGTGTCTATCAAAAGCTTCATTTTCAGCTGCTCAAAATTATGGTATGTTTCATCACAGCATCTCCTTTCTTCTTGAGTTCATTACCTTCTGTCTGATTTTATTTATCCATACGACCTTTTAGTTTTATACTTTTGAAATCTCATGAAACTTTGTTGGCCACTTGGTCACAAAATGAATGCAACTTGGGTAAATGGCTTATTTGAAGATTTTTCTGGCTAGTCAAAATATAAAATGCCCCTCAGTAACAACCTGATAGACAGGACATAAATCAATGATTCAATGGTTACTAACACTGTTTTGAGATATATAAAGGTATATATCTCGTATCTTCATGAACAAGGTTTATCCACGTATTGTCATGATTTATAATCTCAGCTTAACTTTAAAACTATGCACCTTACTGAGTTATCTTGTGTATCAGTAAACATCCTAATATATCAGTAACTGGCATGTTTGCTTTCGAGTAGAGGATTTGGACGTAAGATCGTTAGAATGAGTGATTATTTTTGTTTTCTTGGAAAATGCAGTTGTGAATAAATGGGTTGATACCAGTTCTTTGAAAACGCATAATATGCTGCAATCCCAGTATCCCTTAACAACCAATCTGAAACACCTATATAGACCTGAAATTTCAGGTTTAAATCATTAATTCTTTATTTTTCGTTTGCAGATTAGTGGAAAGTCAGTCGGGAACATAGGTTTAGGAAGAACCGCCTCAACAATCACACGAAGAATGGAGTCGTTATGCAACTGTCGATCAGAAATACAGTTCAAAAGGATGTTTAAATACTTAAATCTCGACTTTCCAGCATATGTTTTTTTGTTAATTGTACTTGCTTTGTATTTGAACTGTGAATGGTAACCGTATTACGTATGTAGTTTGATGAATAATTATATTTTCAATGTATAAAAGTATCACCTGATTGAAAATTGTTTAGTTTAAATGTATAAAAAGTTACAAAACATCCCTCAATAAATAAAGAAAGTAACAAAGAAGCCCATGGACTTGGGAGGAAAAAAAGGAGGGGAAAGTTAGGGGTGCAAACGAGCCGAGCTACTCGCGAGCTACTCGAGCTCGACTCGATAAAAAGCTCGAAACGAGCCGAGCCTTGTCGAGCTCGAGCCGAGCTCGAGCCTGAAAATCAACTCGTTTACTTATCGAGCCCGAGCTCGAGCTTCGCTTATCGAGCTCGAGTAGGCTCGTCGAGCCTTATCGAGCCCAATACTGAATGTTATCAATTCAAAAGCCCAACACTGAATGTTAAAAAAATTTCGGCCCAAGTTGAATAACAGCCCACGAGTCCAATTAGCATACCCTAATTATCAGGGTATATAATAGCCACTCATATCATAACAACCCTAATATTTTGCACACTTACTAACCCTAATCCTCCACACACAAAAACTGCAGCCACAAAAAAAACTTCACTCACTTCTATCTTCAATCAACTGAACGCAGCCTACTAAGCCAAGAAAATAAACAATTCATCTTTGTTTTCTTTTGTTTACTAAATAAACACAAGTGACAAGATTCTTCAAAAGATATAAGGTGTGTTCGATTTTCTTTGTTTAACTTTTTTTTTTTTTTTTTAGATCGATGATGGATTATCTCTTTTGACTCTTGTCTTTGGACGAATCTTGGTTACAACAAAAGAGAAATATGAGATCTTTTAGTATCTTGTTTGATGCTTTGATCGAATAAAAGAAGAGAAAGCCCAAAAAAAAATGATCAATGATGGTTGCTCGTTCTAACTTACTCTTTTAAAGATTTGTACCTATCGAACGAAAGCTGAGATCTTTAATTATTCTTTCCTTTTCATTTTGAAATTTTAGATCTATGATGAGTTTTAGTTCACTCACGAAAAAAATCTATAAAGATTGGTACCCAAGGTGAACTAAAAAATGAGATCTTGCTTATTTTAATTTGCTTCGATGTAAGTAAAAGATCTATGATGGTAACTTGTCGTGATGATATGATCTTTAAGATCTTTGGTCTTGTTTGACCACACGATGAAGAGGCTGAGATTTATGCCCTTTTAATAATTGTAGCTTAAGTTAACGAGGGTTAAAGAGGTTGTTTGGTTTGTTTAGATCGATGATGGATATGGTCACACTTAAAAAATCGTTAACGATTTGAACCAAAGGTGCACCAACTGAGATCTTGAGGTGTTTCGATGTTGTAGGATTAGAGGGTATTAGTGGATTGTGAAGCAGATTAAGCAAGCTCGATCAGGCTCGTTTAAGCGAGCCGAGCTTTGTGAAAAGTTTATGAGCCGAGCTCGAGCTCAAAAATAAAAAAAACTGACGAGCCAGCTCGAGTATAGTAAAGCTCGGGCTTGGCTCAGCTCGTTTGCACCGGGAAAGGGACATGTTTGGAACAAACCTTATAAAATAAAAAAAGTTACAATGAGGCCCTTGTAGTTGGGGAAAAAAAGGAGGTGGGAAGGGAGGGGGTGATTTGCACTATTTTCTCACTTTTCCACCAAAGTGGGTTTTTTTCTAGAACCAATATATATATATATAATCTTTAAAAAAAATACATACCAACAACACCAGTCTCCTTAAATTGTTTAGACTTTATTTGACCAATGCTTACAAATTTAAAACCCATATTGTTCTCATCAAAGTTCTTGATGCGAGTCAATGTGGTATTTTTGTAAAACATTATCTTATACTTATGGGTTAGCAAATGAAATTTGCCACTATTGTCTGCTACACCAAAATTAGAAATATTGTAACACTTGCCTTCTTCAAGAATCCCTTCATATTTGTGCATGTCATTCTTCTTTACAATACATTGAATCCGATTACCCTTATACGATATATATTTTTTATTATCAGATAACATAAAATCATAATTTAAATCTTAATATCATAAGCATAATCGTACCTGTTCGTCTTAAACTACAAAATCCAAGCTCCATGGAGAATGAGACATATTAGGAGCATGTGAACGCCACATACTGATGCATCTTACTTGAATTTTGATGTCATCCGCATAGGATCAACAACACATAATGGAGTAAAAACTTAGTTAACAGTTTTGGCTGTTATTACATGATGAACTCAAATAAGTACATATTATTACTATCATTTATCCTATTAATTTGACTTGTTTTATTATATTATGTATGAGGATTGATACTTAATCGTTTACTTTTGTAATTCTCAGTTGAAAACAAGCATTTGGTGAAACTTGACGATTTTGGACTAATTATGGAGCAAAACATGCAAGAAGTTAAGAGTCTACTGAAATGTACAAGATCAAGACTATTCTGCTCCAGATGCGCCGCATCTCACTTATGACATGCGCCGCATCACTATCAATATATCACCAGATACGATCCAAGATACAAGAGGACATGCGCCGCATCTATAAATGGAGTTACGCCGCATCTTCTGGCGGTGTACGAATATTCCTGAATATTATAATCTTGGACCCCACGCGATGTTAAGTAAATGCGCCGCATCTACTTACTAGATGCGCCGCATCTCACCCTCAGACAGAAACTATAAATACCCCAAGACCAGACGAATTCCAAAGCTTTGGTGACACATATTATATCCGAAGACCGAAGACCAGAAACCTAGGACGAATTCAGTCAAGGCAGCAGCACAAGACACACCCAAATCAAAGATACAAGAGCTGTAAGAAGGTGCTGCATGTGTTTAATTCATTAATTAGTTTTGTTTTATTGTGTTAGTAAACTTTAATTCATCAAGATTGGTGGCTTGTGTAATGTGACAACGGAAAGATTGCACTCCCTTAAAACTGCTTTCTCATTAATTAAAGTTTATATGTTGATGTCATTGGTGACTTTTATTAGTGCATTGATAACCTCTGTGTCTAGCTGAGCGTTGATCGGGTCGCCATGCCTCTGCCCTCGCCTGTTTATTAGATCGCCTATGCATTCTATGGTCTGTAGAAAAGTAGGAGAAAGATAAACGGGATAGTCATAAGTAATCATTAAGGGTTTACTCGCCGATAAGATTAGAACCAACGAGAAAGGACTTAATCTCGGTGCGTTGCATCGAACTATACACTTCATATAACACTAGCAATAAAACAAGTGACAAACTACTTATCATAAGGACAGCCCTCTTATTGTCTCGAGTATTTATCTGTGTACGTGTGCGCTACTTGCTGATTCGTGCCTATTGGTTTAGTTTATTATTTAATTGCAACCAAATCGTGCCAGTCTCTCAGGCTGAACCCCCTTGAGTTAGAATAGGTTGTATAGCTAACTTAATATATTAAAATACTGATTAGAATAACGAGATAATACGTTCCACTCTTAGTGATCGACACTCTACTTACCATTATATTCATACTGACCGGGTACACTGCTCGTTAAGTGTGTGTGTTATTGACAAGTCGGCTAAATATAAATTTAAAACTTGAGTAGGCATTAAAACTGCTAAACCGCAACGACACATCACGCGCATCAAGTTTTTGGCGCCGCTGCCGGGGAGTTAATTGTTATTATCTGTTAATTTGATTAGTATTTTAATTAGGTTTTTAATTTTTAATCTAACCGCTAATTTTCTTGTGTATTAGTTTAATTTGCATTCATTGTACTATCTTGCATATTTTCTGTTTTTATGTGTTATTTGTTTGCTTTTGTTTGTGTTTATTTTCGTGTGTTTTTATTTGTTTTAATTTTTCGTATTTTTTGTGTTCTGCTATCGTTGTACTGAGCTAAATCAAACGATACGGCGCATCTGATTTCTCAGATACGGCGTATTGCGTTCAATTTTTATAAAATACAACGCTTTTAATTAATTCGATACGACGCATCTTTTCCCCAAGATACGGCGTATCTGTTTTTAATAAGAAATTTTTTCTAAGCGATAAAGTGATACGACGCATCTTTTCCCCAAGATACGGCGTATCTGTTTTTGATAAAAAAAAATTTCTAAACTTTAACGCCATACGACGCATCTGCTTCAGCAGATACGGCGTATCTATTTTAATTAAAAACAGTTTTCGAATTATTAAACAGATACGGCGCATCGATCTCTGTCGATACGGCGTATCTTCTGAATCAAAAATCTTATATTTTGAAACGTAACGAAGATACGGCGCATTAACTTTTGTTAATACGACGCATTTAATTTTTATAAATATCGATTTTTGATTATTAAAATTGATACGGCGCATTCAAATTTCTAAGCGGCGTATCTATTTTTTGAATAAAGTCTGATTAAATTTTAACGATTATAAGATACGGCGTATCCAACTTTTTGGATACGGCGCATCGTCTGCAGATATCAGCTATTTGTATTCTTATATCCGTTTCTATATTCATTAATTTCTCTTCTAGCGAACAAATCCTACTGATGATTTTACCTTTGATGACAGATTTTGCTATGGAAGACATGTCAGTTAACGGATATCTTGCTATGGAATGCTTGCTTTCAGATTCATTCAATGTGCTCATGATCGATGCAGATTTATTCTCTTGGGAGACCCCTCTTGAAGCTGCTTTTAAGGAATTCATGCGTTTATGCAACATTGACAAAGGGGTATTCTCTTATGATGTATTTGTGAGGTACACTAGAGATGAATTGTCGCTCTTATGGCCTATCATTGAATCCAAAGGATTGAACTGGACTACTATCGAAGAAGATGATGGGAAATTCTATCTTGCATACATGGACTCAAGCAACAAAAGCTGTGGTGGAGGCAATACCCAAAATTCTTACATGCCTTATTCCGAACAGTACTGGGGATTAAATGAGAACTATCTGGACGATGACAGAATTTATGCTGTGGCGGAGTTACTATTTCATGGCAAGTTGGTAATATTGATGGACCTCTCCCTCAATGATTGGCTTGAACTTAAATATGGTAGTCCGAAATTTGCCCCTGCAAATGAAGTCAAGCAGATTATGACTTCATGGTTGACACGGAGTTTTAGGGAGCAATTTAATGAGCTCATGGAGATAAAGAGGAAAATGATTGAAAAGACTTGCTTTGACGTTAACCACGATCCTAACGATGTTGATTTTTCAGAGTGGTTGGCTAGTAAGTTTAATAACCATAAGAGCATGGATCGAGCTACTAAGGATGCATTATGGGTATATTGGATGAGAGGAGAAGACGAAGAAGTAGAGAGCGACTATGGGTCGTCACTTCATGATCCTACAGTCAATGAGGGAATTGAAGAATTATTCAGAATAGACATTGACGTGTTCGATTATGAGACGCCCTTGTGCAAGCAATTCAAGGAATTTAACTACCTTCTTCAAGTCAACGATGATGTGCTTACTGGAGATTTACCAGGATTCAAGACTTATGATGATTTCAAAAACACCTGGTACTACGAATGGAATGACCAAATACCATGGGTTTGGGATAAACCATGGGAATTTGAGCACATTAATCACACCTGTACACCCTTCGTTTTCAAGGATGGGAGTAGTGTTTGGCCGACCTGTGATTATAAGAGTGACGGAACCTGTAATGGGGGAAGTATTATTGGGATGAAACGGGTTGGAAAAGATGTAACCTTTGAAGATTATGAGTGGTACGATAATGTTGAAGACTGCCCACGAAAAATGGAAGCTTTGCAAGAAAAGGGTAGAATTGAATACTTGAAAGGACTTAAGGGAACATCAAATACTACTTTCTGGGAATGGGTGCATGAACAATTTGATGATTACACGAAGCTTGGTCGACAGCTACAATGGGAATTGGAAAGAGAATGGGAGGCAATTCAAGATGATAGCAATGAGTCATTAATCAATGAACTTGATGACTATTTGATTAAGGATCCTTACTTTAAGTTTGTTGATGAAGACGAGGAAGAGTTCACCAAAAGAAAGTGTCAACTACTTGGAATCCCTTATAATAAGCCACCCATGATTATTTCTGAAAAGTTTAAAATCATCAAATATTCTTTGGGACCAGAGGAAGAGTATGTTGCGACGACGACCAAGAGTTATACAAGATTAAATCGAACGGAAGAAAACGTCGCAGAACTATACGGGAACATCTTTCGGATGAAGGAAGAAGGATGGACCGTGACAAGAACTAAGTGATGAGCTGAACGTGAGTCTAACTTGAAGACTCTGGAATAAAGACAAGTGCTTACCGGGAGACAACCCGGATTTATCTTTTTATTATTCTGTTTATGTGTCGAGTCAGTCAGGCCGCAGAGGATACGGCGCATCTCAATCCTGAGATGCGACGCATCTCCTGCAATGGTCATATCTTATTTTATTTTTCTGCATTTTTTTATTTTCGACTTTAAAACTTTTTATCAGTTTATTTTAATGCGGCGCATCCCTGGTTAAGGATGCGGCGCATCTTTTATTCTGATCCGTATTTATTCCAGGCTCGATACGGCGTATCTTCTTCCATAAGATACGGCGCATCGACTGACCTGATGATTTTCATTTTTAATTTTTATGTTTTATTTTTCCTAACTACTAATGTGTTATGCAAGTTGAACCTTTCTTACCTTAGGTGTGCTTTGAAGCCTTGGTGGTATTATAGGTTCTTGCATTTCCTGTGGATACATCAAATATGAAGCTTAAACGTTCTAATCCACAAGAAAGATGATTTTTGCTCTAATACTAATGGAGGATCATACCGAGCAAATCTCAGGGGAGTTTTTCTGTTCTAATTCTTTTATTTTCCAGTTTTTAACATTTTATACAAACAACGAGGACGTTGTTTAACTTAAGTGGGGGGATTGGAGAATTAGAACACTTAACATTTACTTATCCTAAACTTTTCAAAATATGCTTAAAATGTGCTTAATATATCAAAATTTAAAATTTTTAGCATGTTTTTGTTTAAAGTCTAAGTTGCATAGCTGCACACATGACGTTATTTTCAAAAATTGTGATTTTTCAAAATTCACAAATCTATGAGTGTGCCGGTGACTTGTAAACTTTAGAACTTGGCTTGTATACTATTCGAGACCACCATAATGAGTATTATTTATATAATTGGAATGACTTGTCTAAATTGGTAAATTCTAGGATTACACCCAAATAGCCTTATATGTTATGTGATATTAGCTAACTATACTGGTTAGTTAACCCCCGTATAACCCTTTTGTTACTCTCATTTTTAGAGTAAGATACCCCTAGAAAAACACTCAGAGCCATTCCTTTCGTTTCTTACACCTATGTTTAAAATGTTTCGTTACACCTTAAACCTTAGCCTACCCTGTAGATTAGAATCCGTGGTTGGTTAATTGCTATAGGCAAAGTGTGTTTCCTTACATTACCTGTGTTCGCGTGCGTAATTCATTATCTATGGTTAGGTCGGGAAATTGCACAATGCAATTGGAGTGAAAGTAAATATTGTATATTTTTGAGTTTATTTTTCGTGTGTTTACTACTTTCACTATTACCGTTATTTCTGAAGTCATGAAAAGTATGGAAAAATTATCCAGATTTATTGTTATAGTGATGTGGTGAAATTTTACACATATATGTTGATGTCAAAAAAAAAAAAAAAAAAAAAAAAAAAAAAAAAAAAAAAAAAAAATCGAAAAAATGAGAAAAGAAAAAAAAGAAGAAAGTTGGATGTTTGGTTTAACCAACGATGTAAAGTTATGTAAGTGGTCGATATCACCACTATTTGTTGTATATTATATCTATGGATTGAATGGGAGTTGGCAGTTATGGGAACGTCAACTAAGGTTTATTCTTTGATTAAGATCTTGTTGAGTATAATTCGTGTCTACCTAAAGCATGTGTTTCAAGTGTTAAAGCGTGAGTTATTCAATGATACGAGTCTTATTCATGGGATGGTTGGGATAGTGATTAACCACACTTAGGATTTTAATTTATTTGTTTTGTTTATTTTTTTTTTTACACCAATTTATATCCCAAATATTATCCATGCCCTTTATTATTCTTTATCCAACCAAACCTTTGATTTATTGAGATTAGGGATTTGAGAAATCTTAAGTATCGTAGTCGTGGATTCGGCTATGTATTTATGATTTTGTCGCCCTTTTTGATATATTATTATTGGTGAAGTTTGGACCTATCTTTAGCCTATTCGAGTTAAGGATTTGAGCAATTGCAAGTATCGTGTTCATGGATTCGATCATGTATTTGTGATTTTGTCGCCTTTTCTGGAATTTGTGATCGATAGTGATTAAGAATAATTAACCCTTAAGCCTAAAAACCCTTTTTACCGCTTTAGACTTGTTATTCCTTGGCTTTAGTGGGGGAGATGTGTATACTTGCCAAGCTTATGATAGAATATTCGTCGCGACTGGACAGTTAAACGATTAGATTTTCTTTTATCGAAATATTTTTATTCTACTTCTAATTCGTTAAGTGTTTAGTTGTGTGATTATGACAAAAACGAATACATGCTTAAATATAAAAATAAATCATAATATCTTTTAGGATACATTTTCATAAGATTTAATTCTAAGGTTTACTTGGGGACAAGTAAAGTTCAAGTGGGGGGATATTTGATGAACTCAAATAAGTACATATTATTACTATCATTTATCCTATTAATTTGACTTGTTTTATTATATTATGTATGAGGATTGATACTTAATCGTTTACTTTTGTAATTCTCAGTTGAAAACAAGCATTTGGTGAAACTTGACGATTTTGGACTAATTATGGAGCAAAACATGCAAGAAGTTAAGAGTCTACTGAAATGTACAAGATCAAGACTATTCTGCTCCAGATGCGCCGCATCTCACTTATGACATGCGCCGCATCACTATCAATATATCACCAGATACGATCCAAGATACAAGAGGACATGCGCCGCATCTATAAATGGAGTTACGCCGCATCTTCTGGCGGTGTACGAATATTCCTGAATATTATAATCTTGGACCCCACGCGAAGTTAAGTAAATGCGCCGCATCTACTTACTAGATGCGCCGCATCTCACCCTCAGACAGAAACTATAAATACCCCAAGACCAGACGAATTCCAAAGCTTTGGTGACACATATTATATCCGAAGACCGAAGACCAGAAACCTAGGACGAAATCAGTCAAGGCAGCAGCACAAGACACACCCAAATCAAAGATACAAGAGCTGTAAGAAGGTGCTGCATGTGTTTAATTCATTAAGTAGTTTTGTTTTATTGTGTTAGTAAACTTTAATTCATCAAGATTGGTGGCTTGTGTAATGTGACAACGGAAAGATTGCACTCCCTTAAAACTGCTTTCTCATTAATTAAAGTTTATATGTTGATGTCATTGGTGACTTTTATTAGTGCATTGATAACCTCTGTGTCTAGCTGAGCGTTGATCGGGTCGCCATGCCTCTGCCCTCGCCTGTTTATTAGATCGCCTATGCATTCTATGGTCTGTAGAAAAGTAGGAGAAAGATAAACGGGATAGTCGTAAGTAATCATTAAGGGTTTACTCGCCGATAAGATTAGAACCAACGAGAAAGGACTTAATCTCGGTGCGTTGCATCGAACTATACACTTCATATAACACTAGCAATAAAACAAGTGACAAACTACTTATCATAAGGACAGCCCTCTTATTGTCTCGAGTATTTATCTGTGTACGTGTGCGCTACTTGCTGATTCGTGCCTATTGGTTTAGTTTATTATTTAATTGCAACCAAATCGTGCCAGTCTCTCAGGCTGAACCCCCTTGCTTTAGAATAGGTTGTATAGCTAACTTAATATATTAAAATACTGATTAGAATAACGAGATAATACGTTCCACTCTTAGTGATCGACACTCTACTTACCATTATATTCATACTAACCGGGTACACTGCTCGTTAAGTGTGTGTGTTATTGATAAGTCGGCTAAATATAAATTTAAAACTTGAGTAGGCATTAAAACTGCTAAACCGCAACGACACATCACGCGCATCATTACACAACACAAACAACATAAAAAATCATGTAAAAATTGTAGAAGATAATTTTCAATGAAAACATAATCAATACAAAATCGAATCATATGCATGTAACACAACACATACAGTACAAAAAATCATATAACAATCTTATATCAATATAAATCAACATTGCATAACATGAATACATTAAAACAGAAATCATTGTTATGTGTCTGACCTTTAGATGTCGGAGTTTTTTTAGAGTTTGTCGCCATTGCTGTTGCACACGTTGTGTTGTTTTGTTCGACTATCAATGTGATTTGCAATTGTCGCTTTTTCTTGCCTTAGTTTCAATATGGATCGATACAGATCTTGGGGAGTATTTATAAGATCATATTAGGGTTTGCGATAAACTATATATGGTAGAAATCGTGTCATAATACAACACCTCCAAATAGGAAACCAAATATTCATGCGTCGACTTAGGAGCCGATTCTGCCAACTAAGCTGCGAATTTAGGATTCCACGCGGTACAAAAGCTAACTCGATCTTCGTTCGACCAATCGGTGATTTTACAGATGCCATATCAACAATGATGTCATCAAATCGAACTTTTGTTTTATATATATTAGATATCATACAATTTATTTACAATTTAATTTTGGAAACTATTTTATATCAATAAATACATTTAATATTTCAGGTTACAAAATATATATTACTAAATGTGATGATCCTTAAATCAAAGGAATGGTAATTTCAAATTTTGGAGGCTAGGAACATTCAAAAAACACTATCACAAATTTTGACTAATTCAAAACCGAACCAATAGCTCATTGGTTTGTTGAAACGATCATGAAAGAAGCACCAAAGAGCATGAACAAAAACCATGAAGATAAAGAGAAATTGAAAAGATCAAACGTTAGTACATCGATCATTAACGAATGTACTATTCCTTAAGGTAACATTACTCGAATGCGATTTTCTGTATGCAAAAATACATTTGAAAAACAAAAACAAACAAAAAAGAGCACCTTAATTCACTTTATAGACACACGAGACATCATCATTACAAATTTATTTTTCTTACTTTTTGCATAATGACAGTTTTACCCTTGACTAATTAATTTAAAGGGTAAATTGCAAATTTAGTCCCTAAAGTAACACGAATACGCAAGGATCACACTGAGACGATTTTTGTTGCAAAAAAAACATTAATGTTTACGGTTTTTGCAAAAAAGCCACAGAGAGCTACTTTTTACTAACTTTCGTTATTTTTTTTCTCGTTAAGTGCCTCGTCGCTGAGGGTATTATTGTCATTTCACTGTTCATACATATTATATTGCCGCCAAACTTGCGATATTAATGCGACATGACCTCAATGGCTAAATTTGCAAAGTAAGTTGTCATCTTTACATATTAAATTGTCAAAGATCTTCTATCATTACACACAAACACAAATTGAAACACACACGCCTTTAACAAAAAAATTCTCATTTCCTTCACCAGTAACATGTCTCGGTGTCTTGATCTCGTGGTTGTCTGTAACCCATTTGTCATATCGAAAATGATGTTATCCCATTACCAGCGAGAGGTTGCGGAAGACATTCATCATGCACAAGAATTGATGAATATGTGCCAAAAGCTTTCTAATAGGATCGGTATTAGGAGGGACCTGATTGCTGAGCTCCAAAACTTAGGGGGTTCGAGAGTTGCAAGGTCCAATGTGAACAAGGTTAGGAGGATTCAAATAGCTGATTTGCAAAAGATGAGGGGGTTGATGAGGATGCTTAGGCAAACTAACGACAACATTGTTTCCAAGATTGAGTTTGCTATGAGGCAAAGGTTCATGTGAGGGGGTTGATTGCTGGAGGCTGGGGAGGTTTCTTTTGTTGTTTATGATGAATGTAGGTACTAGGGGGTTGAGGACTTGTGGTTTCTTTTGTTGTTCTTGCTTACCCTGTTAAATGTAGATGTAGATAGGGGTTGTGGTTTCCCCTATCGTAAGCTTGTAAATGTATGGTTGCTCAATGTAAGGGGTCGTTTGATCCCATTTTCTTTGTACAATGTGTTTAATTACGTATTTACCGATAAAGAGTCTTCGATTCGTATCACAAACACAAACATGAAAATGGCAGTATCATTCTAACCATAAAACACAAACATGTAAATGTTATTAATCGAACCATAAAACACAAACACAAACATGTAAATGGCATTAAGATAGTGGATGCAGATAACATATTATATATTAAGAAATTCGATGCAAACACAGAGTATTGATAGAAGTGAACCATCACTAAAGATTAACCCATTTGTAATACTTCAAGTTACATACATAATATCCTTCGGCATGTACCAAAAAGATGAACCCATCACACTACCTCCCCACAGCCCTTGGTCTATCCAAAACAGATGTAATATAGTTCAAGTTACATTAGCCAATTACATACGTAATATGCAGCCAAATTAAAACTATTTTTGTTTCTACACAGTACATAATCCCAAAAGATGAACCCATTTATAAAACTTCAAAAGCTTCTACTGGATTAACCAACAAGTGATCAACTATACCTGCACAATCAAAATATGCAACGTAATGAGGTTAGTATAATATGCAATGAAATGTATCCAAAAATTTTGCTAAACAATTCATTAGACTCACCTAGTCAAAATAACACCACTTTGTTTCCCATTGATCTTGGTGCTCTTAGACCCAGTACACAATTAGTGATTTTAACATCACTTCTTGGTCTCAAAAACCCCGCAGCCCTAGCTCCCACATTCACAGAACCAACACCTGCTGTCTTCATAGAACCACCCTCTCTAATGACAATACTAGCAGGCCTTGGTAAAGCCGGTTTGTTCCTGTTAAAAGCCTCATCCTCATCAACCATTTTTCCTTTTCCCTTATCTGAAACACCCCGTGACCAGATGATGCGCGTGATGTGTCGTTGCGGTTTAGCAGTTTTAATGCCTACTCAAGTTTTAAATTTATATTTAGCCGACTTATCAATAACACACACACTTAACGAGCAGTGTACCCGGTCAGTATGAAGATAATGGTAAGTAGAGTGTCGATCACTAAGAGTGGAACGTATAATCTCGTTAATCTAATCAGTATTTTAATATCCTAACGCAAGGGGGTTTCAGCCTGAGAGACTGGCACAGTTTTGTTTGCAATTAAATAATAAAATAAACAAATAGGCACGAATCAGCAAGTAGCACACACGTACACAGATAGATACTTGAGACAATAAGAGGGCTGTCCTTATGATTAAGTAGATTGTCACTTGTTTTATTGATAGCTTTATATGAAGTGTATGTAATTAACCCTTTCTCGTTGGTCCTATTCTCATCGGCGAGTAAACCCTTAATGACGACTTATGTCTAAAAGTTATTCCTAAGTGATCAATTTAGAAACAACCGTGGGAGCCACACCTTGTCCCGCAGTCGGGTGCCCGCAAGCCACTAATAAACACAGAGGTGGTCAATGCACTAATAAGTAGTAACCAAAGACATCAACATATAAACTTTAATTGATGGGAAAGCAAGTATTAAAGGGAGTGCAATCTTTCCGTTGTCACATTACACAAGCCACCAATCCTGATGAATTAAAGTTTGCTAAAACAATAAAACAAAACTACTTAATGAATTAAATACATGCAGCACCTTCTTACAGCTCTTGTATCTTCGATTTGGGTGTGTCTTGTGCTGCCTTCTTGACTGAATTCGTCCTTCTCTTCTGTTCGGTCTTTAGGTTTGCGAACTTCTGAATCTCCGAACTTCTTAATGCGTCTGGTCTAAGGGGTATTTATAGTTTGTGTCTGAGGGAAGATGCGGCGCATCTACTTAAGTAGATGCGGCGCATGTACTTAACTTCGCGTGGGGTCCAAGATTATAATATTCAGGAATATTCGTACACCGCCAGAAGATGCGGCGTAACTCTTTATTAGATGCGGCGCATGTCCTCTTGTATCTTGGATCGTATCTGGTGATATCTTGATAGAGATGCGGCGCATGTTGATAGTGAGATGCGGCGCATCTGGAGCAGAATTGACTTGATCTTGTCCATGTCAGTAGACTTCCACTTTATGTACGTTTTGCTCCATTATTAGTCCAAAATCGCCAAGTTTCACCAAATGCTTGTTTTTACCTGAGAATTACAAAAGTAAACAATTAAGTATCAATCCTCATACATAATATAGTAAAACAAGTCAAATAAATAGGATAAATGATAGTAATAAAATGTACTTATTTGAGTTCATCAAATATCCCCCCACTTGAACTTTACTTGTCCCCAAGTAAACCTTAGATTAAATCTCATGAAAATGTATCCTAAAAGATGTTAGGATTTATTTTTATATTTAAGCATGTATTCGTTCATTTCATAATCACACAACTAAACACTTAACGAATTAGAAGTAAAATAAAATAAGTCGATAAAAGCAAATCTAATCGTTTAACTGTCCAGTCGCGACGAATATTCTATCATAAGCTTGGCAAGTATACACATCTCCACCACTAAAGCTAAGGAATAACAAGTCTAAAGCGGTAAAAAGGGTTTTTAGGCTTAAGGGTTAATTTTCTTATTTACACTATCGATCTCAAATTCCAGAAAAGGCGACAAAATCACAAATACATGATCGAATCCACGAACACCGATACTTGCAATTGCTCAAATCCTTAACTCGAATAGGCTAAAGATAGGTCCAAACTTCACCAATAATAATATATCAAAAAGGGCGACAAAATCATAAATACATAGCCGAATCCACGACTACGATACTTAAGATTGCTCAAATCCCTAATCTCAATAAATCAAAGGTTTGGTTGGATAAAGAATAGTAAAGGGTATGGATAATTTTTGGGATATAAATTGGTGTAAAAATAAAAAATAAACAAAAACAAATAAATTAAAATCCTAAGTGTGGTTAATCACTATCCCAACCATCCCATGAATAAGACTCATATCATTGAATAACTCACGCTTTAACACTTGAAACACACGCTTTAGGTAGACACGAATTATACTCAACAAAATCTTAATCAAAGAATAATCCTTAATTGGCATTCCCATAACTGCCAATTCCCATTCAATCCATAGATATAATACAACAAATAGTGGCCATATGAACCACTTACATAACTTTACATCGTTGGCTTAAAATAAACATCCAACTCTTTTTTCTTTCTTTTTCTTTTCTCATTTTTTTTCGATTTTTTTTTTTTTTTTTTTTTTTTTTTTTTTTTTTTTTTTTTTTTTTTTTTAACTTGAAACATAAACATAGATGTGTAAAATTTCACCACATCACTATAACTTTCTTTCCGGATAATTTTTCCATACTTTTCATAACTTCAGAAATAATGGTAAATAGTGAAAGTAGTAAACACACGAAAAATAAACTCCAAAATATACAATATTTACTTTCACTCCAATTGCATTGTGCAATTTCCCGACCTAACCATATATAATGAATTACGCACGCGAACACAGGTAATGTAAGGAAACACACTCTGCCTATAGCAATTAACCAACCACGGATTCTAATCTACAGGGTAGGCTAAGGTTTAAGGTGTAACGAAACATTTTAAAAATAGGTGTAAGAAACGAAAGGAATGGCTCTGAGTGTTTTTCTAGGGGTATCTTACTCTAAAAGTGAGAGTAACAAAAGGTTTTATACGGGGGTTAACTAACCAGTGTAGTTAGCTAATAACACATAACATATAAAGGCTTTTTGGGTGTAATCCTAGAATTTTACCAAGTTAGACAAGTCATTCCAATTAAATAAATAATACTCATTATGGTGGTCTCGAATAGTATACAAGCCAAGTTCTAAAGTTTACAAGTCACCGGCACACTCATAGATTTGTGAATTTTGGAAAATCACAATTTTTGAAAATAACGTCATGTGTGCAGTTATGTAACTTAGATCTTAAACAAAAACATGCTAAAAAAAAAAAAAAATTTAAGTTTGATATATTAAGCACAATTTAAGCATAATTTTTGAAAAAGTTTAGGACAAGTAAGTGTTAAGTGTTCTAATTCTCCTATCCCCCCACTTAAGTTAAACAACGTCCTCGTTGTTTGTATAAAAGGTTAAAAACTGGAAAATAAAAAGAATTAGAACAGAAAAACTCCCCTGAGATTTGCTCGGTATGATCCTCCATTTGTGTAAGAGCAAAAATCATCTTTCTTGTGGATTAGAACGTTAAAGCTTCATACTTGATTTATTCACAGGAAATTCAGGAAACTATAATACCACCAACACTTTAAAACACACCTAAGATAAGAAAGGTTCAACTTGCATAATACATTAGTAGTTAGGTAAAAATAAAACTTAAAAATTAAAACTGAAAATCATCAGGTCAGTCGATGCGCCGTATCTTATTGAAGAAGATACGCCGTATCGAGCCTGGAATTAATACGGATCAGAATAAAGATGCGCCGCATCCTTAACCAGGGATGCGCCGCATTAAAATAACTGATAAATAGTTTTAAAGTCGAAAATAAAAATGCAGAAAAATAAAATAAGATATGACCATTGCAGAGGATGCGTCGCATCTCAGGACTGAGATGCGCCGTATCTTCGTGCGGCCTGGACTGACTCGACTCAGAAAACAGAATAATAAAAGATAAATCTTCCGGGTTGTCTCCCGGCAAGCACTTGTCTTTATTCCAGAGTCTTCAAGTTAGACTCACGTTCAGCTCTTTAGTTGGTTACGTCGGGCTCAAACTCCACCACCTCGCTCTCATTATCCTCAATTTTATTATCAAAGTATTTCTTCACACGTTGCCCGTTTACTTTGAATATATAACCATTTTTATCGCATATTTCAATTGTTCCGTATGGATACACTTTCTTGACAACGAACGGACCCGTCCATCTTGATTTAAGTTTACCAGGATACATCTTTAATCTAGAATTAAATAGTAGCACTCTCTCTCCGATAGCAAACGTTTTATCCCCACGTAACCTCGAGTCATGCCATCTTTTAGTTCTTTCTTTGTAGATCTTAGTATTCTTGTAGGCCTCATCTCTTAGTTCATAGAGTTCGTTAAGTTCCATGAAACGGTTTTTCGTTGCAGCTTCCATATCCATATTACAATTCGTTAAAGCCCAATACGCACTTTGTTCAATTTCGACCGGTAGGTGGCATGCTTTTCCGTATACAAGACGGAATGGAGTGCATCCCGTCGGTGTCTTATAGGCTGTACGGAATGCCCATAAAGCATCATCCAACTTGTCAGACCACCCTTTAGGATTATAACCAGTCGTTTTTTTTCAAGAATTCGTTTTATAGCTCTATTGGTTACTTCAGTTTGACCATTTGATTGAGGATGGTATGCGGTGGAAACCCTATGATACACTCCATATTTCTGCAAGGCTCTTCCAAGATGGTGATTACAAAAGTGTGTTCCCCTATCACTAATCAATGCTTTAGGAATTCCAAACCTAGAGAACAAACCTTGTAAAAATTTAAGTACTACCTTGCTGTCGTTTGTTGGAGATGCTTGCGCTTCTACCCATTTTGATACGTAATCAACAGCAACCAAAATATATTTATTACCTTTAGATTCAGGAAACGGTCCCATGAAGTCTAATCCCCATATGTCGAAAACTTCACATACCTGGATATAGTTTTGCGGCATTTCGTTCCTTGATGTAATATTTCCAGATCGTTGACACGCATCACATCCTTTTATATAATCTTTCGCATCCTCCAGCATAGTGGGCCAATAAAATCCCGCGTCAAGAATTTTTCTTCTTGTGACGACTGTACCGTGATGCCCCCCTGTTGGCCCTGAATGGCAATGTGCCAATATTGCAGGAATGTCATCACCATCTACGCATCTTCGTATAATATTGTCAGGACATAATTTAAAGGCATAAGGTTCATCCCAAATATACTCGCTAGAGCGAGTTATAAACCTCCTTTTCTCGTCGGATGTTAGTCCTTTTGGAATTTCATTTGCAACAATAAAGTTTATAAAATCGGCGTACCATGGTCCATTATTATTGCTCTTAATTCCTACCATCATAAGGTGTTCATCAGGGAAGTCATCAGCTATTTCCCTTTCGTCAAGCACCTCCATATCAGGGTTTTCAAGTCTAGATAAGTGGTCAGCAGCTAGATTCTCGGCACCCTTTTTATCTTTAATTTCAATATCGAATCCTTGGAGCAATAAAACCCACCTAATAAGCCTTGGCTTGGCATCCTGTTTATTGAACAAATACTTCAAAGCAGAATGGTCAGTGTAAACCACAGTTTTTGATAATATAAGATATGATCTAAATTTATCGAATGCAAAAACTACTGCTAGAAGTTCTTTTTCCGTGGTTGTGTAATGTTCTTGGGCATTATTCAATGTTTTGCTAGCATAATAGATTGGCTTAAATTTCTTATCCATCCTTTGGCCAAGTACAGCTCCAACAGCATAATCACTAGCATCACACATTAGTTCAAAAGGTAAATTCCAATCTGGCGAAATTATAATAGGTGCGGAAGTTAGTTTTTCTTTAAGTATATTAAATGCCTTTTTGCAATCATTAGAAAAATCAAACTTCGCATCTTTTAGTAATAATTGGGTCATAGGCCTAGATATCATTGAAAAATCTTTTATGAACCTACGGTAAAATCCAGCATGCCCTAAAAAACTTCTAACACCTTTAACATTAGTGGGGTAAGGTAGTTTAGCAATTACATCAATTTTAGCTTTATCAACTTCTATACCTTTCCCAGAAATTTTATGCCCTAACACAATTCCCTCTCTAACCATAAAGTGACATTTTTCCCAATTAAGAACAAGGTTAGTTTCTTCACACCTAGCAAGCATTCTATCAAGTTTAAAGAGACAATCATTAAATGAGTTACCGAACACCGAAAAGTCGTCCATGAAGACTTCCATAAAGTCTTCTACCATATCATGGAAGATAGCCGTCATACAACGTTGAAAAGTAGCAGGGGCGTTGCATAGTCCGAACGGCATTCTCCTATAGGCGAAGGTTCCATAAGGGCAGGTGAAAGTCGTCTTCTCTTGATCCTCGGGGGCAATGGGTATTTGAAAGAAACCTGAAAAACCATCCAAAAAACAATAATAATCATATCCTGATAGTCTTTCTAACATTTGATCAATAAATGGAAGAGGGAAGTGATCTTTTCGCGTAGCATCATTGAGTTTGCGGTAGTCGATGCAAACTCTCCATCCGGTAACAGTTCTTGAAGGGATTAGCTCATTGTCGTCATTGAGTACTACCGTCATTCCTCCTTTTTTTGGTTCAACGTGGATAGGACTGACCCACGAACTGTCGGAAATTGGGTAGATAAGTCCGGAGTCAAGTAACTTTACGATTTCATTTTTTTACCACATCTTGGACTTTTGGATTTAAACGCCTTTGAGGTTGGATAGTTGGTTTGAATTCATCTTCCATAAGGATTTTATGTGTACAAAATGACGGGCTAATTCCCTTAATATCAGACATACTCCATGCTAATGCTCCTCTTCGTTTATATAGTACCTGCAAAAGAGACTCTTTTTCTTTTGGCGTTAAGTCAGATGCAATAATAACGGGTGAATTAGTATTTCCGTTTAAATAAGCATATTCCAAAGTAGAAGGAAGATCCTTAAGTACAGGTTTAACATTATTAATTTCAGTAGCACTAGCGGAATAAACCTGTTCTTTAATTATATCGCTGCTGTCATCGGATAGATGCGCCGCATCGAGGTTTTCGATGCGCCGTATCTCATTACATACAGCAGAATCAGCAGCGAAATTATAATCAATAGCATTCTCATCAACTTGATCTTCTATAGCAATTGTGTTTTCTAAATTTTTAAGCAGAAAAGAATCAAGCAAATTATTTTTTAATAATCTCTGAGTAAATTGATTAATCGTGTCGTCAGAAACATCGATATTATAGCATTCATCATCATCGGAATTATCTTTACTCATAGATTGTTCCATGTTAAATTCAACCTCATCTTTTCCTATGGTAAGAGTTATTTTTTTATTAAAAACATCAATCATGGCCCTAGCAGTGGCTAAAAATGGTCTCCCTAATATTATAGGAGTTCTAGAATTTTCAGGCATATCGAGGATAACAAAGTCGATAGGTAATTCAAATTTATCAACTTTTATTAATATATTTTCCGCTATTCCTAATGGGTATTGTATGGACCTATCAGCTAGTTCTAAGCACATCCTAGTAGGTTTTGGTTCACCAAGACCTAATTTATCATACATAGAAGAGGGCATAAGACTTATACTAGCTCCTAGGTCGGCTAAGGCATTTTCAATATGCAAATTTTTAATTTGACAAGGAATAGTGAAACTCCCTGGATCTTTTTCTTTAGACGGAAGTTCGTTGAGCAATGCCGCAGAGCTTCTTTTTCCCATTGTTATGGTGCAAGCCTCTTCGAGTTTAGACTTGTTTGTAAGCAGGCTCTTCAGATATTTAGCATATTTTGGCATTTGCACTAGGGCTTCCATAAATGGTATACTAAGCTGCAGCTGCTTGAGATTCTCCAGGAATTTCTTTTGATAGGCATCTTCTTTCTCTTTCCTTGCCCTGTGTGGGAAAGGTGGTGTTGATCGTTTAGGTTCAACAGAAGGTTCTTTTCTAGTCACAGGTTCTGGATCAGTCTGTTTAGGTTGCTCTTGCTCAGGTGATAAAGATTCAGGGGAAATTTTGTTTGTACTGTCATCCTCGGGCGTCTCTCCGATTTGAAAGGTTGACTTTCCGCCTCTAGTTGTAATTCCTTTCAGATCGTGTCTTACCAAAAGAACCTTGTTAAGCACCGTTGACAATTGGTGCACTTCAATTGCCAAACCATTGATCATATTGTTTTGTTCCTTTAGTAAAAGCTCATGACTGCCTTTGAATTCGGTGATAAAGTTCCTTGCTTCATGATGTTCTTGTTCATTGGCTTGAGCGATTAGTACCGCAAACTCTTCCATAGTAAGGCTTCTTTGGGGTCTTCCGAACCAGTTGGAGAAAATATCGAACATTGTGCCTGAAAATTAAGAACAAGAAGATTTCAAAGTAAAAGCTTCCAAGCATAAGGGTAAGTCAGAATATTTTCCGTTCGGAAATTAGAAAAGAATAAAAGTTGCTGATGTCTGCAGACGATGCGCCGTATCCAAAAAGTTGGATACGCCGTATCTTATAATCGTTAAAATTAAATCAGACTTTAGAAAATAGATACGCCGCTTAGAATTTATGAATGCGCCGTATCGAATTGATCAAAAAATCAATTTATCTAATTAAAATTAAATGCGTCGTATTAACGAAAGTTAATGCGCCGTATTTTCGTTACGTTTAAAAATAAAAGATTTTTGATTCAGTAAGATGCGCCGTATCGACGGAAATCGATACGCCGTATTTGTTTAATAATTCGCAAACTGTTTTTAATTAAAATAATAGATACGCCGTATCTTCAAAAGAAGATGCGTCGTATGGCGTTAACGTTTAGAAAAAAGTTTTTATCAAAAACAGATACGCCGTATCTGCAAAAGCAGATGCGTCGTATTACTTTATCGCTTAGAAAAATTTTCTTGTTAAAAACAGATACGCCGTATCTTGGGGAAAAGATGCGTCGTATCGAATTAATTAAACGCGTTGTATATAAAAAAATTAAACGCAATACGCCGTATCTGAGAGATCAGATGCGCCGTATCGTTCGATTTAGCACAGTACAACGATAGCAGAACAGAAAAATACGAAAAATAAAAACAAAAATTAAAACACACAAACAAAAATAAAACACACAAAAATAAAAGAAAACAATTAACACACAATACAACAAGTATGCAAAATAGTACAATGATGCAATTAATCTAATAAAAAGAAAAACCTAATTAAAGTACTAATCAAATTAACAGAAAATAACAATTCACTCCCCGGCAACGGCGCCAAAAACTTGATGCGCGTGATGTGTCGTTGCGGTTTAGCAGTTTTAATGCCTACTCAAGTTTTAAATTTATATTTAGCCGACTTATCAATAACACACACACTTAACGAGCAGTGTACCCGGTCAGTATGAAGATAATGGTAAGTAGAGTGTCGATCACTAAGAGTGGAACGTATAATCTCGTTAATCTAATCAGTATTTTAATATCCTAACGCAAGGGGGTTTCAGCCTGAGAGACTGGCACAGTTTTGTTTGCAATTAAATAATAAAATAAACAAATAGGCACGAATCAGCAAGTAGCACACACGTACACAGATAGATACTTGAGACAATAAGAGGGCTGTCCTTATGATTAAGTAGATTGTCACTTGTTTTATTGATAGCTTTATATGAAGTGTATGTAATTAACCCTTTCTCGTTGGTCCTATTCTCATCGGCGAGTAAACCCTTAATGACGACTTATGTCTAAAAGTTATTCCTAAGTGATCAATTTAGAAACAACCGTGGGAGCCACACCTTGTCCCGCAGTCGGGTGCCCGCAAGCCACTAATAAACACAGAGGTGGTCAATGCACTAATAAGTAGTAACCAAAGACATCAACATATAAACTTTAATTGATGGGAAAGCAAGTATTAAAGGGAGTGCAATCTTTCCGTTGTCACATTACACAAGCCACCAATCCTGATGAATTAAAGTTTGCTAAAACAATAAAACAAAACTACTTAATGAATTAAATACATGCAGCACCTTCTTACAGCTCTTGTATCTTCGATTTGGGTGTGTCTTGTGCTGCCTTCTTGACTGAATTCGTCCTTCTCTTCTGTTCGGTCTTTAGGTTTGCGAACTTCTGAATCTCCGAACTTCTTAATGCGTCTGGTCTAAGGGGTATTTATAGTTTGTGTCTGAGGGAAGATGCGGCGCATCTACTTAAGTAGATGCGGCGCATGTACTTAACTTCGCGTGGGGTCCAAGATTATAATATTCAGGAATATTCGTACACCGCCAGAAGATGCGGCGTAACTCTTTATTAGATGCGGCGCATGTCCTCTTGTATCTTGGATCGTATCTGGTGATATCTTGATAGAGATGCGGCGCATGTTGATAGTGAGATGCGGCGCATCTGGAGCAGAATTGACTTGATCTTGTCCATGTCAGTAGACTTCCACTTTATGTACGTTTTGCTCCATTATTAGTCCAAAATCGCCAAGTTTCACCAAATGCTTGTTTTTACCTGAGAATTACAAAAGTAAACAATTAAGTATCAATCCTCATACATAATATAGTAAAACAAGTCAAATAAATAGGATAAATGATAGTAATAAAATGTACTTATTTGAGTTCATCACCAGACACGACCAAAAACGTAAAAAAAAATCGCAAAAAGCACACCCCGAAACAGACCCACTGTTACTCTTTTACAAGCTGACAAAAATCAATACATATTTAGACTTTGAGACTATTTTTAAATGAAACTAGTGTTAGCATTTAATTTATTAAATGAAAGTGATGGTCATTTGTAAGCATTAGAATTAGTGTGTCGTGTGAATGTCTAAGGATATGAAGGTGGGCTTTTGGCTAAACTTATATGTAAGAATTAATGTAAATGATTTCAATCTCACATATGTATCATATTTTTATCACTACGGTGGCCAGGCGTAGTCATAAAAATACCTAACATATGTGTTCTCGAAATCACTCAAACAATACACAAATAACAAACACCGATACTAAACACGTCTCTATAAGGCCTAAGTCTAGGAAATCCTAAGGGGAAATCCTAAATATTTTAGACCGAAGCTCTGATACCAAGTTGAAACACCCCATGACCAGACACGACCAAAAACGTGAAAAATTTTCGCAAAAAGCACACCTTGAAACTGACCCACTGTTACTCTTTTACAAGCTGACAAAAATCTATACATATTTAGACTTTGAGACTATTTTTAAATGAAACTAGACTCGATTACCTTCAAAACGACGGGTGGTGTGACCCGTAACGACTTACGATTCAAAAGATATAAATTTTCAAAGACTGCCAAAAATCTGCCAGAACCCACATTCAAAACCAAGATGAACATTCATATGCACAACTCATAACCAAGATGAACATTTATATGCACAACTCATAACCAAGATGAACAATTTCATAACCAAGATGGACTATTTCAGAACCAAGATGAACTCAAATCTTCAAGATCCCCGCTTGGAAATCCGACCTCCCGAACTCGATAATTGACCAAACTTTCCAGATTTATTTAGTATGCCATTGGGCGCATTTTCATACAAAAACATTTACCGTTCGACCACCCGGAATAGTACTTTACAATTTGTCGGGTTATGCATTAAACCCATTTTGACCCATTACACTCCAAACTACTTAATCCACTTCTATTACACACCATACTTAACCAACATACAATATTTAACATACTAAACTTGTCCCATGCACCCATGACCCGTTCACGTTCCAAAATGGGTAAAAACAAGCTTATGCCAAACACCCTCTTAAACTAATTTCCAAAACACACTTTATACACAAAACACATAACTACTACATAACCATTTGGACTTATACATAACTTAACATTTCTAATATATTAAGAGAGTATTAGTACACAGTTATGACCCGTAACTTCCCAAAATTGGTGGATTTGGCTATTTGCCAAACACCACCTAACTAACACCATAACCATATACCATATGACTTCTTGACCTCTTCACATACTTAACCTACGACCCAACTTGAACTATGACCATATATAACTACAAGACCGTTAATTAACAAAATGACCATATGGATTGAAATATACCAAAACACGAAAAGACACTTCGGGGGCTTCCAACTTCAACACGCTTGGTCCAAAAGAATACGGTCTTCTATTACAACTTCTTCAAGATGAAACTTCTACTACATAATCACTTAAATCTTATCCTTACCTTTGCTCGATTCTTCGGTACCTATCCAGAAAACATCACAACTAAACACGTAAGCGAAACGCTTAGTAAGTACATGGCATAACAAGCTAAACAACGTATGATATAAATCATACCATAACCATAACTAGTCTAACCACTAGTTAAGCTAGCGATATAGGGGCACATACCTCATGCCAACATAGTCGGCCTAAACACGATCAACCCATAAGGTTGAACCTCATCCCATAGTTAGCCCAACGACTAACTAAGCTAAGCCTAGTAATGGATCCATAACTAGCTAACGCACCCTATACCCTATCCTTCACCATTACCATGAAATCAAACATGATAAAGCTAACAAACATGAACCGTTATCATACATAACATATGATAAAGCTAACAAACCATGTTATAACCATATACTTACCTTGATTCTCCAATCACAACTCACTAGCAATGGCTTCCAACTTATCACTTGCTTCCTATCACAATTAACTTTAATTAGGAACTAATTAACTAGCCAAACATGAATTATCAACCTTTAATCATTATGATCAAATATCATAACATGAACCCTAATTTCATAAATTAGGGAAAGTACTTACTTGAGGTGGGAATTATCAATTAAGGCTTCCTAATGACTTGATAACACTTGAAAATGATTAAAATAGCTTGATTGGTGAAAAGGAAATTTTCCCTCCTCTTTTCTCTTCTGGATCGACACACACAGCACACACTCTCACTTTTCTGGAATTCTCTCTATCTTTCCATAATTAGATATTTAATATTTTAACTTGACTCAATTGGCAAGACTAGCCCTCAAGGTTTCATTCTTTCTACATTGACCACACACATATATATATACTACTTAATTCTTAACACATAATGCATAACTTATTAAATACATATATAGTACCTTATCGGTATATGGGTGTAACATTATCCACAGACCTCTTCACCATTTTTTTATTCTTCCGGAATTCAACATCAGCATCACCCACAACCTTTCTTTTCAAGTGTACACTTCTCTGTTCTCTCCCTATTATATCTAGTCCTAAAAGGAGTTGAAGTACTAGAGAACCGCAAGTTAGCATCTTCCTCTACCCATCCGACAACCTCCCCACCTTAACCCTCTAAATCAATGTTTTTTTAAATAATAATCAGATAACCTCTGTTTTTTGTGGGCAACAAACAAATCTACTGAACCATTCCGACAACCTAGTTCCAAAAATGTATGCACATCATTGTCTGTGTGAATCAACTTCAAACCTTCTTCTAATGATTTGCCAGGCAAACAAAAGAACAATGCCCATTTTTCTTCCCAAATGTGTGCTAACATATGATTTAGACCAATACTAAAGATATGTCTTTCAGAGACAAAGGCATAAAGTTTAGAAACAGACCCTTATACATACCTCAATAGACCGAATTCAAAGAATCCATTATTGTGTATATTGAACACAACTTCATCATGATAAGCCATTAAACATACCACCGTTTAAATTCAAACATCAAGAGTCAATTAAAGTAACACACTATTCACATTTATCATTTTAATTGAAACATCAAGTCTAAAGAGCTACTACACCTGCTACAACAAAGTCTAAGTCTGCTGCACAAGGTACTACATCAAGAGGTCTCAATGTGAGAAGACACAGTCCATATAGACTTCAAACATCACCAAAAATCATACCAGCAGCTATGTAACAGTGCTATGACTAGGCAACCATGGAGGAAATATCCTAGTTGACTACATTTCCACATTAGTAAACACCCTACCTTAGGTTCATATCTATAGCCCATACATATGAACCTCAGAGGCTCTTGCCATGGGCATGACTAACAAAGGAAGAAAACATCTTGTTCCGTCGAGGATTAATTGCATTTTCTCTCAAATATCAATAAAAACACTCCTACAGTCTCAACACAACTGCTATGCCAAACACTCCTACGAAAGACTTACTACAGCTGCTATGCCATACACTCCTACATTTCACATTGTCACTACAACTCTATTGAATTGATTACATTTCATATTCTAACAGACTACTTAGAACCATAATACTCTGTTTATCCTAAACCTACCAATCAGCGCACTTAATCATGCCACTTAATATCAGCATATAAAAGTCTATCAAAAAGATCATAGCATCCAACATAAGCAAATTAAAAATGACACATAAATGAAGTATAATACATTAACATACCAAGATACGCATGCTCTTCCTTCCCCTCCCTCTTCCTCCCACTCCCAACAGGCCTTCCCCTCTTCTTCTTTTTTTGTCATTGTACTCGGATTATGACTCCCCTCCCTCTTCCTCCCACTCCCAACAGGCCTTCCCCTCTTCCTTTTTGGTGTCATTGTACTCGGATTATTGATTGATACAGAAAAAGTTAGTTTTTCTGGGCCTTCCCCTCCCTCTTTTTCTGGGCCTTCCCCTCCCTCTTTTTGTCTCTGCAACTACCTTATTTTCGGTTCCGCTACCACTACCAAGGGTAGGAATAGATATTGCACCACTACCACCCATATTTGGTTCGTTGTAAGTTTTGTTCCACAACCATTGAAGAATAACTTTTATCATCTCCCTCCCTATGTTCTTATACGAACCATACTTGGCAATAACTTGATCACCAAATGTAGCCATAACTTCCTCAAAGGCTTCATCATTTAATAAAACTTTCCCCTACGACTTTTCCGATGATTCCCCCCACCAATTAACAAAGACTTTCCCTTATCATTATTTGCCATAGTTGGTTTGGTTGTGTCGATTTTTTGGTTTTTTTTAAGCTAGGGTTTTACTATTGATTATCGATTTGAAAGTATGTTAAATAGGGTTGTTTTGGCACTTAATGTTTTGTGTAAAAGACTACTCTAGTAATCTAGTTGATTTAATGAAGTTAAATTATATTTGCAAATATTGTCCTTGAAGTATAATTGGCGGGATAGACTAAAACGTCAGCGAAATGACAATAATAACCTCAATGACGAGGCACTTAACGAGAAAAATAACGAAAGTTAGCAAAAAGTAGCTCTCAGTGGCTTTTTTTGCAAAAAACGTAAACATTAATATTTTTTTTGCAACAAAAATCGTCTCGGTGTGATCCTTGCGTATTCGTGTTACTTTAGGCACCAAATTTGCAATTTACCCTAATTTAAAACTTCTTTAAATATTGTAATAATAACCTCAAGGGGGGGTAATATGATAAACTCGAACTAAATTCCCTATCTATTTTTGGATGTAGACAATTAATTTGGGACAACTCGAAATAAAAACGTGGACAATAAATATGAGACGAAAGGAGTATATACTATAGTTAATGATTAATGACTTGACCAAAATGTTTGTGTTTAACTAATGTTGTGCGAGAAACTTTTAAATCAAATGGTTATGGGTTTAAATTTTGCTTCGAATGTTTAAGATAGATTTTGTTGTATATCGTGTGATAAATAGTTGACGTTTTAAAAAAAATACTGATTGGATCGAAAAATAGCAATGTATTTTTTCAAATGTACCAATTTGATACGTTAACTTTAAAAAAGTTGTGTAAATGTAACGAACTTTCATAAGTGTTCAAATTTGGTACATGATAATGACGTGTCATACTTGAAAGTATAACACGTGGCACCATTTATAACGTGACACGTTATATCACGTATCACATTAGAACACTTTATATTTGGGGCCCACTAAGATTAGACGTTTCTGGATATAAGGTATATAAAAGAGTTTAACGTTCCGAAAATGAAATAAGATAGAAATTTTAATGGATGAAATATGATAAATTTAAGAAGATAAAACTTACATTTTAGACATAAATCAAAACTAATCCTTAAAACAAGGATTATCTTATTATAATCTCTTCCTAAAATGAAAATGCCATGGTAAATCAGTAGAGGTTTTCAAGCTCACCGGTCAGTCTTTGGGCGCCAAGACTAGGTAGATTAACCTGGACTTGGACCAGACTTATTCAGGATTTAGTTCCGGTCGGGTCTAGGAGTCTTCTGTACACAACGCCCATTTTCTCATCTCTACATGGAAGCACTATGAGGCCATCGAATGACTTCTAAATATACATTTCCCAAAAGTAAATTTATACCAAGTTACCAGTTCGTTTTACATTTTCTGAGGTTTCGTTTTCTTTTGCACTCAACTTATTCTGCATTTTACATCATTCTTGAAAGCAAGGAAAACTTCTATGATCTCTGTTTTCTAGCTCGATATAATTTTGTATGAGAATCGGTGAGGTATGTATGTAAAACAAGAGGCACCATGCAGGGGCTAAAACAAACACGGAGCCATTAAAATTTGTTGAACATGTCTCATTTAGAAGAGGACAGGTTGTTCGCCTTCAAGTTCTGATATAACGATAAGAGAGTCAGTGAGTTCAAGGGAAAGAGGCTCTGACTTGGGAATCGGGTTAATAACCTGCAAGAGTCACACATCAACAAATATTAGAGATGGAAAATGAAGTGTAAGGCGAGTTGGGAAACAAGTCAAAAGTTGTGATTTTTAGTACATCTCAAAACAGGTTACACCATGTTGAGCCTAAATCAACATTACCCAATCCCGTCTTCCACGAGGTATGGATATTTAAAATAAAAGGATTAGGAAGCTTTATGCATTTAGGATACACTCTGGTTAGCTTTTGACCAACGTTCAACCCATTTCCCTGTACCTCGCTCAGAAGGGATTGGGTATTGTTGTTATTGTTGTAACCCATTTCCCTGTAGCTATTGTTTTTTTAAATTTATCCATTTGACACCTAAAAGCCTGAATTGACTCTTTCACTGATAAACGGATCACAATTGCCACTACTAGGTAATAAACTCTTTTAGTCATTTAGCGTGATGCGGAAATTAGTAAGGAAAGTAGTTTAGCACCTTCTTGTTGTTTCTCACATAACCAATGGCGACTTCTCTCCTCAGTCGCGCTCTTTCAGAGAGCTCAGAAAATGATAAATGCTCTTCCTCCTTCATGTAGAGGCCAATGTCCTGTGGCAGACAATGTACCAATCAATTAATCAGATATAGGTTTGGCTATTACTTCACTCACAATGAAACATGCCAATATTTTGACTTTATGGTGTAAGATTCGTTTTAACTATTTTATTTATCAACCTTATGAAAAACAGGCAAAGATACCAAAAAACCTATTTATAAACGAAACGATTCAAAAAGGTTGAATGTTCGTCAGGTACGTACAAGAATTACGACCTCCTAAATTGATATGTTTAAAACAATTGGATCATTGTTATAACGGATTTGTGAGCATGTTTAATAATATACCAGTAACTTATGAAAAAAAAAAAAAAAAAAAAAAAAAAAAAATGGGAAGGGAAAAAAAAATTATTGGTACCAATTTGACACACTTATTTCTCCAAAACCAATTGTCACTCACTACTTCAATTTTGGCTAGTTAACCCACCCAGGCCATTTTGCCAGGTTTCTTACAAAAATAACATTTTGGAGATGTAATAAAATCCATCTTATAGTTAAAATCAGACGTTTGACTCTTTGCGGACAAACAAAATTGACAACTAATTTTACCTTCACATAAATTTCATCTCCATCTGCATCCAAGATGTCTTTCCAAACTCCATTCAGTTCACTGTTTTCAGCCACTGATGTTCAAAACAGAGAAATTCTAATCAGTCGAATAAGCATAAATACGAACACAGGAAAAGAAAACATAAGAAAAGAAACACAAAGTTCAGTATAACCTTGAGCTGTCACGAGGCTCATTATTTCCTCAGCTGCTATGTAAGTTAACGATGGCTTGATTCTTGTAATCTAAAGGGCGATAACATTCATTTTCAACACATATACAAATATGTAATCAACATAAATATATTTGTAAACCATATCATATATTACCTGTTTGCCCAATTTTGAGTCAACAATTTCAGCAACCAGATTATGAACCTGTGGTCAACAGTAAGACAACTTTTTTAAGTGGTTACTTAGTATGCAATTTACTGATCAATTAACAAATAGATCTTTAACAGCTTCGCCTAGATTTTTACTCAACCCACCCCAAAATCAATGAGTTTTAAGAACAAATGTTTTAGTCCCTAAATAACGAGCCAAAAGAGAGAAGAGAGAGGAGTGATATTACTTTTCCTATTTTCCACATCAGGCACAAAAAACCATTTTTTTTTTTTTTTTTTTTTCCATCTCAGTTCTTGATTAATCGCTTTACAGTTCATATTAAGTCATAAAGTTAGTCTTAAACAATAGACCCGTAGACGTTGCTTTTTGAAACAATTCTCGTAACATAAATTTACAAAAAACATTTGTGCCTCTTTGTTGCAATTTGCCAAACAGAAAATGAGAACGATGTAAACAAGTAGACCTTCACACCAAGCTTCTGACAAATGCTTTCGGCAAGAAGGAGAGAATACGCAGACTGCTTATCAGCCCCTGATGGATCTGTAATAACCAATGAGGCTAAAGTTAGTTTCATGCTGTTTTCGGGCCAAAATTCACAAAAAAATAACTCGTACCTTCAAGAAGCCATTCTCTATCGGATATTACAACTACAGAGAACGGAACATCTTCCCCTTTCTTGAGAGACTTTTGAGTGTGGAGAATAGTATCTTTCAAGGCATCATGGTTCCTCGGGTTTCCAACCTGTTGTGCAATGTGCATACATGATTTAGAATGTGTTTGGATGTGCGATCCTAAAGTGATTAAGTTATATTGAATAATCAGAATCAGTTAATCAGCTGAATAAAATGGGTTGCTAGAGGTGTTGTTTGGATACCTTCTATTCTTTTAAGTTTTGCACAATGATCATAGGGTGTTTGATTGTTTTTCAAATTCGAATTATGGAAAACCAAAAGATAAAATGACCAAATAGGTATTTACTGTGAAAAATGAGAAAATGTTTGCCACTTAGGAGTAAGTCTATAATTAATTTAAAATTATGGATAAATAGGCATAACTTTATTATACCCTTCAAATGAGTTTTTCTTGTCAATTGTATGAAACTCATTACCGTAAAAGATTCTTTAACCCTTTAATTACCAGATACTCGATCAAAAATTGTTTTTTCAAAAACACATCCAAACACCACCATAGGTCGTAGGATGAACATGAAGAAGAATTTATGGAACTCAATGAAGAGAAGAATATCGATAGTTCTGAGAGGGTACCCTGTGAACCACTTGAACGTTTTTCAACTTGCGTTGACCAGAATATTTGTATGTTTTTTCTCTGTCCGCAATGGGCACATCAGACAGAATTTCCTGCACAAATCAACTTATGCTTATGACACAAGGATAACCAGAATGTATTAACGTTTAAGTGAGATTTAAACGTACCACGACACTTCCAGGTCCTAAATAATTATCATATTCTTCAATCATATCCACCACATCAGAACGCCATCCAAGCATTAATATACATTCTTTAGGTCCCACACTCCAGTCTGATGCCTGCATGTATGAGTTTAAGTTATTTAAATCTTCTTAATGTGACTGAGTAAAGTTAACTCAGATGAGAAAAGTATTTGCCCATCAGAATGTATACCTTGGAACCTGGTTTTGCTGGACGTTTGACGATTTTCTCCAACCGTGCTTTTGCCATCTGAAGTGCATTATGTGGAGTTTCACCAATCTCTCTTAGAACTTCAAGATTATGAGGATCAATTTCTTGTTCTCTAATTGAATCAAAATAGGATATTTGTGTTTTCTTATTCCCGTTAACAGGTGCAATGAATAATACCTAAAATGACAAGAGTTAATAGTGGTGTTTAATTAGTTTAAAGTAAAATAAATATACTACCAACTTTATCATCACTGATACATACTTTGTCATCTTCATCTAGAACTTCATCGTCCATAGGATGGAAGTTTATCTTCCCTTTCTTAAAAAGGCCGCATACAACAGCCTGTAATAATATTGATAGATATAGATAAACGTGAAAATGTTTGAAGCATACAATAGTCACATTTCACGTTAGCATTTAAAGGAGAAATACTATGTGTAAGTGATTATGAAATGAGGATAACTTATTTAAATACATTGTCAAATCTGTAATAAAAATTTGTGATTATAGTGTGCAATTAACCATACATGTGAGACATTAATTATTCAATTTTGTAGAAATAGGATCGAAGGTGCTAATTCATCTTTTCTAGCTCAGACTGAAGATTGTAAAACAATCCATCATATCTACACAGAAGGTGCAATAGATATTACGGCATTTTCTTGGTAAAATTACATTATAAATGTTTGAAGGTTTTTTTTGAGAATTTGAATTTTACTATATTCGTAAAAACAGAAGTTACTACAAATGATTGTTATATCAGAAGTTGCCTCACTCTGAAGTCTATTCACAGATTTTGAATTACCAAAATTTACCTCTTGAAATCCAATTCTAAGCTGCCCATACTTCAATCCTGCTAGATGAGGAAAACTGCAAAGATTGAAAACATTTTCTGCAAGGCAGGATCATCATCAGTATTGTTAGGATTTAGCTGTAAGATATGACATCATAAGATATTTGATACACTTTGAAAGGTTTTAAAGCATGATAATATTTTATTCTTTTAAGTAATATATGATAGTAATACATCTACCTTACGATTCAAAAGGTAATTCCCCATTTCAGTTTCCAGAAGGATACAAATTTTCTTGGATTATAAGGAAACTTAGCTATAACTTTCACCGAGTCAAAGACTCGTCCTCCCCGGGTAACCTAAATAGGAAAACCTCACCCATTTACCCGTTTAGACTTCCACTCCATTGTAGCACCATAATGATTAATATTTAAAGACGAAAACAATTCTTCATATGTTAAAATGTCTTTAATACTATTTTACCGGGGGTAACCCTTTTACCCAAAAAAAAAAAGTCTTTAATACATAATGAAACAGTGGTTATGATGTTCATCCAAATCAACTAGCTTAGTATTTAGAATTTTATAGAGTAATTGGAGCTTACTTCGGTAATTCAGCAAATGTCTGTAGATCTTTACAAGCCCCTTCTGCCGAGAGCATTGAACAAATAATTTGGATGTGACATTTTCTACAGGTGCAACTTTCAACCCTGATATTGACTTTAAGAGCTCACATGTATTGGAGCTTGAAACCTCAACAATTGCTGGAACAGACTCCATGTCTGAGATAGGTTGGAGAGCAAGGACTGATAGAAATGCATCTGTATCAACTCCATACCTAACAACTCCAAAAACTAAATTGCTAAAGCATCCAAAAACATAAACTCCTAAATAGTAACTTTTAGCACATGCCACTTAATAGTAAGTTAGGGGGCGTTTCTTTTTTTTATATGGCTGGATATGGTTTCCCTATGGATAAATGCGCCTATATGGCCTAAGATCAAGATGAAAATCTGTTGTTTCTTTTTCCACTGAATACACATTACCTTCTTTGACAAATGACATTTGTAACCTTCTGCCCAAAAAATTGAAAACACCCAAATTACTCATTTATAAGCAAGTTTTCACAACCAGGAAACAAGATTAAAACATAACATAAACTTAAAATTTTTATAATCATGGAAAAGTTTAATTTACATTCACTAGTCAAAGCCTTTGCATAAAAAACAAAAAAACCTTGAAACCCATGGTGAGAATCCGCTTAACTGCATTATTTAACAAGATCTAAGGATCAATGTTGTATTATGTAGCTTTAAGAAATTATCTTAAAAGTTTACATAGATCTGGGAATATTTGAGACCAAGAAATATCTCAAATAATTGTTTGCCGACACATGAGGTACTCCAAGTAGATCGGTGGTCACCGGTTGCTAGTCGCTGAGTAGAGGGCTGCTGGTGTGGATGATGTTTTGGTGGATGAGGTTTTGGAGAATTGGGTCTCAATATGTAAAATAAAAGAGATAAAACAAATGAAAGAATTGAGGGTATAATAGGCAAAGAAAAATGTTAGAGCATCTGGTTTGAGAGAGGGTCCTTTTTACTTCCCTCCTCAATTAGACGTATGGACCGAAAAGGGAGAAAAAGAAACAACCAAAAGTTTGTGGGCCCCTCTAGATCTGTTAGTGAAAGGATCAATAAGTCAAAAAGAAACGCCCCCTTAATAATTAGGGCCAGGAACTAGATAATATTATACTTTTTTTAACGGAAAATTATTAAGGCACACCACGAAAAGAAACAGGGGAAAAGAAACAAGGTTAAAAAAAACCCTTACCTATCACTCTTGGTTGGCAATATTATTATGGCACGTGCCTTATTGGCTGCAGCCCTTTGGAATGATTTTGTTAGGCTTAGACTGCAACTGTGAGACAAATTGACAAGAAACTGAATAAATGTAACAAATAATTCAGGGAAGCACATATTGCGTATACCCTTGCTGTAATACAAAACATGATACCTTTTTGTTAGCACGTCAATATGACTAAGGTCTTTTGCAATATAATCAACAGTTTTGTCAATTTGCTTCCTTGGAATATCGGATAAAAGAAGAATTCTCTGCCTCCTAATAAGACACTTTCAAGATGTGTTACACTATTTTCTGATAAACAATGTATAAAAGTTAAGATATGTAAGGTATTATACCTAGCTGTAGCTGTACCTAATCGCACAGAAAACTCATGATACTTGTTTAGTTGCTTCAGTATGAAGCTCAAATGGCTATTTACTCCGCATATAATAATATGATCAGTCTCTAGTACTTGCATTTGTGCTCCTTCTCTAATCTTTTGCATGTTATGCTGTACAAATGGGCATAGCCTTTAACTACCAGTGTTAAGTTTTAGTGAATTTAAACACTTCAATAACTTACTCTGAACTGTTCCGTCATTGTACCTAACAAGCGAGAATAAAACAATATACCCCATATGGCAAGAACAAATCCGATAACACGTTCAACCCTTGTTCTTTGCTGCATAACATGGTCAAATATATCAGATATTGATTATTTCACGACTGAAACTATAAAAAGTTTGTTTCATTTAACGACTGGGAATTTGAAACTGAGCTCACTTTCAAATGAGTTGATGAAGAGCACAAACATGCCCAAGCCTCCCAAAGACAGTCCTCGAATGACTGTGTAGTACGCCTGCATCACTCATGATGGAAATTTTCTATTACCGAGTACGCATAGTTAAATAGAAGTCTTTGAAAAATGATCAAACAACTAAATACCCCCTAATCGAACAAAACTGAGAAACCAACACTTATGACCAATTTAGTGCAGTGACTGATAATGAACAGTCAGGTAAGCATGTGGAAAACTTTTCCAAAAAGAATAAGTTTCATTGTTTGAGACAACACAAATAAAAAGAGTATTGCATTTTTGGGATCCATGGTTATAAAAACCAATAAATATGACCAAATTAACACTTGATATGGCAGAGCATTATAAAGGAGAGACTACCAATATCTAAGCTACAGACACAATATTAAAATTAAAGAGAAAAAATGTAAATGCGCAGAATTGTTCAATGTGAGTTTGCATAATACCTAAAAAGGCTAACGAACTTATAGAGTTAATTATATAAATGGTCACTTTGGTTAACACGCAATTTCACCGTTGGTCTCTATTACTTTTTTATTACACCGATGATCCCTAATTTTAAAACTAGTTGTACGATAATCCCTATTACTAACGATGGGACTATCGGTGCAGCTAGTTTAACGGGATTTTTTAACACCGGTTAGTAATAAACACCTTTGATGCAACTAGTATTGAAAATAGGAATCACCGGTGTAGCAAAATAAATATAGGGGTCAACTGTGAAATTGCGCGGAAAACACATAGACCATTTAAGAAATTAACTCAAAATGTTTTAAGAGCATCTGCGGTTGTACAACCACATAGAAAACTACAGCCATATCATCTGACAGATATCTGCTACAATTAGAGCAACAAAGTTGTAACTAGAAGGTACAATAAGGGAGATATGATTGAAGATTAAAGCCGCTACTACTGTAAGATGTTTTCTGGTGATAGTTGACTGCCATATTTTGTAATGTCACAGAAAGTACTGGTACAGTTAGGTATCATGATTATCTTGCATCAGAATGATTCTCCAAATTATAAAAGGTACCTGTACTTATAGAAGAGAAGACCACCAATAAGGACAAATGAGAAGCAAGCTATCATGAGCACAATCAAAAACCTGCAACACATCCATCAACAAAAATCCACTTGATACAGCAAATTCAAAGAATAAGAAATGGTCTATGTGTGAATCCATATGTAAATCCATCAGAAAACTCAATTCAAAGAGCATATATAGAACATCAGTTGAACAGATTAGTTTTAAAATATGCCGTTTTCCTATTGAAAAGTATACAAGCACTTCATGGGTAAATTTTTGTGTTTAGTTGTTTAGCCAACTATTTTACTATTCAGCATTTTACTGTATCTTAATTAATACAGATATATCAACATAAGTTCCAACAGGCTGTCGATTACAACATATAAATTGCTATACGCCATAACCTTAAAGATAAAAATCAGAATATCATTTTAAAATGATAACTGTAAGTTAAATATCATGAGCGGAAGAAAATCAATTCAGGAAGTGCCTATATTTGGAACTTACGTCGACACATTTCTCTCAAGTTGTATGTTGAATAAGTACATGAGCCGTGACAAGTTCCATTTGATGTCTTGCAATGAGGGCAAAGATACATCCAATTGCAGAGGAGTGGGTTTATTCAGCGAATTAGACATGCATGCAAAAGGCAAACTTGTAGCTGCAGAAGACTGAATTACACCAGAAAGTAGATATTTTAAAGCTATGATCACTATTTTCCCATGATCTTGTTGTATCAATCTGATAAGTATGCAAGACGCAACTGCAGCCATCATGATCTTTTTCTGATGCACCTGCACAAGTAGTCAATTCATCTGTTCAAATGAATAATTGGCCTTTATTATGGATGTTTTCAAAATAATGCACACCTGAGGGCAATCTGTTTGCTTCACATTCAAGAACCGTGACTCGACATTTTGCATGATGTTCCAGTTCACCCCAAAACCCGTATTATTTGAAGCTTTTATTCTATTGAAATCTGACTTCTCTGCCAAAGGGAAGAATTTATTAGAATACGCATATGCAGATCAGTAACTTAATGATTTACTTTTAGCAGAAGGATGATTCATACTACTTGTAAGAGGTGACAATATGGGAGGGTTGGTTTATGGGTTGAAACGGGTCATTTTTACTATAGTTCAAAACAGGTTGACCCGAAAACATTTCTTTTGTCCATTTCTTCATCTGCTCAAACACTAAATCGATATGATCATTAAATAAAATGATTTAGGTTATCATTAAATAAAATGATTTAGGTTATGCGTTAATACTAGATTTTGGGAGGTCTTGACTTGTCCAACCCTTTTTACTCATTCCACTTTTAGCAATTTTTTTTATCTAACCGGTTTGAGATAATATACAATCCAGATCGACGTTCATAAGTAAATATATTGAAATTGTGACATCTACTACAAGTTGTGACTACTAACCCCTATAGTTGTGCCATCTAGATTCAAATAATAATGTACTGCACTGAATCGCGTTTAAACCGAAACAGAATCTTAAAATACAGTGCTTAAAGACTCACCTTTCTTGAACATGTTACTTGAACGTAAGGCTGACGAATGTATCCAGCAACATGACAATTGGCTCACCTCTCTGTAAGCACCATATGTGAATCAGGTTCAGACTCCAATTGCATTAGACATGCAAAACTATGAATAAATCTTTGTTGATAATGCAAGAAATACAACACCATTGATGTATGTTATAACAATAAACTAAGAAAAGCTCGCCAATAAAAATCAAGCGAAATTTATTTTCAATTCTCAGTTGACGCATCAAAATCAGCACTTGTGATATCACGATAACAAATTACATAATGGGCTTCGAGCTCATGTTTAAACAGGGATATAACTACAGAACACGAATACTAGAACAAAAAAAGCTTAGTGCATCGCAGATATAAAAAATCTTGAGATTTATAAAAAAAACTTAACATCAATATTGAATTAAGAAGACAAGTCTAGTTGTTAACTTGAGTGATATCATCGTAATAATAACAGATCGATTTATTGTTGAGCAGCAAACTCATTTGGTAGTGTTACTTTGTTTTACAATAAAACAATTATTACTTTCACAATATGTAACCAAAAATCACATAAATCTTCCATAACCAAGTTCATCATAACCACCTGGAAAAATTTTCATACGTATCAAAACAATACAGACCAGAAGACCAAACTTTTGAAATTTTATCTATCCAACTCGCGAGATTTTAATCTATAAATGATGGAATACAATTTAACAACAACAACAATATTCTAATCCCGTCTGGGCGAGGTATAGCATAATAAAATATCTACATTCAACATCACCGGAAACTAGAACCCATTATTCCATTTAGAGTCTCTTGTATATGAATATGCTACGTATTAAAAAAGGAAAAGAGTGCCTAAAAGCTATTTATGTTTTCTACTACAGTAAGTGGCAATTTGTTGAATACTTGAATGTCATGATGTTGTTGAAAAAAATTTCAACCATCATATTTAGTGGCGAGTCTTTATATTGGTATGTGGGGCCCAACATTTGAACATGATGATATGCAAACTGCACTAACGTTGTGAAGTCAAAACTCGGTAGGATAGAAAGCCAATGAACATGTCACTAGCCATGGGTGGATTCGCGACTAGGCATTACAATAACAGTGATTCTTATTGTAATGCATACCCGTCCATCACCAAATGGCCTAGTGGTAAGGTACTTGACTTCGTCACAAGGGTTGAACCTCGCTAGGTGCACATTTTAGGGTGGCCAAGGAAACAGTCACCCGGTTAAGCTCCGTACATTTGAGTTGCCCTCCCCGTTTAACGCATACACATAAAAATAATCATGGATCTGCAAGCAATATACTACGAAGAATGTCGTATTATTAATAAAAAAAAGACCGAAAGGTGATCCCGAGATAAAACACCTCCTTAAAATCTGAAACAAGGCCCAATTAGAATAAACATCATAAATAACCAACAGGCTTAGCTCAGTTGGCCACCTGGGCTCCTTCTGGAGCTTGGGGGAGGTTTTACCCTGGGTTCAAGTCTTGCAAGAGACAAAAAATCCAGGTTTTCCTCCTAGTGCGAAGCCGTGAGTTCTAGGGGTTTCCTTCGCGGGTCTCTCTGGTTCGGGTCCCGGGGCCTGCCTGTTTGGATGGTTTAACTCGGGGGTCGGATTTCAAGTGGGATGCCGTTCTAAAAATAATAATAATAAAAAATAAAAATGATAAATGGTTTAGCAACTGAATCAGTTGTTCATTACTAAGTAAACATTATTGTGGCGGGAATTCAAAATGAAACAATCATCATGAGATAACAAAAAATACAAGTTATAATTTGATTAGTAAAACATAAGGAGGAGGATATTAAAATTGCTGCACTGCACACCAAGTGTTTGTTAAAATGTCAAAACAAACAAATACTAGTAATTAAGGGTTCTGACCTTTTGGAGCGATGAGAACAAATGTGAATTTTTGGAGGACAAGTCGTCGTCGTCGGGTGGAAGTTGTGCACAATCACCATCTCCTCCTCACTCTTCTTCTTCTTATGTTTTCAGTTATTAAAAACACATTATTATTTTGAGTGATGGATGGAAACTTTGAAACAAGTAGTGAGTTATATTATATATATATATATATATATATATATACTTATATATATAGACAGTATATATGGATGGAGTTTGAGTGAGTGGAGATACAATTAAGAAGAATCTCACTCCATTGCCTATTGATTCCATTTTCTTATTCAAATATTTTTCTTTTTTCTTTTTTTTTTTTTTCCCTACATATTTATTTTTCAAACTAATACATCTAGTTATAAACAGTAATATCAACGAAATGTAGTTTTCAAAAGAGTTAGCTTTGCAATCAAAAAAGGCTAGCGGCGCAGCTTGTTGCTCATTTGACTTCAACCACTATGTAAATTCTATTTTGATGAAATATATATAAAAAAAAAAAAAAAAAAAAAAAAAAAAAAAAAAACCATAAAAATTATGAATTTCGGTCATTTTTTGGCTAAATGTTTAATAGAAAAATGCAAAAACTGTTTATTCATGTTATAAATTATCAATAATGTATGTCATATTGTCAACATGAGTATGTTACTGATCAATCATCAATCATGTCTATGCCTTTTGGTCAATCATGTGAATTATTACTCACTATTTGATTCAACGTTTGCCTATGTAAGTACTATTTACTTCCCATCAATGCTCTGTATCTGTTATTTTACCCAAGTGTTTGAATGTTGTATAAATAATATTTGAAAGTAACGAAATAAGAATGCACCAAGAGATCAACTTTCATACGGATCTTTTACCTCTCTACTTTGATTCTCTCCAAAGTTTAATAAATATATTATCATAGGCCTTGTTAATTATAACACGTTATCAGCACGAGGCTCTAATCGAGGAGATAAAAAAAAAAGGCAAAACAAATATCCACTCTTATCCAGGTAATTAGTAAAGGTATAAACTAATTTTATAACTTATCATATAAAGTTTATACTTGAGAGTTGACACTTGACACAGCAAATAATTATGCATTTTGTACATAACTGTTTACCTAAAAAAAAATGTTAAACACTTGGCTCAGCCCAATTTTCAATCACTGTCACTAGTAAACTAAAAGGTGTGATTCATTCAACGAACTGTTTATATAATTTCGCTAGCCCAAATATTTCAACACTAGCAATAAGAGCATTCGGTATAGTAACCTAGAATTAAATTTTAACACACTGTAACGTAAGCGTCACATCAACTTTAACCTTTTCACCTTTAACTCAAAAAAACACTCACTATCATAACTTACCTTAACTCAACTTTAACTCAAATATTTTCAAACTCAACCCCTAAACTTAAACTAATACTCCATTTATTAAAAACGTAACATTTATTCTTAAACATATTACATTACATAGTTAAAAAAAAAAAAAAAAAAAAAAAAAAAAAAAAAAAAAAAAAAAGTTACAATGAAATAAAAAATAATAATAATAATAACGAAATAAAATAAAAAAAACACAAGACTAACCAAACTACAACATAAATAATAATAATAATAATAATAATAATAATAATGATAATAATAATAATAATAATAATAATAATAATAATAATAAAGGAGTGGGGGCCCAGTTAGTATCTCGGCTCCCTACTAACTTCTTGTAAATCCTTTTTGTTTCTAATAAAGTGATGTTCATAAAATAAAAAATAATAATAAAAAAAAAAAAAATAAAAAAAATAATAATAATAATAATAATAATAATAATAAACTAAATCTAGTGACTAGGTTGGAGGTTATATTTTTTGATGATTCGATCTTTTTCTTCATTGATCCAACACACAACGTTTGGATCCTTCCCGTCAGTGTCAATCATCAAAAATTTCATCTCCTCCAATCTTGTTATCATTTCATCTTTTATTTGGGCCGCCCGATACGCCGCTTGGGCGGTTTCCCGTTTCAAACGATACTCGGATGTCATAGCCTCCCCGAATTGGCTAGACGAGCTCGTTCCTCCGGTACTTGTCGTGCTCTCGGATCTAGCTTTCTTTGAAGCACGCTTTGTTCCCATAGGACGTGGTTGTTCATCACGACCAAACAACGCCTCGTTTGTTTCGCTTGGGACATCGCCGGTTAAATCAACCCCTTCCGGCGCGTCCCATTTCTTATGAGCCCGCAAAACCTCCCAAGCCTCCTCGTTGTTAAACGGAGCGGTTTTGTGCTCGTCACGATACATTTGTTTGGCGCGTTTAAGGATATCCATCTCACTTTCCCCACTTTTTTGTTGGCGTTGGGAATGTCTGTAATAGGCGTTGAACTTTGTGCAATCACGGTTCAACGTTTTCCACTTTCCTTGAATCATATCCTTGTTTCGCTTTTGAAAATTAAGTCTATTAAACTCATTTTCACCCGTTGCCAAAATGTATCTTTCGCTTGTGAACGCCCCACTTGTGCATCCTCGGTCGCGGCCACATAACACACGGAAAGTAATTTTTCCTCGTTTTGGTTCCAACGTTTGATGAAATCGGTATTTTCTTCATCCTCCTCCAATGGTTCGGGATCTTTCGATTTTTTTGTCTTTCGTTTACCACCCCGTTTGTATGGCTTTGGAGGAGATGTAGGTGTCTCGGGAACATCATGGGTTTCCATTTGAGAATGTTGTGATTGTTGTGTGAATTGTAGATTAGAGAAATTGGTATTTAGTGAGTGTTGTTGGCTTTGTTCCCAAAATAGCATTCGTTGATGTTGTAAGTAAAGTTCTTGGCTCGACAAGCCGAGTGGGTTAGGGATTGGGTTGTTGGGTGATGGTGCGTTCGGGTTTGAAGATGACCCGGCGTATGGGTTATTCCACCCGCCGAGGAGATTCATGAAACTATCATCGTCGTTTGGGCTAAATCCGGTCATTTTTTTTTAAGAGATGGAAGTTATAATAGAGTAGATTGATTTGTTGAAGTGTGAAAAAAATGTTGTGTTAATTGGGTATTTATAGTGGTGTGAAAATGGTTTTGATTTTTTTTTTTTTTTTTCATTTTTTTTTTATTTTAGAAACTAGCCGTTTGAATACAACGGATAGTTTGAGGGGGTGCAAATGAAAATTTTCTTTTTTGAATCTAACGGATATATATACGTTATAGGGGGTAAAGTGATTTTTTTTTTTTTTTTTAACATATAGCCCCTTAACGTTGCGTTAAATGGTTAACGCAGCCCTTTAACGCAGCGTTAACGCAGGTGTCTCGGTGTGGTTAACGCACCCTTAACGCAGCCACGTTAAGGTTTAACGTTGGGGTGCGTTAACCGTTGCGTGTGCTCTAATAGAATAGGAACTAAATATTTCATGTCTCGTAAATTTTTTTTATACTAACCAAATTTTCTTTTATCTAAATTTTTTTTAATAATAAATAAATAAAATATTATTTGAAATATTCACAACGACTATATAACGGTCGTAAACAGGAACACACAACGCTACAATTACATTGTTTTTCACTATAAATTGACAACTCAATTATACATTTTTTCAAAACTCAATATCTTTTAATCTCAAGGAAATTATACATTACCGGAGCATTTTCTAAAGATTTTTCAAAGATGATTCACCCGCTTCTCATTGCTGTCACCGTTATGCTTATCTTACTTCTGATTCCGCTTTTCCAACTCACACCTAATGAATTTGAACTTTTCTTAGTTTTCTATTTGTTTGTGGCTCTCCCACTTTATTGTATTGCGTTACTTATTGATATATATGAATTTTAATATTTTGTTATTTGTTCAATTTGTGTTTAGCGATAAAATGTCAAACATTGAAAAAATCAAATTTCCAGCTCTTGACATAACTGGAGCAAATTATATACAATGGACAGCAAATGTTAAAAGGCATCTAAAATCAATGGGTGCTTTAGAAACCTTACAAGAGGGCAACGAATGCCCAGAGGAAATCAAAGTGAAAGTTGATGTTTTCCTCCATCAACACATTGATGAAATGCTAGAATTCGAATATTCAAATTGTGATGATCCAAGCATTTTATGGAAAGATTTACAAAGGAGATTTGATTATCAAAGGGAAGTTTTACTCCCTTTTGCTAGAGATGAATGGAACAATTTAAGATTCCAAGATTTTAAAAAGGTTAACGAGTACACCTCTACTTTATTCAGAATATGCTCAACACTCAGATTTTGTGGGCAAACTGTTACTGAAGGAGATTTGGTGGAGAAAACTTTCTCCACATTTCATGCTTCAAACTTAAACTTGCAACAAAAATATCGATTGCAAAAATTTAAAAGATACTCTGATCTAAATGCAAACCTTCTTGTAGCAGAGAAAAAAAATGAATTGCTAATGAAAAATCAGCAAACTCGTCCCACAGGATCATTAGCACTTCCAGAAGCAAATGTTGTTAACAATAATGATACCAAAAACTCTAGAAGTAAAAGAGGAAGAGGTAACCCTCGTGGACGTGGTCGTGGTCATGGCCATTATGATAAAAACAATGTTCATGGTCACAACCGTTTTTTCAATCGAAACAATACTCACCATCGAGGTGGTTATAATGGTCGTGGTCGTGGCCGTGGCCGTGGTCGTGGTTGTGGTAGTGGTCGTGGTCAAAGAAACTACAATTACCATGCTCCACAAGTTAATAATCCTGGTCAACAAAATAATGAAGATGGTACCTCTCAAAACCATGGAGGATCCTGTTTCAGATGTGGAAGTACAAACTACTGGTCAAAAGCTTGTCGCACAGCTTCGCATCTATGTGAGCTCTACCAGGCATCTCTTAAAGGAAAAGAGAAAGAAGTGAACCATGTGGATCAGTTTGACAATACAAATACTAAGCTGAATACCTCAGACTTTTTCAATGACTTGGAACTATGAAAGAAATGATGTTGGATCTTAATAAATATGTATAATAACTATGTATTTCCCTTCCTCAACTTTGTCTAACTATGTTTAATTAGTTTTTCTTTTCATGTAAAATAAATCAATAAATGACCCTTTTAAATAACATCTTTTATATGCACTTATTATTATTTTATTTTTTTTATCTTCATATTAGAAGCTTAAAGATGAGTCTCAATGGAGCACACCATCAAGCAAATGATTGAGACCTATGCATAGCGGATAGTGGTGCCACTCACACTATCCTTAAATCCAAGAAATATTTTTTTGAATTAAAACCAACAAAGGGAACCATTGATACTATTTCAGGTCCTACAAACTTGATAGAAGGAGTGGGAAAAGCTAATTTAGTTTTACCAAATGGTACACAATTTTAGAGAATGCTTTATTTTTCCCAACATACAAAAAAAAACTTGCTAAGTTTCAGAAATATATATCATAATGGATATGATACTCAGTCAAAGACTATTGGGAACAAAAAGTATTTGAATATCATAAATGAGAATCATGTATTGGAAAAACTGCCAATGCTCCATTCTAGTTTGCATTATACGCATATTAATGTGCTACAAGCACATATGGCAGCCAAAGAAAAACATTGTGATCCTAGTATATTCAACTTATGGCATGACAGATTAGGCCACCCAGGATCAACAATGATGAAAAGGATATGTTGGGAATTAAATATTCAAGAAGTTAAATATCGGGTTCTAATCAAAGAAATATTCTAAGTGTGATTCTGCTGCTAGTGCATTTGGTTCCTGCTGCTAATGTTGGTTCCTGCTGCTAGAACATTTGATTCTGCTGCTAGCGATAAATGATTCTGCTGCTAGGCTTAGCATTCTGCTGCTGTTGATCCTGCTGCTAATGATACTTGTTCCTGCTGCTAGCGATAACTCATTGCTGCTGATAGTGAACATTCTGCTGCTGAGTGGATAAGATTGAAAAGATATTTATTGTATTTTGGTCAACAATATACGGTAGATAATATCTTACCCCATGTGCTTAGTTAACAAGTTGTGTACACAGATACATGTTGTATCTTATGTACTGACACACTCAAGAGATAAGTTAACAAAGTAAGTCGGCTAGTCTTTATACAATATTGTAATAGATCTCTTGGACTATAAAAGAGATCTTAGACTTGTGTTTTTGTAGTAGTTAAGTTAGATGTGCTTAAGTAAGAACTCATAACTACAAAAACATCATAAGTTAGAAAAACTTAAGATTCAAGGTTGTAACCCTAGTGATATTTCAAGATCACTCGTATTATTATCATTAATAATATTGAATCGTTTGGTGATAATCTTTATGTGTTCATTGCTAACTAACAAACATAACAATTCCATTTCCATAACATACACAACCTTCTAAGTTTGGTTGAGTGAATTCCGCGCACTTAATCATATTAACACAACATATCATTACACACAAAGAACAAAAGGTTTAACCACCTTAACCGTGTGTCCAGAATCCTTACAGGATAGTCGAAAACACACATGGACATCCATTGAAAGATCAAAAGTTCCCTAAAATAGATAAGATACCTCTATGTACATCTTGCTCTCTTGGAAAACTGATTACAAGACCTTCACCACTTAAAGTTGAAAATGAATCACCTATGTTTCTTGAAAGAATTCAAGGTGATATATGTGGCCCAATTCATCCACCTTGTGGACCATTTAGATACTTCATGGTCTTAATAGATGCATCCAACAGATGGTCTCATGTCTCCTTATTATCAACTTGTAATGTGGCCTTTGCAAAGTTTCTTGCTCAAATTATTAAATTAAAGGCACATTTTCCAGATTATATAGTAAAAAAGGTGAGACTTGATAATGCAGGGGAATTCACATCACATGCTTTTAATGATTATTGCATGTCTGTTGGAATTCTTGTTGAACACCCGGTTGCTCATGTTCACACACAAAATGGTTTAGCAGAATCATTAATCAAACGTCTTCAACTAATAGCTAGACCATTATTAATGAGAACTAAACTCCCCGTGTCTATGTGGGGACATGCAATTTTACATGTTGCATCATTGGTTCGCATGAGACCAAGTGCAAATCATAAATACTCTCCCGTATAACTTGTTTCTGGCCAAGAACCAAACATTTCCCATCTTAGAATTTTTGGTTGTGCAGTGTACGTTCCTATTGCACCACCACAACGCACAAAAATGGGTCCTCAAAGAAGATTGGGAATTTATGTTGGATATGAAACATTTTCCATCATAAGATACATTGAACCTTTAACAGGTGATCTCTTTACAGCACGTTTTGCTGATTGCCACTTTGATGAAGCAGTTTTCCTAACATTAGGGGGAGAAAAGAAAAATCAAGAGAAAGATGACTTATGGTGTGAACCCTCATTGTTGTATCCGGATCCTCGAACAAAGCAATGTGAAACCGAGGTTCAAAAGATAATGCATTTACAAGAGATTTCAAATCTCAAATGAATTGACATGGGCCTGCACAAGCGGTGGAGCATATGGTTTAATTTGATACAACGTACAAAAGTTACCTAATGCATTTACAAATACAAAAAAAGTGACTAAGTCACATATATCAGCTGCTAATGCCCCGGCTCGAGTTGAAATACCAAATAAGCAAGTTGATGGTAACATCGCTCAAGAATCTCAAAAACGTCTGAAACGTGGAAGACCAATTAGTTCAAAAGATAAAAATCCTCGTAAAAGAAAAGAAATTGGCCATGAGGAAAGTGTTCTCAATGAAACACAAAATATCAAAACTTCCCCCGAGGAAGAAATGAGTTGTTACACCCCGTACCCGTTTAGACAAAAAATTAAAACTTTTTACGTGAAAACACTTGACTTTTATGGACATGCTGTCACTCTTTTGACAACTGAAAAAAATTGGTACACTTTCAGGACTTGAGACTATTTTTTAATGAAAGTAAACTCAATTACCTTCAAAACGAAAGGTGGCGCGACCCGTAACGACTTACGGTTTAAAAGATATGAATTTTTGAAAATTGCCAAAAATCTGAAAAACAATCCAAACCGCCGGTTTGAGTTCAAACCGCGAAGGTTTGAACTTGCTGTCCCGAAAATCAATTTTCGCTATCTCCGCTTGGAAACCCGACCTCCCGAACTCGAAACTTAACCAAACTTTGCAGGTTTATTTGGTATATCATTGGGCTCATTTTCATAAAAAAAACATTTACCGAACGACTTCCCGAAAGGGTACTTTACAATTGAGACGGGTTATGCAAATAACCCGTTTTGACCCATTTTCACTACAAACCATCCATACGACTTCTGATTTACACCAAACTTGACCAACATCAATGACTTAACATATCAAACGTGTTCCAATGACACTTGACCCGTTTACTACCCAAAATGGGTATATTTACAACTAAACCAAACGCCCCTTTAACCTTGCACATAAACACTTAAAACACACTTTGACTCATCGTTAGACTCCCAAATCGCTATGACTTCTCTAACATACAATTTGACACTCGACCTTACTTTACAAAACACTAAAAGACTCTCGGGGGTACAACTTTGACTCGAGCTCGGTATTCTACCTAGCTCTTAGGGTATATTATCTTCCAAATCCACTTCCAAATCCTTATGCTACAATCCAAGTACTTCCATTTCGCCGCACATAGACCTACAAAACATTAACAACTAAAGAATAAGCTTACGCTTAGTAAGTAACTAGATTAATATATGGTTAATACTTCCATTCACATTCATATGCATCAAGAACGCCTTTAATCATTAGGCTCATGCCGACCATTCTCATTACCGCTATCATATCAACATCATAACCGTATCACATTTAACATAATAACATTTTACACAAATTAAACATAAACTTACCTTAGGCTTCTCAACCTCATAACCTACCTCTTGACCCTAGCTCAATACCATACTTCCTATTTATCCACTTCTAATCCAAGGCTAAATCCTATCAATTCATTCATAACACATAACATGGAATATTCATATCAAACATATAGAAATCAAAGTTACTTACCTTATCTTCCAAAGCTAGGCTACAATCATGGTTCCACCATTATCATCACCATCAACACATCATCATCATCATCTTCCTAGTTTCACAACCATCATTCATAAACACTTATTAACACAACATATCATGATCAAGGGTTATAAAACCCATCTAAACTTACCCATCATTCTTTCCATACCATCATATGATCATATCATAATCATATGATCAAAACCCACTTAACCCATAAACTTTTACCTCAATAATCATTATAAACTCAAGATTAGAGTTACTTACTTGTGGGGATCATAACTAGGAAGGACTATGGACATTCAATCTTCATCATCTTCTTCTTCTTAAACCATCACTAGTTTTTCCCTCCCTTTTTCCTTTCTAAGAACCGGCCTCCAACTCTCCATCTCAATAATGGAGGAAAAATCTAGAATAAGCTAGATATAATTAGTTGGGTGGCACTTTGGGCTATTGGCAAGAATGGCCCCTCAAGTCCTATTCCTTCTATTTGGCCACAACTAATTTATAACACAATTGGTCTATTACAACTTTAACCCTTGAAGTCTATTTCCTTTCTATTTGTGGTACATAACACTTTTCATAACTTATAATACATGCTTTGACTATCATTTTGACTATCGGGTTTGACCACTGCGCAACAAATGTTGACTGGCCAATCTCATGAGGTCTTTATCCATTTTCATCTAGGGTGGGGTCCCAACACCTGGGAAACGGGTGTTACAATTCTATCCCCCTTATTTAGATTTCGTCCCCGAAATCTTTCGTCTATTTCTAACCAAAACTTAGTTTCAACTTACCTCCATTCATAGCACTTTTCGTTCTTCATCCCCCTTTTGGATGCACGATCTAAGTGATCTTGCAACTCTATGCGTACTGTAACACATCACATGCCCTTAATTCATATTATTTTCCGCTTACTTCTAGAACCAATGCAACTCTTACTTAGATATTTACATAACACGAGACATACCCTCTAATACTAGTTATCATTCTAATCCGCTCTATTACCAATACATCACATTTCCACATGCTTATCCTATATTCTCATCCTTGACTACACGTTACTAAGGGAAAAACCGAACTATTTGACTTTTCGTAATTACACTTGGCTAATGTTTTCACGTTCTATCAATACTACTTAATCACTTCTTTTACGTCTCTACAATTTCTTCATTTCCTCCACTCATTTATTCATGCCATTTTCGATTACCTTCTAAGGCTTATAGAAATATTACATGAATTAGCATTGTAGCACCATACTTTAACATTTGTCGTTACATTACACATAACACTCATCATCAATCATTTTCATTTCTTACATTTTGCACCGTGCCACAATGGCGTATTATAACATTTTTAAGCATCATTACAATTTCTTTAATTTCTTCAACTTATACTTATCGTTCAAAGTGTAGGTTTCTCATAGACCTCAACTAGAAGTCTTAATCTAATGTTAGCCGTCCTATCTTAGACCCTATAACTTCTAACTAATTATAGACCTTCACTTTCTACTCCTCTAACCCTACTCGTGCCATGTCGGCAACACATATGCCCACTCATTTATACTTCCTCATTTACATGGAAAGGCGTCCCAATCGATGTAAATCAGGAAACATAAACTCATGGATATATATATACTTCCAACACAACACAAGTTCTCCTATTTCTTGATTTACTTTTATTTTCCCATCCTTGTCATACTTCACATTTCCTTTTTAGACTTGGATCCATATCGTTTACACATTCATTATGGGGATATTTTTATTGCCAAGGATGTAGGCAACCCCATTGCCGATGAAGGCAACACATCCTATCCCAAAGGATCTTTAACACATCCCGAAGGATTCCTTAACATTCCTTGACTTGGTCATCCCGAAGGATACCACCTTTAACATTCATCCCGAAGGATCATTAACATTCATCCCGAAGGATCTTTAACGTTCACACATTATCACTTTAACATTTTATCATCGGATCCAAGCCATTAGCATTTTATCATACACACACTATTACATTCATTTATTTTAGTGAGCGCAAGCGCATAGAGCATATGAGCCTACTTATTATAATTACACATTTCTATGTGTTTATCATCTTGCATTCTAAATCCGTATTAATCAATTTCCCCTTCTTACTTTACCCTTTAGTCTATCCGACTCTTCTCATTTTTAGACCTTGCATAGGTAATTTTTCATTCATTCATTAGCATCGTTTATTCTTCGTGCACATCTTAAGTCACTTTCACATTCTTATCTCGTCTAAATTCTCACATCACATCCTTTCGCTTAATTCCTCACGATTTATTATTCAACGCTTTCATCTTAATAATTACCACTAATGGAGCACATTAGCCGTGACATAATAATTTCCAAACAACACTTTAACCTTATACATACTCATCTCATTCTCTCTTACGTTCTTAGCTCATCGCATTCTTATTCTCATACCTTATCCCATTTCTTCAATTATTTATGTATTTAAGCGATATTATTCTATCTCGCCATTTACATATATACCTTTCATAGGTCAATAACTTTAACACCTTCATTAGCGTTACCTTTTTCTTTTCACACATCCTATTTATGTAAGTTCATTACGTTTACCGCACAATGTCTCATTATATTCTTGCTCGCATACTTAACTCGTCTCATTCGATCATTAGCGTTTAAATCATACCTTCTTATCTTGTCATCACTTTACCAACACACCTTACTTTAATCCTATAAATTTTACGTCATGTTAAGCATACCATTTACATTCTTAACTTATCGCATTTAATTTCTAGCACTCAAACTTTTTCATTTAATTTCCATCCTTTACATACCCCCGCTTTATCGCAACTTCACTTTCACACTTAACCCTCAAGTACTTTACCTTACCGTTACCCCGCCTCTATACCAATTTAACTTTAGTCCTTAGTCACTAAATTTAATGAGGCCATAAATCGGTCACAATTTGTTAGGAATATGAATATTCAGCTGAAGACTCGGTCACCCCGAGTACTTATTAGCACATCATAGCTCGTAGGATTATCAGTAATATTATTAGTAGCTTAGTTATTATTATTAGTATTGTGGAGTGGGTCGGGTCTTTACCCTCTGTCAGCTCACTCTACAGCCCGCTAGGGGCATAATATGTTGTAAGTATAAATACCCCTTCCCACACAAGGGAAGGGTTGGAACTTCACATTATCTCAAGCTAATATACACATTGTTTCTCTCTCTAGAAGTTCCCACTTTCTCTCTCTAGTTCTTTGTCATTCGATCCTAAATCAAGCCTCAAACAAGTGTTTCTTGCATTGTGAATACCCTACAATTGGTATCAAGAGCCATGGTTAGGTCCATGAGAGTTGGTATTCACGGATTTGTGTAGTTTTTGAGGCTTTTTGGTTCGATTTGACAAGTAGCATAAATTTCATTTTGTGCTTTGTTTAGTGATTAGAAGTTGTTATACCTTGTACTTTCTAGCTTAGGAACAGTATAAGAGTGGTATTTGGTGCTTGGATTCACAGATCTAAGAATTGTGTGGTGATTTTGGGGTGATTCGTGGGTGGTTGTTGTAGTGTTCTTCGCAGCGGTTTGTGTGCTTGGGACAAGTTCTTGGACTCGGTTTGTGTCACTTCGAAGATACGGTTTGTTTTATTACTAGTTTAGGCAAAAAGACAAAAGGCAGTGAAAGCGACGTGTTTGGGAGTTTGTGTCTACACGGTTTGTCCCTCCAGTGTGTACTCGGTTTGTGTCTACACGGTTTGTCCCTCCAGTGTGTACTCGGTTTGTGTCTACACGGTTTGTCCCTGCAGCGTGTACTCGGTTTGTGCCTACTCGATTTGTCCCTCCAGCGTGTACTCGGTTTGTGTAGACGCGGTTTGTCTCTGAGGAGTCTACTCGGTTTGTGTCTACTCGATTTGTCTCTCCAGCGTGTACTCGGTTTGTGTCGACGCGGTTTAACTCTGAGGAGTGTATTCGGTTTGTGTCTACTCGGTTTGTCTCTGCAGCGTGTACTCGGTTTGTGTCTGGGTGATTCTAGAAATTCCAGCGAAAGATTCTATTTCTAGGTTAAATCACAAGATCAGTAAAATCCCGTATTCACTATGACAACTAACTCAGACCCCCTCATTTCGGAGGTTCTCAAACTGTACGATGCTATCAAGGATCATGGGAACTATAATTTCACATCTCTAACAGAAACAAATGATACTGATTCTGCTGGAACTGATGAGTCACACTCGCAGTCACACATGGATGAATGCCTTCAGGTTATGCAGGTGGCTACTGATAAGGAAAGTCAAGTAGCATGCTTCAGATCACTTCTATCACACATTAAGGCTTTGTTTGGTAAATCTGAATACGTGATGGGGTACAAACGGGCTTTCGCTTCACTCTTTGGTCAGGAAATTGGTGATTTCACAGTCATAATGACATTATATCTGGATCAACTAGAACAAGAGCTGGTCAAGGAAGAATATTCTGAAGATAAATCCAGAGCAGCTCTCAATGTGATCAACAATCAACTCCAAGTGTTCATCAACTCTCAATACACTATGGATTATAATTATGACTGCCAAGTGACTAAAGAGTGCTTCGCTAAATATACTGGGTCAGAAGTTGAAATGTACAAAACGACACTGCTACTGCTGATGAGGGATGTCCATGGGTTCATTGAGGAAAAAGGTGAACAGGGTAGGAATGGAACAAAATCAGACAAGACGGATGATGGTGTCAGCACAGGAAGTGACTTCACAAGATGTGTGAAGGAATCCTACGAACCTGAAAATCACCAAGCACAGACTACTGTGGTACATCTGTCTCATCTAGATAATACTGTTTCTAATGTACTTGTGCAAGATAATTCGTCGAGTTCTTTGCCTACGACTGAGTCTTTCAAATCACCTGATATGATTGAAAAGAGGGTTTACAATGAACTTTTAAAAGGATTTTCAAAACTGGAAAAACATTGTGTTGATCTTGAAATTTCAATGCAACAATTAAAAGAAAAGTTCCAAATTAACCTTCCATCAAAAAATCCGGAATTACCTGACTTTCGGGAATTTTTTATGATAAATGAGTTGAAAGATCAGCTAGTGGCCAAGAACGCGACTATTAACATGTTAAGGACCAAACTAAGTGAATTGCAAGAAAAGGTCAATGATGATAAAACCTCACATGACGCAAAAACTGTTGAGTTACAGGCTGAAAATGATCACTTTCAAGCACAAAACCTAAGGAAAAGTTTCTCATTAGCTTCTCGTAGGAATGACTTAAAGAAGTCGGCCAAGAACAGGGTGAATCCTAAGTCTGTCAAACCATCAGTCTTGGGAACACCTTCTCCAAGGTGTGCTCCCCAAGTTGGTGAGACTAAGAGTTTGCCTAAATTAGTCACTTCACAACCTAGACATAAGGGAACATTAGCTAAGAGTCACTTTCAGGATAAGTCTCACATGACTTTAACAAAGGAAGTTAATGTTCATGTCACTGCATCCTCTACTTCGACAAACAATCACCATAGGCCTGTAAAACTAATGAAGCACCCTAGGAAGCCTAATAGATCTAGTGCTGAAAAACAAGAAATTTTCTCTCGTAAAAACACTAAGGTGCCTCAGAAACAGAGCATATTTAGAACGTGCCTAAGATGGTTGCCAACTGGTAGAATCTTTAAGAAAGTTGGTTGTCAGTGGGTACTTACTGACACGGAAAATGCTTCTAAGAATGTTTGCATGAAATCACAGAGAGTCAGGACCCCATAGTCACTAACCAATACATATGCGAACAAAATACTTATGATAGTGCAGGGAGACGGTTTCCGCATGCAGCTACTCTCACAGAATGCATCAAGAAGAAACTCAAGGTGTGGCTACCAAAGGGGAGATCAACTCCCAAAGAGGAGGTTAGGAAAACACACCTGTGATGTAAGGTGACAATGACTTTTGAACAACTCAGTTCAAAACTCGTACTGTTCTTATGAAGAGATTCTCATGTATCCTTTTTCTTGTTGTGTATAGTTTCTCTTAGTTTATAGGTGCATGTTTATTGTGTATATAGTTATTTGTGATCTTGAATAAGGAGAGGCATGTCTTCTGGATATCGATAACATTTACGACCCTAGAAATGTCATTCAATAATGACACGGGGTTTTAAATGAAGCTCGAACAGAAGTGGTTCCTTATAAGTAAATCATGTCTCTAAGGTTTGCTATTACTTTAGATAGCAACCCGCGTTCCCAGGTGACGACAGATTGTCACCAAAATGACAACTATTCTTCAAGGTGATGTTCACCTGAGCATGAATTACTTCATATTCATGTTCATTCATATTTCTCACCAAGTGATAAATTGCTGCTCAATCAATCAATGTCTAAATTTCTATACAAAAGTTCAGTCATTTATTGAGGGGGAGAGCTATAGCAATTTAAACTTGTCTATGAGCTCTCATAGTGCAATATCTAAATCTATAGCATCTGACTGGGCTATCACTAAGTATTTAGGGATTTTGTGTGTTGTGATTGAAAGCTGTGGATGCCTTTGAGTGTAAGAATTTCTAGTGATAGGATAGTCAGGGACCAAATGATTTTGTGTATTGTGATTGAATGCTGTGGATGCCTTTGAGTGTAAGAATTTCTAGTGATAGGATAGTCAGGGACCAAATGTGCCATTTAGCTAAATAAAGAGAGATAAGAGTTGGTATTTAAACTTGTAACCTATGCGGTTTGTCAAGCCAACAAAGACAGGGACCAGAAGTGTCATTATGTTAAAGTGGAATGTTAGGTGAAGATATTTAAGGCTCAAAATTCATGCGGTTTGTCTTAAATCACTCTCTCTCCTCTTTATCAAACCGAACCCACCTCTTTTCTCTATCTAAACCCACGATCGCTAGTTTAATCCACCCATCGAGCTTCCTCCTAGGTAATTAATGATCCTCTCCCATATCAGTAGACTATTAATCGTATCATTCCTAGATTCTAAACGTTTCATTTGGTCTTTCTAGGTTGATTCATACGACTCCTCAATCGATCCTAGGTTTGTTTGTTGTTACTTGCTTTTGATTGATGGGATTCTCATCTTTGTATGTAATAATTGTTATCATATGCTTTTATTGTTTCATCTTTCAAGATATGATTTGGATTGTTATGATTTATCGAATGATGATTGACTCCAAAAAGTCAAAATCGTTCATGAGTCTAAGTGTCGTTCGTATGATTATCGATTGTCATGTCTCTAGGGTTGAGTGTATTATTTTTACTAACAAGTTGAGGAATCTGTTCCGATAAGTAGTTAGCTATTGTATGTTTGGATGCGTTAAGTTGATTAATTGGTGGTTCAGTTTAGAGTGAGGTTGGTTTAAGTCAGGTTTGATTGCCTTAAGCTTTCGTCTTGTTCCTTGTACATATATACTGTCCTCATGTTATGAGTGCTTAATCTATTTCGTGGGGTCATATTCAACGATGTGGGTTGTTTGTTCTAGGTCGAGTATTTGCAATGCGTAGTATGTAAACCCTGTATGGATTTATTGATGCGTTTGAGAAGTAATTAGGCATATCAAGAGTTGTTAGTGAAATGACTAATCTGAAATTATTGCTTTCAAATATAATCAAGGGTGTATGTTTAGATGGTATGATCTTCGATGCGGTTTGTCTGTATGGTTATGTGGCTGCTTGTATGTATGTCCATGGACTCGGTTTGTCTGTTTGCTCACTGACGCGGTTTGTCTGTTTGCTCACTGACGCGGTTTGTCTATGTGCTCATGAACTCGGTTTGTCTATGTGCTCACGAACTCGGTTTGTCTATGTGCTCACGAACTCGGTTTGTCTATGTGCTCACGAACTCGGTTTGTCTATGTGCTCACGAACTCGGTTTGTCTATGTGCTCACGAACTCGGTTTGTTTATGTGCTCACAAACTCGGTTTGTCTAAACGCTCACAAACTCGGTTTGTTTAAATGCTCACGAAGTCGGTTTGTCTAAATGCTCACGAACTCGGTTTGTCTGAATGATCACGAATGCGGTTTGTTTATATGGTCATGGATGCTGTTTGTCTACTTAGTCATGTATAGTCATGAATGCGGTTTGTCTACATATTCACGAACTCGATTTGTCTATGTGCTTATAAACTCAGTTTGTCTATATGCTCACATGTATACATTTAAGCTGTACAGTTGATACTTTAGTATGTGCTTGATGTATGATGCATATTTGGTCTCTCATAATTGAGTGCTACTTGATTTACTGTAGTCTCTTGTAATGTTCACATAGGCTATGTGCTAACCTTGAGGATTGACACCCGTCTAACTTGTATTGGCATACTGTCTTTCTGTGAATGTGTGTGTGTAGATACAATGACTGATACTGAGATCACCACCTCTTCTGAGCCAAACCCCGAGGTCTCAACACCTGTTCGCACAGATGAACAAATCCTTCCAAAGAACAAATGGATCCCTATTGGAAGGAGCAACTGTTATATCGATGTGACAAGACCTCAACCCAATCCTATTTACAAGATATCTGTCGATATCTTAAAGGAAACTACTTTCTTCAGAGCATTCACAGCATGTGCAAACGTTCCTTCTATATACATACAGCAGTTCTGGAATACGATTCAACTCAACAAAGACACTGGAAATTACCATTGTCAGTTAGATGAACAATGGTATGAGCTGACCAAAGACACCATCAGAGAGGCTCTTCAGATCTCACCTGTTGTCATTGATAAACCCTTTACTCAACCTCCTACATCCGAGGCTCTCGTCCACTTCATTAATGATCTGGGTTATCCATCAACCATCCTCAAGGTGTCAACAATAGTCACCAGTGAAATGTATCAACCATGGAGAACACTCGTCACCATCCTCAACCTATGTCTTACTGGGAAGACTTCTGCTTTTGAAAAACCTAGGGCTCCAGTGCTTCAAATTCTATGGGGAATTGTAAAACGTTCCAACATAGATTTCGCTGAAAGGATCTGGGAAGAATTCATTCACTCCATTCACACCTTCCTAGAAGACAAAGTAAAACTGGAGTCTAATCTGGCCAGCAGGAAGACAGTTAGAAAGATATTAATTCCTAGCATCAGATTCACAAAAATGATAATCCACCACCTCTACTCTCTTCACAAGTTCCATCCCAGAACTAATTCTCCTCTCCATTTGTCCTCTGAAGAATTTGTTCTGGGAAATCTCAAGTGGGCTGCTAAAGGGGCCGATCAAGAAGTATTTGGAAGACTTATTCCTGAGCTCCTTATTTCAGATAATATTCGTCAAGCCTCCTATTATAAGGATTATCTGAGCAAAATAGAGCAATATCAAAAGTCTCTCTCTGATAAGGTAAGAAGTGAAGCTGAAACCCCTGAACCAGAAACCCAGAAATCCATCAAACAAACCCAATCTAAATCGAAATCAAAGAAAAGAAAGGATGCACCCACTGAAGTTGAGGGACCTAAGAAAAATAAGAAGATCAAAAGGAAGGCATCAATCAAGAAGTTGAAATCTAAGAAAATCAAGTCAAAAGGTCGAATTGATGATGAAGAGATGGTGGTGCCTGAACTAGGTCTAAGAGATGAAGAAGATCCGGTTCTACAACAAGCCTTGGAGCTGAGTGCTAAAGAACATGCTGAATCAACAAGGAGTGCTACGAAAGGAGTGGTCCTTAGAGAACCTGCTGTTGAGAGCAGTAAACCATTACCTGAAGTAGAGGGCAAAGGAAAAGGAGTAGCTACAGTAGTGCAAGCTGCTAAGACTCTTCTTACCATATCCTCTCCGGCATCCAAGACAACAACACAATTTGTACTAAGGAAACGTAATCAGGGATCATCCAGAGTACTTGATCTTTCTGAAGGACCACAAGAAGAATCACCAAGCTTAGAAGTTGCTCAAGATTCCAGTGATACAGAAAGCGATGAACAGTTGTACAAGGAGAAGAAGGTGGAGATGAAGATCACACATCCTGAAACAAAGGATCCACAAGATCAAGGTGAGAGTCAAGATGAGAAAGTTCACAAAGAAGCTGAGTCTGTAAACATCATTAAGGAAACCCATGATCAGATAACTACAACCACTACAGAACCTCCACAAGATATACAACATGAAGAATTCGTGGCTTCTACATACCCAGGGGTACATGTGAATCTGAAAATGAAGGATGATGAACAATCTCACCTGAATGAACCAACAGGGTCTACTGGCACTCTATCTTCTCTGAAGAACCTTGATACCGACTTCAACTATGGTGATCAATTCATCCTGGAGAAAGCCAACGACAACGCCACAGAGACTGACATACCACATGATGATAAGGAAGTTGAGTCGATGGTGTCTGTACCAATTAAACAAGACATGTCTGGTATTAGACCTATGACAATTCCTGTTTCCACAACAGCAACCATCATAGTAGATCCCTCACCAGAAGCAACACCAGCGACACCCATCCCTCCAAAATTACCATCTAATTTAGCATCACAACTAACTGCCGCCACAAAGCTCATTGATGACATGTCACGGAAGATGAATAATTATGAGCAGAGACTACTTAAGGTGGAAAAGCTTAATATTGATCAAAAGGTGGCTCAAGCTGTGAATGATCAGGTAGAGGAAGCGGTCAGATGGGCAATGGAAGCTCCTATGAAGACACGATTCAGAGATCTTCCTACAACTGATATGAAATCAATCCTCTATGACAGAATGTTTGAATGTGGTCAGTATCAAGGCCATGAAGATCATCAACGGCTTTATGAAGCCTTGGAAAAATCGATGAGTCGTGATAATCAGGATTTCCTCATGGCTGAGCTTGAAGAACAACGGAAGAAGAAGAAAAGGAGACAAGATAAACCCTGTACACCTCCTGGTTCTCCACCACATCCACCTCCACCTCCTACACCTGATGGTGGCTCTGGTGCTACAAGGTTTTCAGGAGCGTCAGGATCCATCCAAGCTCAACCTCATCATCATCCCACTGTGTCTTCTGGTGGAAAAGACCAATCCAATACTTCGTCTGCCCCAAGCAAGTCTAAGGGAGTTACAAAGGCTGGAACACTTGCGTGGACAACTGTTGACACCCAACCTAAGTCCTCATTCTCACCAACTCCTGAGGACTTTGTCATGAATGAGGAATCAGAAGTGGAAGATCTGACCTCTCAAAATGATGAAGATGAAGTCTCAGCTAATGCTAATATCCCAACAGTTGACCCTAATCAAAAATGGTGGTTGGAATTCTTACGCACAGACACACCTAATGACTCAGACTCCACGAGAAAGCGACCCACCAGGGAAGATATGGAATCTTGGATGAAACCCGTATCTGAAGAAGATCGAGAACCAATTCCTGAACCTAATTGGTCTATCCCATCATCAGACAAAAGCGTTCCTGTAAACAATTGGGCTGATGCGTGGGTTTTGCAACCTTACAACAGGTTTTACCTCTCGAGGGATCTCAAGAGGCTTACAACCCCACCAGGCAGTGTACCTGACCGATGTAGTATAGTGTAGTGGTAAGTACGGGGGATTGATCGTTCTCCACAGGGAATAGTGTTCGTTAGGTGTGAAAGGCTACTCTAATTAGGTCTAAGGGTTGAGGAAGATTCTTTTTATGTTTTTATAATTTTATGAAAGCAAGTAAAATCTCGGGTTTTGAAGGGGTGGGCGGAATTAGTTGCTAGTCAACTAACCCAAATTACTACAAATGCAAATAAAATAAAATAACAAAAATGAAAAGTGGTGAGAAACTTATGTGTAGAGAAATGTGTTTACTTAGATTTCCTTACTCCCTAACTATCTTTTACCGGTTAATTAGTGTGTATTAGTCGCGTGGATGACGGGTGTATTCCTTAATACCATTCGTGGGGTGGCGTACTTACTTCCCCAAACTCTACAAGCTCCTACTTCACTCCTATGTCGAGCCGGCTAGGAAGCTCCTAACATGGGATCACTAGAATTCGCTTGTGCATTAAATACAACCATAAAAACCTTTAGTACGCGTTTGGTTCATGTTTCTTAAGACGTTCAAGCAAGTTACCGAATAGGAAGTTAGCCAGTTTTCTTAAGCCTAACATAGATAAACAATCATCCAATACAACTAACAACACACTAACAACCAATAATCAATAGCTAGGTTTCATTAGATCTAAGCAAACACAAGATAAAATTAGCCTAACATGTTAAACAAAAGACAAGCATAAGATAGAATCAAACAACACATAGACATATTGAATGATTAATTGATAACTTATCTTTCAATGAAACATGGAAGATCTCAGGGCAAAAAGCCCTGAAAAAGTAGCTAAAATCGTCTTAGGGTTTTATCCCAAAATTCCACACACTAAGCTCTCCCCTAATGACAAAAAATTAGAAAACTATATATAGACTTTGACATCTGACGGCGTCACCTTATGCATTGTGACGCCGTCACCTCGCCGCTTTTAGGGTTCCCGGATGACCATCTTGACGCCGTCCCTCTTTAGCTCTTCAAGAATCCATTCTGGCTTATCAAGGCTTGACGCCGTCGGATCCTAAACGTGACGCCGTCCCCTTATGATTTAAGCCGTGACGCCCTTGATTTAGTTAAAGCATGACGCCGTCAGAATTCTCATGCAAACTCACTGGCCCGTCATGAGTAAATTTCACATCCAACTTTTCTTGCCAAGGCATGACGCCGTCTGGAGTTAATGTTGACGCCGTCAAAGGTGACTTTCAGCACAATTTTGAGACTTTGCCGTTTTCTTCACTTTTATGCTCCAAAAACGTCCAAAATGCCTCCTTTTCCAGATTTCTCCTCAAAAGTACCTAAAATGACAAAAGGAACGATTTAGGGCAATATTTGATCAAATAAATACGATTTCGGGCTTAAATGACCCCTTAAAAGCGGTACACTTTTCGCCTCATCAAATACCCTTACACTTGAGATTTGCTTGTCCTCAAGCAAATGCGCTTTTATTCTAATCAAAATACAAGTTAGGGGTCATTTAATGCAAACATAAAAGTAATTACAACAAATAATCGTTCCACTTCAATCATAATAAGCACGGAGATTATATACTAGCACCTCACAAGTAGTGTTTAGATACTCACATCTCTCAAGTGTCATCAAAATAAATCTCATAAATGAAAACGGAAAATATCTCTCACTACCTGTCATAGCAAATAGATTACCATAGGCTTGGGAAAGGATCGAAAACCTCCTCCACTAGGCGTAAGCACCTAAGATAAACTATCAAAGAGGGCTTTTAAATGGGTTATAACGTTAGGTGTAGGGAAAAGGAGAACACGGTTTGGTTGGATAAAGGATATTTTACTGGTGGCGAGTTAAAAATCTTGATCAATTACATGTACTATACAACGTTGCTAAGCCAAGACTAGACTCGATCTTAAGCTAATGAAAGAAAATAACAAAACATAAACATAAAATAAACATAAAATGAAACGGGATGGTAGTCCGTATGCTTTTTTTTCTACTTTCTTTTTTTTTTTTTTTTTTTTTTTTTTTTTTTTTTTTTTTTTTTTTTTTTTTTTTTTTTTTTTTTTTTTTTTTTTTTTTTGCATACACTTTTACCCTACCATCCAAAATGATACATCATAGGGGCGTTGCATCCCCTTACACTTGAACTTTTACATAACTTTACAAATAACTATTCTAATGACTCGAATTAAGATAATTGAAAAACTTGGAGTACTTTTAAAACATTTAGCACATATGGGGGTAATAATGTTGTTCTTCCCCATTACTCCATTACACTAGTACTTTACCCACGAGTCCCAATCGTCCCAAAACAATATGTACAAGGATATGACTCGACTTAGCAACCATGTAATCAACTAGATAATTAACTTGGGTTTAAACAAATGTTGTAACAATAATGCACTAAAAATGAGTGCATACAAGGTAGGCTAAGGCGATTTGGGTGTACATTTAAGTGGGGTGTAAACAAATTCTTCCTTCAAGTAAAATGCTTAAAGGTCGAAACGAAAAGATAGGCTCTGAGGGGTGTACTAGGGGTATCGTGTACTAAAAATGAGTACAACGCAAAGGGTGTGGGAGAATTACTTGACCAATGTAGCCAATGTAATTATAACAAAAACACAGGTGTAAAACAATGGGTTAATCCTAATGCCTCTTATCATGTAGTAAATCTAACTACACGAATGTAGTCTCACTTGTGGCCTTGGAATGGTCCTAACGCAAGTTCTAGAATCTAAGTGCTACCGGTACACACATCATAGCATAAATGCTTTTTCCTACCAATTCTAGGGGTGAACCTCACATATTTGGGGGTGGAAAATTTTTTAGTGGTACGGTTTTTGTGCTAGTCATATAACTCCTATCCGTGAGACGCTCATTAAGATTAAAGTTTCACTCCTATATGTTGTAAAAAATTTTAAATTTGGCACTAAAATTGCCTTAACAAGTATTTCTCTCAGTTTTATTACACATCTACCATCAAACAAACAAAAATCAAGCACAATTGTATTCTCAAAAATCGTTACTTTTACCCTCCCCTTACACTTAAGATGAACATTGTCCCCAATGTTCAAATGACAAATGTAAAAGCATAAAGTAAAAGAATGAAATCAAATACTCCCCTGATTCGCTCGTTGGATAATGAAATTACACGGTTAAATCTTCCTCCAAAGAGAATGTTGAAGCTCCATGACTAATGCATCGCCATAAGCTTGATTCAAAACCTTTCCTTGTCCAAAATAACCTGTTGAACCTGAGAAAACAAAACCGAAAACCTGCATAACATCGGCGGGATAAAATCTATATATAAGGATATAATGCTTGTGGAATGATAACTTTGCAGATTCCTGGAGATTATAAGTTGGAGATTTTAATAAAAACTTTTTATGAAAACAAAATTTTCAAAAATTTCTGGAAATTAAATCTGACGCCGTCAGGTTATAACCCCTGACGCCGTCAGAAATGACCTGACAAAAATTCTCGTTTTAAGTTTCCGGAAAATTTCTGGAAAAACCTTTACCTTACTTCCTGGAAATCCTGCAAAACATCATTATGACTCGATACAAGCATTTGACTCAAACAAATACGGATATGTATGCTAATTTATTATTATTACGATTCATGTTCATATGTGTTCTAATAAACCGATTTAGATTTCCCTTACACTTATCTTTTGCAAAATACCTTTATATGTAGTTAAGACGAAGTTAAAAACAAAATAAAGCATTTTCACAAATTAGTTTTGAACATGAATCAATAAGAATAAAAATTAAACACACATACGGAAACAAATAAAATCAAACAAACAAATAAATAAACACACAAAGCAAATAAAACAAATAAAGCTTGGGTTGCCTCCCAAGAAGCGCCTTTCTTTATTAACGAGTCTTGTAGCTAGACTCAAAGTCACGTACATTACGTGACTCCATCATCGGTCACGGTTCCTAGGCCATTCTCCTTCCCGGTTTTATATTCCGGTCCTAATTTCAAACAATCCTTGTAGAAACCGAATATCCTTTCCATAACATAGTCTACTCCTTTACTTCTATCCTTATCATTCCTATAGTAGACCGCTTGTTTAAGCTCCTTCTCAACATTTGACAAGTTTTGGAATTGTTCTATCTTATATGGCATTTGGTAGCTTACTTCATCGGTCTCATCCTTAAATCTAACTATCCCTAAGGAAGGTTCATAAGTCATTCTAGAGACCTCAACAAATGGTTTTCCAAAAACCACTTGAGTTAAGGATGCATCGACTATTGGACGGATATCTTCTACAATTACAAAGTCGGTGACATAAGTGAAGTTTCCTACATAAACCGGTAATCCCTTAACTCTTCCCGTGAAGTTACTCATCCAACCCTTGTCAGGGAACATCCTATACCCAAGTTGATTTTTCATTATCAAGTTGTAGTGGGCTCTAGTCATGATGTTTATGGGTGATCTAAGGTCGATGTAAGCTTTCCACACATGTAGATGTCCGATGTTGCATGGTATGTTGAGATTAGAAGGGTCGCCTATTTCAATGATTGGTTTACCTAGGAAGTATGGTGTTTCGGGGTCATCGAATAAGTTTGTATGATATGCGCGCTCTTCCTTAGTGGGTAGCCTATTGAAGTAGTCCTCATCATCATCTACTTCTTCAATCACACTTGTCCTAACTTCCTTATCAACCTCGACTTTCCTATCCTCATCCTTAGGTTCACTATTATCCTCATTCCTATCAATTGGTTTAATAGTGACAATGTTGACAAAGTGGACGTGTTTGGATGAAGAAGGGTCTTTGACTTGGGGTCCGCTATTTGTGTTCCTAGCGTCCTTATGTGGAGGTGATAACACTTGGTTATGGAGGGCTTTCAACAAGTTGTCAATTTTATTGGTCATCTCAGTTTGTTGTTGATTGAATTCGGTCTCGAATCTAGCTATCCGAGCTTCTTGAGATGCCATAAATTGAGACATCAATCCTTCAAAGTTATTGGTACTACCATTGCCGGAAGGATTGTTGTTGAAAGTACGGTTCGAGTTGGAACCGCTTGACTGGAAACGATTAGGTGGGTTGGAAGAATTGATTTGTTGTGAGTTTTGGTTTTGTTTCCACCTAAGGTTCGGGTGATTTTTCCATGAGGGGTTGTATGAATCACCATAATGGTTTGGCTCGGGCTTGAAAGTGTACCACTTGTCTCCCGCTCCGTCGGTACGCGAGGATGCGTAGTCCACAAAAGCTTGTTCGGGGAGTTCCATGCAATCACGAGTGTCGTGGGGACCACTACATAATTCACATGAAGAAGTGATTTTGTTCACTTGGCTTGAAGGTTTAGGAGCCTCGTAGGATTTCATGAGAAACTTGACTTGGTCTTCAAGTTCTACGATCCTACGGTCGGAAGTGCTTGAATTGTTCAAAGGCAAAGATATTGCCTTGACCGTTTTATTCAAATCACGGGGATCACTCCAACTTTCGTTGTCATAAAGAGCAAGATCCTCTAGGAGAGCCCATGATTGTTCCGCACTTAGATCACGTAGCTTGCCACCGGCCGATTGGTCAATGGTTTGCCTCGTGGAGAGATTGATATGGTCATAGAAGATTTGGACTTGGAGCCAAAGTTCTATGCCATGGTGAGGGACTTTTTGGAGTAAGTCCTTGAATCGAGTCCATGCCTCGTAGAGAGTTTCGCCTTGACGTTGTTGGAACATCAAGATATCATTCCTTAGCTTGGTAGTTCTTCCCGGTGGGAAAAACTGAGCAAGGAAACGAGTGGTGAGATCATCCCAAGAGGTAATGGATCCTGCGGGTTGACGTTCTAGCCACTGACTAGCTTGGTCCCGCAAAGAGAATTGGAAGAGACGCAATCGGGTCGTCTCTCGAGTGGCAACATCAAGGTCTATAGAATCAACGATTTTAAGAAAGTCCTTGAGATGTTGATTAGGATCTTCAGAGCGAAGTCCATGGAATGCGCATCCGCTTTGCACCAACCGGATGGTGTCGGATCGCAAGGGTGTGATATTGGCTCCTTGAGTGAGCTCAATGGTGTTTCGATAGCCGTGGTGGCTAGGACGGGAATACTCTCCTAAAGTACGGGCTCTAGGAGGTGGTGGTGGTTGTTGTGGTGGTGGGTTGTGTGGGTTAAGGATATTACCATCTTCCATGATGTCGGACGGTAATGGTTACGAACAAAGACACGAAGAAAATAGATAGACTAAAGAAAACCTAGAAAAATAAAATAAAAATCTCACTAGAAAGGAATCTAGTGAGTAGACCTAATAGAAATAAAAATTCAACCTAAACAATAACTATTCCCCGGCAACGGCGCCAAAAACTTGATGCGTGGGTTTTGCAACCTTACAACAGGTTTTACCTCTCGAGGGATCTCAAGAGGCTTACAACCCCACCAGGCAGTGTACCTGACCGATGTAGTATAGTGTAGTGGTAAGTACGGGGGATTGATCGTTCTCCACAGGGAATAGTGTTCGTTAGGTGTGAAAGGCTACTCTAATTAGGTCTAAGGGTTGAGGAAGATTCTTTTTATGTTTTTATAATTTTATGAAAGCAAGTAAAATCTCGGGTTTTGAAGGGGTGGGCGGAATTAGTTGCTAGTCAACTAACCCAAATTACTACAAATGCAAATAAAATAAAATAACAAAAATGAAAAGTGGTGAGAAACTTATGTGTAGAGAAATGTGTTTACTTAGATTTCCTTACTCCCTAACTATCTTTTACCGGTTAATTAGTGTGTATTAGTCGCGTGGATGACGGGTGTATTCCTTAATACCATTCGTGGGGTGGCGTACTTACTTCCCCAAACTCTACAAGCTCCTACTTCACTCCTATGTCGAGCCGGCTAGGAAGCTCCTAACATGGGATCACTAGAATTCGCTTGTGCATTAAATACAACCATAAAAACCTTTAGTACGCGTTTGGTTCATGTTTCTTAAGACGTTCAAGCAAGTTACCGAATAGGAAGTTAGCCAGTTTTCTTAAGCCTAACATAGATAAACAATCATCCAATACAACTAACAACACACTAACAACCAATAATCAATAGCTAGGTTTCATTAGATCTAAGCAAACACAAGATAAAATTAGCCTAACATGTTAAACAAAAGACAAGCATAAGATAGAATCAAACAACACATAGACATATTGAATGATTAATTGATAACTTATCTTTCAATGAAACATGGAAGATCTCAGGGCAAAAAGCCCTGAAAAAGTAGCTAAAATCGTCTTAGGGTTTTATCCCAAAATTCCACACACTAAGCTCTCCCCTAATGACAAAAAATTAGAAAACTATATATAGACTTTGACATCTGACGGCGTCACCTTATGCATTGTGACGCCGTCACCTCGCCGCTTTTAGGGTTCCCGGATGACCATCTTGACGCCGTCCCTCTTTAGCTCTTCAAGAATCCATTCTGGCTTATCAAGGCTTGACGCCGTCGGATCCTAAACGTGACGCCGTCCCCTTATGATTTAAGCCGTGACGCCCTTGATTTAGTTAAAGCGTGACGCCGTCAGAATTCTCATGCAAACTCACTGGCCCGTCATGAGTAAATTTCACATCCAACTTTTCTTGCCAAGGCATGACGCCGTCTGGAGTTAATGTTGACGCCGTCAAAGGTGACTTTCAGCACAATTTTGAGACTTTGCCGTTTTCTTCACTTTTATGCTCCAAAAACGTCCAAAATGCCTCCTTTTCCAGATTTCTCCTCAAAAGTACCTAAAATGACAAAAGGAACGATTTAGGGCAATATTTGATCAAATAAATACGATTTCGGGCTTAAATGACCCCTTAAAAGCGGTACACTTTTCGCCTCATCATGGGCAGCTACTATTGCTTCGCAACACAACTCTCCTTCAGAGAACTCGTTGCTGGCAAAGACAAATGACATGGGGGCATTTATTAATTGGTTCTGTAAAAAGAAAGGCATCACAAATCTCACTCCCCAAGATTTGGAAGGTCCTGCATATGAAATCGTCAAAGTGTTTCATCCTGATGTGCATCATCTTCAATATCAAATGGAAGAATGTCATAGACTATTTACTGATCAAGTTGATGACCGGATCCTTTCCTACGACGTCAACCGACCTCTTCCCTTTGATGGTCCACCAGGTCAAAAGAACATTCAAGCTGATCTCTTCTTTAACAACGATCTGAATTATCTCCGGTTCGGGAATAATGGTGACCGTCAGGCATTATCCATTACCAAGATGAAGGCGGCTCACTACCCTGACGTTGGGCAAGAACAAATGGTGCCTGATCAGGTATGGTCAAATGAAGAATACAAGTTTGAACTTACTGCATCTTATGGGGTCACACATTGGTGGTTCCACAAGAAACGATTCTACATTGAACGGCACGCAGGAGAGGGTAGTCGTCAGGGTATACGCTCACATCTAAGAATCTTAAGTGTTATCAAAGTTGAAATTCACCCAATGTATGGGTATGAGTATCTTAAAAGGATAGTGCTTCGTCGTGCTGATCAGAAGGAGTACATCATTTCTGAAAGCAACTTCAAATATCTATCTCCGAGTGACTTCGAGGATCTCTTCCTTCTGAATCTTCAAGGGCACCTAAATCATCTTCCACCTCGCGACAAGAAGGCGCTTGCTGCTGCTGTTAATTTATGGATCCGGGGTCTTGTCATCAGGCAAAGGGTGAGTGATTTTCAACTAGGGATAGAGAGCTATCAGACCAAACTCAATCTCACTAAGCCAAATTGGGAACGTAAGGGTCTCGAGTACATTTACGACTTTAAAGTTATCGAATCTCCAAGAGCAGTCAAGTTCACTGACTAGCATGGGACTCCTATGATGATGCAATTCAGTGAGATTCATAAATTCAGCGATGGTACCCTGAGAATGATCGATGAAGCACTGGATTTCAGGATTAAAGACTTCAAGATAAATCCTCACAACCCATAATTGAAGACTCAGTTCTGGACTGATCTGGATGTACAAAGGAGTAAAGAGTTTATTAGAGCCATAGAGCGTAGACTGAAAACAATAAGGATCTTTCGCAACCTGGAAAGCTTCGTTGGGGGTAGAGTTCGTGAAGGAGATTACAGATTGATGGAAAGAACGACTTGAGCTGATTCGCTCCATAAGTGGTCTTTGTAGTGATGTTATTCTTTTGTTGGGCACTTGTAATTTTATAATGTAATTTCCTCTAATCTTGTAATACTCTATATGTGATCTGTGTATATTGACAAGTAATCCTCTCTCGTTGTTTCAAGGAGAGCATCGTATGCTCCAAAATCAGAATACATTTAAACCTGTCCACATTTTCTCCCAAATTTTTCTAAACGTATTTAAATCAATTGGGATCACAAATCTCAAATGGTTTGAAATTTTTGATCGGGGGAGAGAATGTGATTTAAATAGGAAATTCTGATAAAATGTGATGTTTTGGAAATTAATGTAAGCTCTCCCGTATGTGCTAAACCATTTTGCATATCAAGGCACATATTGAGGGGGAGCAAAATGTTTTGGTCATAAACGCAAGCTCTTCCATATGTGCGAAAATCTTTCTTAATATCGATGCACATATTGAGGGGGAGCAAATGGTTTTAACAAAACAAAGGATTTGGCATCTCACGTGAGCAAGGCTCAGACTTCATCAATGAATTGACGAAACTTGAATTGCCATCAATCGAAAGGATACGTCTTGGCCGGGTAATAATTTCAAGCTGGTCTAACCAGTGATGTAAGCGTGTCTCGAAAAAGATGTATCTGAGTAGAATGTACTATTTCGAGAAACTTTCTGTGGACTTGACCAGGCCGGGTAATAATTTCAAGCTAGTCCAACTAGTGATGTAAGCGTGTCTCGAATCGGTCATGTTCACTGAAAGTGGATCAATTCAAAAAGTGCGAGCTCTACCTAACATGTGCAAATTTATAAAACAATCAACCGAGCACATGTTGAGGGGGAGCATTTGAAAAATATAAAACTCTCAAGTGTTTGCAAAAATGTGTTTCAGAATCATGAACACTTTGAGAGATTTTTCAAAGATTTGGTTTGGCAATAGTGGACGAATACCAAAGACCGACCATTTTAATTAATGCATGGAGTTATAAGGATGGTAAGGTTAGGTACAAGTTCCCACGATCCCGCCAGAGCCGGAGGGATCTACCCAGGGACAATCCACTAGTTAGTGTAGAAGTCCTTAGGTATGATTAAAAAGGAGAAAAGTGAATGAGGGAATAGTGCCGACTGAGATGGAGCTAACACTGGAACAAACCCAACAAGGTGTTAGTTATGAAGTCTCGGTAAGCACTGAAGGGGTTGAAGAATGAAAAAGAATTGTAAAGAGAAAGGGTGAAAAGAAATAGCCCTCCTTACAACTTAGGCAGAAACCGGGTCAATACATATGCTGTCAGAATCACTTAGTTGATTGCTGGCATTGAAGACAAAGTATCATGGACCCAGTGATACGCTGCACAACCCTCCCTAGCCACTCAAGGTCCCTCAAAGGACTCTTGTTTCAATTGTCACGGAGTTCAATACATTTCTATCGTCTCTCTCACTCCGAGTTAGATGATATTGAAAAGGTGGCAGTCCTCTCCAGCCTCCGCTCACTAAATCAAATCGCACTATCGAGTCTAGAGCCACGAGATGCATAATAAGATCTCATAGGGACACGAATTATTTCTACACTGGTTGTTCAACATTAAGGACACCAGTTGTAAACTCATGAGTCCTACGCAGATCTTAGCAATCTGCCAGAACATTTATGAGAGAATTTACAAATGTAATTCTCAATGATTGAATGGAAATTCCTGCCAGGGTCAACATCAAGCAGCCCTGAAAGCAGGTCACTTCGGTAATTCCTTGTGGATTACGCTTAGTGGTCACGGCGGTTTCAAACGGTCTACAGTCGTGGAGTGATCTCCAGCGACTCACCTAATCGTTGATTTACTACGGTAAAATCTTAAAAAGCCCTCTGTGGGTTTTCGATTAGGAACGGTCTTGGTAAGGATTAGAGAGAGTTTTCACACTATGCTGTTGACTATCTCGAAGTCCAAACTTGTAAGTACCGGTCGAATTATTGCTAACTGTCGTATGCAGGAATTTCTGGCGGTTGTAGCTGTGGAATGCTGTAGCTGGTTGCTGTTGTAGCTGGTTGCAGAAAAGATGCCAATCCATCACCACATGCTCACACCACATCATCATCAAAGAAGTCATGATCAACCTAAAAGACCTTCAACACAGCTTCTGCTAACTCTGATGCTGAAGATCATGACACCATATCGTGTGAGCATGTCGGCTCTAAGTATATTTCATCACATGGAGACCTACTACTGAAAGATGACTTGGAGACTCAAGTGGGATGATACTTTCAAAGATTACTCAAAGTTCATCCAAGACAAAAGAGGAGTCATCTTAAGATCACGGATGTTTGCACAACAATCTATGATTTTGAAGAATCAATGGTTACGAGCTATGATGTCAAGATCCAAAGAAGACGTGCTGAAATTCAGAACATTACTTCTGGGGTGACCTCCCTTAGGGGGAGATTGTTAGGAATATGAATATTCAGCTGAAGACTCGGTCACCCCGAGTACTTATTAGCACATCATAGCTCGTAGGATTATCAATAATATTATTAGTAGCTTAGTTATTATTATTAGTATTGTGGAGTGGGTCGGGTCTTTACCCTCTGTTAGCTCACTCTACAGCCCGCTAGGGGCATAATATGTTGTAAGTATAAATACCCCTTCCCACACAAGGGAAGGGTTGGAACTTCACATTATCTCAAGCTAATATACACATTATTTCTCTCTCTAGAAGTTCCCACTTTCTCTTTCTAGTTCTTTGTCATTCGATCCTAAATCAAGCCTCAAACAAGTGTTTCTTACATTGTGAATACCCTACACAATTCATGCCATCCCTTCCTATCCCCATTCTTTAACCCTCAAGTCATCAAACACCTTATTATTTACTCGTTAGTTTCATCTTGTCTTTTCACACTATACGTTAGTACACTCAATGTCGTTACGATCCATTATTTATGCATTAATACATTAAGTTACTTATTAACCCCATCTCTAATACCATTTAGCATTTCTCTTCACATCCTGGTATTGCTATTCTTCTATAACACACAACCTCGTGTTGTTTACTATTACATTGATCCACTTACTTACACATCTACAACCCAACTATAAACTTATTTTTATGTTCGTCAACAACTCACTACGTGTCATCTTTATTTTAGACAAGTTCTATATAATGCTTGTCCATTACAATTTACACATTTTCTATGTGTCCTTACAACGCACTTTTACTATTACCCGTCAACTCCATGTTGACCATATTCTCAACTTATACTATCTCTTCATTTTAGTCTATTCGACTTTTACGCATATAAACCTTACATAGGTTTATTCCATAACATTCTCATTAATCTTATCATACACATTTCAAATATTTTAACATGATTATATTCATGTTTTACAATTCTTTCTAGCACACTTCATATCACTTATGACTTCAAGCACAATCTATATCTCATTTATTACTTCCACTCATCGCTTAACCTTTTATTAATAACACATTTACTTTTCATGTTTTATATGCAACATGATCTCATCACGTCTTAACTTCGCACTTTAACTTTCTCATTTTAGTTTTTCTTATGAGAATTCGTGTCTTCAAGCATCTAATTGTTATTATATCATTCGTGTCCTTCTAATCATCAACTACAAACATACTTTATTATTCATTCCTTTATTTATTTCAAACTTTCAAAGCACCTATGCTTCATTAAGCACTTTTCATACTTATCTTATTTCATGAATTAAGGTGTTCTTTTTAACTTTTCCGACCACGACTAGGTCAACACATGTACATAGCAATTATACCTTATATTAGATCTAATCCATGCTTCACACAACTCCTATTATCAACCGCATTAGCTCAAAAATCATTATTCGCACATAACGTTCAAGTCTCACATAATACATATTCCAATGCATCTATCATACCTCATACATTTCTATGCATTCATGCTATAAAGCACAATCTCATTCTACGTAGACATATAACCAACTACCGTAGACTTAACATTCAACACTTGTCCAAAGGTGTTCTAACATTTATAATCATAGTCATCTCACATAGTCTATGGTTCATATATCACACCTCGTAATCAATCTATGTCTAAGCTTCAACACTATAATTAGCCGCAAGCAATAGCCTACCTTATAACTAAGGCATCATATAACTTTAATTTACTCATTAATCCATCTCCAATACCACTTTAGCACTTCTACTCACATTCCATGACTATTTCTCCATCGTATATTCACATAATCACAAAATAACACACCGGCACCAAACGGGGTGCACGGCTAACTAACTATTCAAACACTTCAAGTCCTCCACGGACTTCTATCACATACACAATAACGCATAACACGCATTCATCACTTATCATCCTTAAGCTCATCTAACATAGCACATAATCCATCTCATACTTAACTATCACTTTCCGCATTACTAACACTTACGTTCAAGGCTTCTACGAGTGGTTTAAGTCTAGGCAACCTATAGTGGATACCTAATTCACTTAAACCGAAGCTCTGATACCAAGTTGTTACACCCCGTACCCGTTTAGACCAAAAATTAAAACTTTTTACGCGAAAACACTTGACTTTTATGGACATGCTGTCACTCTTTTGACAACTGACAAAAATCGGTACACTTTCAGGACTTGATACTATTTTTAAATGAAAGTACACTCAATTACCTTCAAAACGACGGGTGGCGCGACCCGTAACGACTTATGATTTAAAAGATATGAATTTTTTAAAAATTGCCAAAAATATGAAAAACAGTCCAAACCGCCGGTTTGAGTTCAAACCGCGAAGGTTTGAACTTGCTGTCCCGAAAATCAATTTTCGCTATTTCCGCTTGGAAACGCGACCTCCCGAACTCGAAACTTAACCAAACTTTGCAGGTTTACTTGGTATATCATTGGGCTCATTTTCATACAAAAACATTTACCGAACGACTTCCCGAAAGGGTACTTTACAATTGAGACGGGTTATGCAAATAACCCGTTTTGACCCATTTTCACTACAAACCATCCATACGACTTCCGATTTACACCAAACTTGACCAACATCAATGACTTAACATATCAAACGTGTTTCAACGACACTTGACCCGTTTACTACCCAAAATGGGTATATTTACAACTAAACCAAACGCCCCTTTAACCTTGCACATAAACACTTAAAACACACTTTGACTCATCGTTAGACTCCCAAATCGCTATGACTTCTCTAACATACAATTTGACACTCGACCTTACTTTACAAAACACTAAAAGACTCTCGGGGGTACAACTTTGACTCGAGCTCGGTATTCTACCTAGCTCTTAGGGTATATCATCTTCCAAATCCACTTCCAAATCCTTATGCTACAATCCAAGTACTTCCATTTCGCCGCACATAGACCTACAAAACATTAACAACTAAAGAATAAGCTTACGCTTAGTAAGTAACTAGATTAATATATGGTTAATACTTCCATTCACATTCATATGCATCAAGAACGCCTTTAATCATTAGGCTCATGCCGACCATTCTCATTACCGCTATCATATCAACATCATAACCGTATCACATTTAACATAATAACATTTTACACAAATTAAACATAAACTTACCTTAGGCTTCTCAACCTCATAACCTACCTCTTGACCCTAGCTCAATACCATACTTCCTATTTATCCACTTCTAATCCAAGGCTAAATCCTATCAATTCATTCATAACACATAACATGGAATATCATATCAAACATATATAAATCAAAGTTACTTACCTTATCTTCCAAAGCTAGGCTACAATCATGGTTCCACCATTATCATCACCATCAACACATCATCATCATCATCTTTCTAGTTTCACAACCATCATTCATAAACACTTATTAACACAACATATCATGATCAAGGGTTATAAAACCCATCTAAACTTACCCATCATTCTTTCCATACCATCATATGATCATATCATAATCATATGATCAAAACCCACTTAACCCATAAACTTTTACCTCAATAATCATTATAAACTCAAGATTAGAGTTACTTACTTGTGGGGATCATAACTAGGAAGGACTATGGACATTCAATCTTCATCATCTTCTTCTTCTTAAACCATCACTAGTTTTTCCCTCCCTTTTTCCTTTCTAAGAACCGGCCTCCAACTCTCCATCTCAATAATGGAGGAAATATCCGAAGCTCGAGTAAAAGTGGGAGGAATTGCTTTCGAAGTTCTTCTAGTTCGACGAGAGCCAGAATAAGCTAGATATAATTAGTTGGGTGGCACTTTGGGCTATTGGCAAGAATGGCCCCTCAAGTCCTATTCTTTCTATTTGGCCACAACTAATTTATAACACAATTGGTCTATTACAACTTTAACCCTTGAAGTCTATTTCCTTTCTATTTGTGGCACATAACACTTTTCATAACATATAATACATGCTTTGACTATCATTTTGACTATCGGGTTTGACCACTGCGCAACAAATGTTGACTGGCCAATCTCATTAGGTCTTTATCCATTTTCATCTAGGGTGGGGTCCCAACACCTGGGAAACGGGTGTTACATGAGTGATATCAATAAATAAATATCAATCAATTATAGTCAAACACATATCTTATGGGACCGAAATGAAATAGGAGATATTGATGAGATATTTTCTTATTCTGTAGCAAGTGATATTATGAGCGGAGATGATGGTCCCGAACCAAAGTCTGTAATTGATTGTCAAAGTCGACATGATTGGGATAAATGGAAAGACGCTATGCAAGTTGAATTAAATTCACTTAATAAACGAAAGGTTTTTGGGCCTATTGTTACCACACCTAAAGATGTGAAACCTGTAGGATACAGGTGGATTTTTGTGAGGAAAAGAAATGAGAAAAATGAAGTTACGAGATATAAAGCTCGCCTTGTAGCTCAAGGTTTTTCTCAAAGGCCAGGAATTGACTATGAAGAAACATACTCTCCTGTTATGGATGCAATTACTTTCAGATATTTAATCAACTTAGCAGTCTCTAAGAATTTAGAGATGCGTCTTATGGATGTTGCTACAGCTTACTTGTATGGATCACTTGATAATGACATCTATATGAAAATTCCAGAAGGATTTAAAATCCCTGAAGCATTAAGTTCACAACCCAAAGAAATGTGTTCCATAAAATTACAAAGATCTTTATATGGATTGAAACAATCTGTAAGAATGTGGTACAATCGTTTGAGCGATTATTTGTTAAGCAAAGGCTATACAAATAATCTGATTTGTCCATGCGTCTTTATTAAGAAGACAAATTCAGGATTTGTGATCATAGCTGTATACGTTGACGATTTAAACATAATTGGGACAAATAAAGAAATCCAAGAAGTTATTGTTCTATTGAAGAAGGAATTTGAAATGAAAGATCTTGGAAGGACCAAATATTGCCTTGGTTTACAGATTGAGCATATGCATAATGGAATAATTATACATCAATCAAATTACACTGAAAAGCTCCTAAAACGATTCAATATGGACAAGGCAAATCCATTGAGCACCCCAATGGTTGGTAGATCGCTCAATGTTGATAATGATCCATTTCGCCCTTGCGAAGATGGTGAAGAAATTCTTGGTCCATAGGTGCCATACCTAAGTGCAATTGGAGCCCTTATGTATCTAATAAATTGTACTAGGCCTGACATTTCTTTTGCAGTTAATTTATTAGCAAGGTTTAGTTCATCTCCCACCAAAAGTCATTGGAAAGGAATCAAACACATTTTTCGATATCTTCAAGGAACCGTCGATTTAGGCTTGTTTTATCCTAACAATTCGAAAGAGGGATTGGTTGGTTATGCAGATGCAGGTTATTTGTCAGATCCTCATAAGGCAAGATCCCAAACAGGATACGTGTTTATGAATGGAGGTACTGCAATCTCATGGCGTTCCCAGAAACAAACACTTGTTGCAACATCATCAAATCATGCTGAAGTCATTGCACTACATGAAGCTTCTAGAGAATGTGTATGGTTGAGATCTATGACACAACTCATCTTGAGTTCTTGCGGACTGGAGAAAGATAGAAGTCCAACTTTAATCCACGAAGATAATTCAGCTTGTGTCTCGCAGATGAAAGAAGGATATATCAAAAGTGACAGAACGAAACATATACCGCCAAGGTTCTTCTCATATACACAAGATCTTATAAAAGATAATCAAGTTGAAATGAGATATGTTCGTTACTGCAATTTTCAGAAAACATGTTCACAATATTGGAATGCGACATGTTCGAACAATGTGACAGTTTACAGATGACAACATCAGGGGGAGCCAACTACACGCTGCACTCTTTTTTCCTTAGTTAAAGTTTTTTCCCACTGGGTTTTTCTTTAGCAAGGTTTTTAATGAGGCAGCTCTTCAAAGTTGACTCTACGCTGACAAATGGCATCCGAGGGGGAGTGTTATAACTGATCAATAATGTATGTCATATTGTCAACATGAGTATGCTACTGATCAATCATCAATCACGTCTATGCCTTTTGATCAATCATGTGAATTATTACTCACTATTTGATTCGACGTTTGCCTATGTAATACTATTTACTTCCCATCAATGCTCTGTATCTATTATTTTACCCGTGTGTTTGAATGTTGTATAAATAACATTTGAAAGTAACGAAATAAGAATGCACCAAGAGATCAGCTTTTATAGTGATCTTTTAATTCTCTACTTTGATTATCTCCAAAGTTTAATAAATATATTACCATAGGCCTTGTTAATTATAACAATTCAGACTTTTTTCAACAATTTTCAAAAAAGAAAAAAATTTCAATTTTCAAATTTTAACTAGAAAAATGAAAAACCCCAATCTATCATTCTTTATTTTTTTTTTTCTCTAACAAAATAAAAAAAAAAAAAAAAAAAAAAAAAAAAAGGGATTTCTCGATTTATCACAAGTATCTTATTATAACTCTAATCACTATTGGTAAGATCTCCATCTGCATTCTCGTCGTCACCGCCCACCATCACAAACCAAGTTAATTCTTTTAAAATGAAAATTATAACTTTATCTAAACGGGTTTTCAAAATTCTCAAACTCTTTTCTTGATAAGAAAAACTGTTTTCTTTTCAAGGAATTTAGAAACGAAAAATGAAAGAAAATTTTTCTGCAACTAAATGCTAGTTTTCCAACTACTTTTTGTTTTCGGTCACTGAAATTATATATACAAAGTATTCAACTTATAAAACACAAATTTAAGTTATTTATTCACTTCACTAGTATTAATGTAAAATTATTATATAGTGATTTACATGTCATTTTTTTTAACTGAAAACTAACTATCTCACAATTTATACATCAAAATCATCTCACATATCTTAAGCATGATTATACCCACAACCATTTAATTGAGTAACTTCTCACACAACAAAAGACACCATTAAGACACAATAGCTCTTTGTTTCTACATGTCATTTCTTATATCTTAGGTGACCCAAGTGAATAAAAAATAGTTTAGTAACTAGACTAAACAAAAGCGTAAAATTAAGTAACCTCCGTGTATATTGACTCTTAAGAATATAAAAGAGTGCATATATAAAGAGAAAAACGTTTACTTACTGAGAAATGTAAACTACTAATCTACCTTTCTTGTTCCTTCTAATATTATACTTTACACTCATATACTTTCTTACACAACTACTTATAAAAAGTTCAAACCAATAAAGAATATTCATCCATTTGATACACAAAACACTTAGCCATAACTTCGCAACTATAACTGTTTGCCACTTTAAATTTCTGATGCTATGCGTGAGTACTCGACTAGTTTTATACAGCTTAAAATTTAAGTTATTAAAATCACTCAAAGAACATAATAAAGTGTATCATTTTGTCTTAACAAAATTTTATGTGAATAGTACAAATACTTTAAATCAATATATGAAAATCACACTAAAATAGTCGAAAATCAAGTTTTATGTAATAAATAAGAGTATTAATGATTTTCAAAAATCAAGTTTTATGTAATAAATAAGAGTATTAATGATTTTTAAAAATAGACTAACATAGTTGAATTTTATAAATCCAATCTTTACAAGCATTAAGTTTGAGTTCAATCCACAATATAAAGTCTCTCATGTTGATTTTATATTGTGTGCCCGAAAATGTTTCATGTTTGAGAGTCGTGGTCGGGTTGGGTTTCGACCCTTGTCATGTTTTCCACTAGACGTTTTCCTTTCATGTTTTTATGTTTTACGAATCGGAGCTGTATTTCAGTATCTCACATCTTCACTTTATGATTTTTCTTTTTCAGTCACAGTGTTGTAGTAGGTTATAAAGTCTGTTCACTGGTGTAGTAAGTTGAGAGTTTCGAGGTTCATTATGTTCGCAACCGTATAATTTTAACATCTTTTTATCCATATATAACATTTATTGGCTTTGACAAAAAAATGTAGTAGGTATGAACCACATAGATACAAACTTCTGATGAATGATATCGATGTATCAAATAGAATAGTGGGAAACCAAATGGACCATAATCGACATCATGGATAAGAAATTAAGGGCTATGCACGAACCGTAGGTTATCACTACGCTTTGTGGTCCTATATTATCAATTCACCTACTCGATCGTTTTTGTAAGCACGTTTATAGTGGCCTTTAAAGAAATTGCATAGTTTATATGCACAAGTTCTTTGTTGAACACGTTTAAAACATTGTGTATTCATTCAAACAACCAAGCTCGAACCGAATTTGTTTCATGTGAAATCTCCTACCATATAGTACAGTTAGTACTTGTGACTCAAAGCTATGAAAGCTAATCTATTTGTTATAACGTTGATATTTTTGTATTTTGTTTATGCTTTAACACAAGTCATGTAAATTGTAAAATCAAAGTTTTAAAAACCCGGGTTGACCTAGTAACCACCAATTTGGTCATCGAAAGCCGATTTTGCACAAAAATCTGGTTGCTTAGAAAAACGATTTTTAAAATATTGCGCAGAACTAATGAAAATAAAAGAATAAGTTCTATAAATATATAGATGTAACTAGTAAAATTTTCATCAATTGCCAGCTCAAAATATACTATTTATTGTGAAATTACAAATTTTCTCTTTTTAGTTTATTCGTACATTTATTATTGTTAACATCGATAATATTTCTATTGACAATTTTGATTAATCTTGTTGTTTGAATAAAAATGAACAATGTGAATTCAGGGAAAATTGTATTTTTGATGATTTGCATACTCTAATATTTGATTAGCACACTCAAAAGTACAAGTACAGTAAATCATATGTACAACTGTTTAAATCATTAAATTGAATGTGCCAATCAAATCTTTGAGTATAATCTTGACAGTAAAAGATGCATTCATTTTTGTTTGATGAGATTAGGATTCGATTTTTGTATCTTTATTAATTTGGCTTCTTGTCTTGGTTTACCAATTTATCGTGAGTTTTGCCTAACTAACTTCGTCCTTGATATCCTATCAATTATAAATTCTCCCTTTTGGTTATAAAAATACATATTGTATTTTAATTTCATTCCTTAATTAAAAAAGCCCTGTCATGTTAGGGGGTGTTTACCTTTAGCTTAATAAGCTATATAGGGAGTAGTATTTCTTTTTTATTTGAGCTCACTTATTTCCTTATATTCTCTGTATCACCAAAGAGTGAAAAAGTCACTCCTTCTCAATAAGTGGCAATAAGATAAAAGGACCTACTTTTTCTTATAAGCCTCTTAATTTAAAGAGAGAAAAAAAAAAAAAAAAAAAAAAAAAAAAAAAAAAAAAAAAAAAAACCTTTAGTTGGCATAACTAACTTAGGGGGTGTTGATTTCGACTTAATTGACTTAATATGAAAAAAACTGAATTAATTAAGTTATATAAGAACTGTTTGTTTGTGACTTAATAGAGAAAGATGACTGAAAATATTAAGTAATAAAACTGAGGGGCATAACTAACTTAGGGGGTGTTGATTTCGACTTAATTGACTTAATATGAAAAAAACTGAATTAGTTAAGTTATATAAGAACTGTTTGTTTGTGACTTAATAGAGAAAGATGACTGAAAATATTAAGTAATAAAACTGAGGTTGTCTGCATTAAGTCATCTGTTAATTAAACACGACTTAATAAAAAATTTGAACAAACAAGCCCTTAGAAACAATATATGAATTTTAATATAGATCAAGTGGCATTAAACTATCAGAAGTAGTGTACTAGTGTGTTCTTTTCTACATGTACCGTAGCCCAAAGCTAGATTATTAGCAAAAATGTCACATAACAAAATAATAATTTATGTTTTAGCAAAGAAAAAAACGTCAGTGCAAAAATGTCATTGCGTGGATATAATTTTCTAAATTTTTTTTGGATTTAGCATTTCTCTTATTTTATTCTATGAGTTTCATTCACTTCACCGGATTTGAAATATTTATACTTAATAGGGGTGAGCATGGGGCGGGGTGGGGTGGTTTTATAGTAAAACCAAAAACCGAACCATATATTTCGGTTTTGGAAAACTACAAACCATTTGGTTTTGGTTTTTTCGGTTTCGTTTTTTCGGTTTTTGATATTCAATCGGTTCGGTTTCGGGTTTTTCTTATTTGAAAACAATCAAGTAAAAACATTTGAACAAATATCAATAATAGCATAATATCCAGCAATCTAAAGCTTCAAAAAAACGTACGAAACAACCAAACATGAATCTAAAATATACAATGCGTGTCTTTGCAGCTTTGCACTTTTCGTTAGCAAAAACATTCAAAAACACTATTGTTCGAAAACAAAGATATAGTATCTATAAACCTAACAATTTGAATGTATAGATAATAAACAACATTATTGCTTTTTTTTAATAGATAAAGTTGTATACTCAAATCTTTAAAATTAAATAGAAAATCTCTTATATAGATAAAATTATATAAAATCATATATAAAGGTGGGGCGGGGCGGTTTTCTAGGTTCGGTTCTTCGTATGAAACCAAAAACCGCCCCAAACATTCGGTTTTAATAAAACTCAAAACCACCACCATCGATTTGTCAAATGGGGCGGCTTTTTCAGTTTGGCTTTTTCGGTTTTTTCGGTTTTGATTCGGTTTTTCGGTTTTGGTGCTCACCCCTAATGTAAGATGTGTTTGACTTAAACAAAGAATAAACTTTCATTTGTGAATTAGAGTGAAGAGATTTTTCATGAAAAATGAAAAGAGATATTACAGTATTGACCCTATGGAGTTGTAGGGTGTGTTTGGTAAAAGTAGCAGTGAGCGGTGAGCAGTAGCTGTGAGCAGTAGCCACCGCTCACAGCCCACCGCTCACAGCTTATTATTTGTGAATTAGAGTGAAGAGATTTTTCATGAAAAATGAAAAGAGATATTACAGTATTGACCCTATGGAGTTGTAATGTTGGGATCTTGGGTGGAAACAAGTGTTATTTTAGTATGTAAATTAAAGCCCCAAAATTTTATTTTATTTTTTCTGAACGGCAGATTTATTAGAAACTAACAAGTTGTTAGAAAAGAATTACAAGCAAAGGGTACAAGGATCCAAGTAACCCAATTTAGTTTAGAATTACAACGATCAGAACACCAATTAAAAGAAATTTGAACCAAGTCATCAAAAAGAAGCTTTCTACGCAGATTCGAAGCACCAAAAAGCATAATTATTATGCTCCGGAAGATAGATCGTTACGAGTCATACTTGGCATGCAGGTATATACATCAAAAGAGACTTGTCTAAAACTATCTATAAGCAGTAGGGGTCGGGTTATTGATGTGAGATGGGTCATAAGTTCTAAGACCGAGTCACTTGAGGCATTGTCAAATAGAATTTATTTATTTTATTTGCGCGATTCCTGTTAGCTATGTTATTTTGATATTCAGATTTCTTGATATTTATGCCCTTTCTGTTAGAGACTTTTAAGCAGCCTTGGGAAGGCAGCCCCCTTTCTCGCGCATCAAAGGCTTCAGTAAAGTAGTTGCGACTATTTTGAAAACAAAGAAACGAGTGCTTAACCTAGCTAATGAAAAAGAGCGTCAAGAACTCCTGACCGAAACACTGAAAACTTGACTTGCTACTATTGAGCAGCAGCCAGTTGTCTGCCATATGGGCATGGCGTGCCACACGCTATTCAACCACCAACCAATATTTAACAAAGAAACCAGTTTGGACAGTTAAAAACACTATCGAAGGGCCAACGCAAGAACCAAATCTATCTGATAATAATAACAAACACCAAAGAACAACCAACTTTGGTTATCCATGTCAAAGATTTTCTTCAAATACATTTTAGTAGATTTCTTAAATCAAAACCCCACAATCCCAGATCAAAATAAGGAATGCACACAATGATCATATCCCCCTTTCACTTTACAAGGTAAAATCAAGAAAAAACTGATGTTTCTTACTTTCCTCGTACAAAATGCCATCCCATCTATTTGAAACAAACCAGATGGAATAGAGATGATATTGGGGGCGGGGCACAAAACTTGTGGCATACGACTAAAATCATATTGCCACAGCTGATAGAAGATAGTAAAGGTACTAGTTATCAGTAATATATCGACATAAACGACATATAAAACAAAGGGTTGGCAGGAGTTGTGTAGGCACGTGCAAAGGATTAGGGGTCTAAGAAGGAGCAGATGGTTCGGGCTTAACGAGAGAACTGGTGTCAGGTTGTTGGGTAGGGTAGATTAGTGAAGCAAGTGATATGGGCATGATGCATAGTGCTTTTGACTGGAGAAATTGCATTGCAGCTCCAACATCCTCTTCCATGAGCTTTGCTACTTCACGTTCTGTGTCATCATTTGACCAATTCTCCCATGCTGGCTGACTATATCCGTTGTCGTTTGCATCCCCCTATACATTAAGGAATGTATTAGTATTTAAGATACTAAACCAAGATAAGAAAATAACCCATTGTTGATTTATATACTTATGCATGGTTTGATTTATGTTGTATTTCATCTCAGTCAGGTCACTAAGAAATTAGCTACAATGGGAACAAGCGAAATGGGTTGAAATTCTAAGTCTATTTGCGATGCAAGCAACATCGTAAATCACTTTTTTCAAAGCAAGCGGTTTCCAAGGTGTTACTAAGGTGCACATCAACCGAGTAATAAATGAGTTTCAAGTTCCATCTCAATCAAATGTGTACGAGTAAATAATTTGTGTATTTCTCCCTAAAAAAGATATTTAGTTTTAGACTCATTATTAACCCATATAACGACCTATAAAGAAATTACAAAATGGACAAACATGTAATCCCATACTAACCCAATCAGCCCAACCCTTTCCACTCGAACCCATTTTGACCTGTTTCTTGTTACCTCAACCAAGTTGGAATTGTCAAATATAAAGAGGTTTCCAGTAGCAAAGTTCGTTGAAGTAAAACGTTACAAATACTTAAGATCCACCTATATTATTTATTAAGAGTGACATTTTAGACACGAGGTGATGCATTTTAGAGAAACCTACTTAAGGTCTGTTTCCAGTTTAGGAATTATTTGTTTTACTAATAATAGCAACATACTTCAATTTTCACCCATTATTAGGACTCAATAACATAGGAACCTGTAATGTGTTGGGATGGAAATGGTTCTGAATTTCTTATTTAACTATTTCTAACACAAAATTGGTATGCAATGGGTTGAATTTGAAAATTGACTAACGACGAAGGACATGTCTGTAAAATGACAAAGCTTCCAATGTGCTTAATTCCCAAACTCAAACTAGGACTCAATGCTTTTAGTTTATCTGTTCAATTTAGGACTATAAACAATAAAGGTGTACCCAAAATCCCAAATCAAACTTTTAAACTGATATGTTTTGAACTTTTGATAACAAAGACAGAGTTCAAAGGTGGGTACCAGGTTCAGCCATTCAAGTATTGACCAAGAGAATTGAGGGTCTAAAATCAGATTTAATCTTATAATTATATCATCCAACCAATGGTTGTTTTGTTTCAATATTCAAGTATTGACCATAAACGGTTTTATTGTTTCAATCCAGCCTAAATTTGTTTATATTTTAAGATGTTAAATGCATCATTAAAAAGCTGAATCAACTTGCAACGTTTGAGGTGATTTTAAAATTAATAAAGAGTGGCTCATGAGTTGGCATATGGTTGAAGAGGATGAAAATTGAAGTCATCTTGTGTCCTGAAATAGATGTAAATAAAAGTATGTTGCTACACTACATCTCTTTGTAGACGAATCTACATTGCCTATCACATAAATGACCTAAAAAGGTTATTGTGCATTTAGCCCATTTAGATATCTGAAACATCTGTAAAACTATGTCCAGAGTTGAATGTTGCAAATTTCATGGGATGAAGCGAGTGAAATTTAAGTGTATGTTACCTCGACAGATTGCAGCGGGACATCAGATACAAGTTGTGCCACTGCACCAGCTCCACCAAGCCTACTCATGCTAAGAACCTGCCAAGTCAGTCAGTGAATTTACAAACCACAAGCAAAAAATCTTTGCATGTTTGGACAATGAATACAAACTAATGAAAGGTTACAGCACGATGAATGCACATGAGATAAACACACATGCAGAGTCATACTATATCTAAATAGTGCTTTCTCTCATTAGATTTATTATTACCTTGACCTGAAGCCGTAAGAATTTCACGTAATCAAGAATTTCATCAAGCATAGCTGCCTTGTCGGTCTGTACAAGGTACACATTAACTATTCAGCAATCCATCATAAAAAAACAAAAAGCATGAATTACAGAATTTAAACTTCACCTTGTTGCAACTGGGAACAAGTTCCTGTAAAGCCCTCATTCTTTCTGCAATTCTTTCTCGACGCAGCTGCAAAACAAATTCATAACATGTTAACCAAATGCATAGACTTAGCTAAGACACAGACAACGGCTAATTGAACTATGGTTTATCGGTGATAAAAATGTGTGAGTCAAAAACTGTAATATACTATTTTAAACTGAAACCAGCAAGGGGAAATTCCATCGAGCGGCAACCACTTTTTTCTAAATTTGCAAGTTTATTCACAAACAATTAATGTATTAATTATAACTTATAAATTTTACATAATCATACAATAATGATCACTGTTATTAAATAAAGTGATTGGAGGTTGAATGCATCAAAAATACACTACGCGGGACTTTTAACCTGTTTAACACATTGCATATCCAGTCATAATTTTATTTGACTGGCTTGTGATAAAACATAACTCAAATCCACCAATTCATAAGCAAATGAGCTGGAAACATGGAGTTGCCAACTCTACTGTATAACACTATAACTAAATGTACTATTATGTTGGTTTGAATAGTTTATCTTACACGCTCAGCTATGCTATGAGGATCTGTGGCTTGTCCTCGCCGAGCCCGTACCCTAGGGCGAATACTAGGTGGATGGGCAACTGTGACAGCTGCACTGGTAGTTGGTTGCCCTTGAAAAGCCTGTCAAGGAAAACCATAAAGAAAACAATATAAGTATACCACGAAGCATTAACATGAAAAAAGTAATATATAAGCATTTATACGAAACTAAGACTTAAAAGGGGCACTACTATAGGCTTGCAGACCTATAACTGTAGCACATACACACAACCATTACACTTGTGTACCAAGGTAATGAGGCTGATTCCGTATAAATCATGGGCCAATTAACAATTACAATAAATAATAACACGCTTTCACTTCATTTCTAGTTTGGTCAAGGGACTTCAAAACGAATTTACTAAGACCATCGGAATTTCAAGAAACCGTGAAACATACGGTCAACTTTGGTAGCATGTTGCATCTGATTGGGTTGTTCAGTTTAAAAAGTATAATGGTTTAGTAGCAAAGTTTAAGTTCCATTAATAAACTAGAAATGGACTGGAAATAATCAACCCTTGATCACTATGTTTGATTTTTTTAAAGGCCGTATATTTATCTATCAGAAACTTTATATTTACACCAAAAAGGCAAAAACATTTACATAGTACAGACACAAAAAAAAAAAAAAAAAAAAAAAAAAAAAAAAAGGGGAAAAAAAAAAAAAAAAAACTCTTACCCTCTCATGTGCCCTCATTACAAGATGTAGAGCTATGGGTATACAAGAGGTGACGAGGTTAACCCCCCACTGATACTATAAACCAGCGTCCACAAACAAACTGTGTGGACCAAAACAATGCTAACCGATTGACACTTTACTAATGAGCACCAACACATATAATAATTCTAAAAATGACACAATGAAATCCATACGTGTTGAGACGTGTGTGACTGTAGAAGCTCAAAGAAATAGGACCAATAACTCTTGACAGAGGGATAGAAATGATCACTAAGTTTATATGCTTGACACAGATCAAAAGAAAGCCACGTAATATGATGACAGTTTACGACTTTATACTTGCTTCTTAACTTTGTAAAACTTCAAAGTCTTTCGATATGAGCTATTGTCAGACGTTTTACTTTGAGCTCGTCCTTAGATGTATCGTCTTTGACCAACAGGTTATCAATATTTGATTTTTGGTATGAATTAACATAAGAAAAAGGTTTCAAATGTTACATTGCAGTAAAATAATTTTATTTTATAATAAAACAAATTCTTTTTCCAAGGCATGCACATGCATATCCTAGGTTCCTTTTAGGCCTTTCTTAGTTCCTTGCCTTAGACACACAAAAGGTTAAGGCAAAAGATTAACTCGTTATATTAAAAACCTGGACCCATTAGTCAGAAGATAGAGAAACGCCGCTATACTGTAAACATAACCTATTGGTATGGTACAATAAGTATGGTAAGATATGTTATCGGTTTACTGCATAAATAACTATCATATTCGTATCAACATATGCATTTATAACCTTTGAATTTTAAGAGCCGCCTTATTGAACGGTTTATCTAAACAGTGTAGTCATTGTTCCACATAAACAACATTCATAGAGTGGCTACCTCAATTCTATCTTAAATCAAAGTTACACAAGCACTGCTATATACAGGATATTACTCTACCATTTCAGTATCAGCGCTTTTGCAACTAGTATTATTATTCAACATTGAACCCTCAACCAATCAGTAGTCATGTACAAAAAAACCCGAAACCGAAAAAAAAAACTGAACCCTAAACCGATCAATAGCGGTTTTTGACCAAAACCGGTTCGGTTTTGGTAAAAACCAGCCGGTTTGGGGAGTAAACCTTTGGAACCGGTTCGGGGTTTTTTCAAACCGGTTTCTCAAACCGAACCGCTTTGAAAAAACCGGTTTTCAAGCCATGATCGTGCTCACCAAAGAAATGAATAAAAGGATTCAACCGGTTTTTTTTTTGGAAAAACTGGTTTGAAACCGACCCAAACCGGTTACCACTGGTTTGGTTTTTTTACGCTCAAAAATCAAACCGAACCTAAACCGGTTCTTTCCGGTTCGGTTTTCAAAACCAGTTTCGGTTAGGTAAAAACCGGTCAACGTACACCTCTACCAATCAGTAGGTGACCAAAACACTAAGCACTAATTTCTGTAATTATGAGACCAAAAAACTTTCCAAACATCCTTTTAAAAGGTACAAACATAAATACCCGTGCCTAAAAATCTTTCGTTATCTAAACCTATAGAACATTTTACACAACGATACATCAAATTATAACTAAATAACAAAAACAGCACAAAATGAGTAATAGACCTGAGGAACAGTATGTAGCAAAGAGTGTTGTTGAGACGGGTGCATATTATTTTCAAATTGATGATGAGCCGAAGGAAACAAACCACTCATATTCATATTCCCTCCTCCTCTCTCCTGCAAACAACATCATCATCAAACAACATTAAACTAAAACAAACCTCCAACTTCTTCACAATATCAGTGTCACCCCCTCGCAATTTCACAAAAAAGTTATTTATAGGGCGTTTGTTTAAGCTTTTTTGTTTTGCCTTACGAGCTTATTCAATGACTTATAATTCATAAGCTCATTTTTTGCCGGGTTATTTTTTAGCTTCTTATGACTTGTATGGAATAAAAACCTATAAGCTAGAAATAAGGCAGAGAAAATGGGCTTATACAATATGAACATATAAACCGAGCTACTTTAAGCTTATTTGTGTGGCTTGTGAGCTTGTTGAGCTTTTAAAAGTTAATAAGTTCAATGTTTTGACTTACGAGCTTATCAACTTAAACTTATGGCTTATTTAAGTTCACGTGCTTAAAATTTTGAACTTATTAGCTTTTCGAAAGTTCGGTAAGTCAATAAGCCACCATACAGGCTTAAACAAACACCTCCTTATATGAGCTTATACGGCGAAATATAAGCTTAAACAAACACCCCTTTAAATTATCAACAACAACAAGCAACATTAAACGCAAAACGAAACATAAATATTTACAAACACAACCCTCCAACTTCTTCACACTCTCACAAAAACTTACTTAAGGGTTTTTTCTAAGCTTTTTTTTTTTTTTTTGTTTTTTTTACACTCATATTTTCCAGCTTATTTTTTACTTACTAATGAGCTTATTAAAACCTATAAAATATATATTTTTCAGCTTATTTTTTACTTACTAATGAGCTTATTTGTGTTTCGGCTTATATTTGAAAAGCCTCAATTTTCAGGCTTACTTCGATGCTTATCGGCTTATATAAGTTTATTACTGTATGATATAATAAGCTTATATAAGCCCAAAGGCTACAAAATAAGCTAAAAAAATTAAAACTTATGCAATATAAGCCGAAAAACAAACACCCCTTGAAAAATAAGCTAAAAACACCCCAAATAACAACATTAAACAGACAACAAAACAATTATACTAGTAATAATAAACAGTAAAGAAATAGTATTTACAAACACAGCCCTCCAACTATTTCACAACATCACAACCACCCCTCGAAAAATAAGGTAAAAACATAGCCTTATAAAATAAAAACACCCCAAATAACAACATTAAACAACAGACAACAAAACAATTATAATAAACAGTAAAGAAATAGTATTTACAAACACAGCCCTCCAACTATTTCACAACATCACAACCACCCCTCGAAAAAAAAAAAAAAAACTTACACGCTGCTGCTGCTGCTGCTGTTGCTGCTGTTGGTGAGCAGGAGTAAACTGAGCGCCGTTATCCAAACTCAACCCCAACGGAAACACACCCTGCTGTCCCTGCTGATGATGATGCTGATGAGAACCAGAACCATCGATGTTGTTGTTGTTGTTGTTGTAAGAAGAAGGTATCGCTAGAATCTGTTCAAGGAAGTCGTCGCCGTATCCTTCCGGTGGGTCACTCGCCATCTTTTTTTTCTCTTTGTTTTTGTTTGAAAGGAAGAAAGAAAAAGAAGGAAGGGAATGATTGAAGAAGAAATAAAGGGGAGAAATGGAGGGTATTTTGGGAAATGAGAAATAGCATGCGTGGTATTGGAAAACACGCACCTCTGACAACATCATTTTCGCTTTTTATCTAGTAGTATTTGTTTATTACCACATCAGCCGTTTTTTAGTTTTTGTGTTTTCTTTTTTTATTTGGGGTACAAACCCCCGTCAACCTCCTATGATATCAAATTAGGGGGGTTTGGTCAAATATTCTCTTTGTTCTTTATTTTTTTTAGTATAACACAGTATTTTGTCAGTTTTTGTTCCGTATTTCTGACAATTTTAAGTGTTTGACTTATTAAACTTTATATTTTCTATTCCGCACTTTCAAGTTTATAGTATTTTTGATATAAATAAAATTATAAAAATAAAAATAAAATAAAAAAAACAAGAGGGGTGTGCTTGGTATTTTTTGGGAGGGTATGAATAGGTACCGCCTTTTATTTTTCATGCTACATACGTGGGCCCCGAAGCTTTTTACAAACGAAAACAAAAGTATTTTTGCCTTCTAAACACAATCACTACTTTATTATCTTATCTATGGTGAGCAAGAAAACCATAAACTAACCAAAAAAATCTACTTCAAAAATCTAAGAAGTCATTTAGTTGTAGAAAAATTTCGTGTTTTTCTGTTTTTAAATTTTTTAAGAAATACAGTTTTTCTCTCTAAAGAATAGTTGAATTTTTTAAAAACTCGTATAGTTGGAGTTATTTTTTTCCTTTTTAAAATAATTATCTTAGATTGCGGAGGTGGGCGGCAACGGTGACCGATGGAGGATGACATGAGAGTTTAGGGTTAGAATGATGTATCTTTTATGTTTTGTAGATCAGAGTTTCTTTTTATTTAAAAATAATAATAAGAAAGAAATAAATGAGAAGGGTATAATGGTTTTTTCAATTTTTTAATTACAATTTTGTAAATGAGAATTTCACATTTCTAAAAAATTATTGGAAAAAAATGTGACTAAACGGATTTTCAGTTTTTTCATTTTCATATAAAAATTTCTTGAAAAAAATTTCATCAATTAATCGCATCCTAAGCTTTGATTTTGATTTTTGAAAAAAAAAAGGCTTTGGAAATGAGATATAGTATATGTGGTATTAGAAAACACGCATCTCTAACAACTTTTCGCTTTTCATGTATTAACACATCAGCCGTTTCATTTCCTTTTTCTAACGAGCAATGTTACATCTATAAAGAGTTTACAAAATTATACCGACAAAATAACTTGGCGTGTGTAGTAGTCCAATCATTTTACATCATAATATCTTTTTCTTCTTTCATACTCTCCACAATTCATTACTAAGTCATTCTGTAGAGATATAATTTTATAAACTTTTTTTGGAATAACATTTATTTTTGATTTTTTTCTAACTACATGGTCCACGATTTTCTACAAAAAAAAATGTTGGAAAACAGTTACACTTTTCTTGATAAAAATCATATTACAATTAATAAATAAACATTGAATAAATAACAGAAAATTAAATACAGGCAACAATTGGTAGAAAAAAATTAAGACCTCTAATTTTTTTGGGAAGGCTAAGAATATATAAAAAGCTCTAAGAAAGAGCAACAAGAAACATGTACAGGCACCTCAATAAAAAAAGAGCACATACCACCTCAACGGCAATTACAGACCCCGAAACAACCATAACAAAACAAACAAGGGCGCACACAAAACTAGAGAATAACCTCTATCAGGTTAACACTCCAAACACTCCAATCAGCCGACTTCAGCAAACACCTCTTAGAAATCCAGAGCAACGACAATCTCTGAATGGACGGGAAGATATCCTCTGTTTTTACCACAACCAAATAATCCGGAGGAGAGTTACAAACTCTGTTTCTCCAACTCCATAAAGACCAAACCACGACTTGATAAATACCATGGAGAATTTTTGAGAGCTTAGGAATTCCAGAAAAGGAGACATTACCAGAGGCCATGTCTCTCATCGAAAGAGAGGTTATCGACGAGTTCATATCGATCCTCCACCAACTCCAAACCTTGCGCCAAATAGTTTTCACTTTAGAACAGTTGAAAAGGCAATGATCAATAGTTTCATCCTCAAGCTCGCAAAGGGGGCAAACTTTAGAAGGTAACATCACTCCCCATATCCGCAAGCTTCACTCGAGTAGGGAGCCTGTCGAGAGAGGCGCGCCAAGTGCAAATGTAGATCTTCCTAGGGACCCAAAAATTCCACACATGATGCTTGCCAAGATTGCAATGAGAAAGCACTTTATCACTCGACAGAGAGACATTCCCAATAAGGTTGATGAGATTAGAAAGGTCATCCAAAGTCCTCCCGCGAGGAGGGACTCTCCAGCTCCAATTACCCATCCAAACACCATAAGAAACAACCCATCTATCGCTAACAACACAATTTTTATTAGACTCGAGAGCAAATAAACGGGGGAACTTTTCTTTAAGAATAATCCCGTCCTAACACCAAGCATCTAACCAGAAAGAGGTGTTTCTGCCATTTGATATTTTCTTGTAAAACGAGGGCTTAAATGTCGGATCAATAAGTTCAATTTTTTCAACATCCTTAACAATGTCAAACCACACCCTGTTACTGCTGGACCTGGAAAGAGAGCCATTAAACCTACCATCATCACCATAAAAAGCTTTGATTACTTTTCTCCACAACGCTTCTTCTTCGGTAAGGAACCGCCATTTCCATTTTCCTAGTAAACTTAAGTTTTTAGCTAAAAGACTACCAACACCGACACCTCATTTATCCTGGCTCAATAAGATGTTTTCCCATTTTACCCAAGAGATACCCTTAGCGTCATCTTTAAAGCCCCAAAAAAACCGACTGCGGATAGATTCTAACAACTTAATCACCTTCGAAGGCGCTTTGAACAAATATAAAAAATAAATAGGCATACTCCCCAAAACCGACTTTACTAGCGTGAGGTGACCTCCGATGGAGAGGCAATTAGCCTTCCAGGAAGACAACCTGGCCTGAAGCCTATCCACCACCCCACTCCATCCGTCACAAAAATTCATATTGCGCCAAACCTGGAGCCCGAGATACATGAAATGAATGTTGTCAGAGGAACAATTAATGGAAGAAGCAACAAGATCAACCTCATTCTGAGGCACCCCAATACTGAGGAGGCTACTTTTAGCAAGGTTTACTTTGAGACCCGAAGCATCCTCAAAACACTTGAGGATGTGATCGGATTTTTGGCATTCAAACCCGACCACTTTCCAAAAAAGAGAGCATCATCAGCATACTGTAACAGAGAAAGATTAGCTCCTCCATCCATAAGAGAAATGCCTTTATAAATGCCTCGATTACATGCATCAATAATTGACACTTGGAGGGCTTCAGAATTAAAAGAAAGAAGTAAAGGTCGAGGGACAAGGCTTGTGCTTAGCACGATTATCTTAAAACAGATTCGTCGGCAGTTTCTCAGGGTACAACGGCCAAAGCATGTGTACTGCCGGACGTGGCAAACTTGCCTGAAAGATCATGTCTACTGAACTTCCTCCATCCATGTATATCCAACTTACCATATGAGAGGCTATCATTGCTGTTATGACCACTGGACCCGATGATGGTATGAACGCAACCAACGAAATGCTTCTCGGTGGGGGTACGTTGCCAGGTCTCCATGACCTCGTTACTCCTTATTGTACCTGAGTGCCATGACTGGATCATGTTGACACTCTCTAACTGTTCCCTGAGGGACTCTGGTTTCTTTTGGGTATTGTTCTCTACTCTGGGTTGTGTGCCAGGGTAGGTAGGTCTGGGTGGACCGGTTAGATGCTCGAAGTGTAGGGTAGATTGCATGTTATGTCCGGGGTGTGGGCTAGAGGGCATGTGAGGGTTCCTTTCTGTGTATTATACATGGGGTAGTTCCAAGGTAGTGGGTGTAACACCCGTTTCCCGGATACAAATAGGCCCCACCCTAGATGGAATTGACTAGGGTTTAACGTGATTGACTAGTCAACGAATGTTACGTGGAAGTCAAACTCGATAGTCAAAGAATATGTATTGTGGTTATAGAAAGTATTATGAGTCACAACTACAATGAAAATGGACCTAAGGGAATAAATTGGTAAAGTATTATATAAGTTATAAAAGTGTTATTAAGTATTTGTGGCCAAATGGAATGAAAGGGGACTTGAGGGACCTATTGTGCCAATTAGGCAAACTCACCTCCTACAATAATCTGGATACTTCCACTAGTATCATAAGATTTCCAGAAGATGTGTGTGTGAGTTGGGTGTGTCGAACTAGGAGGAAAAGAAGAGAGGACCATCATGTCTTGATGGTCAAATTGAAGAAGGATTAATGGTCTAATACTAGTAATGTACCCTAGTGATAATCCTTATGCAAGTAAGTAACTTCAATCATATTGAAGTAATGATTTATGAATTAGGGTTCATGTACCCTAATTAAGGTAAATTGGGTAAAGATGTTTATAAGTTAAATCAAGAAGTTATGATAAATATGGGTTAAGTATTATTGGGTTTAAGCTAATAATTAATGGGGTTAATTATCATATAATCATTTGATGGTTATGTGATAATTAGAGATGTTTAAGGAAGAGCTATAATTGTGGTAATCATAGTTAAGTAACTTGATTATGTGTTTATGATAATAGTGATTTGGCCTAGATTTCAAGGGTGGAGATGATGATGTCTTTGGTTTCACTAGCTTGGAATCAAGGTAAGTAAACCAGTTATAATGTAAAGTTATTACGAATTCTATGCATTATGTGTTATGTGGCTTGATGTGTTAAGGTTAATGAATAGCTCGTAGAATTGCGTTTATGGGAAAGTGAGTATAATAAGGCTAGTTATGTGTTAGACAAGAGTGGGATAAGGAAAAAGGAAGGTTGTGGCTTTGAGTAGTTAAGGTATGTGTTTATGGTTAATGTTGTATGAGATTAACGATTGTTATAATGTGTAATTCGTGAATGAATTATGATGTTAAGTTATACCCGCTTTACTTACTAAGCATTCGTGCTTACGGTTTAAGTGTTTAATGTTTTGTAGGTTTATGCTTGATGAAGGTATGCTTGGATTATGGAATAAGGATTGGTTATACGAATGTTAGAAGGAATTGGGTAAGAATGTAGGAGCTTAGGTAGATACCGAGCTCGTTTCAATGGTGTACCCCCGTTGGTCCTACAATGGTTTGTAAAGTATGGTCAAGTGTAAATTGTATGTCAAGATTGTTATAGTATAGTTAAGGTGTTCATGGTCAAGTTGAAGGGGTGTTTGGATTAGTGTATGATTATACCCATTTGTGGTTCAAAAGGGTCAATTATCGTGTAATATGTTAAAGTGTGTTTTGGTTATGCTTTTGTCTCATAAATGAGTAAAATGGGTCAAGTTATAGTGTTGATTATGTGTTGGGTCTAAAATGCTGCTGATTCGAGAAACATAACTCTGCTGGATAGTTATATGACTCTGCTGATTAGTACATTAACTCTGTTGTTTTGATAACTCTGCTGAATTTGGATAATAGGCATAGTGTAACTCTGCTGCTAGCTCACGAAGACTCTGCTGCTAGAAGATTTACTCTGCTGCTTATTAGATATGTATAGTATGTTAAGGATAAGTATAGAAAAGATACGTATGAATATTTTTCTTGTATAGGAAGTCTTGTAAACCGACTAGGACTCCTCACGCTATAAAAGGAGGTTCTAGGGTTAAAGTTAGAGATCGATTATCTTAGCATACGTATTATTGTTTACACTTCAAGGTTTCTTGTAACCCTATTGCTGTTGAGCAATCGTATTAATATTGAAGTGTTGTTTGAGAATTCGTTTGTGTTTATTCTTCTTAAGATCAAGTATTAGTTTCCGCATAATATTTGATATACAACTTAAGATCAGTTTCTATACCGATTACTTTAGATTTATCTAAGGTAATTAATAAGATCGTGAAGCTCAACTGGGATCAACAAGTGGTATCAAAGCTTGTGATCTAGAAACTGGTACCAAGAAGAATTTCTGAATACAAGATCTGCTAATCATCAAAGTTAGCAATGGATTCCGACTCTACACACATGGTTACTGCATCAAGGGTTCCCATGCTTAAGACTGGAGAGTATGAGATCTGGAAGAGGAGGATTCAACAATACATAAGAATGGTTGATTACTCACTTTGGGAAGTTGTTCTTCATGGCGACAGTGTGCAAACCAAGACTGCTACTGGATCAGTCTTGACTCTCAAGACAAGTGAGGAGAAAGCACAGAGAAGATTGGAGGTTAAGGCTCACAGTATTCTCATGATGGGAATACCTAATGATTATCAATTAAGCTTTAATCATATTGAGTCTGCTAAGGAGTTATGGGAAGCAATTGAATTTCGATTTGGTGGGAATGAGGCTACCAAGAAATCAAGAAAGAATCTACTGAAGCACCAATTTGAGACTTTTTCTGCTTTGGGTTCTGAGAACATTGAGGGAACTTATGATCGACTTCATAAGTTAACCAGTCAGATGGCTCTTTTGAAGATTGAGCCATCTCAAGAAGATGTAAATCTAAAGTTTCTGAGAAGTCTATCTTCTGAATGGAACACTCATACAGTGGTTTGGAGGCACAAGGAAGATTTTGATACTATGACATTGGATGATCTGTATAACAACTTGAAGGTGTATGAATCTGAAGTTAAAGGATTGTCAAGCTCATCTTCTACCACAAATAATCTTGCTTTTGTTTCCTCAAACAGCAAGAATAATGGTAGACATCAAGAACAGCACTCTGCTGCTGGTGCTTTTGCTCCTGCTGTTGGTTCACATGTCTCTGCTGCTGACTCTGCTAACACCAACACCATCAGTGATGCTGCAATTTGTGCTTATTTGGCTGAACTTACTACAAGTACTTCAGTCATGCCTCAAGATCTGGATGAACTTGATCCTGATGATGTTGAGGAGATTGATATGCAATGGCAATTTGCAATGCTTACTATGAGGGCAAGAAGGTTTCTTAAGCGCACTGGGAAAGAGATGAAGTTCAGAAGGAACAAGAGTGTGGGATTTGACAAGTCAAAGGCTGAATGTTTTAATTGCAGAAAGAAGGGACACTTTGCAAGAGAATGCAAAGCACCAAAAAGAAGCAATGAAAATTTCAAGAAGTCTGCTGATGAAGAGCCAAATTCTACTACTGCTATGGTATCATGTGATGGGTTAGGTGATTTTGATTGGAGTGATCTTGCTGAGGATGGTCCAAATTGTGCATTGATAGCTGAAGAGGATCCTGAAGTACAACATTTTGCTCTCATGGCTTATTCTTCTTCTGGATCAGACTCTGAGGTATCCAATGAATCATCTTGTTCTTTTAAATCATGTTCTGATACAATTGAGATACTTAAGTCTAGCAATGGAAACCTTAAAATGGAAAATGAAACACTTAAGCTAGATAATCTTAGTTATGCATATGGTTTAAAGAACTTAGAAGAGAAACTAGAATTTTATAAAAAGGCTGAAATTGAATACCTTGATCAGATCACTATCCTGAAAAATGAAATTATCAAGAAAGATGATGAGATTAAGGTTCTTATGGAAAAAGTAGGAGAGGCTGAACAGGCTAGAGACTTAGCTAAGAGTGAGACTGCAAAACATATTGTTATGGTGGAAAAACAACAATTTGCCACTGACATTCTCAGTAAACCATTAGGAAGACACTTTAATGGTATAGGATATAATGCTGTTGCTCACCCTAACAAACTTAGTGCCAATGCCCCTCCTACTAGGACATTGACTTTCATATCTGAGTCTGAGGCCAAACCTGTAGGTGAAACTAGTAAACCTGTAGTTGAATCTAGTGAAAAAGAAATAGAGTCACCTAAGGTTGAGGTAAAGAAGTATGAACAAGCACCCCTTATTGAAGATTGGATGTCTGACAGTGATGATGATGAAGTGGAATCTGATTCAACCCCTAAGAACAAAAAGGAAGAAATTCCTACTGTTGTTGAATCAAAAGTACCTAAGGCTAAAAAGTTTGAGTTTGTTAAGCCTAGGTTTGGTAAAGGTATCTCTAGGAAGATGGCAGAGTATGATAACACACCTAGAGTATATCCTAAAAGAACAAATAACTTGCCTAGGGGAAACCAGAGAAATTGGAACAACCTAGTTTCACAAAAATTAGGTACTGATTTTCAATTACTTAAGAAGGCATGTTATTGTTGTGGTAGTTTTGAACATCTGCAAGATGAGTGCTATAAGAAACCAGCTTGGAACCAATACACTAGGGTGAACCATAGAAACTTGGCTAGAAAGACTCACCCTCACCCCAAAAGAAACATGGTTCCCAAGGAAGTTTTGATGAGATATGGTGTGTCTAGAGTTATCTCTCCTATTGCACCAAAAGGGTCTATAAAGAAGGAAATAGTCGATTCTGCTGATAAGGCAAACTCTGCTGTTAAGGCAGACTCTGCTGTTTTGCCTAAAGTTGTTACTAATACTGTTGTGGGCAATCATTTTTATGCTGTTAAAGCCTCAGCTTGCTGGGTCTGGAAACCAAAAGTTAAAGTTTTAGATCATGTTCTCAGACACAGCAGTGCACCAATGCAGTTGAAGAAATTTGACTACTTTGATGCACAAGGTAGATCCAAGTCAGTAATGGCTTGGGTCCCTAAGAGAAACTAATTCTCTTACTTTTTGTGCAGGGCAATCTACAAAAGGAGCTAAAGGATAAATGCATTTTTGATAGTGGATGCTCTTCACACATGACTGGAGACCAGAGCAATTTGGAAAATTTTGAAGCTTTGGATGGTGGATATGTTGCTTTTGGGAATGACCCCAAAGGAGGAAAAATTGTTGGAAAAGGCATAATCAGAACTGGAAAATTGGATTTTGAGAAAGTGTATTTGGTGAATGGTTTAAAGTTCAATCTTTTTAGTGTCTCACAAATGTGTGACAGAAAGAATTTTGTTCTTTTTACAGACACTGAATGTCTTGTCTTATCTCCCGACTTTAAGATACCTGATGACAAATTAGTACTTCTTAAAGTCCCTAGAAATGACAACATATACAGTGTGGACATAAAGAACATTATTCCTAAAAGAGATTTAACTTGTCTGTTTGCCAAAGCCTCTATTGATGAATCCAAACTATGGCACAGAAGGCTTGGACATCTGAACTACAAGGCTATCAACAAGTTAGTGAAAGGAAACTTGGTCAGAGGTTTACCTTCAAAGGTTTTTGAGAATCCTGAAGTATGTGTTGCTTGCCAAATGGGAAAACAACATAGAGCATCTTGTAAGTCCAAATTGGTGAATTCCATAACTGAACCCTTGTTTATGTTACATATGGACCTATTTGGACCCACTTACGTGAATAGTTTGAACAAAAAGATGTATGGCTTAGTGGTTACTGATGATTTTAGTAGGCTTACTTGGGTATTCTTCCTAGCTACTAAGAATGAGACTTCTGGTATTCTTAAGGCTTTTATTACTAGGATAGAAAATCTATTTAATCACAAGGTTAAGATCATCAGATGTGACAATGGAACTGAGTTTAAGAATCAAGTAATGAATCAGTTCTGTGAGGAAAAGGGTATAACTAGACAATTTAGTGTGGCTAGAACTCCTCAGCAAAATGGTGTGGCTGAGAGGAGAAATAGAACATTAATTGAAGCTGCTAGGACTATGTTGTCAGAGTCTAAGTTACCCACTATCTTTTGGGCTGAAGCAGTCAACACTGCTTGCTATGTGCAAAATAGAACTAAGATAGTTAAACCTCACAATAAGACCCCTTATGAGTTATTGCATGGTAGGAAACCACTGATTGATTTCTTTAGACCATTTGGGTGTCCTGTCACTATCTTAAACACCATTGACCACTTAGGCAAGTTTAGTGAGAAAGCAGACATAGGTTACTTTGTTGAATACTCTACTGAAAGTAAGGCCTTTAGGGTTTTCAATCAAAGGACTGGGCATGTGGTGGAAAATTTGCATGTCAGAATTAGAGAAACCACACCTAATGTTGATGGAAAAGGTCCTGAGTGGATGTTTGATATTGATTCTTTAACCAAGAGTATGAATTATCAACCAGTCATTGCAGGTACTACTAACATGTCTGCAGGTACACAAACTAACCCTAATGCAGGTACACAAGCAAAGAAGGATGAGCCTGCAGAGGAGTTTGTTTTGATTGAAAGAAGCAAGTTTGATCAGTACTTCACTCCAACAGATAAAGAGGGAAAAAGTTCAGATGATGCTGCTGTTCATAAGGAAGTTCCAAAAGTTAATGTAGAAGGTGATGATGAACCTTCTCATGATGTCAAGAATGATGATAAGGAACGGAATACAGATTCAGATGTTGCTGGGCAACAAGGAAATAAACATAGCAGCAGTTCTCTCAACTCTGCTGCCAAGCCAAAGCACTCTGCTGACAAGCCAAAGCACTCTGCTGATAAGCCAAAGCACTCTGCTGTTAGGCCGAAACACTCTGCTGTTAGGTTTGGTAACTCTGCTGCTATGGACAAGGACTCTGCTGCTGATAAAGATGATGATTCTTATGATGATTCTTCTGATGAGATGCCTGAATTAGAAGAAGTGTATGTGGATACTGATAATGAAGTTGTTGATGTTTTTGGTGCTGAAGCTGATTTATCAAATTTGGAGACTGATATATACCTGTTAGTCCCACTCCAACAACCAGAATCCACAGGAATCATCCAAAGGAGCAAATAATTGGTGATGTTCACTCTGCTGTTCAGACCAGAAGTAAATCAAAAGGGTTAAGTGATTTACTTGATCAAGGATTGTTTGCTCAAACACTTAAGAAGAGAAATAGCCACAAGGATTTACAAAATTGCATGTTTGCCTGTTTCCTATCTCAAGAAGAACCCAAGACCATTCATAAGGCTATGAAAGATGAAAGTTGGGTTGAAGCTATGCAAGAGGAGTTGCTGCAGTTCAAGCTTCAAGAAGTCTGGACATTGGTGGATTTGCCTAATGGACAAAGAGCAATTGGTACTAAATGGGTGTTCAGATGCAAAAGAGATGAGAGAGGAGTTGTTATCAGAAACAAGGCTAGATTAGTGGCTCAGGGATTTATTCAGGAAGAAGGTATAGATTATGATGAGGTATTTGCCCCAGTTGCAAGAATTGAGGCTATCAGATTATTCCTAGCATATGCCTCATTTAAGAATTTTCCTGTGTGTCAAATGGATGTGAAAAGTGCTTTCTTGTATGGAAAAATTCTTGATGAAGTTTATGTGATGCAACTACCTGGGTTTGAAGATCCTAAGTATCCTGATAGGGTCTACAAAGTGAAGAAAGCACTGTATGGATTACATCAAGCTCCTAGAGCTTGGTATGACACCTTATCCACATATTTGTTGAATAATGGTTTTTGCAGAGGAACCATTGATAAAACATTGTTCATTAAGAAAGACAAAAAGGATATCCTACTTGTTCAGGTTTATGTAGATGATATCATTTTTGGGTCTACAAATAAGGTGTTATGTGAAGGATTTGAGAAGCTTATGCACAGTAGGTTTGAGATGAGTTCTATGGGAGAACTGACTTTCTTTTTAGGGCTTCAAGTTAAGCAGAAGTCAGATGGGATTTTTATTAGTCAAGATAAGTATGTGGCTGAGTTGTTGAAGAAATTTGGTTTCAAGGATGTGAAGGCAGCAAAGACTCCAATGGATAAAAACAAACCTTTGATCAAGGATGAAGATGGGGAAGAGGTTGATGTGCATTTGTATAGATCAATGATTGGTTCATTGATGTATCTGACTGCTTCAAGGCCAGATATCATGTTTTCTGTGTGTGCTTGTGCTAGATTTCAAGTGTCCCCAAAAGTTTCACACTTGGAAGTAGTCAAAAGAATTTTTAGGTACCTAAAGGGTCAACCAAAATTAGGCCTTTGGTATCCTAATAATTCACCCTTTGACTTGATAGCATACTCAGATAGTGACTATGCTGGAGCTACTATGGATAGAAAGTCAACCACTGGAGGCTGTCAATACCTTGGTCATAGGCTAATCTCTTGGCAATGCAAGAAACAGACAGTTGTGGCTAATTCAACAACAGAAGCAGAATATGTTGCTGCTTCTAGCTGCTGTGGACAAGTGCTCTGGATTCAGAACCAACTGCTGGATTATGGGTACAATTTCATGAACACCAAAATTTATATTGACAACAACAGCACAATGTGTATTATCAAAAATCCTGTTTTTCATTCTAAAACAAAACACATAGAGATAAGACATCATTTTATTAGAGATTGTTATGAGAAAAAGTTAATTCAAGTGGTTAAAATACATACTGACAATAATGTTGCTGATCTACTTACCAAAAGTTTTGATATAAGTAGGTTTCAATTTTTAGTTGCTAGTATTGGTATGATCAATCTTTAAATCTTTAACATCTTATCTCTGTATGTTTTTGTAAAATTTTGTAAGGATTTGTGCTGTTGATTAGTCATTATCTGGTGTTTAGTCAAAGTCTGCTGTTTAGTTGTTTATTGCTATGCCTACTCTGCTGTTATTTTTGGATATTCTTGCTTGTGTTTGTTGTTTGCTACTAACCTTTTGCAGATACACATACATACACAATCAAGTAGAGCATGAAAAGAGGAAGTTCATTGATAATAAAGGAATAAGTACATCATACAGTTTTCATACATTCATGCTATTTAAAAGAAAGATCAAAAGACAACAAGATTCAAAGATTCACAACCTAAATTCTAGCAAAGTCAGGCATGACCTTACTACGAGGTCCCCTAGTGCCCATGGCCTCTGACACCCTTGGACAGGGGAGAGCCAGTACCACTGGTTGTGGTGGTGGACTCTGCTGTTGGCTGGTAGAGGGAGCTTCTTTCTTCTGCTGCTTCTTCTTCTTCTGAACAGGGGGTTTCTGCTCAACCGTACTTGGCTTTGGATGAGGCAGGTGGACACTCTTTGCAAAAGCGGCGGCGGCATTCTCCATTTGTTTCTGCAGCTCAGCGGTCAAAGGATGCAGGGGAGGATCGATTTTTGTTCTTTTATCATCATCAGAATCTTCAAAGGAGGATGGTGTTGATGGAAGTGGGTCGGAATATTCCTCTTCGACAACCGCTTTGCCTTTTGGTTGTGCTGAAGATGAACTTGGAAGATAACCTTGAGGAAAGTAACTTGCCCATCCCTCTGAATCGTCTGATGATGAATCTGAGGAAATGTCGATAATTGGAGCTTTTGATGAACTCATGATTTGTTGATTTTGAGTTAGGGTTTGTGAATTGGGATTTGCTAAAGAGATTAAGGGATTTTTGGACATCAATGAGGGGTTGGTATGGTATTTAAGGGAGTGATTTTGAAGATATTGGGAAAGTTGACTTTTGGTCAACACTTTCTTAACTCTGCTGATGAGTTCGAAAGTTGAAGGGTCAAATTGAAACTTTTGGCGCGTTCTTAAACCTAATTAGATCAAAACGGTCTCATAAACCAATTTGATCTCATTAACTTGAAATTGCTCAAAACTACATTTGATTCTTACCCAAGAACACTAATTTCTTTCATTACACCCAAAACCCCCAAATCAAATGGCTCAAAGAACGTTTCCAGATGAACATAATCAGATAGCTTTTCTTAGTAAAGTTACTGCAGCTGATGGATTTCATGAGGTTATGGATTTTCTGAGTTCGTCTAGATTAAGGTATGCGTTAACAGCTGATCCTACCATTTATATATCTCATATGAAACAATTTTGGTCAACTGTTAAGTTGGATATCCTAGATGGTGAGGAAAGATTGATAGGTAGTGTGGATGGGGAGAATATTGTAGTAAGTGAAACAACCCTTAAGAGATGTCTTCGTTTATCAGGCATACCAACACCACCTACTCTTACCCCAGAACTTGTTATGACTGAGCTTGAGAACATAGGATATGAGAGACCTGAGGCTGGTGGAACATTTTTGAAAGGTCGTCTTTGTCCTCATTGGAAATTTTTGTTGCACACTTTACAACACTGCTTATTTCCCAAAGTAGGTGGTTGGAGTGAGTTTAGTGCTTCTCAGGCTATGGCTTTAGTGTGTTTGGCAACAGGGCAACCCTTTGATTTTTCTTCTATGATTTTCGAGGGTATGAAGAAGTTTATTAAGAAGAAATCCTATTTGTATCCAAGGTTTCTTCAACTTGTTATCAACTCTCAGCTAAGAGAACCCTTGAGGCATACAAATGTTGAGCCCTGTAGTAGAATGGCCATAAAGATGTTTGCTTTTCTAAAGAAGAATGGTAAAGGATTTTCTGGTATTATAACTCCCCTGACTGAACATATCTTGAGTGTTGTGGCTGCAATGAATGAGGATGAAGAGGCTAGAACACCCACAACTTCCCATCACACATCCTCATCAACAAGTTTGAATGTATCAGTGTCACATGAAACCCAAAATACCCAATCACCTAGGACTTCACCACATGAAGACATTGTGCTACCTCAGGCCAATGTTAGTATGGATGCAGATGAGGCTGATACAGGTGTTGGAGGTATCATGATGGAAGAGGCTGGCACTACTGTTTCCAACTTAGTAGTTGAGCAGGACAGTGTCAACATAATTAAGACCTCAACCATGGCAACATCTTTTGTAGAAGGTTCTCAAGAACCTAATACAACTGATGGTAACCCCAGCCAAATGGCTTCTAAGGGGGGCTCAGATGTTCAACCTAGGGTTGAGACTGAGTTTGTGTCCCAAGATTCACCTCTCGGAGAAGGTAACACATCTCGAAGTGATGAGGATAGAGATGATACTATTGAATTGATGGACACTACTGTACATATTGACATTGCAAATGATACACCTCTCGGACCAGGTAACACAGGTCGAAGTGTTGATGCTAGTATTGAACATGACAATGAGGATTTGACGGTTAAAACTCCTGTACAAAATGCCAATTCCAGTGATCAACCTCTCGGGTCAGGTAACACAGACCGAAGTTGTGAGGATATTATGAAACAATTGAACGAATTGACGGATAAATGTACAAAATTGTCACAGGAGGTTCTTGGACTAAGAAAGGAGTTGTCTACAGTCAAAGCTACTCAAGGTGCTGAGATAAGGAGGCTTAAGCTCAGGGTTACCCATCTTGAGGGGAGGTTAAAGAAGAGTTCCAAACCAAGTTTGGAAGAGGATGCTTCCAAACAGGGGAGGAATGATCAAGAGGCTGTGGTGAATGCTCAGGATCAGGAGGAAGTAATAGGTTCAGGGGAGGTTGAAAAGGACTTTGTTGAAAATGTTGGTGATAAGAGTGGAAAGGTTGACTCTGCTGATGCAGAACACTCTGCTGATAGGTTAAAGGACTCTGCTGATGATACTGAGAAGAGTGCAGCAGTAAAGGACTCTGCTGAATCAGATGATGAAAAGTTAACCTTAGCTCAAGTTCTGCTGAACATGAACAAAGAAACTAGAACACCCACACCATCTCAACAACAACCTGCTGCTGAATCTGCTGAAAAGTTTGAAAGAATGCAAAAGTTGGCTGATGAACAAGCTCAGATTGTTCAGGATGAAGAATATGCAAGAAGTGTTGCAGCTGATGAAGAAAGAAATCAGTTTGAACTTATGGAAAGCTCTACATTTAAAGAAGTTAATCAAGAAGAATTTGATGAACAATTGCAGTATTTTGTTGATTCTGATATGATTGTAAGAGGTGAAGCTTTCTTGATAACAAATGATGAGCAGTTGGATGGAAGTGAAAAGACAAAAGAGCTTGTTGAGTTTATACTCAGAAAGAATGGATTAGCTAAGTGGGAAGAGCTGATTATGAGGATTAAAGAAGCACAGAAACATGGTTACAAAGGAAATTCATCTTCAAGGAAAGCATTGGTTAATGACATGAAGTACTATTTAAAGAATGCAAGAGGCTATCAGATGAAGGATTTCAAAGGAAAGTCAGATGCTTTAATTGAAAAGGAATTTTATGAAACTTATGCTAAGCTAAATCCAAGAAAAGTTTCTGAAAAGAAAAGAAAGCCAGAGGTTATGGGATCTGACAATGTGAAAGCATCTGGAAGTGTTTCAAAGAAACAAGATGACAAGGAAACCATGGAGTTTGAGAGAGAAGAAGTTAAGAAGGTTATTGGTTATAAGAGGACAGGTAAGAGAATAAAGCAGATGGCTAGAAAGAAGAGAAAGACTGAGTCATTGGTAAAGAGTGATTCTGAAAAAGAAGAAAGTAATGAGCATCATTTTGAGGAAGTGACTGCTGAGGATATGAAAAGAACAATGGATATCACAGTTCATGTACCACAAGAGGAACCAGAGATAGTTAATGCAGTTCCTTTAGATACAAAATATTCAATCATCTCTTATGCACATACAGTCAGGGATGGAAGTGAAGCTTACTGGGAGTTTAAGAGGTCTAATAATCTGTATTATGGATTTGTTAGATTTTCTCAGATGCTACATTTTATGGATAGAGATGATGTGATGCAGATGTGGAGGTTATATAAAGAAAAGCATGGTGATACTAGACCAGAGGTGATGTATGAAAGAATTCACTATTACTTTTTAAAGAACATGTTTGAACCTGATGAAAGAGATATTGAATGGAGAGATTTGTTGAACTCCAGAGTTGATAGGTGGTATTTGTATCAATCTTGTGGAGTACATGAATTGGTTTGTAAGGGTGTTAAGGTCTATATGCTTGTGGAGAAGGATTACCCTTTGAATAACAATACAGCAGTGATTACTCAGATGTTAAAGCCTGGAATGTTGACATTGCAGAATAGTTTCTTTTCAGATACTCAGGCTTATAAATTGATAACGAAATATGAGAAGATTCTTGAGTCAAAGACATCAAAACAGTAAAGTGTTTGGAAGCATCCTCCTGGTGGTTATCTGGGTTTAAGGAAACTTGATGATTTTTGAAGAAAAATATCAAGTTTAGGGGAGGATTGTTGGGTCTAAAATGCTGCTGATTCGAGAAACATAACTCTGCTGGATAGTTATATGACTCTGCTGATTAGTACATTAACTCTGCTGTTTTGATAACTCTGCTGAATTTGGATAATAGGCATAGTGTAACTCTGCTGCTAGCTCACGAAGACTCTGCTGCTAGAAGATTTACTCTGCTGCTTATTAGATATGTATAGTATGTTAAGGATAAGTATAGAAAAGATACGTATGAATATTTTTCTTGTATAGGAAGTCTTGTAAACCGACTAGGACTCCTCACGCTATAAAAGGAGGTTCTAGGGTTAAAGTTAGAGATCGATTATCTTAGCATACATATTATTGTTTACACTTCAAGGTTTCTTGTAACCCTATTGCTGTTGAGCAATCGTATTAATATTGAAGTGTTGTTTGAGAATTCGTTTGTGTTTATTCTTCTTAAGATCAAGTATTAGTTTCCGCATAATATTTGATATACAACTTAAGATCAGTTTCTATACCGATTACTTTAGATTTATCTAAGGTAATTAATAAGATCATGAAGCTCAACTGGGATCAACATTATGTGTCAAATGGTTTAGGGGTTTAAGTGTAGTATTTTGGTGTCAAAATGTGCAGATTTTGGCTTCAGATAGTCTGTGCCAAAGTTATGGCGTAACTGATTTATCAGTTACGGCATAACTATTCCTGTACTTAGATTTGGCTATATTCGAAAAATCATATTTTTTAAACCGTAAGTCGTCACGGGTCGTGCCACCCGGCGTTTCGAAGGTAATTAAGTCTAGTTTTATTTAAAAATGGTCTCAAGGTCTGAAAGTTTATAGATTTTTGCCAATGGTCAAAAGAGTAACAGAAGGTTAGTTTTGGTTCACGCTTTTTGCGCATAAAAGTTTTAAATTTTGGTCAAAGCGGGCACGGGGCGTAACAACTTGGTATCAGAGCTTCGGTTTAAGTGAATTAGGTTTCCACTTTTGTGACAAATGGTAAATTTGCCCTAATATTTAATTCATAACTGTTCATTTATTATGACTAAATCACCAGACTAGACCATTATATGTTTAACACGGATAACAGACCTGAACATTACGTCACCCGAAAATCTCACCAAGAACAGTGAAATTATTACATCTTGCATTTTACCCACTGAACTGTAGTAAAAATGGGAGGTTATCCCGGTTTCACTCAGACTGACACCACACGCGTACCGGAGTCCAAACAGAAATTAAACAGGAACTTAGGAATTATAGTGAATACTTAAAAACTTGAGAATACGTTTAAAGACGTCCCTGAAAATACAACTTCTCATATTTAAAACAATTCCGGGAAAGACCCGAGTTAACTCAGTTTAACGGGACACGGGTATCAAATATCACTCTTTAACTAAACAACACACTCTAAATACTTAGAATAAATCACAACCCAACCACTCTCACCCTTCCCAAAACCTGATACACTTAACCTAGGTAATACCCCACTTTTGTCCGCCCCTTTTCTTCCCCCAAACCTCTTCGACCCATCTCTATCCCTCATTCACTGATAATATTTTCTTTTAACCAAGCAACCCTTCCATGTTCACGAGTCTAGGAATCCACCCAAGTCAACCATAGGATAACCCAATTGAGGTAGAAAGAACACCCAGTTGGAAACCCCATTTCTCCCAGATCCGAAAGCAAATATGGGGTTATTCTCCATATTTATCTTTTTAAACCCATGTTCCAAAAGATGTCGAACCACACTCACATAAGGGTTCTGAGAATCACTCAAGGGAGAACAAGGATTAGTGGGATTGTGGTTCGGTTTGGAACAAGTTGGGTTTTTCGGATTGGAGTTTTGATTCGAGTTCATCATCCCGCAAAATAGTTGTAAGAATATAAACCTGTCCTTTCAATTCCATTTATGTTAGATTGTTTTAGATCAAATAGGAAATAATTTAGGTTGTTCTTGTTAAAGTTTAGATCGAATGAAAGGTGATTTAGTGTTGGATTTTATTAAGCTTAAATCTTAATCATTTTCTGAAAGATAGATTATTGTTACAGTCAAGATTTTAAATGTTGTTTGTTGTTGTTGATTCGTGTGGCTCAGGGCGTTAGAATGCTAGAACTCGATATTAGGTTGATGATTTTGTTGGTCGTGGTAGCCATATCAAGGTTCGAATACCCTAGGAGACACAGGTTCAAAAACTGAACATGAGAAAGTTTGCGTAGTAAACTATAGGCTAGAATGGAACATATGGAATAATGTACTAAGTTAGCATTAACGACCCCCCTATGTCTAACTCAAGCCGAGGAATGACCATTCGGGACTAGGTGTGTTGGTGGGGAGTGTCGACTGGGAAAAACCTCCTCACATAGGGGATATACTGGTTAAGTTCGTGCCTAGTTAAAACCAAGATTCAAGGGTCGTACCCTCGGTTCGAACCTAGGTTGTGCTTTCTCAAACCCAAAACCAAAGCCCCAAGAAAGATAGCACCAGTCAGCCCCCAAAACAAACCCCCCCCCCCAAAGGTGTTAGTAGTCGAATGAGTACCCTTTCTTGACAAATGATGATAGACTCCCATGTTAAGGGATTTTTGATAAATCCTTGGTCAAAAGACCTAGGTTCTATTAGAGATCATTTTTGCCTTTGGTTCGAACCTAGAGGGACACGTTTCGACCCCAGGTTCAAACTCTGTTTGGACCAAAACCGCAATGGTCAATTAGTACTCGGTTGGACTGTTCTTCCAACAAGTGTTCTTAGACCCAACATTAGAAGCCAAGGGGTGTGTGTGATCAAGAATTTATTTCCCACTCCAAGTGTCCATTAGACCAAGAGTAAACTAAGACTACTAGGATTGGAGATAGGTAGTAAACGACCATGAAGCCTTTGACCTTTGATATGTCGAATGTAAGACATGAAATCCCCAGCAAGACGCACCAGGTTTAAAACTTATGAATAGGGTCTGAAATTCGTACCAGGCCAAGCCCAAACAGTGGAATCAATTAGGAGTTAAACACTAGCCCAACACAACCCTTATATACAGCCCACGTTATGGGCCTGTGAACAATACAATTCGGCCCACCAGGACTTATGTAGATGCTAATGATAAAGCCCAACCAATTAGTGACTTTATTATTTCCCCCTCCACAAACACAGTGGGCCGTAGCCCAATAATTATTAAAGATGCGAATTTGGTTAATAATTATAGTAATAGTTGTCGCAAGATTTAAATTACACGAACCACTTACGAAAACGTTTGTAATACTAACATATAAACCTGTAAAAACTTATACAAAAATGAACCTCACATTAAACTCGCAAGTAGATACATAAAAACTTGTATAGAAAGGACTTAAAAACTCGACAACCATCAGAGAATCGTTTAGAGTATGTTTAACATTATTATCTCACAAAGTCATAAGTAGTAGAACATGAAATCGGCAATGGGTAAGATAACTTTATGCTCACATGGATGATTGGAAATGTAGAACTCAAGAGAAATAAACGACGAACCAATTACATGTTAAGTCTAGGCAATGACACACATATATATATATATATATATATATACATATATATATATATATATATATAATATATATATATATATATATATATATATATATATATATATATATATATATATATATATATATTGACACTTACATTTGTCATTTTAAAACTGAGCCAATTAATATCAACGTCACTAATAAAAACTAGGAAAGGTATATCAACCCTGAACCGTACTTAGACAAACCCGACGATACATATAATTCTAAACTAATATTGTGTAAGAAAAAGGAATTCTAATAAATGAATAATGAGGACTTAGTTAAATTATCCAAGTTACTAAAATTAACGTTATATTTCATTCTCAAATCATTTAACTAGTGAGTAATAAACGTCATATACATTAGGTCCTACTTCTAAAATCAACATAATCGGACATGACAAATAAATTACACCACAACAATATATATATACATATCATGTCTCGAATTAATTCATTCGTACTTTAGATAGTTCAATATTACCAAATTCCGCAATTACCGTACCTTTAGGTCATTTGTAGGGATACACCTCACCATTTCTTTGGAAAGACCTTAGTAACCACACTTGCCGCCACACAAGTGACAACAACATAGATACTCTAAAACATTGAAATTAGAATTATGAAATGACTTAAATTTAATACTTGGAACTAAGACATGATTATTTAATCTAGGTTGCGCATTGGTGTCGTGTACTCTTTAACTTCACAACATTCACTGTTCAGACCATTAAAGGTGAGTTCATGGCCCCTACTTTTACTTGTTTTATAACTGTTTTGGGGGAGAATACATGCTTGTTATAAACTAAATTCAATAACTGTTTATTTAATCTAGAATTGATTGTTTTACTCGAAATGCAATTGTTGTTATATGCTAGACTGTTTACTTGAATGCCTTATTTGGATACATGATATATACATAGACTAGGGGTACTGGTCAGATATGTATAAGAGTGATTTACTTGAATGCCTTACTTGGATACATGATATATACATAGACCAGGGGTACTGGTCAGATGGGTATAAGTGTGGTTTGTTTGAATGCTTTATATGTATACATGACATGTTCATAGTCCAGGCGTACTGAGCAATACCGGGCGTACCGGTTACATTGACCGGGCGAAGCGGTTACATTACCAGGCGTACTGGTCATGGCGAGCGTACTGATTAACCAGACTTTATTACTAAACTATATGATATTCTGTGTAACATAATCTGTTTTAATCAAATCTATGAACTCACCAACCTAGTGTTGACCCGTTTTAGCATGTATTTTCAGGTTTAAGGCGATAATTTAGTGCGAAGACTTTTGGCAGGGCATGGCATGGTCATAGAAGACTCTGATAAAAATTGGGACCACTTGAAAACTTTAATGGGCTTAGATTTCCGCACCATTTTGAAACGTTGTAAACAAATCATTTTGAATATGAAATATAATTTAAACGGTTAAGTTAAAAATGTTCTTTATTCCTTGTGTTGTGATACCAATTAAGTAGCACCCCAGTGACCAAAGTTGTAAAAATCGCGCCTAAGGCGCTAAGGCGCACGAGGCTCTAGCCTTGGGGCTTTTTTTAGATCGAGGCTCACGACATGCAAGAATCCCACAAAAAGCGCGCGCCTTGGGGCTTTTTGCGCCTTGGGCTTACTTTTAAGTCATAGGGTGAGTATTTGTATGATTTGTAAATTTGAATTGATTTTATGTTTATTTTATTGATTGAAATTTTCTTTAAGAAATTACTTTGTTTCATTAAGTATTTTTCTTTATTACATATTATCATGAAAATGTGGCATTACGACTTGACTATAAATACGTTGCTTGCTTGATATTTTGGGTTAAATTGTGAGCTTTGTTAAATGTAAGTCTGCAAGTGTAGGAAACAAGCATATTTAGTCTGATATGAATTTTAATCTCTATATAGGTCATCGAGCCAAAGAGTTGATCCGTTTGAGAAGTGACAACTGGTCCATTTTAATCTTTATAACGACAATATGTGTCATGTATTAAGTATTTTAATGTTATTTTGTATTATTTAAGCTACTTAAATGGTCATATATGTTAAAAAAAACTTAATGTATTTAGTGCGCCTCGTATTCATGAATCCCGCGCCTTGGAGTGCGCCTCGCCTCGAGGCTCTTTGACCCCCTTTGTGCCTTAGTGCGCCTCGAGCCTTTCAGAACACTGCCAGTGACATGTATGCTTCCGCTAAACCAGATTTTGGGGGTGTTACAGATTGGTATCAAAGACAGGTTATAGAGAACTGGGTATTTTAAAACCTAGACTATAACCACTTTTACAAAAACAAAACTCTATGACTGACACATGCCTGCCTGCCAATCCTGTTGCCTTAATTACTGTTTTACTTATGATATGTTCTACTGTTTGATGATTTATATACATACTCATATATGCATACCGTAATTGTCACAACCTTCCCTGACACAATTTCACTACCCAATCCCTTTGAAACACCAAATTCACCACCATCTACAAATCCACCAATTCATTTGATCACAACCTCAAAACATGTATCTTCGATCTCATTCTTCCTCCGCTACTTTGAAAGGACATGCCGTTTGGAAAGAAGACCTATCCTCCGCAGCCACATGACGACTATGATTATCTGCTCAATTGTGTCTCTTCCTGATTTTGCTCGCGTATTCTACCTGTGACGATTATACCCTCGTGCGATACCGTCCTTTTTATTTGAAATTTTATTCGCCGTTATCTTTTATGATGTAGACCAATGGCTCCTACAAGAAAGACAACCAAGACTACACGTGGACGACCCGCTGCTACCACACTTCCAACCAGGGATGAGGAAAACCCGCCTAGTATGAGTCAAGCTATGCTGGATCAATTGGTTAACCGCGTGATGGCAGCACTGGCTGCAGCAAATGCAAACAACTCGACTACGGATGTCGGAACCTCAAGACCTACAAACGACAACAACCGCGGCTGTACCTACCAGGAGTTTCGAAAGACCATGACTGGAGGCTTTGGAGGAACCGACGGAGCTGTCGTCTTGGTCAGATGGATGGAAAGGCTGGAGACTGTGTTTCGAATATGCAGATGTGTAGAGGAAGACCGAGTTAAGTATGCATCGTTCACCTTCATGGATGCCGCTCTAACCTGGTGGAACAACTATCTAAAGTCTGCAGGCATTGATGCCGCATACGCAATGCCATGGGAAAATTTCAAGGAAATGGTGCTCAAAAAGTACTGCCCCCGCAACGAAGTTAAAAAGTTGGAGGTGGAGTTTTGGAACCTCAAGGTACAAGGCACCAACATTGCTGTATACAACCAACGCTTTCAAGAATTGGCCTTACTGTGCCCCGTGATGGTCCAAACTGAAGCACGTTTACTAGAGAGATACATTGGAGGATTACCCCCATCCATCAAGGGTAATGTCACTACTTTCAAGGCTGCTGACCTCCATGAGACTATGGAAGTAGCTAACAAGCTAATGGACCAAGTCATTGAAGATACCGCCGAGGGGGTGGTAGATAACAAAAGGAAATGGAATGACCACTCCGTAGACAACAACAACCAGAACAAGCGACAAAGAATCGCCAAGGTCTATACTGCTGGAGAGAAGAAAGGTTATGCTGGAAATTTACGCAAATGCAACAAGTGCCGATCCCACCACAATGGACCTTGTCCCGCTCAGTGTGGAAACTGCCTAAAGATCGGACACAAAGCTAGGGATTGCGAGGCTCCCACCTTTGTGATGGACCCGGACCTCTCAATAACCTGCTATGAGTGTGGAGTAATAGGGCACTTCAGGAGTGAATGCTCGGAGCTGAGGAACCAGAATGAAGGAATAACTCGTGAAAACACATACGCGATAGAAGGAGGAGAAGCTCGCCAGGACCTCAACAACGACACCGATGATGACAATGCTTAAGAAGAAAGTTCCCTACTTCGCATAAAAATACCTACGCCTAGATTCTCTTATATCGTATTCCTCCGAATATTTGTACTTCTTAAAGACCTTTTGTAATGTCGTTTTGTATAAACCTCTCTGTGATGAATTCCTTAACTTTTGAGATCAAGATATTATGATGACCCTTTTCATATTTCCATCACTTTCGAAATTGTTCATTAACTAGTACACCTATGACAAATTGTTGTGATTCCAAACCAATAGAAACCAAATATCATAATAACCAAACCTAGCATCGCATCATCCGTCCTCAACTAAGCATAGCCTGATCACCTATGTTTAGTTCAGGGAGGATCAAGCCTTGATGGGAATAGTCATTGTGAGAGACTCCTGCACCCTAGAACTTTCAATACATATTTTGACCATTGAGTTACACCCGGCACCCACCAAGCCCTGAATTCACATAGAGATGTGAAAAGTAGAACCAGAGACCCTAGAACCTTCAAAACCCAAACTCCTTCGGATATTTCTAAGTGAAAACCAAGGACGGTTTTCATTCCTAAGACGGGGAGGATGTGACAAATGGTAAATTTGCCCTAATATTTAATTCATAACAGTTCATTTATTATGACTGAATCACCAGACTAGACCATTATATGTTTAACACGGATAACAGAACTGCACATTATGTCACCCGAAAATCTCACCAAGAACAGTGAAATTATTACATCTTGCATTTTAACCACTGAACTATAGTAAAAATGGGAGGTTATCTCGGTTTCACTCAGACTGACACCACACGCGTACTGGAGTCCAAGCAAAAATTAAACAGGAACTTAGGAATTATAGTGAATACTTAAAAACTTGAGAATATGTTTAAAGACGTGTCACACCCCGTCAGAGGCGGAAACACGGGATGTAACTGAGAAAGGCACATTGCATAACATTATAGATTCATACCTTCCAATTATTTCAGTATTAGTTTACAAAACCTTCTTCGACCAAATTTAAAAGAAAAGCATGTCTCATTTGAAATCTTGACATCTTGACAAACATGGTAGCAGGTATCAAATAGTTGACTCCGATCAATGTGCCTTCAAATACTTTAGAAATGATCCACCTGAAAATGGTACTAGAAAACGTCAACATAATGTTGGTGAGCTCGTAGGTTTGAAAGTAAAACCGCTGAGCTGTGATATCATGGTGTAGGACAAAAGTGAGCATGATAACCAATTATAAGCACATGTCGAAAACAAACAATGTCGAAACCAAATAATGTTGCGCCAACTGAACCTATCACAATGTTGGAACCACAAACAGTACACACAGAGGGGAGCTACCCCGATAGATCTATCAAATGTTTCGGCTCTCGAAAGAGTTAACAGTTGCGCATCAATGTTACACACAGTCAAACAATTGTAGCACATAATTGTATCAACACACATAATGTCCAAAAACATGAAAACAGTATAATCACAGCATGAAAAACAGTTAAAATATCATTTGAGTACCATCTTCCCCCAAGGAAAACATAATTGAAAAAGGGGCTACGAGAACTCACCTCAGCAGATGATGAACAAAGTATCACAAATAGTATCCAGGAGTAAGGCACAACGGTACACGATCGACACAACCTAAATTTATAGCTTATCTCAGAAAGTGTCCCACAAAATAACATAACGCATATGAGTTTTCAAAAGATATAACGTTTTAGTTTTTGTAGAATGCTCGTATCATTATTTGTAAAAAGTCCAGTATCAATGTTGGAAGGAAGTTTAGTAAAAATGTTTCGTGTGGTAGTATGAAACACCGACTCGAACTACAACTCACACCCAACAAGAATAAGTGAAAGAATAAACAAAGGACCTGACCAAAGGAAAATGAACAGGGGAAAATGAATAGGAATATGAAGAAAAGAACAAGTCAATGGTAAGTTTCGGTATTTACCCGATAATCCCAAAGTCTTAGAAAAGTCAATTTGATTTCATAAGAAGACACAAGTTGATGTTTCTAATAGAGGATTCTTATAATTTGAATAAACTATATATTCCGTCAGATGTCGGATTTTATAATAAAAGTGATAAAAATCATAAGTTTAGACGATTTTATCAATTTTGACATGACCCGCCTATTTATACAACATTCCCAAGTCGTATGACTTTAATAAAAACTAAATTTTCTCAAAACTACATTTTGTGACCAAATTCCAAATTAACATTGTGTCCGTGTTTGTTAATTCAAACACGTCACGGTATTAGATTTAAAACAACTTAACAATTCCAATTTATCATGTTTATTGATTACTCGTTTTATGACTTGTTATTATTTGGTTAAGTATTAGTTTAGGTTCGGTACGAATATAATATATTAAATTCTTCGTGAGTCCAATATATTTTATTCGTCGCGAGTCCCAAGCCGATACACGTCCACATGTCCAATAATATAAAATCTAATGTCAATAGTTTTTGTCCAACGCCTAATATATATTTTGTCCGCTAAGTTTTATTGTAACCCAATATCCTAACCGAAACTTCCCAATGAATACACATGTCAGCACAACCGCATCCTAATGAATTTCTATGACCCGGAGCAAACAAACACACTATACATACGACACACTCACAACTCACTAACTTGTTTAATATTTCCACCTCTTCTAAAATCTGAAAAATGAAATCAGTAACCCTTGTTGTTTTGCATTAATACGAGACAACAAACGTACCCTAATATATAATAATCATCCATATGCAAACCTAAAATTTGTTTCCTCATTTCTCATTAGTTTTCAAAAGTTTAAACATTTTATTGTTTTGTCAATACCATTCCAACTGTCCCAAATTGTTGAGTCCAACAAAATAAGTAGTATAAAATTAGAACACATAAGACACAACACTACCAACGACACTGATCACTCCCATTGGTCAGTCAATAAGTTGAATACAGAATCAAAATTGTATAGTAGCAGTGATAACACACGCACCCTTGTATAGCTTACAACACATTCGAGACCACAAACACAACCATAAGCTGCCACTTCATTTCTTGAAATCGAAACACAACCATGACCACACACAATAAGTCAAATAAATCACGAGCTTCGAACTAAGCAAATCATTCTCAAAACGATACCCAAACTGGGTCGACCCGACCCGTACGGGTCCTAACTCGACTCGAATACCGAATCAGTGGAACAAACACCCTTTTAAATCGATTTCACCACACGAAAAATTATTACTAAAACGTTTTTAAATTTGAATACCAAGTCGTTTTTAACTCATTTTTTAATCCACAAAGCACTTACAAATCGTTACACATATGGTCTTTAAATCAAAAGAGAAATGAGACGAGTTTAATAATTTGACATACCACAAGACGAGAGGGAGAAAAGATAAAAGACGAGATGGATGTGACGGCTGTGACGGTGGTGATGGCGTTGCACGAATCCAACAAGCCCTAGCGTGAACCCTTCGCTTTAGATCCGAAGTAAACAACACCTTTGGCTCCTCTTAACAGTGGCGAACGGCGGCTGTGTTGGCTCACGGCGATGATAGGTGTTGGAGGCGCGTGCACAACAAAACAAGGGTGTGTGCTTGATGGTGATGATAGTGGTGTGTTTATTTTATGGTGGAAGTGGGCAGTGGTGTGTGGTGGTAGAGTAGCAGGCGGCGGTTGCACAAGTGAGAGGAGGGAAGGAGATATAGTATTTTAGGTTTAGGGTTTGAGTAAAAAGAATGAGATGAAACCCTAAATGCACCCTTTTTATAACCAAAAGAAAACATGAAAAACAAAGTGAAGGGTTTATAAAAAATGAGGGGCTCGTTTGTAACTATCACCACAGGGACCAAAGTCGTAACTCTTATCAACTTTGCGATATTTAGGCTCGGGGCTCATTTAGGTTAATAAACGTCCGATTCAAGACACGAAATTTACACCGTTGTGTCCGGAATAATTTTTCCAATCAAAACAAGTATTCACACGACTAGTATCCCACGTATAATGTAATAATCTTATTAATTCGTTTATTAGGTTTGCGGTTGTGCCGGTACCCGTTGTGTGCCGTTTTTCACACTTAGCGTGATGTTTTCTCATTTTCAAACCAAATGAGGTCCAAAAAGCTTGGAAATATATATTAAGTAATAATAAATGAAATTTATTATTAAAATACGTTTGGAAAAATCATCGTTAGCCGCAACTCATTTCGTGTTTTATAAACAAGTATTGCCCTAAAAATGCCGATTGCTACAAGACGTCCCTGAAAATACAACTTCTCATATTTAAAACAATTCCGGGAAAGACCCGAGTTAACTCAGTTTAACGGGACACGGGTATCAAATATCACTCTTTAACTAAACAACACACACTAAATACTTAGAATAAATCACAACCCAACCACTCTCACCCTTCCCAAAACTTGATACACTTAACCTAGGTAATACCCCACTTTTGTCTGCCCCTTTTCTTCCCCAAAACCTCTTCGACCCATCTCTATCCCTCATTAACTAATAATATTTTCTTTTGACCAAGCAACCCTGGCATGTTCACGCGTCTAGGAATCCACCCAAGTCAACCATAGGATAACCCAATTGAGGTAGAAAGAACACCCAATTGGAAACCCCATTTCTCCCAGATCCGAAAGCAACTATGGGGTTATTCTCCATATTTATCTTTTTAAACCCATGTTCCAAAAGATGTCGAACCACACTCACATAAGGGTTCTGAGAATCACTCAAGGGAGAACAAGGATTAGTGGGATTGTGGTTCGGTTTGGAATTTCGGATTGGAGTTTTGATTCGAGTTCATCATCCCGCAAAATAGTTGTAAGAATATAAACCTGTCCTTTCAGTTCCATTTATGTTAGATTGTTTTAGATCAGCTAGGAAATAATTTAGGTTGTTCTTGTTAAATTTTAGATCGAATGAAAGGTGATTTAGTGTTGGATTTTATTAAGTTTCAATCTTAATCATTTTTCGAAAGATAGATTACTGTTACAGTCAAGATTTTAAATGTTGTTTGTTGTTGTTGATTCGTGTGGCTCAGGGAATTAGAATGCTAGAACTTGATATTAGGTTGATGATTTTGTTGGTCGTGGTGGCCATATCAAGGTTCAAATACCCTAGGAGACACAGGTTCAAAAACTGAACATGAGAAAGTTTGCGTAGTAAACTATAGGCTAGAATGGCACATATGGAATAATGTACTAAGTTAGAATTAACGACCCCCCTGTGTCTAACTCAAGCCGAGGAATGACCATTCGGGACTAGGTGTGTTGGTGGGGAGTGTCGACTAGGAAAAACCTCCTCACACAGGGGATATACTGGTTAAGTTCGTGCCTAGTTAAAACCAAGATTCTAGGGTCGTACCCTCAGTTCGAACCTGGGTTGTGCTTTCTCAAACCCAAAACCAAAGCCCCAAGAAAGATAGCACCAGTCCGCCCCCAAAACAAACCCCCCCCCCCCAAAGGTGTTAGTAGTCGAATGAGTACCCTTTCTTGACAAATGATGATAGACTCCCATGTTAAGGGATTTTTGATAAATCCTTGGTCAAAAGAACTAGGTTCTATTAGAGATCATTTTTACCTTTGGTTCGAACCTAGAGGGATACGTTTTGACCCCAGGTTCAAACTCTGTTTGGACCAAAACCGCAATGGTCAATTAGTACTCGGTTGGATTGTTCTTCCAACAAGTGTTCTTAGACCCAACATTAGAAGCCAAGGGGTGTATGTGATCAAGAATTTATTTCCCACTCCAAGTGTCCATTAGACCAAGAGTAAACTAAGACTACTAGGATTGGAGATAAGTAGTACACGACCATGAAGCCTTTAACCTTTGATATGTCGAATGTAAGACATGAAATCCCCATCAAGACGCACCAGGTTTAAAAGCTTATGAATAGGGTCTGAAATTCGTACCAGGCCAAGCCCAACCAGTGGAATCAGTTAGGAGTTAAACACTAGCCCAACACAACCCTTATCTACAGCCCACGTTATGGGCCTGTGAACAACACAATTCGGCCCACCAGGACTTATGTAGATGCTAATGATAAAGCCCAACCAATTAGTGACTTTATTATTTCCCCCTCCACAAACATAGTGGGCCGCAACCCAATAATTATTAAAGATGCGAATTTGGTTAATAATTATAGTAATAGTTGTCGCAAGATTTAAATTACACGAACCGCTTACGAAAACGTTTGTAATACTAACATATAAACTTGTAAAAACTTATACAAAAATGAACCTCACATTAAACTAGCAAGTAGATACATAAAAACTTGTATAGAAAGGACTTAAAAACTCGACAACCATCAGAGAATCGTTTAGAGTATGTTTAACATTATTATCTCACAAAGTCATAAGTTGTAGAACATGAAATCGGAAATGGGTAAGAGAAACTTTATGCTCACATGGATGATTGGAAATGTAGAACTCAAGAGAAATAAACGACGAACCAATTACATGTTAAGTCTAGGCAATGACACACGTCGGGGAATATATATATATTGACACTTACATTTGTCATTTTAAAACTGAGCCAATTAATATCAACGTCACTAATAAAAACTAGGAAAGGTATGTCAACCCTGAACCGTAGTTAGACAAACCCGACGATACATATAATTCTAAACTAATATTGTGTAAGAAAAAAGGAATTCTAATAAATGAATAATGAGGACTTAGTTAAATTATCCAAGTTACTAAAATTAACGTTATATTCCATTCTCAAATCATTTAACTAGTGAGTAATAAACGTCACTTACATTAGGTCCTACTTCTAAAATCAACATAATCGGACATGAAAAATAAATTACACCACTACAATATATATATACATATCACGTCTCGAATTAATTCATTCGTGCTTTAGATAATTCAATATTACCAAATTCCGCAATTACCGTACCTTTAGGTCATTTGTAGGGATACACCTCACCATTTCTTAGGAAGACCTATCCTCCGCAGCCACATGACGACTATGATTATCTTCTCAATTGTGTCTCTTCCCGATTTTGCTCGCGTATTCTACCTGTGACGATTATACCCTCGTGCGATACTGTCCTTTTTATTTGAAATTTTATTCGGCGTTATCTTTTATGATGTAGACTGATGAACTCAAATAAGTACATTTTATTACTATCATTTATCCTATTAATTTGACTTGTTTTACTATATTATGTATGAGGATTGATACTTAATCGTTTACTTTTGTAATTCTCAGGTAAAAACAAGCATTTGGTGAAACTTAGCAATTTTGGACTAATTATGGAGCAAAACATGCATAAAGTTAAGAGTCTACTGAAATGAAGAAGATCAAGACTAATCTTCTCCAGATGCGCCGCATCTCACTCATGACATGCGCCGCATCTCTATCAAGATATCACCAGATACGATCCAAGATACAAGAGGACATGCGCCGCATCTAATCATGGAGTTACGCCGCATCTTCTGGCGGTGTACGAATATTCCTGAATATTATAATCTTGGACCCCACGTGAAGTTAAGTCAATGCGCCACATCTACTTACTAGATGCGCCGCATCTTCCCTCAGACAGAAACTATAAATACCCCAAGACCAGACGAATTCCGTAGCTTTTTGTCAGACATATATCAGAACCGAAGAGCAGAACCCTAGGACGAATTCAGTCAAGGAGGCAGCACAAGACACACCAAACGAAGATACAAGAGCTGTAAGAAGGTGCTGCATGTGTTTAATTCATTAAGTAGTTTTGTTTTATTGTGTTAGCAAACTTTAATTCATCAGGATTGGTGGCTTGTGTAATGTGACAACGAAAGATTGCACTCCCTTTAATACTTGCTTTCCCATCAATTAAAGTTTATATGTTGATGTCTTTGGTTACTACTTATTAGTGCATTGATAACCTCTGTGTTTATTAGTGGCTTGCGGGCATTTGACTGCGGAAAATAATGTGGCTCCCACGGTTATTACTAAATTGATCACTTAGGAATAACTTTTAGACATAAGTAATCATTAAGGGTTTACTCGCCGATAAGATTAGGACCAACGAGAAAGGGTTAACTACATACACTTCATATAAAGCTATCAATAAAACAAGTGACAATCTACTTAATTATAAGGACAGCCCTCTTATTGTCTCGAGTATTTATCTGTGTACGTGTGTGCTACTTGCTGATTCGTGCCTATTGGTTTATTTTATTATTTAATTGCAAACAAATCGTGCCAGTCTCTCAGGCTGAAACCCCCTTGCGTTAGGATATTAAAATACTGATTAGAATAACGAGATAATACGTTCCACTTTTAGTGATCGACACTCTACTTACCATTATATTCATACTGACCGGGTACACTGCTCGTTAAGTGTGTGTGTTATTGATAAGTCGGCTAAATATAAATTTAAAACTTGAGTAGGCATTAAAACTGCTAAACCGCAACGACACATCACGCGCATCATAGACCAATGGCTCCTACAAGAAAGACAACCAAGACTACACGTGGACGACCCGCTGCTACCACACTTCCAACCAGGGATGAGGAAAACCCGCCTAGTATGAGTCAAGCTATGCTGGATCAATTGGTTAACCGCGTGATGCTAGCACTGGTTGCAGCAAATGCAAACAACTCGACTACGGATGTCGAAACCTCAAGACCTACAAACGACTACAACCGCGGCTGTACCTACCAGGAGTTTCGAAAGACCATGACTGGAGGCTTTGGAGGAACCGACGGAGCTGTCGTCTTGGTCAGATGGATGAAAAGGCTGGAGACTGTGTTTCGAATATGCAGATGTGTAGAGGAAGACCGAGTTAAGTATGCATCGTTCACCTTCATGGATGCCGCTCTAACCTGGTGGAACAACTATCTAAAGTCTGCAGGCATTGATGCCGCATACGCAATGCCATGGGAAAATTTCAAGGAAATGGTGCTCAAAAAGTACTGCCCCCGCAACGAAGTTAAAAAGTTGGAGGTGGAGTTTTGGAACCTCAAGGTACAAGGCACCAACATTGCTGTATACAACCAACGCTTTCAAGAATTGGCCTTACTGTGCCCCGAGATGGTCCAAACCGAAGCACGTTTACTAGAGAGATACATTGGAGGATTACCCCCATCCATTAAGGGTAATGTCACTACCTTCAAGGCTGCTGACCTCCATGAGACTATGGAAGTGGCTAACAAGCTAATGGACCAAGTCATTGAAGATACCGCCGAGGGGGTGGTAGATAACAAAAGGAAATGGAATGACCACTCCGGAGACAACGACAACCGGAACAAGCGATAAAGAATCGCCAAGGTCTATACTGTGGAGAGAAGAAAGGTTATGCTGGAAATTTACCCAAATGCAACAAGTGCCGATTCCACCACAATGGACCTTGTCCCGCTCAGTGTGGAAACTACCTAAAGATCGGACACAAAGCTAGGGATTGCGAGGCTCCCACCCTCGTGATGGACCCGAACCTCTCAAAAACCTGCTATGAGTGTGGAGTAATAGGGCACTTCAGAAGTGAATGCCTGGAGCTGAGGAACTAGAATGAAGGACGAACTCGTGAAAACACATACGCGATAGAATGAGGAGAAGCTCACCAGGACCTCAACAACGACACCGATGATGACAATGCTTAAGAAGAAAGTTCCTTACTTCGCATAAAAATACCTACGCCTAGATTCTCTTAGATCGTATTCCTCCGAATATTTGTACTTCTTAAAGACCTTTTGTAATGTCGTTTTGTATGAACCTCTCTGTGATGAATTCCTTAACTTTTGAGATCAAGATATTATGATGACCCTTTTCATATTTCCATCACTTTCGAAATTGTTCATTAACTAGTACACCTATGACAAATTATTGTCATTCCAAACCAATAGAAACCAAATATCATAATAACTAAACCTAGCATCGCATCATCCGTCCTCAACTAAGCATAGCCTGATCACCTATGCATAGTTCAAGGAGGATCATGCCTTGATGGGAATAGTCATTGTGAGAGACTCCTGCACCCTAGAACTTTCAATACATATTTTGACCATTGAGTTACACCCGGAACCCACCAAGCCCTGAATTCACATAGAGATGTGAAAAGTAGAACCAGAGACCCTAGAACATTCAAAACCCAAACTCCTTCGGATATTTCTAAGTGAAAACCGAGGACGATTTTCTTTCCTAAGACGGGGAGGATGTGACAAATGGTAAATTTGCCCTAATATTTAATTAATAAAATTTCATTTATTATGACTAAATTACCAGACTAGACCATTATATGTCTAACACGAATAACAGACCTACACATTATGTCACCCGAAAATCTCACCAAGAACAGTGAAATTATTACATCTTGCATTTTACCCACTGAACTGTAGTAAAAACGGGAGGTTATCCCGGTTTCACTCAGACTGACACCACACGCATACCGGAGTCCAAACAGAAATTAAACAGGAACTTAGGAATTATAGTGAATACTTAAAAACTTGAGAATACGTTTAAAGACGTCCCTGAAAATACAACTTCTCACATTTAAAACAATTTTGGGAAAGACCCGAGTTAACTCAGTTTAACGGGACACGGGTATCAAATATCACTCTTTAACTAAACAACACACTCTAAATACTTAGAATAAATCACAACCCAACCACTCTCACCCTTCCCAAAACCTGATACACTTAACCTAGGTAATACCCCACTTTTGTCCGCCCCTTTTCTTCCCCAAAACCTCTTTGACCCATCTCTATCCCTCATTCACTGATAATATTTTCTTTTGACCAAGCAACCCTGCCATGTTCACGAGTCTCGGAATCCACCCAAGTCAACCATAGGATAACCCAATTGAGGTAGAAAGAACACCCAGTTGGAAACCTCATTTCTCCTAGATCCGAAAGCAACTATGGGGTTATTCTCCATATTTATCTTTTTAAACCCATTTTCCAAAAGATGTCGAACCACACTCACATAAGGGTTCTGAGAATCACTCAAGGGAGAACAAGGATTAGTGGGATTGTGGTTCGGTTTGGAACAAGTTGGGTTTTTTGGATTGGAGTTTTGATTCGAGTTCATCATCCCGCAAAATAGTTGTAAGAATATAAACCTGTCCTTTCAATTCCATTTATGTTAGATTGTTTTAGATCAAATAGAAAATAATTTAGGTTGTTCTTGTTAAATTTTAGATCGAATGAAAGGTGATTTAGTGTTGGATTTTAGTAAGTTTCAATCTTAATCATTTTCTGAAAGATAGATTATTGTTACAGTCAAGATTCTAATTGTTGTTTGTTGTTGTTGATTCGTGTGGCTCAGGGCATTAGAATGCTAGAACTCGATATTAGGTTGATGATTTTGTTGGTCGTGGTGGCCATATCAAGGTTCGAATACCCTAGGAGACACAGGTTCAAAAACTGAACATGAGAAAGTTTGCGTAGTAAACTATAGGCTTGAATGGAATATATGGAATAATGTACTAAGTTAGCATTAACGACCCCCCTGTGTCTAACTCAAGCCGAGGAATGACCATTCGGGACTAGGTATGGGGAGTGTCGACTGGGAAAAACCTCCTCATATAGGGGATATACTGGTTAAGTTCGTGCCTAGTTAAAACCAAGATTCGAGGGTCATACCCTCAGTTCGAACCTGGGTTGTGCTTTCTCAAAACCAAAACCAAAGCCCCAAGAAAGATAGCACCAGTCCGCCCCAAAACAAACCCCCCCCCCCCAAAGGTGTTAGTAGTCGAATGAGTACCCTTTCTTGACAAATGATGATAGACTCACATGTTAAGGGATTTTTGATAAATCCTTGGTCAAAAGAACTAGGTTCTATTAGAGATCATTTTTGCCTTTGGTTCGAACCTAGAGGGACACGTTTCGACCCCAGGTTCAAACTCTGTTTGGACCAAAACCGCAATGGTCAATTAGTACTCGGTTGGACTGTTCTTCCAACAAGTGTTCTTAGACCCAACATTAGAAGCCAAGGGGTGTGTGTGATCAAGAATTTATTTCCCACTCCAAGTGTCCATTAGACCAAGAGTAAACTAAGACTACTAGGATTGGAGATAAGTAGTACACGACCATGAAGCCTTTGACCTTTGATATGTCGAATGTAAGACATGAAATCCCCAGCAAGACGCACCAGGTTTAAAACTTATGAATAGGGTCTGAAATTCGTACCAGGCCAATCCCAAACAGTGGAATCGGTTAGGAGTTAAACACTAGCCCAACACAACCCTTATATACAGCCACGTTATGGGCCTGTGAACAACACAATTCGGCCCACCAGGACTTATGTAGATGCTAATGATAAAGCCTAACCAATTAGTGACTTTATTATTTCCCCCTCCACAAACACAGTGGGCCGCAACCCAATAATTATTAAAGATGCGAATTTGGTTAATAATTATAGTAATAGTTGTCGCAAGATTTAAATTACACGAACCACTTACTAAAACGTTTGTAATACTAACATATAAACCTGTAAAAACTTATACAAAAATGAACCTCACATTAAACTAGCAAGTAGATACATAAAAACTTGTATAGAAAGGACTTAAAAACTCGACAACCATCAGAGAATCGTTTAGAGTATGTTTAACATTATTATCTCACAAAGTCATAAGTTGTAGAACATGAAATCGGCAATGGGTAAGAGAAACTTTATGCTCACATGGATGATTGGAAATGTAGAACTCAAGAGAAATAAACGACAAACCAATTACGTGTTAAGTCTAGGCAACGGCACACGTCGGGGAATATATATATATTGACACTTACATTTGTCATTTTAAAACTGAGCCAATTAATATCAACGTCACTAATAAAAACTAGGAAAGGTATATCAACCCTGAACCGTACTTAGACAAACCCGACGATACATATAATTCTAAACTAATATTGTGTAAGAAAAAGGAATTCTAATAAATGAATAATGAGGACTTAGTTAAATTATCCAAGTTACTAAAATTAACGTTATATTCCATTCTCAAATCATTGAACTAGTGAGTAATAAACGTCACATACATTAGGTCCTACTTCTAAAATCAAAATAATCGGACATGACAAATAAATTACACCACTACAATATATATATATATATATATATATATATATATATATATATATATATATATATATATATATATATATATATATATATATATATATATATATCACGTCTCGAATTAATTCATTCGTACTTTAGATAGTTCAATATTACCAAATTCCGCAATTACCGTACCTTTAGGTCATTTGTAGGGATACACCTCACCATTTCTTAGGAAAGACCTTAGTAACCACCCTTGCCGCCACACAAGTGACAACAACATAGATACTCTAAAACATTGAAATTATAATTATGAAATGACTTAAATTTAATACTTGGAACTAAGACATGATTATTTAATCTAGGTTGCGTGTTGGTGTCGTGTACTGCTTAACTTCATAGCATTCACTGTTCATACCATTAAAGGTGAGTTCATGGCCCCTACTTTTACTTGTTTTATAACTGTTTTGGGGGAGAATACATGCTTGTTATAAACTAAATTCAATGACTGTTTATTTAATCTAGAATTGATTGTTTTACTCGAAATGCAATTGTTGTTATATGCTAGACTGTTTACTTGAATGCCTTATTTGGATACATGATATATACATAGACCAGGGGTACTGGTCAGATATGTGTAAGAGTGATTTACTTGAATGCCTTACTTGGATACATGATATATACATAGAACAGGGGTACTCGTCAGATGGGTATAAGTGTGGTTTGTTTGAATGCTTTATATGTATACATGACATGTTCATAGTCCAGGCGTACTGAGCAATACCGGGCGTACCGGTTACATTGACCGGGCGAAACGGTTACATTACCAGGCGTACTGGTCATGGCGAGCGTACTGATTAACCAGTCTTTATTACTAAACTGTATGATATTCTGTGTAACATAATCTGTTTTAATCAAACCTATGAACTCACCAACCTAGTGTTGACCCGTTTTAGCATGTATTTTCCGGTTTAAGGCGATTATTTAGTGGCGAAGACTTTTGGCAGGGCATGGCATGGTCATAGAAGACTCTGATAAAAATTGGGACCACTTGAAAACTTTAATGGGCTTAAATTTCCGCACCATTTTGAAGCGTTGTAAACAAATCATTTTGAATATGAAATATAATTTAAACGGTTGAGTTAAAACCGTTCTTTATTCCTTGTGTTGTGATACCAATTAAGTAGCACCCCAGTGACATGTATGCTTCCGCTAAACCAGATTTTGGGGGTGTTACAACTTTAGGTTGCCTAAACTTAAATCATTATTAGATGCGTTAAATATAAGAATAGGTATTGCGGGAAAGTAAATGTTTAAGTTTTGAAGCGAATTATGTGATAGGTTATATGAACCTAAGTTGTTAATGATGAATGTGTGCTATAGTGTTAATGTGTATGTGATATAAGCCCGTGGAGGACTTGAGGTATTTAAGTGATTAGATTGCCGTACACCTTGGTTAATACCGGTGATCGTATTATGATTTTATGAACGTGTGTTAGAATGATGATAATGGAATGTGACTAGAATGGTAAGTGGTATTAGAGATGGGCTAATGGTGAATCAATGTATTTGACGTTTAAAGTGTTGAACGTAGTAATGGTAAGTGTGCTAAAGTACAACCTGTGAAAGTAAAAGGAAAAATGACACACTAATGGTTAAGTGTGTAACACCCCCAAAAATGTGGTATTGCGAAAGCATTCGGGTCCTGGGGTGCTACGAAATCAATATACATCGCAAAAGAGATATAGTACAATACCATAATTAAAATTTAAGGAAAACAAAACATTAATACAACATTGTTTTAGCCAACAACGGTCATTGAAAACATATAAGTTTGTTTCCAAAAGATAACATTTTTATTTCATCCAACTAAACATGATAGATGAAGACTCCTTAATGCTAATGTCTTCATAAAATACACTTACTGGCGATCACCTGAAATGCATGAGAAAACGGGTCAACTATGAAAATAGTTACTGAGTATACAAGTTTTATTCAAAAGAAGTCCAAGGTTTTTGAAAAAGGTCCATATGGTAGAGGAAGTGTCAAACCCTTCAGTTACAAGTCCCGCCCATACAAGACTTGTAACCTATGGTTTCACACACCATTGCATAAAATATTGTACATTTAATAGTCGAACACATATGTTCATCAGGTTCATGATGAGTGACCTTTTACTCATCATTTTATACCCAAAAACCCTCATAAAAATGACCAAAAACACCCAAATGGACCCAATATTGTTACATCTATCCTTGGATTGTGTTTTATGTGTTTCAGGTACAAAAGGATTGAAAACGGGGCAAATATGGACAAAACCGAGCTTGGAATGGAAAAGAGTTGAAAACCGAAGCCGGGAAAGACAATTTTCATTTGGATTTAATTCGAGCTCAAAATCCCAAAATGGCCCTTGGATTATTTTAGTTGGCAAAATTGGTCCCTAGTTGAACTTTGAAGAAATGGCAGATTTGGTCCCTACGATTTCCAAATTTACAACATTAGTCCTTTTATTTAATCCATTCTATCCTAAACTCTAACCTATTATCTAAACCGGATCAAAACAAAACCCAACCCACCAACCAATTAAACCCACAGCCCAACTAAGCCCAAAATCCACTAAACCCTTTTAAGCTAAAAAAGACGTGGTCAAACATTCACCATTGTCAAACCACACCCATAAACACTATTCACCATCTCCTAAATCCTACCGTCCCCGCCTAATCAACCTTAACCACCATATCTGTCCCTTTCGTTCCATTTCCACCTCACCACTACCAGCCAAAGAACCCACATGGTTGTGTTCCCCCTCCACCTCATCGATCCAAGGACAAAGAATATGATCTACGGCCAAGAATTCTTTGAGTAGGCACCAAGATAATCCAAGGGCTGGAATAGAAGCTCAAGAAGCACAGAGAAAGCACAAGCTCAGTAGGAAACACTAGTTCTTAGTTGTATAAATAGCTCAGTATTGTAGCAGTAGAAAATAGGTTTTATTTTAGCTTAATTTAGGTATTTTTTTTCTTTTTAGCTTATTGTTATTTATTTTTTCAGTTTTCAGTAATGTAATTTAATTTCAGTTAATGGAATTTTAAGTTTTCTTATTTTCATTACTTGGTCAACAAAAGTCAACTGCTTATTACTGCTTATATTATTGCTTATTTGCTTATTTGCCCTTTTTATGATTATCTGATTTCTTTGATGCTATTTGGAGTTAGGATAGTAGCCTTTGGTAGCTTGTTCTTAGATTTGCCCTTAAAATACCCACATCAGTCCTTACCAATAGCAGACTGCACATTTTTTTTGTTTTCTCATTTTTCAGCTTATTTTGTTGATTTTTAATTTGGTAGTTTTAAGTTAGAATTAGCCCAATTTTTGCACAATTAGAATTTTGTTGCTTATCTTCTTGTTGGTGATTTTTATAGAATTTTAGAATTAGCTTTTACAAGCTTTTGGTCAGCTTGAAAACCCACCATTTTCCCTTGCACCATGGCTTGTATCAGCAGAATCTATTGCTTTTTAATTAATTTTCAGTGCTTAATTGTTCTAGATTTGGCTTATTCCAGTTGCTTAGTAGCTTAATGATAGCTTTTCAGCCCTCTTTGTTCTAGCCTTAGCTTATTTCCCAAACTAGCCTACTGATCAATAGCTTATAGTTTGCTTATTTCTGCTTTTTATAAATAGATCCAGTTTTAGAAATTGATATTTTTCATGTGCTTTATAATGTGCAAAAAGAAAAAAGTGAAAAATAAAAAGTTTAGCAAAAAGTTCAGGAACCAGATTCGAACCCTGGTCCCTTGACTCACAACACATAACACCAACCAACTGCCCTAGGGTCTTTATCAATAATAGCTTTGCAATTTTATTATTTAATACAGCCTTAATCCATTTTAGCTTATTTCCTTTATTCAGCTTATTCCAGTTTATCTGGATAAGCTGGCAGCCCATTCTTATTTTTCCTAGCTTTGTTTTACTTTAAAGTTTTTTTATAAAAAAATTTAGATTTTTCTCTTCTCATTTAATATTTTTAATAATTTATTTTCTTTTAAATAGTTTTTAATTCATATTTAATTATTTAAAAGTCAAAAAAATACAATTCTTTTTCCCAAAATTTTCTTTTGTCATTTAGGATTTAGGAAAATTAAATTTGCACTCGTAGGGTTAATTTTTAAAGATTTTGACGTTTAGGCTCGTTTTTAGAATCCCGTTTACGTTTCTTTTTTTTTTCGTAAATTGATTTTTGCTCTCCTAGATTCAAAAACAAAACTTAATCGTATTTCAAGCATTTTAATACCGAACCTCAAACGATATCCTCAATTTCACGCATCGTTGGGACACGACCCGGGTATTCCTTATCCGGTTTATTATATTGAATTGCGTTAAGTGTTGCTCGTTGACTTTTCTTCGTGAAAGGTTGACTTGTGATATTTTAACCAATTATCAGTTCACATTAAAAACGCCATGTATATATAATAAAGTATGCGGCAAAGCCCCTAAAATAAATAATATGCATTCCGTAGACAGGGGAATGAGAGGTTGGCCGACCTCTAATAGCGCTATCCATACTACCTACTGCTCCGCACAAGGGAGCCGTACGAACGGTATGTCTAAATTGGAGTACGAACGGCAAACCAATCGGGAACTAACAATGCGAATGTACGAACAGTACATCATACCAACTATTATATACTAATTTAATTAAGCCTGCTCCGTAGACAAGGGAGACTAAAATTTAAGTGCGTACGGCACGTCAACAGTTGAAAACAAGTCATAAGCTCAAATAATATTTTAAGGTTCAAAGTCAATTTTCAAGAGTTCAGGTAAAAATATATGTCATAAGTTCAAATAAAAATTTAAGTCATGCATTCCACCCCAAATAAGTAAAGCGGTAAAAAGGGGCTGGGAATACTCACCTCGGCATATAGCAGTCAGATATTACAATAGTTCAGATAAAGTTCAGCACCAACACGCGACCTAGATTAGTAAGGTTTGTTTTAGTTTACAGATTATGTTTAAGACTCCACAGAATTTAATTCAAAAGCTTTTAAAGTGTTTATGTTATTGTTGCTTGTGTGGCAGCATTTAAGTTTAAATAGCTTGGTAAGTATTGGCTAGCATTGGCTTTCGGAAGTGCTTAAGTATACATATACAAATAATAAAAGTAATTAAAGGTGGATAAGTTTTTGGTTCGTCAGTAACCAAAAAGCGATGTACGGAAAGTAATCGCATATAGATGAATTCGGACTACAAGAATGTCGTTTTAAAGTATATATAAAAAATATAATAGAAGTGGGTAATAGTTTAAAAAAAATTGTATTAAAAAAACACTCATAAGTTATAAATGTAGGGTTTTTAGGAAATTCGGGCATGACCCGTGTATTGTTTTAGTTTGTACATGGTGACTAAGTGTTACAATGATTAATAACCCGTTGTTGTATTATCCAATTGAATTTCGTTTATTCCAAATATATCATTATATGAGATATGGACTATTGATTTAAAGTTTAAGTTTTGATTATAGTCATAGTTTATAATATGATTATAAAATACGCCTAGTAGATTTAGAGTATGTCGAAAATTTAAAGTCGGAATAGATGAGTCGAGTGAGTCGTGAAATATGAGCAATCATGATCCGATTAGAACGACGGTTGATCGTTGCAGATCGATTTATAATTTATCTCCAAAGAGTACAATGGAAGTTGTATTCCCGGGTCGTTATTCCCAACGAAGGCGTGAATGAAATTTGTGATCTCGGATTGTGAATACGTGTTTCGAATGGTTAAATAAAGATGAGAGTTTGGGTTTCTAAGCTAAGATACGTGAACATAAATTAAAAACGATTAAATATCTAAGAAAAACGATAATCTAAAGTGCACCAAATTAAAAACGTAAACGAAAGCTAAAAACGTAACTAAACGATAAATGACAAAACGATGAAATATTAAACCTACGGATTCCAAATTAATTTTCTTACATCCTAAATAACAAAAGAAAATTTTACGAAAAAGAATTACATTTTTTCTAATTAAAATTTAATTAAACATGATTTAAAATAATTTTTGAAAAGAAAAATACATAAAATTCTTAAAACTGATTCTAAAAATAAGCAAAGTACGGAAGAACAGGGGTAAATAAAAACTTTTGCACATTATAACCTAAAAACACTAATAGCGGAGTTGGATGAGTGGGAGTTGTTTGTTTGGTCTTTGCTTGGCAAGAGGTCCTGGGTTCGAATCCCAGACCTTGCCTTTTTGTAAAAACATTTTTTTTTTTTTTTTCTTTTTTTTATTTATTTTTTAGAACCAATAAAGTACATGTAAATAAGCAATAAATGAAACTACAACCATTATTAAAACTTAACAATAAGCTGGGAATAAGGTGAAGTTTATAACAGTTTGTATTAAAAGGCTAAAAAAACAAAAGTTGAGAACTGAAAAAGCTGCACAATATGCTAGGTTAAATGAGCTGAAAACAGATAAAGAACATATAGCAAAGAACTTAAATTCACAATCTCAGCTTATCATTAATCTGAAATGAGCTTAAAACTACTGCTGATAAAAGGGGCTTGTGTTCATCTACGAATACTGATGGAGCTTTTTTAAACAAACTAATCAAAGTAAATCTAAGGATCTAATTAAAACCAAATCCAATTTCTTAAAATCTACTAACAACACTTAATAAACACTGAATAGGCAAAGAACCCAATTAACTTTAATAGACTAAGAGATTATGATAAGCAAGATTAAAACTGCATTAACTGAAATTAATTCTACAATACTGAGATTAGATTACAAATACAAAATAAATAAAAACATACCTAAACTAAGCTAGTTAAAACCTATTGATCCTACCCTCAAAATTACATCGAGACTTTTACTAAAATAAAACCTCTACTGCTTAACGAAAATTACAACTAAAAATTAAAACATACCGAATTTAAAGCTAAAATAAATCCTACAATTTCCTATTCTCAAATTAAAACTACAATCAAAAATAAATTACACTACAAAAAAGAAATACATACCGAAAGAAAAGCTAATAAAAACCTGTCTAATCCTAAGACACTACTCATCTATTTATACAAAATGAAAAATAATAAGCTAGGGTTTTTCTCCTTCGTCTGTGCTTCTCTCTTTAATTCTTGACCGTTAGATCTCTTCTTGAGCTCCTCACTCTAATTCTGACCGTTGGATCTTCTTCTTACCTCGGATTGATGAGGTGGAATGAAACACGTGAGGGTGGTTTGGACTGAGGTGGTAGATGATAGTGATGGAAGAAGGATTTTGGGAAGAGTGGAGGATTGGCTTATTGGCGGGAGTGGAGAGAACTGGATCATCACTTGGGTTGATGATAAATTAGGGATTTTGACTTATCACCAATTGGGGGTTTTGACCGGAGAAAGGGGATTTTGACCCGTGAGTTTAACTAAAAACGGATGTGGGCTTTTGGGTGTTGGGCCAAGGTTGGATATTGGGTTTTCATTATTTTGGTCCGAATGTGTTTTGGTGAATAAGGTTCTAAACACAAGGACTAAACTTGTAGTTTTTGAAACCTCAAGGACCAAAACTGCCAAATTCCAAAATTCAGGGACCAATCTTGTATTTTCTGAAAATCATCTCCAAGGGCTATTTGTGACATTTCAATACGCTTGGAGGTTGATTTTGATCATTTGAGCAATATCCCGGTCCAAACTCGTAATTTTCTTCCCCGTCCTCGGCTTTTCCCGATTTTCCAATCTTGTGCTCGATTTTGTCTGTTTTTTCTCCGTTTTCAATCCTTTTGTACCTGAAACACATAAAACACACTCCAATGATATTTGTAACATTTTATGGTCCATTTGGGTGTTTTTGGTCGTTTTCGTGTGGTTTTTCGGGTATAAAATGATGAGTATTTACACACTCATCAAAATCCCCCACGCTAAGCGATTGCTAGTCCCTAGCAATCCGATCATATGAAGTAATGAAAGGACTAAGCATACCCCGTTTTGATTTTTTATTCATTGCAAGAAATTTAAACTAAATCAAAAGTAGATAAAATGCTTGATTGTCAAAAATGGTATCATGGAACGGGATTCACACAAAATGGGTGTCTCCAGGGAATTGTAATCGTCATCCTCTTTTTTATACTCCCAACTAAGCTTAAACTGATTGTGCAAATGCTTTTGTAAAATGCTAACGCTACTTATACTAATAATCTATGTAAGCCGAAACTTAACTTTTCACTCCCGCAATTTATTCAAGTTAAGTGAATGTGCTTGATTTTCAAAATTTTGATCACAAAAATCGACGTTTTTATAAGGTTTTGACTAATACTAGTTGAAAGATAGATTTAAAATTCACAACAAGCAAGTTTCAAAACACATCAAAACTTATTGCATTTTGCAATATCATTCCATTTTATTTCCTTTTTATTTTTTTCATTTTTTCATTCATTTTTTTTTTTTTTTTTTTTTTTTTTACTTAACTTCGTGCAATATAAACTAACGGAGTTTCACGGGAACCAAGACCTTAAACCTTCCTGGAATAAAGGATCCAAGGGCCGTTACAACGGAGAGTTCCAAGACCTTAACGCCTTTCAGAATTAAGGGTCCAAGGGCCGGTGTAAGAGGGTAGCCAAGACCTAAACGCCTTCCGGAAATAAGGATCCAAGGGCCGATCTTGAACCTTAGCTTTTTAGCACATTTATTTATTACTTAACTTTTTGCAACTTTCAAGCAACGTCTCACTTTCATTTTGCATTATTCTGACATATGCTTGTTCCAAAGTTTAAATAAAGCCTTGAACTAGTATTTTTCAAAATCGTATGAAAAAATGATTTTGTGTGTTCAAATGTTTGAAAATAAGCACTTATTAAATCAGATTAGTTAGCTTATGGGAGAAAAAGCCATAGATTACTTGTATAAGCTCTAAAGAAAACCAACTATTCTACGCTTAGCATTTTCATTTGCACAAATCATAAAACCTTAGTCTAAACGTTAAGGAAGCAGCTAGATCAACACTCTAGCAGAGTCGGGATTCCCCTTGTTCTAACCTAATCAAGACTAAATATTTTTATTTTATTTTATTCTTATCTAAAAACGAAAAAAAAAAAAATTTAATTTTGGTCAAAACGGGGGTACTAGGGCACTAGAAGGTACATAAGTGACAAAATTCGAGAGAATTCCCCCCCACACTTCGAATTGAATATTGTCCTCAATATTCAAAGTACCGGCTATTATGCCGATACTCAGAACGTAAAAAGGTAATACCAAGAGCCAAGTGTGGAAACGAAATCTCCATTTTTCACAAAAAAGGTCGAAAAGATATCCCTAGATAATCGTTAGCAAAAGGATAGGATATTGGGCGGCTGGATTGAAAACAGGCGCGTCAATCATCACAATCCAATGGAAACCTGCAAACAAGGGCAAACACAAAACCACAAAGCAAAGCACAGTAGAGGAATCCCCCCACACTTAGTGTTAGAAATAAGAAAGAAGTCAGAAACATGGGTTGTCACCCATGTGATGCTAATGTTTTTGTTAACCGAGTCACTAGCTTGACTCGACCCCGAATTCATTTGTTCTTGGGGAAGCATGTGGAAAAGAAAATCTCCATCGGACTTTCATTCGAAATGTTTGGATAAACATTGAAGTACATGAAAGTTCCACTCCGATGAGATACACCCGGATCAAAAGGATGATAAATGGAGATGCCGGGGTCAAAAACCTTGTCCTCATTCCCAAAGGAGAGAATGGAAGGACAACCTACTTTATAATTACAGAAAGGTAGAAACACTCGAACGACATATGTGACGTCAATATAATGGCGATCCTCAAAGGGAAGTGTTACATATGTCGGAGAAGGAGCATCCGTGTGAATCTCGGGATCAAGTGAGGTCATATCATCAAGTTTAGGACTAGCAGAGTCCTCGACCTCATCGTTCTCTAACACTCGATCAAAGAGAGGATTTATTTTGCTAGAAAAGTATTCATCGTCAAATTCAAAAAGAGAATTCGAATAGACTTTGAGGCTTTCATTTAAAGCGTCCTCATCAGAAAGTGATTCATCATCACTAGAGGATAAATCGTCATTTGAATTGAAGAGCGGGTTAGAGAAGATCCCGGAAGTATCCTCAGAAATGTCATGAGGATCACAATAAGACCAATCACACTCATTATAGGATATATCCTCAGACTCACTTGGGATTGGGATAAGGTTCTCAACACTAGACTTTATGAATTCGTCCGATCCCTTTTCAGGAATAGTGTCAAGAAGCTCATCCCCCATAATGAGAGAGTCATCGGAGTCCAAAGTACGTGATATGGGTGTGGATGCAGTGGTCTGAAGGGGTTGAATAATAGAATTATTCACAAGAATAATATTCTCCCCTTCTTCATCTTCGTCATCGAGCATGCACGCCTGATCAAACAAGAAACGGTTGTGTGCTGCTCGTTCTATGGCGAGTAAATCTTCCATAGATTCACCATGACGACTTTCTGGGTTGGTTTTAACAGCCAAATTTGTGAGTTCAATTCGCATCTCTCGAAGTTTTTGGAATACATCTTTTAAAGATTCCTCAAGAGATGGCTGAGGCTGATTTTGAATTGTTTGATACTGTGGAGGATAAGAATAATCATAATTGTTACAAGGGTCATGCTCATAGATAAGCGAGTACCTTGTTTGACAATCAGAGCTATAGTGCGGACCTCCACAGAATTCACAACAGTAATACTGTTGTGGTGGTGTATAATATGAAGATGTGTCAAATCCGGACGATGTCTGATTGTTATAAGGGTTCTGCTCATAGACAAGCACGTCTCCCGTTCGACAATCATATCCCGGGTGAGGACAACCTCCACAAAATTCACACAAGTATGTCTCCATATGATGTTGTGGGGGTTGGTTGAAAAGGTCGGGTGTTTCATTGTAGGGATTTTGGTCATAGACAAACCCGTTTCCCGAATCTAAAATGCTACAACCGGGACAATTTCCACCATTTGGAGGACCCCCACACCATTCACAACCATAGTTGTAAGATGAAGACATAAAAAGAATTAAACGGATAGAGGGTGAGAAAAAGAATTAAACGGATAAGAGGGATACGAAGAATATTTTTGGTTTTTTAGAAACATTTTGAAAAATATAAAGGGAAAAATAAATTTTGAAATAAAAATCTTTTTGGCTTTTTAATAAGAAAATATTTACAAAACACGCAACGACAATTGAGATTTAAAAATTCGCTTCAGCCCTCCCCGGCAGCGGCGCCAAAAATTGATCGTTGCAGATCGATTTATAATTTATCTCCAAAGAATACAATGGAAGTTGTATTCCCGGGTCGTTATCCCCAACGAAGGCGTGAATGGAATTTGTGATCTCGGATTGTGAATACGTGTTTTGAATGGTTAAATAAAGATGAGAGTTTGGGTTTCTAAGCTAAGATACGTGAACATAAATTAAAAACGATTAAATATCTAAGAAAAACGATAATCTAAAGTGCACCAAATTAAAAACGTAAACGAAAGCTAAAAACGTAACTAAACGATAAATGACAAAACGATGAAATATTAAACCTACGGATTCCAAATTAATTTTCTTACATCCTAAATAACAAAAGAAAATTTTACGAAAAAGAATTACATTTTTTCTAATTAAAATTTAATTAAACATGATTTAAAATAATTTTTGAAAAGAAAAATACATAAAATTCTTAAAACTGATTCTAAAAATAAGCAAAGTACGGAAGAACAGGGGTAAATAAAAACTTTTGCACATTATAACCTAAAAACACTAATAGCGGAGTTGGATGAGTGGGAGTTGTTTGTTTGGTCTTTGCTTGGCAAGAGGTCCTGGGTTCGAATCCCAGACCTTGCCTTTTTGTACAAACATTTTTTTTTTTTTTTTTTTTTTTTTTTTTTTTTTTTTTATTTATTTTTTAGAACCAATAAAGTACATGTAAATAAGCAATAAATCAAACTACAACCATTATTAAAACTTAACAATAAGCTGGGAATAAGGTGAAGTTTATAACAGTTTGTATTAAAAGGCTAAAAAAACAAAAGTTGAGAACTGAAAAAGCTGCACAATATGCTAGGTTAAATGAGCTGAAAACAGATAAAGAACATATAGCAAAGAACTTAAATTCACAATCTCAGCTTATCATTAATCTGAAATGAGCTTAAAACTACTGCTGATAAAAGGGGCTTGTGTTCATCTACGAATACTGATGGGGTTTTTTTAAACAAACTAATCAAAGTAAATCTAAGGATCTAATTAAAACCAAATCCAATTTCTTAAAATCTACTAACAACACTTAATAAACACTGAATAGGCAAAGAACCCAATTAACTTTAATAGACTAAGAGATTATGATAAGCAAGATTAAAACTGCATTAACTGAAATTAATTCTACAATACTGAGATTAGATTACAAATACAAAATAAATAAAAACATACCTAAACTAAGCTAGTTAAAACCTATTGATCCTACCCTCAAAATTACATTGAGACTTTTACTAAAATAAAACCTCTACTGCTTAACGAAAATTACAACTAAAAATTAAAACATACCGAATTTAAAGCTAAAATAAATCCTACAATTTCCTATTCTCAAATTAAAACTACAATCAAAAATAAATTACACTACAAAAAAGAAATACATACCGAAAGAAAAGCTAATAAAAACCTGTCTAATCCTAAGACACTACTCATCTATTTATACAAAATGAAAAATAATAAGCTAGGGTTTTTCTCCTTCGTCTGTGCTTCTCTCTTTAATTCTTGACCGTTAGATCTCTTCTTGAGCTCCTCACTCTAATTCTGACCGTTGGATCTTCTTCTTACCTCGGATTGATGAGGTGGAATGAAACACGTGAGGGTGGTTTGGACTGAGGTGGTAGATGATAGTGATGGAATAAGGATTTTGGGAAGAGTGGAGGATTGGCTTATTGGCGGGAGTGGAGAGAACTGGATCATCACTTGGGTTGATGATAAATTAGGGATTTTGACTTATCACCAATTGGGGGTTTTGACCGGAGAAAGGGGATTTTGACCCGTGAGTTTAACTAAAAACGGATGTGGGCTTTTGGGTGTTGGGCCAAGGTTGGATATTGGGTTTTCATTATTTTGGTCCGAATGTGTTTTGGTGAATAAGGTTCCAAACACAAGGACTAAACTTGTAGTTTTTGAAACCTCAAGGACCAAAACTGCCAAATTCCAAAATTCAGGGACTAATCTTGTATTTTCTGAAAATCATCTCCAAGGGCTATTTGTGACATTTCAATACGCTTGGAGGTTGATTTTGATCATTTGAGCAATATCCCGGTCCAAACTCGTAATTTTCTTCCCCGTCCTCGGCTTTTCCCGATTTTCCAATCTTGTGCTCGGTTTTGTCTGTTTTTTCTCCGTTTTCAATCCTTTTGTACCTGAAACACATAAAACACACTCCAATGATATTTGTAACATTTTATGGTCCATTTGGGTGTTTTTGGTCATTTTCGTGTGGTTTTTCGGGTATAAAATGATGAGTATTTACACACTCATCAACGGTCCGAGTGTACACTACTCTATTTGTTATGCACCTTAGTTATTGTATATCTCAAAAGGTTTTATAATTACACAACCAATTTTTACATGTTTGTTTTGCTCGGTTTTAACTTAAACACACCCCTTTACTGTCTAAAATTTCTATTGGGCTTCGGCCCACAGAAGTGTGTTACACACCAACACAAGCCCAAGCACTGTATAGCCCTTAAACACACCCTTAAGTCAATATTTTTTGGCAGCCCAATTTTTGTCTTAAGTTTACAAAAAGATTGCAGTTTTTGTTTCAAAAAGATAAAGTTTAACCCTTGACTTGTTATCAGCGTGTATAGCAAAGGAATAAGAAGCAACGAAAACTGGTGTTTGCTATTAACATGAAAGGAAAACAATAATCGAAAACCAACTTGGCCACACCGAGGCTCGAACCTGAGACCTATCGGTGTGGGGCGTCGAGACAAGTACTAGAAACAAGCTATCTCCCAACGTCCCACTTAACTGGTTTGCTTTCCTTTTAAGACTAGAATCAAAACATTTCCAATAAGCAGTGTCTCATCTTTTTCAGCATCCTATTTCTATAAGTTTTATAACCACAACTTAAACGGAGTTTTGTCTCGGCAGAAATCCCACGTAAACCAGGATAAACCAAAAATCAAAACTAATCACAACCTCAACACAGCCAATACCACACAAGCTTTTTATTTTAAACTCACTCAAATCAGGTTACGGTTCGAAAGGTGTGTAAATAAGCTAGAGCTTATTTTCTAATGCTTATTAGTGTCTTATTAATCATTAAACAATACCACACAAGACCTTTGCACATAAAATATAGCCGATCGGTACAAAAAATCCCAAAAAGATTATAACAACAAAATTTTATTCCACAGGTTCGAATGAAGTAAAAAAAATGAATTAAGGTTCTTACTAACAAGTGATGTCGATTGCAAAGATCAAAAGAAAACGAGAAACAAGCAGCCCCAAATCCGATTCCACACGCAAATCCACACACCCCACTGATTTGTAGAGCGATACTCCTGTATCCGCAGATCTTGGAAAACTCTTGCGAATGAGATTTTGTGTGTGGATTCACTGTGAATCGAGTGATAATAAAAAGAAATTCGTGATGAAGGTCTTCGATGCTTCTTTTGGACTTGGGGAGCGGGAACTTACCGATTCAAGCTAAGTCCACCATTACTCTTTTATCTCTATGAGTTGTCCACATCGTTGACTCTGGGGAAGTGCAGGCGAGAGCGATTGGAGATCCTAGAGTGAATAGAAAGTAACCTAGAGATGGTGATGGCTCGGTGTTGAATGTTGATGTCGAGGAGGTGAGGGGGGGGGAGATGTATTCGAGGTCAGACCAGGGAAAGAAGATGAGGAGAGCAGGAATAAAAAGAAGCGTTTGTTTTATTATAAAAATGGGGGAGTGTAGGATAAGATTTTTTTTATTATTTAAGGGTGTGTCGTGTGTACCCCGTGTCCCGTTGAACTGAGATGTAATAATATTTCCCCGGTTTGGTATAAACGCGGAAAATATAATTCTGGAGACGCTTTTATGAAACTGACATAAAATAAAATTAATTGACTCCGAAAATGAATTATAGAGTTAAACCATTACTAATGTGGTGTCGGTACGTGTGTGGTGTCGTTTTTCAGAAAAAACGAGATAACATCTCGTTTTTAAATTTTTAAACACCAGTAAATGTCAGAAAATGTTTAATTGTATTATTTGTCCAAAAATAAACAGTAGTACGATTAAAATAATAGCCTGAAAATTGCGGGTTGTTATAAAGTGTCTATAAATACGATAAGTATAGAATGAGATTAAGGAATAATAACAAGTAATGATGAAATGAAAATGGTATAGCTAATGTGCTAATAACTAAAAGAAATGAGTTAAGAATATAAGTAAGAACGTGATGATATGTTGCCTAGTTAAACACGAAGAGATCGTGTTAATGAATAAAGTGAATATAAAGGATGAATATAAGTTAATGAAGGTGTTAACCAACTAACCTATGTAAGGTTAGATGTAGAAAAGAATCGAGTAACCTAAAAGAGGAAAAAGTAAAGATGTGGAAATGGTTAACGCACGTTAAAGAATGAAAGTTGTAATGAGAACTGTAAACACATAGTTAATGTGTAAGTATGATAAGCAGGTTTCATATACTCTATGATGCTTGCTTTAGCTAAATAGCATGAATGGAATAATGTGTGCGTTAAAATATTAATGGCTTGGATCCAATGTTAAATGTGAAAGGTTAAATATGGTATCCTTCGGGATGGTCGGGTTAATGATGGTATCCTTTAGGATGGCCGAGCAAATGAATGATAAAGAATCCTTCGGGATGTGTTAAAGATCCTTCGGGATGAAAAGTATTGCCTTCGCCGGCAAGGGGTTGCCTACATCCTTGACACATAAAAAAATCCCCATAATGAATGTGATAATGTTATGGATCCAAGTCTAAGAAAGGTAAAAGGTAATGTGAAGTATAAAAAGAAAAGAAAGATTGAAAGTATGCAGAGTAATAGAAGTACGAGTGTTATGTCGAAAGTGTATAAGTAGGACGATTTATGATTTCCTTAGTTAAATCGATTGGGACGCCTTTTCATTTGATTAAAGAAATTGTGAATCGCCGAATCATGAGTTTATGTTTCTTGATTTACATCGATTGGGACGCCTTTCCATGTAAATGAGAAAGTATAAATGAGTGGGCTTATGTATTCCGACATGACATGAGTAGAGTAGAAGGGGTAGAAAACGGAAGCCTAGAATTAGTTAGAAGTCTTAAGAACTAAGATAGGCGGGATATAATTAGAATGTGACTTTTAATTGGGACGTTATGTGAAACCTACCATTTAGGTGTCTATAGTATAACTCCTAAAGATTAAGAATTTGTAATGATGTTATAATGTGCCTTGAGGAGTGGTACAAAAGGTAAGTAATGATAGTAATGGATGCTAATCTTTATTCGCACCCTTATGTGTAAATGTGACGATGTAAGTCAAGTTTGACTTTATGAAGTCAAAGTGTTGAAATTCTTATAAGACATATACTCTTTGACGAGGAATTTATAGAAAGAAGTAGAGGAAATGAGACGATATAGTGAAACGTTAATGGGTTAATGGGATGGCCATGGTAGAATGCGTAAGTGTTAGACAATGTTGACCTGTGAAGGTCAAATGCAACCTAAGATTCCCTAAGTGACTTATCTTAACGGAAATCCTTAAAATGAGATAGAAAAGAAAAAGTGATATAGACAAATGTTAAGAGAATAATAAGTCGACTACCGTAAAAATGGGAATGTTAAGTTGTTTTAGCCACTATTTGACTTATGTAAAGTCAAAATAGTGCAAATTTACTCAAGTAACACTTAGTCCTTGAATAATAATTAAAATAAAGAAAGTAAGAATGTTGTGTATTTGTAATGTAGTTGACTAAATGATACGTTGGTCATAGTATATGTGTCCCGATTGACATAATGACCTTAGTAAGAGTAGTATGGTTATGGAAAATTAAACGAGAAGTAGAGTGAATCAAGGATTTTTGGAATGTGTTGCTTAGTGTTGCAAGATCACTTAGATCTTTGCAACGGAATTTTTGAATGAAAATTAGTTTAGTGCTAAGAATGGGGGTAAGATGTGACAAAGTTATGGTTAGTTAAAACGAGAGATTTCGGGGACGAAATCTAAATAAGGGGAGTAGAATTGTAACACCCGTTTCCCGGATACAAATAGGCCCCACCCTAGATGGAATTGACTAGGGTTTAACGTGATTGACTAGTCAACGAATGTTACGTGGAAGTCAAACCTGATACTCAAAGAATGTGTATTGTGGTCATAGAAAGTATTATGTGTCACAGCTATAATGAAAATGGACCTAAGGGACTAAATTGGTAAAGTATTATATAAGTTATAAAAGTGTTATTAAGTGTTTGTGGCCAAATGGAATGAAAGGGGACTTGAGGGACCTATTGTGCCAATTAGGCAAACTCACCTCCTACAATAATTTGGATACTTCCACTAGTATCATAAGATTTCCAGAAGATGTGTGTGTGTGAGTTGGGCGTGTCGAACTAGGAGGAAAAGAATAGAAGACCATCATGTCTTGATGTTCAAATTGAAGAAGGATTAATGGTCTAATACTAGTAATGTGCCCTAGTGATAATCCTTATACAAGTAAGTAACTTTAATCATGTTGAAGTAATGATTTATGAATTAGGGTTCACGTACCCTAATTAAGGGAAATTGGGTAAAGATGTTTATAAGTTAAATCAAGAAGTTATGATAAATATGGGTTAAGTATTATTGGGTTTAAGCTAATAATTAATGGGGTTAATTATCATATAATTATTGGATGGTTATGTGATAATTAGAGATGTTTTAGGAAGAGCTATAATTGTGGTAATCATAGTTAAGTAACTTGATTATGTGTTTATGATAATAGTGATTTGGCCTAGATTTCAAGGGTGGAGATGATGATGATGTCTTTGGTTTCACTAGCTTGGAATCAAGGTAAGTAAACCAGTTATAATGTAAAGTTATAACGAATTCTATGCATTATGTGTTATGTGGCTTGATGTGTTAAGGTTAATGAATAACTCGTAGAATTGTGTTTATGGGAAAGTGATTATAATAAGGCTAGTTATGTGTTAGACAAGAGTGGGATAAGGAAAAAGGAAGGTTGTGACTTTGAGTAGTTAAGGTATGTGTTTATGGTTAATGTTGTATGAGATTAACAGTTGTTATAATGTGTAATGCGTGAATAAATTATAATATTAAGTTATACCCGCTTTACTTACTAAGCATTCGTGCTTACGGTTTAAGTGTTTAATGTTTTATAGGTTTATGCTTGATGAATGTATGCATGGATTATAGAATAAGGATTGGTTATACGAATGTTAGAAGGAATTGGGTAAGAATGTAGGAGCTTAGGTAGATACCGAGCTCGTTTCAATGGTGTACCCCTGATCGGCCCCAAACGGTCAACTTAAATTAACCAGGTAAATGGTCAACAAGAGTCAATCACTTGAGAACACAATGCAATTTACCAAAAGAGTACAGAGTATCCCCGGGTCGTTAAGTCCCAGCGAGGTGTGAAATCTGTAGTAAAACGAATCTGTGATCGGGTGATAATTGAACGGAAAAGGGGTTTTAAGTGATTTACACTAAGGAATAAAAGAAAATAGCTTAAACAAGCTATAAGAACAAGTACGTGAAAGCAAAATATTTAGAAACGTCTAGAATCTAAAAACGCGTACGTTTAATTTAAATTTAAGTAAATGTACGAAATAAAACGTGAAATTTGATAAATAAAAGGCCTACGGATATGAAAATTATATTTTTACAATCCTAATAATAAAAGAAAATTATTGGAAAAAGAAAATAATTTATTTTGACTATTTATTTAATTATTATTAATTAAAAACTATTTAATTACTTTTTAAACTAATTTAATTTATTATAAATACTAAATGATCTGAGAAAAATCTAAAACTTTTTCTATAAATATTATGAGGTGAAAAGAAGCTAAGAAAATTATTAAAAAAAAAAAATGCTTAATTAAAATTTAAAAAGATAAATTCTATTAAATAGAAGCTATCACTATTTTTCTGTTTTTGTTTTTCTTAAGGTCTACAGATATAATTATATTTTTCCTAGATTATAAATGACAAAAGAAAATTATGTAAAAAAGATTTATATTTTTTTGATTATTTTTCTTTTTATTATGAATTAATTATTATTCTAAACTAATTAAAAGATTAAAAATACTAAAACTTTTCAGAAAATTATGAAACTTTTTATTTAATTACTTAGTAGTATACTAAAGCTAGGGAAAATATAAAAGTTATGAAAAGCTTAAAAATAAGCTGTTTAAGCTTATTAGCTTAAAAGGGAAAAGGTCCTAGTATAAATAAAAGAGATGAAACAAAAAGCACTAAGGACAAGGTAGGGGAGATGGTGCACGAGCTCAGTTTGAGATCTGAGCTAAATAACCAGGGTTCGAATCCCTCCTTGCATACTTTTTACAAACTGTTTTATTTTTTTGGTTTTTCTTTTTGCTAAGTACTTTTAAGCTATAAATAAGCAACTTTAATAAAGGGAATATTTTTAGAATTCACTAAATAAGCTGGAAAACAGCTGCTTATCTCAACAGTTTATATAATAAAGGTTTTAAGACTAGATTTTGACAAAATAAGCTAAAAGCTAGAATATAAGCCAAGGGCTGAAGGAAAAAGCTAAAAGGGACTGAGGTACATATGAATAAGCCTAGGGATTCAAGAAAAGCTATGGGAATAAGCTGGAGATCTCAAAATAAGCTAAAAAGTATGCTGATTTTCTGTGGTGCAGGGCAAAAACAGCCCTCTTTGAGCTGTTGAAAAGCATTGATAAAAAAAATCCTAAAAATAAACTAAAAATATGGAGAAGTACAAAAGCTAGGGAACTATATGCGTGCCAAATTTTAGCTTCTAACTCCTAAAGATGAAGAAATAAAAAATAAACAAAAACTGACTGAAAATGCAAAAATACGAAAAAATGACAAAAAGTGCAGACCTTGTGCAAACCAAATGAAACTTACTTAGGCTATTTTGACTACTTTAATATGACCTTAAGGACCTCAGAATTGAAAAGAACAAGGGCCAAATACGCTTGTGCTTATAATTGGCTTATTTGAGCTAAAAATGGACTGAAATTCCAAAAAGCCTAAGAAAACTAGTCTAACTATCTAATTGGCTAATAAGGACTTAAAATCTGCTTCTATGGACCATATTAAGTTGGATTAAATCTGAGCTAGGTGCAAATGTACAGTAATTCCTGGTTTAAACCACTTTGACCCATAAGAGCCAAACAGCCCTTTATAGGGACTGTTTTGGTCTTTTAAGCTAAAACAGTTGATTTAAGCTAGGATTTTAAATGAACTAAGTCTGCTTATCTTAATTAAGTATTAATTAGTGATTAAAAACTGAAAATAAGCTGTTAATAAGCAGTAGCTATGTAAGGCTTATTTTTGGCTTAAAATGAGATAATTGAACAAAATGAGAAAAATAACTATTTAATACAGAAAAACTGATGAAATATAACTAGTAACTACTAATAAGCTACAAACTTATGAAATAAGCTGAAATTAAGCAGTGTAACAGTAAAAATAGAAAATTAAGAAAAAAAAAACTAGAAATTAGCTTACAACTGAAATTGATTATGAACAAAGAACTAAGGACCAGAAACCATTCCTAGCTTGTTCATACAAGCTAGAAAACCCAGAATCTTTCCTGAACAGCTTATTTTCACCCAGAATAGCTTATTGAGCTTAAGTTGACTTTCTGTTGAGTTTTTCCATGATTTGAAATTTAAGCAGATTATTTCTAATATAAGCTTATAGAAAGCTATGATAAGCTTTTACAAGCTTATAGCAATGGTATTTGAGGCTTTTGATGATGATTAAAAAAAACTAGAGCTTATTTATCTTAACAGACAACTCGAAATTTTAGCAATAATGAAATACAGAACAACAGTACTTAAAATAAGATTATTTTGACTAAATTAAGCTTGAATTAACAACTGAATACAATAAATTACAACTATGAAGACTGAATAATTAAAATACGATCTACTCTAAATTAACTACTAATTAATTATACAAGCAGAGGGTACTATATATAGTACAAGTTGCTGGGAAACTCCTTGTCATCACCTCTGAGTAATCTCCAACCATTGAAATGGCTTAATTCAATCTCAAACGTCCACTTGGATTTTTGGCGGGAAAAGGGGCATGTGGGTTTTTTTAACTTTTTCCTGAGTCATGTGGGCAAGTGGGAGTAGCTAAGAGATAAGGAGGGGGGTTGAGGTGGAAAGGTGGTAGACAGGTGGTGGTAAAACCATGGTGGTTTTGGTTTGCAGGCTTGGGTGAGGGAGAAGAACAGGGAAGATGGGTTTGACTGGGGAGTTGACCCGGTTTTTATTTATTTAAGTTGGTGGGTCGGGTTTGGGCTTTGGGTTTAGTTTAGGATGGGCTGGGTTTGTTGTTTTGGGTTTAAGGGTTTTAGGAATTAGTTATAAGGTTTAAACTTTAGGGACCAAATGTGTAATTCCCTGAAAGTTGAGGGGGTTGGGTTGTAATTTCACCAAAGTTATCAAAAGGATATTTCTTGCCAAGTGTCAATAGTACAAGGATCATAAAATATAATTTTCCATTTTTTTCAAACCAAGGACTAATTTTGACAACTTTTGAAACTCGAGGGACTAGACTTGCCATTTATGCAAACTTTGCTCATTTTCACTTGTTTTCAATCATTTTGCATTTGAAACATATAAAAACACAATCCAATAATATTTTCTAAATTTTGAAGCATAACTGCATGTTTTTAAATTTTTTTGCAGTCAAAATGTGAAAGAAATGATGAGTATTTAGACACTCATCAATCCCCCACACTAAACTATTGCTAGTCCCTAGCAATCCTTTTTGAAAGTTTAATGGATTTTACTCTTTACCAGATAGCCATTACTTCTGGAGTAGCCAATGTTTTAGTATGTGATACTTTGGTACAATGATAACCAAATGATTTTGAGCAAATCATCAGCTGTAAACGGGTTTGATTTGTCTTTACCAGAAGCCGTTTGCTTCTGGACTAGCCAACTCTTAGATAAAATACAGTTATTATCTTTGGTGAGCTGATTACCAATTATGGTTTTCCAATGCCTTTAACCACAAGCCATAACCTTGCGGGCTAGCCAACTCTTCACTTATAAAGATATGGTGAGTTGAATACCATACAATTTTTGGCAAATTGTAAGCCATAAACGAATTTGATATATCTTTACCAAGAGCCGTTTGCTCCTGGATTAGCCAATCCTTATGTGGGTTAGACATGGCGGACTGATAACCATTTATTGCGTTCTAAGCGAGAAAAAAATTTTAAAATTTTGGCCAAAATGGGGGTACTAGATGGTACATTTGATAAAATTCGCTAGAATTCCTCCCCACACTTAGAACTGAATATTGCCCTCAATAGTCAAAGTACCGGTTGTTAAACCAACACTTAGAACATGAAAGGGAAATACTAATAGCCATTATTTTATATATACACATTTTTTTTTTTTTTTTTTTTTTTTTTTGGAACATAAACTGAAATTTACATATATACAACATGTGGGGCATCTCCCCCACACTTGGGTGTTAGAAAAGAGAAAGAAGACAGAAATATGGGTGAAAACCCATATAGTGAGCTAATATTTTTGTTCACCGAGTCACTAGCTTGACTCGACCCCGCATTCATTGGTTCTTGGGGAAGCATGTGGAAGAGAAAATCTCCATCGGACTCTCATTCAATGTTTGGATAAACATTGAAGTACGTGAAAGTTCCACACCGATGAGATATACACAGATCCGGCTCACAAATGATAAATGAAAATGCCGGGATCAAAGATAGTGTCTTCATTCCCGAAGGAGTGAAGAACAGGAGAAGTCACCGTGTAGGTGAAGAAAAGAAAGAAAGTCATGATAAAAATCATGACTAACTCATCATCATCAGAAGGAGAATTCATGATTTCAGGATCATGAACCTCGTCATTTAAGCTCATTTGATCAAGACATATTCTGAGTGGGAGGGATGGAATTTTGATATTAATCAAATTCTCAGTGTTGAGAACATCTCCCTCCAGAACACAAAGACCATTTTTGTCTAGATCAAAGTGGAAGTTATCATACTCTGGTGGAGATATGAGTGGGTCAAAGTGGAAGTTATCATACTCTGGTGGAGATATGATATGAGTGAGTTCAAAGGAGAACTCCTCGTAAAGAGAATCATTCACGTGATGTAAATCTGTGAACCCTTGTTATATTATGGAATCATCACCTACCTCGTTCTGAATATCAAAGAGTGGATTATCAGAAATTAAAGTGAATTCAGATTCGAATTCAAACAGAGGATTGGTGAAAGACGTTTTGAATGCTTCGGGAACAAGATGATCAATATTCTCTTTTGGACAGACGAGCTCATAAGGTAGTTCCTCCACATGACTGATGTCTCCACAAGATAAAGAATTTTCATCAGTATGTGAATCACTAAGCTCGGGGTTGGGATAAGAATTGAGTGATGGATCTTGATATAAGAGAGTTTCGATTTCTTCCAGATTGGATTCGAAATCAAAGAGATCATCATCACTTCCTGATGGAAGTGGATCAATGTGAGTAAGTTCATCAGTAAACTCCTCAAGAAGAGGGTCAACATCAGAATGGGGCAGTGATGCCTCAACATACTCAACTTCTCCATAAGATGTATATTCATCGTTAGAATCGGAGAAAGTCTCAAAATAATCTTTTGAACACTCAAGAGGGGAAGGGATTTCACACACATGATCAAGAATTCCCTGTGACTCACTTGGGATTGGGACAAGGTTCTCAACACTAGACTTTATGAATTCATCCGATTCCTTTTCAGGAATAGTGTCAAGATGCTCATCCCCCATAATAAGAGAATTAGTGGGAACTTCGGGTGTGATAACAGCAGACTGAGGGAGTTGAGAAGGACTAGCATACATGGATTTTACAAATTCCATTTGCTCTTCTGCTAGTAATTCCATCATACTCTTTTCTCCCTGTATTTCCACGAAAGGAATCTCAACTGATGAACTTGATGAATCTTTTTGAAGAATATCAACGATATCTTCATCATCACTGTCATCATCGTCATCGATAAGAGTAGCATTGCGGAAATTTGCACGTGTTTTAGCTGCTCTTTGCTCAGCAAGTAATTCATCCATACTCTTTTCATGAGGATTGTCTATGGCAAATGATTCTGCCATAGCTTTCCCACGAGAATATGGAATGAGTGGAAATTGTGGGGGTGTGGATGTGTCAAAACCGGAAGGTTGACATTGATTATTATCATGAGGACCCCCACAATATGCACAAGAAGAACTTGGTGCATTATGAAATGGTATATTAGCCAACTCCTCATTCATTTCTTTTAATGACTCTAGAGTCTTTAGAAAAAAATCTTGTTCAGTTTGTTGAGGAGTTGCTTGAAACATTTGGTACTGTGGAGGTTGGTCTTGACACGAATAGTCATTATTGTTACAAGGAATTGGATTCCTTGTTTGACAATCGGAACTGAAGTGTGGGCCTCCACAATACTCACAAGAAAAGTTTGGTGTATTTTGATACGATGCATTATTGAGATTTGGATAATATGATTCTTACTCGTATGAATGTGATGGGTAGTTAGAAAAATTTGAAGAGTCGTTGAATGAGTTCGGATTAGGATTATAAGAAAATGAATTCCTCGAACCACAAAACAAACAACTTCCGTCTCGAATATCATTACCACATTGTTCACATGTACACCAACGACATGGCAAACCAAAAAGCGGCTCACCACAACCAACACAAGGAATAAAATCCGGAGGTGGGACAAGTGGTGTGCTCTGAGAGCTAGGAATTTCCACTACTTCCGTTATGGTCTCTGGTTTTTGTTCTTGATAAACGTGAAGATTAGGTAAGTCGTTCTTTTTAGTCACTGTTCTAAGCTCTGTACGTTTGCTTGACAAACTTTTAACCGTAAATCCTGAAAAGTTAGGATCGATTCTCGACGGTTTGTCATTAATAGCACGTATCTCGGGCTGTGGAGGGTAGTAGGAAGGACTTTGAGAATCCTTGAGAGACTCTTTAGTGGATAATTCACACCAATAACAAGATCCACGATCGTTTGGTGTATGATTTCCACACCGCTCACACTTACACTTAGGACAATGAAGGCTGTCAATCAACGGGCTTTTACAATCAAAACATTTGTACCCGAGAGACGCCATAGAAGAAAGGTATAAGAAGTTTAGAATCAAATGGATAGAGGGTAAAGGGATAAAGAATCAAAAAGGGTAAGAATATTTTTGGGTTTTTTGTGTTCGTTGAAAACTTGAATAAAAAATGTTTTTGGCAATCGTTCCGTCAAACGAATTAACTTCACGATAATTTTGGTTTTTATATGAAAAATATGAAAATATGGACAAGGATGGTAAATATACAATGGATGTATATTCAACAATCACTGATACTTCAAATTCGTAGTACGCAGCACACGTCCCCGGCAGCGGCGCCAAAATTTGATAGGCCCCAAACGGTCAACTTAAATTAACCAGGTAAATGGTCAACAAGAGTCAATCACTTGAGAACACAATGCAATTTACCAAAGGAGTACAGAGTATCCCCGGGTCGTTAAGTCCCAGCGAGGTGTTAAATCTGTAGTAAAACGAATCTGTGATCGGGTGATAATTGAACGGAAAAGGGGTTTTAAGTGATTTACACTAAAGAATAAAAGAAAATAGCTTAAACAAGCTATAAGAACAAGTACGTGAAAGCAAAATATTTAGAAACGTCTAGAATCTAAAAACGCGTACGTTTAATTTAAATTTACGTAAATGTACGAAATAAAACGTGAAATTTGATAAATAAAAGGCCTACGGATATGAAAATTATATTTTTACAATCCTAATAATAAAAGAAAATTATTGGAAAAAGAAAATAATTTATTTGACTATTTATTTAATTATTATTAATTAAAAACTATTTAATTACTTTTTAAACTAATTTAATTTATTATAAATACTAAATGATCTGAGAAAAATCTAAAACTTTTTCTATAAATATTATGAGGTGAAAAGAAGCTAAGAAAATTATAAAAAAAAATGCTTAATTAAAATTTAAAAAGATAAATTCTATTAAATAGAAGCTATCACTATTTTTCTGTTTTTGTTTTTCTTAAGGTCTACAGATATAATTATATTTTTCCTAGATTATAAATGACAAAAGAAAATTATGTAAAAAAGATTTATATTTTTCTGATTATTTTTCTTTTTATTATGAATTAATTATTATTCTAAACTAATTAAAAGATTAAAAATACTAAAACTTTTCAGAAAATTATGAAACTTTTTATTTAATTACTTAGTAGTATACTAAAGCTAGGGAAAATATAAAAGTTATGAAAAGCTTAAAAATAAGCTGTTTAAGCTTATTAGCTTAAAAGGGAAAAGGTCCTAGTATAAATAAAAGAGATGAAACAAAAAGCACTAAGGACAAGGTAGGGGAGATGGTGCACGAGCTCAGTTTGAGATCTGAGCTAAATAACCAGGGTTCGAATCCCTCCTTGCATACTTTTTACAAACTGTTTTATTTTTTTGGTTTTTCTTTTTGCTAAGTACTTTTAAGCTATAAATAAGCAACTTTAATAAAGGGAATATTTTTAGAATTCACTAAATAAGCTGGAAAACAGCTGCTTATCTCAACAGTTTATATAATAAAGGTTTTAAGACTAGATTTTGACAAAATAAGCTAAAAGCTAGAATATAAGCCAAGGGCTGAAGGAAAAAGCTAAAAGGGACTGAGGTACATATGAATAAGCCTAGGGATTCAAGAAAAGCTATGGGAATAAGCTGGAGAGCTCAAAATAAGCTAAAAAGTATGCTGATTTTCTGTGGTGCAGGGCAAAAACAGCCCACTTTGAGCTGTTGAAAAGCATTGATAAAAAAAATCCTAAAAATAAACTAAAAATATGGCGAAGTGCACAAGCTAGGGAACTATATGCGTGCCAAATTTTAGCTTCTAAATCCTTAAGATGAAGAAATGAAAAATAAACAAAAACTGACTGAAAATGCAAAAATACGAAAAAATGACAAAAAGTGCAGAAAAAGTGCAGACCTTGTGCAAACCAAATGAAACTTACTTAGGCTGTTTTGACTACTTTAATATGACCTTAAGGACCTCAGAATTGAAAAGAACAAGGGCCAAATACGCTTGTGCTTATAATTGGCTTATTTGAGCTAAAAATGGACTGAAATTCCAAAAAGCCTAAAAAAACTAGTCTAACTATCTAATTGGCTAATAAGGACTTAAAATCTGCTTCTATGGACCATATTAAGTTGGATTAAATCTGAGCTAGGTGCAAATGTACAGTAATTCCTGGTTTAAACCACTTTGACCCATAAGAGCCAAACAGCCCTTTATAGGGACTGTTTTGGTCTTTTAAGCTTGATGAGTGGCCTTTTACTCATCATTTTATACCCGAAAAACCCCACAAAAATGACCAAAAACACCCAAATGGACCATATATTGTTACAAATATCCTTGGATTGTGTTTTATGTGTTTCAGGTACAAAAGGATTGAAAACGAGGCAAATACGGACAAAACCGAGCGTGATTTGGAAAAGAGCCGAAAACCGAAGCCGGGAAAGACGTTTTTCATGCGGATTTTATTCGAGCTCAAAAATCACAAAATGGCCCTTGGATTATTTTTATTTGGCAATATTGGACCCTTGAAGAACTTTGGTATGTTGGCAGATTTGGTCCTTGCGGTTTCATAAATTACAACTTTGGTCCTTGGTTAAACCTATATATCCTAACTCTAAACTAATATCTGGATCCCCACTTAAACCCTTATGCCATCCGCACCAATTACCCCAGCCCACTACAACTAAACTAAATCCAAACCACCTAACTAATCCTAACCCATTAACCCTTTTTGCCCACCAACAAGCCCAACCCATCACAGCCCATGACCCGGTCCTTAACTAAACAAAATATACGGTTCCAAGTATTTAGTCAAATCCCCTTTCATACTGGGTCAAATCCCCAATCACTTTAGTCAAAATCCCTAAATCACCACTAACCACCTCTCCCCGCCTTAACCTCCTGCTAACCACCCATCACTCTCACCACCTCCACTACCAGACAAGTTAGTCACATGGGTGTGTCTTGGTCCCCTCCACTCCACCTCATCAATCCGTGGCAAGAGTATCATCCAACAGCTATCAAGAAATGTTGTGGAGGGCAAGTTTTAATCCAAGGGTCGTTGATTGAAGCAAGAGAGCACAAGGGATTTGTCTCACAAGAAAAGCACAAAGCAGAGAACCCTAGTTTTTTTTATAGTATAAATAGATAGCGAGTAGCAGTTGTGTTACTAGGTTTTATTTTAGCTTTTTCTTAAGGTATTTGTATTTTTTTTTTTATTTTCCAAGCATTGTAATTTACTCTTATTCTTAATTTAAATTCAGTCTTTTTTTTTAAGTTTCAATTTTACTGTCTTGCTTATTCAGTTGGTGTTTTGATTATTCAGTAAAAATCCGAAATATTGTCTTTAGCTTATAGCTTATTCAACTGCTTACCTGCTTATGTCTTCTGCTTATTGCTTTTTATGTTTTTTTTTTATTTTGCTTATTTGTTCCATATGGTGTTTGTTAGTTTTATTGTATGCCCCCTAGTGTAGTTTACACAAACTGTTGTTAGGTTGTTTTTAGTTAGCATAAAGCTTTTGAGGTTTTTAGTTGCTTAGTAGAAGTTAGGTGGTTGACTGCTTATATTTAGCTTATTGAAAGATAAGCAGTTTCTTTTACCTTTTAGTTGCTATTTCTGAGTTGCTTTTAGCATGTTTAGTTTAATCTTTAGAATTGGATCTATTGCTAGTTAAAATGTTTTGGTTTGAGCAATTGTTGATACAGTCTGCACATAACAAAACTATAGCAGTGGTTGTTGAGTTTTAAAAGTAAGAAAAACTAAAAATGAATAAAATGAATAAAAATGAGCAATCCTGGGGTTCGAACCCAGGTCATCACAGCCACAACACCAGCAACCTTACCACTACACCCTTTGATTTTATTAGTTATACTTTGTAACAATTAATCTATAAGCCCTTTTTTTTTCCTTTTACCTTTTTAAGCTAATCCGAACTTAATTGCTTATTCCCAGCTTATTGAAATAAGCTGCGACACTTTTTGTATTTTTCATAACTTTATTTTAGCTTAAAGAATTTTAGAAAAAAATTTCAGAATTTTCTTTTTCCATTTAATATTTTTAATCAATTATTTTCTTTTAAATAGTTTTTAAATTATAAAAAATTATTAAAAAGTCAAAAAAATATTTTTCTTTTTTCCAAAATTTTCTTTTTATATTTAAGATTTAGGAAAATTATTTTGATACTCTTAGGATTAGTTTTTAAATATTTTGACGTTTATGCTCGTTCGTAGTTTATCGTTCACGTTATTTTAATTTTCGTTTTAGTAGATATTAAAAACCAATCAACCCTCGTCATTTCAAGCATTTTAATACCAAACCGAAAACGATATCCTCAATTTCACGCCTCGCAGGGAGAACGACCCGGGTACACGCTTATCCGGTTATTAAATCGATTGTTGCGTTAAGTGTTGCACGTTGACTTTTCTTCGTGAGAGGTTGACTTGTGATATATTTCGACGCGAATCAAAGCTAAAACAGTTGATTTAAGCTAGGATTTTAAATGAACTAAGTCTGCTTATCTTAATTAAGTATTAATTAGTGATTAAAAACTGAAAATAAGCTGTTAATAAGCAGTAGCTATGTAAGGCTTATTTTTGGCTTAAAATGAGATAATTGAACAAAATGAGAAAAATAACTATTTAATATAGAAAAACTGATGAAATATAACTAGTAACTACTAATAAGCTACAAACTTATGAAATAAGCTAAAATTAAGCAGTGTAATAGTAAAAATAGAAAATTAAGAAAAAAAACTAGAAATTAGCTTACAACTGAAATTGATTATGAACAAAGAACTAAGGACTAGAAACCATTCCTAGCTTGTTCATACAAGCTAGAAAACCCAGAATCTTTCCTGAACAGCTTATTTTCACCCAGAATAGCTTATTGAGCTTAAGTTGACTTTCTGTTGAGTTTTTCCATGATTTGAAATTTAAGCAGATTATTTCTAATATAAGCTTATAGAAAGCTATGATAAGCTTTTACAAGCTTATAGCAAGGGTATTTGAGGCTTTTGATGATGATTAAAAAAAACTAGAGCTTATTTATCTTAAAAGACAACTCGAAATTTTAGCAATAATGAAATACAGAACAACAGTACTTAAAATAAGATTATTTTGACTAAATTAAGCTTGAATTAACAACTGAATACAATAAATTACAATTATGAAGACTGAATAATTAAAATACGATCTACTCTAAATTAACTACTAATTAATTATACAAGCAGAGGGTACTATATATAGTACAAGTTGCTGGGAAACTCCTTGTCATCACCTCTGAGTAATCTCCAACCATTGAAATGGCTTAATTCAATCTCAAACGTCCACTTGGATTTTTGGCGGGAAAAGGGGCATGTGGGTTCTTTTAACTTTTTCCTGAGTCATGTGGGCAAGTGGGAGTAGCTAAGAGATAAGGAGGGGGGTTGAGGTGGAAAGGTGGTAGACAGGTGGTGGTAAAACCATGGTGGTTTTGGTTTGCAGGCTTGGGTGAGGGAGAAGAACAGGGAAGATGGGTTTGACTGGGGAGTTGACCCGGTTTTTATTTATTTAAGTTGGTGGGTCGGGTTTGGGCTTTGGGTTTAGTTTAGGATGGGCTGGGTTTGTTGTTTTGGGTTTAAGGGTTTTAGGAATTAGTTATAAGGTTTAAACTTTAGGGACCAAATGTGTAATTCCCTGAAAGTTGAGGGGGTTGGGTTGTAATTTCACCAAAGTTATCAAAAGGATATTTCTTGCCAAGTGTCAATAGTACAAGGATCATAAAATATAATTTTCCATTTTTTGCAAATCAAGGACTAATTTTGACAACTTTTGAAACTCGAGGGACTAGACTTGCCATTTATGCAAACTTTGCTCATTTTCACTTGTTTTCAATCATTTTGCATTTGAAACATATAAAAACACAATCCAATAATATTTTCTGAATTTTGAAGCATAACTGCATGTTTTTAAATTTTTTTGCAGTCAAAATGTGAAAGAAATGATGAGTATTTAGACACTCATCAACCCCCGTTGGTCCTACAATGGTTTGTAAAGTATGGCAAGTGTAAATTGTATGTCAAGATTGTTATAGTATAGTTATGGTGTTTATGGTCAAGTTAAAGGGGTGTTTGAATTAGTGTATGATTATACCCATTTGTGGTTCAAACGTGTCAATTATCGTGTAATATGTTAAAGTGTTTTTTGGTTATGCTTTTGGCTCATAAATGAGTAAAATGGGTCAAGTTATAGTGTTGATTATGTGTCAAATGGTTTGGGGGTTTAAGTGTAGTATTTTGGTGTCAAAATGTGCAGATTTTGGCTTCAGATAGTCTGTGCCAAAGTTACGGCGTAACTATTCTTGTACTCAGATTTGGCTATATTCGAAAAATCATATCTTTTAAATCGTAAGTCGTCACGAGTCGTGCCACCCGGCGTTTCGAAGGTAATTGAGTCTAGTTTCATTTAAAAATAGTCTCAAGGTCTGAAAGTTTATAGATTTTTGCCAATGGTCAAAAGAGTAACAGAAGGTCAGTTTTGGTTCACACTTTTTGCGCATAAAATTTTTAAATTTTTGTCAAAGCGGGCACGGGGCGTAACAGTAGGTTGGTCTGATTGCTATATGCGAAGGAATACAGACAAGGACAAGTGAGTTGGCATGCGTTTACCTGAGTATTTCCCGATAAGTGCGTGTATTGTGACCTGAGTTGTACGTTTGTCGGGCCCCTTTCCTATCACCTTCCAGCATCCTTCACTACCCCCTAAATCCCGTGCGTTTGCAATTTTCAAGCTTGAGTGAGCGACCTGAGAAAGTGATATCTCCCGTAGAACCATGTTGGCCTCTTTGAGAGGAATGATGTGTGCAGGACTGTAAGGTCAGTTGTTGTTACACCCCGTATCCGATTAGACCAAAAATTAAAACTTTTTAAGCATAAACGACTCAACTTTACGGACATCCTGATACTCTTTTGACCATTGAAAAAAATCTATAAACATTCAGACCTTGAAACTATTTTTAAATGAAACTAGACTCAATTACCTTCAAAACGCCGGGTGGCGCGACCCGTAACGACTTACGGTTAAAAAGATATGATTTTTCGAAAACTGAAAAAATCTGTCCAAATTTCGGTACAAACCAAAATTTGGGAGTTTTGGTTCCATACCGAAATTTGGTGTACCCCATACCGAAATTTCACCCATTTTCACAATAAACAATCCATACTCCCTTATTTCCACACCAAACTCAATCAAAGCCATTAACATCTCATACTAAATCATTTACATAATAAATCAACCCGTTTGCTACCCAAAATGGGTAAAAACACACTTAACCCAAACACCCCTTTAACTGCATAACTCTTTTATGCATCTTTTGACCCATTTTTCGGAAAGACAACTTCTATGACCCGACAATTAACGAAACTTTTCATATTTACTTCTTATATCATTGGGCTCATTTTCACATAAAAACATTTACCGTTTGACCCACAAAATAGTGCTATACAAATGACGGGTTTTGTGCCAAAACCCATTTTGACCCATTTTCACTAAGAACCACCCTTACTACTTTATTTACACACCAAACTTAACCAACATCCTTAAATTAACATACTAAACTTGTTCCATAGAAACCTGACCCGTTTACATTCCAAAATGGGTACTTTCACGCTTATGCCAAACACCCCTTTAACTTTGACTATAACACATTAAACACACTTGACACACCGTTTGACCACCAAAACATTACAACGACCTTGAAACACACTATACAAATCATAAAAAGACTCTTGGGGGTACAACCTTGACTTGAGCTCGGTGTCTACCTAAACTCCTAACGCTTACTATCTTCCAATCCGCTTCCAAATCCTTAAGCTATAATCCAAGTACTTTCTTCCTGCTACACATAAACCTACAAGGACATTGAAACACTAAAACGTAAGCTTTCGCTTAGTAAGTAACTAGATTAATACATGATCAATACTTTCATTCACATATATATGCATCAAGAACATCTTTAATCATTTGGCTCATGACCAAACCAATCTCGTTACCATTGTCATAACCACATCATAATCATATCACATTAACATCATAACATTATACATATAAGAAACATAGACTTACCTTAGACCTTTCAACCTTATGTCCTATCTCTTGATCCTAGCTCATTAACATACCTCCTATTAACCCAACTTACTAATCCAAGGCTTAATCCTATCAACTCATTCATTAACACATAACATGAGAACATTCATATTAACGCATATAGTAATTAAAGTTACTTACCTTAGGCACCATAGCTAAACTACCATATTATTATCTCACTATCAAGATCTTCATCATCATCTTCATCCACCTTCTTCCTTGATTCCTAGTTAAGGATCATCACCATCTTCCTCACTTGATAACCCTTACTTGTCCATCATGATTTCCTACTCAATCATTGTACAAAATACTTACTTTCTCATCAAACTAACACTAACTAACAAGGGTTTACCAAACCCACCATGATCCTTATGAATCCGACTTATAATCATTAATAACACAAGATTAGAGCTTACTTACTTGCTTAGAATCTTGATTGGGACTTATCTTCATGATAGGATGACATGATCTTCTTCCTTGGATCACTAGTATCAATATAAGGTTTCCCTCCCTTTTCTCTCTTCTTCCATAACCGGACCAAACACACACACCCTTATAATTATTGAGAAATGCCTAGAATTTTCTAGGCACAAGATATTTGTTGAGGCAAGTTTGCCCATTTGGCAAGTATGGTCCCTCTAGTCCTTATTCTTCTACTTTGGCCACACTACATATAATGATACATTTTGTCCTTGACAACTTAGGTCCTTGAAGTCTATTTCCTTTCTACATGTGACACAACATATTTATATAGCCATATTACACATACTTTGACTATCGGGTTTGACCGCTACACAACTCCCGTTGACTAACCAATTACAACAAGCCTTATTTAACTCATCTAGAGTGGGGTCTAGTTGTATACGGGAAACGGGTCTAACAGTTGTCGTGTGTATCTTTCTCGTAGGTTTCTTCGGGTTGTTTCCAGGTGGTTGGTGAGTCTCTTTTTCGGATATTTGTTGGTTTTTCTCCATGTGAGAGAGGTTTTCCACTCGGTGTTGGTCACCACCTATGTTTAACCAAGAAACTAGTGGTTTTAAAGAAGAAAAAAAATGGATTTTTGAGTGAGAAATGAGTGAAAATAGATGAAAATTTTCAAAAAATTTGTGGCTATTTTTTATCATGTCCCACGGATGGCGCCATGTTTACGTATGGTATGTAAATCGGTTTAGAGATGAGATGGGAATGGTTTTGTTGTTTGGTTTTCCGTGTTGAATGGTAAGGACCCGATGAGATTGATATAGATAAAAAAAGCTCGGGTAACACTTAAACAAGAATCATGCTACACTGCTGTGAGGCAATATTTGCCCAAGTGTGTGAAAACTTGTGTGATAGTGTGTGTTGCTCTCCTTTTATAGAGAGGCTTGTAGGGTTTACAGATAAACCCTTCAGGAGTGATCAACGGCTGCCAGGGTGCCAAGTGTTGATCTTCCGAGAGCAGACAAGGAGTACAAATGTCATTCATCCTTTAGCTCTTAGTGGTGCTTGTCGTGCGTCCCCACTGTGCAATGTGAGAATGGTACATTTTAACCGCTAGTGACAGTTGGGGAACATAAGCTTTGTTCTTATTCATTCAGGCCTGAGAGGTCTTTCCAGGCTCTACGTGGCTTGGGATTTAAGCCGAGCCTTTATCAAGTGCTGATTGGGCCTTGGTGATGGGCTTGATCCGAACGTGTAATTAATGGGCTTGGGCCATTAATATTGATAATCTATCAGAACGGTATGTTAAATGTAAAGTGTGTATTTTTTTTTTTTTTTGACACTATGTATTTTGAAAGACATAATGTTTTTGTATTTGATTTATGGACTTGTTTATATTTTGGTTTCTTCATGCATTTTGAGTATCAATTGAAGGATTGTTTCTGTATATAATAAGAATTAAAAACATATAAATATAGGATATTCGACAATAATAGTGATCATGAACAAATTAGCGAACAATATTCGAAGAAATATATGCGATTTAAAACGCTCCGCCACAACGCGCGACAATTCAAATCCTCGACATATACATTTATAAATGATTATCCTTTATAAAAAACATAATCATTAGTGACATTTTTTATTTTTGACCGACAATTTTAGTTAACTAATTACTAATGACTTATTTAAGGTTTAATTGTAATAAAAATTTCAACTAAGGACAACATGTTAATATTGATTAAATTTCTTTGTTTACTTTTAGTGTTTAATAATTAATTTGGTACATCTTGAAAAAGATAGATTGTTACTTTTGGACGGATGCAATATTACATGGCCACAACTTTCTACAAAGAAAAAAGAAGATTTTATACGAAAAAGTTTATCTAAAAATTATTGTTTATCGAAAAAAAAATACTTTTTCCATCCCAAAATTACTGTTTTGCGACAACAATGCACTGTTTAATGAAAACATAATTAGTACTATTTTTTGCATAAATTTACAATTTTATTGTTAACTGAGTAATTTATGTTTTGTTTGAAATTTGTAACAATGATACAGTATCAATTTAGGATAAATGATAAACTCAATTAAAATTCTCTATCTATTTTTAGTAGTCAACAATTAAACTTAGACAAATTTAATATGAAAAGTGGACTAATAATTTGAAACAGAAGGAGTATAATGTTATTGCATTTGATACTCACATTAAAAAAAAATGCATTTAATATAGCTTTGATTTTTGCAAAAGGCAAAAAAAAAAAAAAAAAAAAAAAAACAATTTATCATTGTCTAGTGAATTACTTTCGTATTTAGTCCCAAACTAACATTCGTAATTATCCTCGTTAAATGTGAGACTTTATTATTTACTCCACTTAAATAATAGATCTTTACACTAAGTTTTTCAAAAAAAAAAAAAAAAAGTTACATTGTGATAGTCAAAATGTTTAGGATATCTTAAGTAACATATTCATATATAGGTTAACTTAAGATAGGGGTGTTATAAACCATGAATTACTCGGTCTGGTTGAAGTTTACGATTGCAATTTTTGAATCGTTTATACCCGCAAAATTACTATTTCAATGATTGTGTTTATGGCTCAATGTATATAGGTTTGGGGAAAATTTAACCCAGGTGAAAAGAGTACAATACTAAAAGTGTGTCAAAGGCGCAAAACTAGAAAGAAAGAAAAAAGCTAAATTTTAAAAACCACTTTTTACATATGGAAAACTATTACTACCTCCATCCTAAAATAAGTGTTCAGTTTGACTTTTCGGAGTCAAACTGGTTCAACTTTGACCTTAACTATTTTTGTGGGTGTTATATAATATTTGATGCAAAATATATAAATTGATTATGTTTTAAGTATATTTTTCAATGATATAATTATTCATCAAGTATTATATAACAAAAAAAAAAAAAAAAAAAAAAAATTAAGGTCAAAGTTGAACCAGTTTGACTCTGAAAAGTCAAACTAAACACTTATTTTGGGATGGAGGGAGTATTGCTTTTTTCTGTTCTCTTTCGGTTTACGAGCTTATCAATATGAATATGATATAAGATAAAGTTGATAAGATCATAAGTCCAAATTTGAGCATAATAGCTTTCAAATTTTGGATAAGTTTATAAGTTACAATAATATATAAGCTAACACAAGCATCTCCTAATAAAGCACAAAATTAAACTGATCCAATCACCATCAATTGCGAGTATGAAGAAAGAACACAAGCTCACTCGTATTTAAAACTCGAGCTTACCAATTTCACATTTTTGGCATAATATATTTCTTCAAACCCCGAGTGAGCAGAGCCATATATGAGGGTGTGCGAGAAGTGTTGTCGCACAGGGCCTCCAAATTATAGGGGCCTCAAAATTATTATATGATATGTATATATTTTATATAAAAGTGACAACAAATATTTGATTTAAAAAGTTGCATTAAAAATGTTAGGCAAAGCACTTTGAAAACGATTATTTCTCATTTTATCTCTTTAGAAAATTATTTACTTTCTATTTTAGGCTACGTTTTTTTTTATTAAGCTGAATTTTGCACAGGGCCTCTGTAAACTCATAGACAACATTGATTTTACGTAAATCCAACTTTATGTGCATGTTAAAATGTGTTAATTTTTTCTGAAAATAGTATAAAAATATATATTTTCAACTAAAAGATACATCACGAATGTCACATGAATGTAGTATTTCGTAAACTCTTTGTGCATGTAGCATTGCTCTTTTAAAATATATTAACTGTAAAAAAATCAACAATAACACGTAAAGGTGGTAAAACTAAAGAAAGATGAACCATATACAATGGGTATATTAAGATACTCTTTGTATAAAGAATAAATATACATTTATATGTACAAATTTGTGTACGTTTATTTACAATTGTGATTGTAACCACTGGTCGGCATTTATAAAAGAAGCATTAAGAAACAAAGAGGCTTGAGTGTCATTAAGCTTTTGGGCATATGGAGCTCTCATTGATGTATTTGCTCCTCCACCCATGCACATGTACTCTCCATAAAATATACTCCTACAATCAATATAACCCCTTCATCACGTAATTACAATGGCAAAAACTAGTATGGACAATGCAATTGTACTCTTAAAGATAGTAACATTTTTTTTTTTATCTAGATAACTCGTTCGATCTCTACTAACGTGTAAATACTAACCTAAATTGACGAGATCATAGTAAGCCAAAAATAGTGAGGCAAAAAGTTTTCTCATATTCATGTAGGTTGATAATTAACTCATTTTGTCAGCTTATCAACCTACAAGAATATGTTTAATCGTATCTTCACTTAAAATTTGCCTTTCAAAAAAAAAGTTGCAATTGAAAATGAAACTTACTGATCTCTAGTAGGGTCATTGAAATCATTCCAGCCTTCAGGAGCAACTATATCAGACATAAATGTGTAAGCAAAAACAACTTTTGAGAAAGGCCTCCATGCACGACCTAACCATATCCTTCCTGTGCCACCAAGGTTGCATCTCACAAATGCAAAGCCACTGTCTTCATCTGCGGATGCTCTTCCGTGTGCAGTAACTGCCCCGTTTATGAGTTTCTGTCCTAGTGGCACTGGCGGTGCCATTGAGATCAATTGACAATCCTAGAGAGCATTTTAAGAATTATCAAAACTGTAAGAAACAAAATTCGAAAACAATACAACCATTTTTATGTCCAACAAGAGTGATATATCTGCATGTTGCGACCGCTTATAAAACAAAGTTTTGTATGAGTAAACTAAATAGATAAATTGTAGTGTTAAAATAAGTTCTCAATGGTTCCACATAAATGTCTCAATTTTGATCGTGACAGCGGATCCTTGTAACAATTAGGGACGGCAATGGACATCCGATCATCCGACCGGAATCATTTATAATGAATATGGATGAATGAACCGAATGAGTAATTAATCGATATGAATATGGATATGGATGTACGAATTTATTAGTGGATCGAATATGGATGACATTTTGTCATCCATATTCTAATACGATTTCATGAAATGTAATGTTATTATAGTTAGTTTAGTCTTTCTTTTTGTTATAAAAGTATATATATATATGCTTTATTTAAGTTATCTAAAGTTATAAATAACTTTTAATTGTAAACAAGGATTGTTTAGATGAATGAGTTCTTTTTACTATATCCAATGGATATCCATTTACCCGCTTTATCCACCGGATATGGATACAGATGGATGAATCAAAAGTAAATGGATACCTATATGAATATAGATGATGCAAAATTATATGGATACGGATACGGCTCCACCCGATCCATATCTGATATGACCCACCGCCATCCCTAGTAACAATCCTATGAATAGAGGCGACAATACCAATTATATAACATTTTTTTATAAGGGAGAATTCCAGATTTACCCAAGCTAAATATAAAAATTTCATATTTCTCTAAAACACAAGTTTTTAGTACATAAATACAATAACTAACACGTATGTTTAAGAAATATGAAATTATAATGTTTAAGTTGAACATTTATAAAATTGCTCCTTTTCATAAACATTGAATTACTGCTCACTATTTTATTTATTTTAATTGCATAAAACAATGATAGATGGAGCTATTCCAAAGTTACTTTTCATTTCTCATTTACAAAATTAGAAAAAAAGAAAAAGCCAAAAGCTTTCTGATATTAAATCTGATGACTAGTGACAAGAGTAAAATTTATTCATAGTCGTATTTTTATTTATTATTTTGAATACACAAAAGCTCGATGACTATTGTTCAAGTTTTGTATTTAGTAGTTTAAGTTTTGTTCTTATCTTTGTTTTATTTGTTAGCGCATTATTTGTTAGTCTACTATGACGATATACTTAAAGTTATTATCAATTCAATAAACTTATTTGTTTTTGGTCAGAGGGAGTTATTATGTTATAAAAATTCGATGATATATGATGATATGTTTGGCAAAACTAGGAGTATCAGTTAGTAATAAGAGTTGTCGCAGGCTCATAGCTATAACCGGTAGTCGTTTGTTTTGTAAATAAGCTTTTTTTTTTAATGTAGTTGTATAAGTGATTATAAAGTGTAAAATGACGTAAAAGTTAAACTCTAACGCCAAACGCTTCTTTGAAAGTTTTTAGAATGAAAAAAAGAAGTTAAAACGCTCCTTGTTAAACCAACTTTCAATTTTAAATGTTCAATGATCCTAAACGCTGTGACATATCACATAAATAGTGTGATCACTAATAATAATTTGATTACAAAAAGTACTAGTGCACAAGATTAAAAGCATCAGGTATGGTGGCTTGAGCCGTTTC